>JAZDUA010000244.1:1357500-1957500 GCA_038098605.1 Gryllus longicercus | reverse complement strand
TTTTAAAGCCACCAGAACATTATTACACCTGTCTCCAGAACTGCTGCAAGTTATTTGATGAATTTCAAATGGCACCAACTATCAGTTTGAGAAACAGTTTAAATATGTTTGAGAAACCTCTTAATTAATTGAGCTTCTTCAGTTCTGCCATAAGGGAACTTTATGAATTTTGCACAGAACAGAAGTGCAAAGTTTCTCTACGAAAATATAAGTAATTAAATGTACATGAAAGTTAGGTGATCTTTGCTTTATGGAATAAATTTCTCAATGACCGAAAACCAGTAATTTTTCATTTCTGTCTTCTCATTGCGTATGTATGTAAATGGACTGTATCATAGTAGCTATCAACAGCTTCAAATGCAGGTAGTTTGCATTGCTCTACTCTATGGATAAGAGTATGTCATTGAATATATAGAAGCCCTGCTCACTTAATTGCTGCTAAAATAGTTCATGTGGTTACAAAATGCTCTTTGATAAGTTTATGAAGTCAGCATAAAAGTGTTTTTTCAGTACTATCGAAAATTCTATTTGTAGAAAATGTTCATGTATGTAACTTTTAAGTTAACACTATATGACATAAGGGGATATTCAATTGTGCATATAATAATCTACCATGCTGTGTGTCGGTACCAATAACATGCTGACATAACGTACGTGTGTATTGATTGATTTCATTGGTTACAACACATCAACAAAAGGAGATCCAAATCTCTTGTAGTAGTGAGCATGTTGAAAGTTTCGATGTGCCGGTAGCAGAGTGTGCGCCAGTTGCCGAAATTCTTAACCAAGCTCTGTGAAGTGTCAGACGTAGTTCAGTTTGAGAAATCGCTGGTACTGGGATGGTTGGCCGTCTGGGGACCCCGGATGCACTGAGCGCTGTGCCCCTGACAGGGATAAAAGGAATGACTAAGACTTCACATACGGCACTTATTTACATGGAGGATTACTCCGTGTTCCGCCAAAAAAAGGCTTGGTAACTTGCTACACAAGCAACAATTTTTGAAGTGTGAAGTTTGGTCCATTTCCATTCATTCCTTTCTGTTTTATTGAAATTAATTGTATGGATACATTATTGATTGATAGAAAGAAGAGTATTAAAAGACCATTACTTGTTTAAACCTCGTTGTTAATCTACTTAAATAACATAAGTGAAAAATGTTCTTATTTGAATATGACGTATTTGCATGTGATATTCTGTACAATTTTTAACTTCAGTACTAAAGTTTTAAAAAATATAACTAGGAAATATTTGTATTGTTATACGACTGTAATTTGTGTAAATCTTACTTTTAGTAGTCCATAATTTTCTTGATATATCTTCAACACCCAATTATTTGTTATAACAAAAGTAATATTTTCTGTTAATTTATGATTGTGTATTTCATGTAAAATTGAATAAAGTTCTGTATTTTCGTGTTTTATTTAATGTATTATCGTGTTTCATTTCCTGTACTTTACCTGCTTTTTAATAGGTAAGAGGGGCAATAGTATAATGGAGTAATTACAGAACAAATTTACAATGAAATGCATCGAGAGCTTATGTACCAGGAAGTATAGCTATAAAATATTCACAATTCTTCACTAGATCAAATTTGAACATAAAATAGTTGAAGTAATTTGAACAAAACCATTTCATCATATACAAATATTTTATTATAGTCGTAATTTTTATACAAACGTGGGTGTGTGGGTGGGTGAGTGCATTTCTTCTTTGTAAGGAAATAGGAACAAAATACTTCTAAGTAATACAATTGATTCAGACATTAGAGAATCGCCCAATATCTCAATTAGCAATATCGAAAGAAATTATTTTCAATCATAGATTACGATACATGCAAGTGATAATTCAAGGATTGTGATATTTGTTCAGGTTGTCGTATTCTATGGAATGGATTCCTTTGATGAATTTATGAGAAAGATAATAAACACAACAACAAACGGAAAAACCAAATAATTTAGATACACGAATTCAAAGGATACGTGCTTTCTACAACACGTCTGTGTATTGCATGCTTCACTGCAATCTTCCATCCATTAAAACAAACGTTTCTCGTAAATGAGGCAACACTCAATGCTAAATTTACACTCCTTTTTACGCACATGTTAGCGTGTGAGCTGGAAGACTGCCTGCGTACGTGGAATCACCAGCTCTCGTGGGGGTGTTGTGTGTGAGAGAGTGATGTCTTCTGTTGGGTCGTTCATTACTTCAGCGCAGGGTTGTGCCTCCAGGGAACGCGCTGTCGTTCCTGGTCATCCAGCAGCAGACTGCGAGTACAACTGCAAGGGGGCGAGACGGTAACGTATTCAAAATGCATTGTTTCTCCCGTATGTAGAAGTTCACAGAGGCCCGTGTCAGAAAAAGGAGGATACTACAGGAAGTTTAGCGTAATGTGTGGACTGGTTATAAATACTCTATTTCCGAAAGAAATTGTAAATATTTAAGCCCAAAGGGCTTTTAGATTTGTAAATTTAGGAATGTTCTCAGAAGAAACTCAACTTCCCATGACGTAATATAGGTCCACGCCCATCCGTAAAGGCCCGTATACACTGCCAGGGTGACTCTTGCGCATCATATCAGACTTCAGCCAATGAGTTTGACACCAGTTTGCGTCACAATATTAGCGGGTATTTTAAATGCAACCTGATACCAAAATTATGACATCGTTACAAGAAATTGAAACTATTTGTGAAGCATTTATTTTAAATATCGCATCTTGCAAAAATTAGTGTTATTTTTGGTTGCTCAGTCGAAAATTGTCACTTCGTACCACTTTCAAAATGTTTCTCAACACTTCTCGCTCTCGATGCAGCATGGCGGCGAGGGACTGGTCTGGCTTTACAAACAGTGACCGTGCTGTGGTCACGTGGTTTGTGCCGTAAACTGGTACTGTGCAGGAGTAAAAGTCGATGCGTCGGAATAATCCAACATGCACTGTACAATTTACTTGCTGATTTTCATAGTTTGTTAAAAAACTTCAAGAATCCAAACTGGTAATTTAAACAAGTCGCGCGCGCACGATCTGTTGATTTTTTGTGTATGAACAGCCACGTGTCGCCGCTAGGGATCTACCGGGAAACTGAGTTGCTCCATCTAGCTACTTTCAATGGCGGTATTTCAGTGCGTACATTCTGGCTGTATGGGCTTTATTGGTAGTAAATATCTCCTAAATTTACGGTCACACTATCCTAGAATGTTTCATGGTTTTGGGCTCATTCAATGAAAAAGTTGTTGGTTCGCCAACGTTTCGGAACTTGACTGTTCCCTCAAGAGGGCTATGGGGCACATATTTACACTGTTACTTCATCCAACTTGGATGTCTAAACTGAATTTCTCACCTCCCAAAGGTCTTGGTGGGTGAGATGTGCCTTATTGGGTGATTAAGCGTTCTCACTCTCTGAAAGACTGATGAAACCATATATCATGAGGGGTCTCAATGATGAAGGTAAAACTACTAAGCAGAGTGAGATGTGCCGAGGATGCTTTCGGGACCTTGTAAATTGATTTCGTGTCCTTGTGTCCTGTCAATTTGGCAGCTGAGAAAGTAGAAGATATTATGCCCGTATCATTTCACAATTTTGTGGCATAAAAAAAATACCACTTGTATGGATTATTCTCGTATGAAAAAATATGCCTGCACAACTGATTTACAGGGAAATTTCAATTGAAACCATTTATTTGCAAGACACTAGTCTCACATAGTTTAATATGTAATCTCTCTCCACATGGGCAACTCTTATTTTGTTTAATAGCATGCTATTTCGTTATGACAAACGCTTCATTTACTGATCTAATTCACACTTACGCAAATTTGTGTGGAGTCTGAATACCATTTTTTAATTTTACGCATTTTTTTCTAGGTGTTTCAGTAGTAGAATTGTCCTGTCTCAAACAGATCCTGCACAAAGTAGTTCTGTAGCTGCCCAAGAAATGAGAAGGGTAGTAACTTACTTTAACAAAGTTTGGAAGGAATGTTCAACATGCTTTCACAATTTCAATATTTAAAAAGAATGTTTCATTACTTAAAGCAGCATACAAACAAATTTTACATGTGATCAACAAACACAAATATTACAATAATACACTATTTAGTATGTGATGGAAACTGGTTGAACTACCAAGTTTTCACCCTAATTTGGGACAAGTAAATGTATCAATTCCTTCAACTTTTTTGCATGGCAGCCTGAATGTAAATGATCAAATTAATGAGATCAAAGTTTTGATTTTTTATTTCACATTGCAAACTTAAAACTACAGCATAATAACAGGACCGTATATGCTAGTGTTGCTTGCTTATTAATGTAATGAAATTAAGCAGTAATATTTATTGAATGATAACTATGTAATTATGAATTTCAGATTGTGCTGACTTCTACATTAGCCTGTCATCTGTTTGCCGGATAATTGGTGAAGTGTCAGAGAACTTCGCACGCCACATCAGCCAATACATAAAGTTACCAGCTGAAGTCAAGTCCTGAAAGACTTGAAATTCGTTTTGTAGGAAAGCTGGTTTCCCAGGAGTAGTGGGAGTAATAGATGGAACCCACGTTCCAATTAAGTCCTGAAGGGACCAATGCTGTGGTTTTTGGCAACACAAAAGCATTTTTTTCCAATTAATGTTAAATTGTTGGTTGCCCTAATGAAGAAATATCGGACATTGTAGTGAATTGGGTAGGCTCTGCCCGTGATAGCAGAATATTTGAAAACGGTGCTTTGCGTGTACGTATGTGCTGTGCGTCCGAGTGAAAGACAAGTACCTGGACATCTGCTTGGAGACATACACCACAAAGAAATATATTTATACGATTGACTCATATCCACGGAATTGCTCTGAACAACATTTTAAAATGGCACTGAAGACAACTAGAATTGGTGTGGATAGGTTTCCTTCTTTGTATTTTGAAATGCAAAACACGTTAAGAACTTAACAAGAATTAAAACTGTTTGTGCAGTTCTGTACAAGGTTAGTATTAAAATTGGTGGTTTGTTTGAATTTGGATGACGGCGATGTTGAAAGGAACCTGCTGTTACCGAAAATGCAAATTCAAATGTGATAAAGCAAGTTTTCATACTACGTCATTTTAATAACTTATTTATTTTGCATCACTTTATATTACATAATTTTAACACTTTATTTCTTTTTATTTTTCCAGCTCCTGCATCCAAGATTTTATCCTGGATTGCTAATCAGTTTCTGCAGTTTCTAGGAGCTCTATCTTTAAAAGTTCTGCAATTTACATTCATTTTGAGCACAATTTAAGTGCCACTCCACAACCAACGTCAGTTTGCTTCAGTCTTCCTCAGCTCGCCTATTTATGTAAGTGATTAAGATACGCGGCTTTATCAATTCTGATGTTCGTTTCTGCATGAAATGATTGCCCTTTCGAGTGTCTGGGAGTGGTGGATGGTTCACTGCTTTGCCTTTACTCGGGCCGACTGTTCCGCTTAGCCCTGCCTGTGAGGATTAGGAGCAAGAAAACTTACTGAAGGAATCTCATCATTTGATGAAGGTACACCATTCTCATAGAAAACCTCTTCCACCAATACAAAACTGGATGATGCCCAAAACTGGATGATGACTTCTGATAATTTGGACAAATTCGCAGTCTGCTGAGTCCAACTCTGGGTCCTCTTGGTTCCTCGCTGCATTCTGCCAACCCCAGTTCCTATAAGCCGGCGAATTTCAGCTGCCAAGTCATTCTTCCTGCGGAACTTTTTCATACAGCCTGCTTTGGTTCTCTGTAATTAAAATATTTGCTATTATACATTTCTAATTTCAAGTTAACTCTAACATGAAATGTTTCATGATATAGTACTTACAGGGCTAATCTAGCATTAAATTTCTGAACTATTTTCTTTCATCGAGCTTTCTTTTCGTTATTGGACACCATATCAGTCGTCAACTCGTTAGTATCCGCCCCCCCCCCTGTCAGACCCGACGCTCGTTGTACAAGATGAAGTGTGTGTGTAAACTGGGTTGCCACGTGTTCAGGCGGTGAAATAGTCGAAAAGTTGGGAGAGCATTTTAATAGAAGCTGCAACGAATCATCATCTCTATCAGTAGTTTTTTTGTCAGACAAGAGTTCTGGAAAAGACACACAATTGACAAAGATTGTTTCTTAGAGAAAGAATTAACGAGTATTGAAGAAATTGTCACAGATACCTCTGACCAGACGAAATTAAACCTTTCCTTAAGAATTTCGTGGTTTTTACTCGGCTTTCTCCATTAGCTTGTGATTACAATGCAAGCAGGCGTCTGAGGTAGAAAATCGCAGACTTCCTAGTATTGCGACAATTACAATGTTACGCGGGGCTACCCAGGAGCTGGTGCGATCTTTCGGTGACGCTCCGAACTGACAGGAAACGGTTGCCAATCTACGTCAAGGAACGTTGTACGAAAGAAATAAGGATTTGGTAAACAGTAAAGAAATTCGCGAGTCTCCGGAGCGCCAAGTTTGAAATGTATAATCCTTTCCTCTGAAACGACTTCAAAGAACATCAAAATGCCAAACAAAAAAAACAAGGCGCAAAATTTATGTAATTTGGCGGTGAATGTGCCAACACCAAGAACTTCGAAACAGCTGCCGCCAATGTAATGTTGCCCCTTTTCCCTTCCGCTTAAGGGAACCCTCATTCCGCGGTCGTGCGGAACGTCTATGAACTACGAACTACGCCCCTACAAGTGAACTTTTTTTTTAGAAAGCACTTATCATTTAAGGGTTCTTGTATCCTATAAGTGACGACTATAAATGCGGCCCTAAATCTTACGAGGCATTACTTTTTTCATGTCCTGAGATTTTCGGGAGAAGCATGATGGTCCTGGCCCGCATTTTCTTCTTGCTTATGCTATCCCCAGTCTCGCATGCATCGCTATTTGGAGTTTCGAACACTAAATGCAAGGAATTGTCTGCCTCAATTCTGTACACCCCAAGGCAACGGCTGTTACTGGTACTGGGGCGGGGTACCCTCTGCAGGGATTCTTCCTCTGTGAACAACTACCTCTACTCCTGGTGGTTGAGCAAATTTCTAGGAGTTCCATTAGGGAGTAATAATACAATGTTGGGTGGTATATTTGCTCCACACCAGCACCAGGCGTAGAATCGTCCTTCCTTTTTTTACTACTGTAGGACGAGCGAATGACGTCCCATTTTCTATTTACAACCTCCATGGTCGTTCCAGGGCTGAAACGCATTAGGAGGGTTTAAACCTTTGCTTCTGTTTATACTTTCACAACGTTTCTTTCTCAAAAAAGAATGGGTGAAGGAAAAAGTAGAACAATGTTCTTCTCAAGAAATGGTCCAATTTTTTACTGTGGATTCAACGAGTTCTAAAATAATATCAGATTGGTAAGATTCCTATATCAGAATATTACTTTTGTTTGTGTAAATGAATAAAATAATTGAAGTATGTAATATCAATATATTTGTTTTTGCCACATGAACTGCATTAAGAAATTTATCAGATATAGTTTTTCACAGTAACTATGAAATTAGCAAATATTTGGAAAATACAATATGTAGTCATTATGTTCTGATCCTGACGAATTAACAAAAATCTTTTACTGTGAAACATATTTGGCCGTTGTTCAAGTAATTAATTTTGACACTCGGTAATCATTATCAACAGAGCATCCAAAAGGAAAGTAATATTAATTTTAACAATGACGTTTAATGTATTATATATCATTAAGACTGTGTAATTGTAAAGAACCTGTACCAACTATTATACTTAAGCTTCTGGGTCATCTCGATCAAGTATTCGTCCAGTTTCCCTGATCCTCGAGCAAATGCTGAGATGGCCCCTTGTTTTGCTTTTGGACATAAATGTAACTTCAAATTAACTTCTCCTCCTCACAGCTTTCAAACCAACTTTTGAGTGCTTATTGCGGCTCAGCCATTCGGAATATCCAAAGAGCTTATTTTTGAAGTGTCACCCCGCCTCCGGACATTGTATATAATATAAACAATCTGGGAGGCTCGAACATTCTGCATTTTGTTAATAATTGGTTTAAAAATGAAAATGTGAAAATTTAGAGTTGAGATTCTGCTCGTTTCTGACCACTCAATCTGACACTGTTAAAAAATGACCTTCGACTTAGTGGATGGTTCGTATTGGTTTTGAAAACCGAACTGAAATTCTTATTGAACACATTAGCTTTTACCCGATCGCGATCGATCGATCGTCTGTAATGACTGAGTTTCTATTTTCACGAACAACTGGGATATCCTCTTTTATTTCCCTTCCTTCTACGAACATGTTTAAAAATGGACGGTAGAGGACGCTAAGAGTAAGTGCAGGTCTCAAGTTATTGAAAATTCTCATTTTTGAAAATTGCTCAGTCATTTTTTTCGATGTCTTACAACTACAATTATGAAGCTATCAGTGAAATGTGTTCGTCAAAAACGTACCCTCAAATAATGTCATGTTCAACTTTTCGAAAAACAGAATTTTTCGCGAAATTTTGTATAAAATGCGGGCAATTTTTATATTTTTAATAAGTTTTATAAAAAAATGCCCTTTTTTATTTTGAAATTTTTAAACAGTTTTCTCAAAACTAGTATTTTTTTCTTTAAATTTTCTTCTTGTATGTATGAAAGGACGGTAAAATAAAGGCGCTGGCCTTATTTTCGGCGAACTCTGGAAAATGAGCTTACATTGCAAATGTAGAATATTGAAATGTGATTATGTAATTTCTGCGTTTCGACCCCTATCGTTGAAGTTCGGAACTACGTCTCACGTGATATGGTATCAGCGCCCCTGGCGATATTTTAGAGGAGCGAAGTTGGGACTTGGTGAACGAGGCAGTGTCGAGTGGGTGTGCGTTAAGTGCAAGATGTATCCTTGTTGGTTGTTCGCTAATAGACAATGTTGTCCTCAAGAAACATTTCGTTATTATTTTGACACTCTTAAACTGGTAAGTACTTTTTTGCATATTGAATTAATTTGTATATTATTGCACTTGTGCGTTGTATCAATGTGTTCGAAGTAATAGAGTAGTGTCGTATTTAAGGTAATGTTACGGAAAGTGTGAATTGTTTCGAACTCTTCCTACTCAAAATTCGCGTTCTGCTGTGTAGTGTTCGTATGAAACACAACACCTATGGTAATGTTTAGGGGGTGGATTTTAATGAAATGTCAAAATAACACATTTTTGACTTTTTGCATTTTTGTTCGATTTCGTCTAATACGTCGGTTTTTTTACCCATTACATTTTTACGGCATTTTTTGCTGATTTCATACATTTTAATAGTACTTGCTTCAAACCATGTTTATGAGGTGCAACAAATGTTCATCATAGAATTCCTGAGTAGCTTATTCGATTTCTTCGCTCATATATTGTAATGTCAGTCGTGAGTACTGTGTAATCTAAGGTTCCTGTGACGCTTATCGGCGTCATTCTCAGTTCGGCCGATTTCGCGATAAATGAAGGCAGAGCTTTTCTCTTAACGAACAGTCAAAACCAAAAGTTTGTAAGCTGAGTTTACTTGAACAAAAGGAAGAAGCCTCGTTTACATCAGTAACATATCGAACAGCTGGAGTAGTTAATCTAAAGTGGTTTGTTTCAAATTTTAAACTTTATTTTTCTTTGCTTTTAAGGCATTTTAAAAGAATTTTACGAATTTTATTGTTAATTTTTGGCAATGTTTTAGGTCATCAAAATCTGCCCCCTCCTAATTACTATTAGGTTTGTCGGATAATTTTTAAATGAATACTCAATTAGTTCTTGTAATTCTGAAATAAAATGTATAGTACATTTGTTAATTGAAATATGGAATCCGTCACGGAATTAAGATGAATATTAGAACAGAGGCGATAATTTATCATGATTAACGTTTTCTCTCTGCCACAATTGGGGGAGTTATTTTTCAGATGTTCACGTTTGTCAACGTCTGTTTTGAAAATGATCGGAGTATGGGCATCATTAGGAACTTTTTGGGGGGAGGGATCAAAACACGTGGTAGAGAATACCGAAGAACACCCTTAAATATAGAAGTACACCTCCATATACACCCAAAAGTTATTTGGGGAAGGGGACACGTGCCCCCACGATACGATGGCACAAACAAATTAAATTGCTTACATGATTAATCCCCTGCAGTGGCAAACTTAAATCAGTTCTAGAGGTTATTTGCATTGCTACTAAATGGCAAATTAGCCACCTAATATTTCATTAATAGGAAGAAAAGGCATTAAAGGAAATATAAATATAACCATTTTTGAAAACACGAAATGATCGTGGTAGAAGAAAGTACTGTACAACTAAATATAGCTGTTGAATATATTTTTAATGAGCAGCATCGTGTCGAAAGACTTCCGTAAGTTGTACAACAAGCTTGTGTATCATAGCGATGTATGCAACCCCTTATACACTCTTACGAATGGCCACGAGGTTTCGAAACTAATCACTGTAAATATGATCAAATGTGAATAAATATTTTATATACAACTACTATAAAAATATTTAGGATTATATATTTCATCAACTAAATTACGTGAATAGGAACGAAAAATATTACTTCAGTGACCGAAGCTGCGTGTTACCCGTTCTGTTGGAAAATGATCATACTTTCTATGGAATTGGATATAGACGTTTTTGCCCGGAAATCTCCAATGCAACTCGATATTTGCTGTTTGCCCGTTTCAGTTTCACTTCGTTGAGAATTTGAGACGCGCTCCGAGCGCAGTGACGTAAATGGCCGTTGGAGTAGGGGACGGACGTCGTTGCGGACAATTTTTAGGAATCCGTTTGCGTTCAGTGAGAAAGCGAAAAATAAATCTACCTCAAACGTAATTTATTTCGCGCGGGTGGTAGTTTTCCGTGGTTTCTCCGATCAACGGCAGGCGAATGCCGGAGCAGTACACTTGCAAACGGGCCACTGATCGTACGCAAACTAAAGTACCTATTCCTTGTCCTATCCTCACCCCTTACACACGCCTACTCAAACTTGCACTACACTACATGTCGGGAGCTTAGAGCTTGTCCCGGTTGGGGGCGCTGCCCCGCTGGTGGGAGATATCTGGTTGTGGATAACTCCGCTAGCCGTTGGTAGGTCGGCGCCGGATCTCGCCATAAAGCGGGGAAGGCAACTTTGCAAGCAAAAAACAGGCACTATACTTACGGTACTAATTGACGCCCCAGATTTCACTATCAATCAATTCCAGTGAGTCATTTCAGGTAGTAAAAACCCATCAGTGTGCATCATCGTATTAGTTATGAAATAATTCCTTTGCCGATTTGGGCTGAGAATCGTAAATTCTCGTACCTACTATTTTTGTATTTTTTCGATTGCGTCGCAGCCTGTATATCACAGAAATGCAAAGCAGATTTCAGAGACTCGAAGTTTTGTTGTAGACTCGGCAGCTCGTTAGTGTCATTTCTAAAGAGGAATTTGCACAGGAATTCAAACGGCCCGCTGTCTAAAATCGCTGGCGATCGCACGACCGCGCGCGATAAAGCCATGTTATGATTTGCACCCCAGTTTTGCAGTTCACAAATTCTTGTTTTTCTTATCTGAAAAGAGCAGATTTTCCTTCGGCATTAATTAGACCTACTTTATAAGCGTTGATGCATTAAAAGCGCAATCTTTTCAATGTTATATAAGACAAGAAATCGAGAACTTCTGTGTAGAAACGATACACGTCTGCAAAGTACCAGAGGAAAATTTGTTTCGAAAGATAGAGGGGAATACAGTAATGTATTTTTTTACCTCCCGAAATTACTCATTCTGTTTGTGTAAGTTTTTTTGTTAACAAACTCTTGCAAATTGAGTTTTTCTTATTATTTGCAAAGGTATTTATTTATTTAACGTAAAAATTACTGAGTGACGTATGGGGTAGAAGGTCTGCCTTCAGCACTGGAATCCCTTTTGAATTTCGAATACACGTACAGACGATGTTTAATGGGATCGTTGTGACAGTTTCCTTACGAAGGAAATGGCTCATTAAAACTAGCTTGGTTACTTTCCTGAACTGTGCGTTCAAAATCTGGCAGTTGAACCAACGAAGGTAAATAGAACCATTGTGACGGTTTTCTTACGAAACAAATGGCTTCTTAAAAGTAGCTTGGTTAGTGTCTTGACCAGTGCATTGGATATCTGGCAGTTGAAAAGGCAAGGAAAGCATCCCCCTCCTTCGCTCCTCAATTCGCCCGAGCGGCGTCAGTGGTTGTGTGGCGTCATGTTAGTCGCCTTCTACAAACGTGTACACGAAATGCACGAGGAAGTAGTTTGCGACAGCGGACAGCGCTGGCGGGAAGGGGCGCCGGGCTGAACAATGGCAAACCTAGGAAGCGGAAGGGAAGGGAAGGGGTGCCGTGTCGTGGGTGGCCACTTGTGAACCCCGTAGACAGGCTGGCTGTGGAAACGCTTCGGCGGAAACTGCGATATGACGCAAGTTCCATCAGCCGGCCCAGAAGGTAATATAAACTGACCCCGGATCTAAACTCCTTCTGATTCTTGGGCGCGTCGGTAGGAAGTCGTGCGGGTTGTGCGCGGCGCTGCATTTTAAGGCATAGGCTACTGAGGCTGGAAACTGAAGCCGGCGTGCTACGTCGAGACGGGAGGTGCGGCGTACTCGCTTGTATGCTCACGTAGGCTACTGGTGCATCACACCGAATACGATATCTAATTATCAGGCTAGCGGTGGTGGTGACCAGGAACATTCCTTCTTGTAACGGGTCAATATTGTTTATTGTAATGATTGTACATAGTATTCAGGTGTTGGAGCATAGTTCAAATAAATTACAAACCGTTCACGTCTGTGAATTATTGCCCCGGCAAAGACGCCACAGTTGGCTGTTGTGCGGTGCGAGGAGGATTCGCTGGCGCGAGAACGAATGGTTGCGTATCCGCGAGGCAACGCCCCTCGAACGACGGAGGGAAATCGGTCGACAGTAGCCGACGGCGAAGTATCAATCACGATTTTATTGCTGCGATTAAAGGAAGTGTTTTTTTTTTCTGCATCTTTCAGTTTTCAATATTAACTGTAACACGAATGATATCCCTGTCACACAACACTCCCGAAGCCTGACTCCGGGATATTTATGAGAATTTACCAGCACATATTGCATAATCTATAATGCATATAGTTAAATTTTCACGTGCTTTTGACAATTCGAATATCGGTTATGTACGAAAATAGTTTCGTACGGTCAACTTCGGCCGTTACGCGTGTAACATCATGGGATGGTGGATGAAAACGGGCGCTTTCCCCGGAGGTTAGGCTAGATGTTGCAAATGTACAGATATAGCCATTTAAAATAGGTTCATTTCAATTGTTTTAACGTTAAATTGACCGTATTCGGACTAATGTGGCACATTGAGACAAGTAATATTTGATGATAGTAAAATTGTTGTTCGTAACGTGGGCACCACCTCGGCCAAAATACGTTCATAAAAGTGCCATTAAATAATATTTGTCATTTTCTAAAATAAGTAGCGAATAATTGAGGTGTTTATAGGGTGTGTGGCATCCCTAACCTTTTTTTTGGCTTAACCTTAGAATTTTATTTTTTATGCAGCTTAATATGTAGGAAATTACTCTAAAACGTTGTGTAGTCAAAATCCGTATTTGCGGGTCCTTGGTACCGAAAAATCGTTTCACGGCATTGTCTGTCCGTTTGTTGGTCAACGCTCGCGCCAAAACTGTTGTTCCGATTTTCTCCAATATTGGTATTCCTCTAATCGATTTAAAACAATCCATGGCCCTCTGAGTTTGAAATGGAAATTTTGATTTTGGGGATGCTTTACATGAAGTCCCAAAACTTTCAAAATCTTTTCAAAAAGGCTCCAAATTTGTTGATTAAACTTTGTTCTCTAATAGCATAATTGACGCTTAAAAGAATTGGGCAGGTCTCATTTTCGTTGAAATTACTAATTTTTCAAAAATTACAAAAGTAAAATTTTTGGCGCCTTATCACAATTACAATAATAAAAATCGAGATTTAAAAAAAATGAAATCTGTTCTTTATAGACACCTTCAAATAAGATCATGTGAAATTTCAACAATGAAGTGTGTTCGCGTAATTTTGTGCGAAATATAGGCAATTTGAAAGCTTTTTTTTTTCATAAAAGTAATTTCCAATTAATTTTTTTTAATGTTTCCTCTCGTATGTATCTTAGAACGGTAAAAAAAGTGATGCTATTCTCATTTCCAACTGTTTCTATTTTCCAAAATTGTAACAAGTTTACATTAAAAAACTATAAAACTGAAAATAGATATCTTTATCTTTAAAAAAATCAGTTCTAAAAGAAAATCTTTACCAAAGGTCATATACAAATTTTTTTAGATAAAGAAACTTTAGTTTTGGGGTAATAAGTGTTTGCAATTTATATAAAAAAACATTTTCTGAAAACCCGCGCCAATTTGTTTTTGACATTTTCCCCCATCGAATAAGAGAAGGGACGGTAAACTGAACAGCGCTGGTCTCATTTCCGATAAACGCTCAGAATTTTCGAAAACGGCTTGTTGGAAATAATGTGGGAAACAATTAGATTTTTAAGCTTCGGTCCAAGTGAGTGAATCAGAGTGACTGTGAGATGTAGCGGTTATGCGGACGGCGAATTAACGCAGTGATCCTAAGTTGAGTGTCTCGGCACGGAAAATTTATTTTGCCGGGCAAGTTCATGTAATCGTGCGGAGCAGTTACAAATAATGCGGGCGAGTATGTGCTTTTGCAGCTTTACCAGTTTTGCCATTTGTTTTAGGAAAATGTAACTAAAAATAATGTGGTTTTGTATGATTACAGCCATTATCTGATATTGACAGCAGGACATGTCCGCCTCTTATTGTGGCAGCCCGAAATGATTCGGAGAAAGTCGTCTCCACGATTTTGAAATCTGATCCTAAACCTGATCTGGAAGTGGAGGCAACATTGCATTTTAAAGGACATAATGACATAGAAGGAGTCACTGCCTTGTGGTGTGCTGCAGGTAAGTATTCGGAACCAGTGGCGCCTCGTGACATCAATTATTCGCCATACCATTGCAGCGTTTAATTTCCTAACCCGACCACAACAGATTCCGTTTGCAACATCCGTTTCCTGATCTCTACGTTTCTAATTTTCTACATTCTAGAAATTCGGCAGCTCGTTCGAAGTCCATCCATTTTACTGCACACAATTTCTGCTTCAGACGTTCGGTAGGGGCCAACTCTCTCCACCATAGGTTAGAATGCTTTCAGTAATAATCTTACAGTAGCATTTTTCGTTCTTACACTAATTTTCCGATTCCATTATACCCCATTCACCATTCCTATGGCTACTCTTGTTTCATGAGGTCATCAATATCCTTTTCTCGCTTTCCAGACCTGTGCAGTCAAAGTACTTGAACTGTTCAACTAACTTAATCCGTCCTACTCCTTGACCGTCCAAGTCAGTACCTTCTCTTCATATCAGATACTGTCGGGGCATTCCATCCATAAGGACCTGTTCTAAATAAACGTTGATAATACTGTCAGACATTCCACATCCCGTCTTAAACCTTTGGCGCTAATGTGAGATAGGAAATAATCGTCTACAACAATTACAACATGTAATTGTTGTGGACGGTTATTTCCTATCTCATATGATGGATACTACTGCCATAAATCTGCTACCACCACGGAATCCTTTGCTGCTATTAAATTCATCGGAAATTCTATTTCAATTTTTTTACACGGCCCGGGTATTCACATACATTTTCTTTGCGTTGAAGGAGATATTCTTCCATTTTATAATTTCGTAGTGCCCTCCAAAATTCGTTTATAGCAGAGTTCTTTTCTTTTTCCAGATCAATAAAAATCAAACGAAGCGCTCTTCCTTTTAGACTCATTTTCTCACTTTTGTCTTAATTATAAAATGTTATCCATACAGGACTTTCCTTGTGTAAAACCAGTTGTTCTGAAATGTTCATGGACCTCCTCATCCTCTTCATCGTCATTGCCTCCAATCTATTCTGAAATTTTTGTTCAGGAGTCTTCCAATTGATGCATTTCTTATATCCCGATAGTTAGTCATGTCTTCCTTACTTTCTTTATTGTGAATTGTCGAAATAGAGGATAGATTCCATTCAGTCGGTAAATCATACGGAAATATCCCATTGAACAGATTAGTAAATACTCTATCATCTTTGGACCCCATACTTTCACAAATCCACGGGTATTCCACCAGGACCCGCAGCTTTACCATTTTAGAAGATTTTAGAGCTTTCTGCAAGTCTTCCTCCAGTATGGGTTCGACCTTCATTTCCTCCTTTACGTTTCTATTAATTGTTCGTGGTTCTTTCCTCTAAAACCTATTTTCCCTCAGCATCTCCGAAAAATTCTTCTTCCATTCCGGTAAAGAAATCATGTAAATTTACTTTATTAACATTCGTCGCCCTTATTCTTCTTACCCTTCTCCATGCATGCCTTGATTTACCATATCCTACTTTGTTCTATTCAATAACAAATCCTTTTCCCAGCCTTCTACGTTGCCTCAAATCATTTTTGCTTTCTTGTTTAGTAAGCAATAACGATCCAACTGCTAGATGGTTCCGACAGGGATGGGGAGTCGTGCCGACTGCAGTGCCGTGGCCACCTGCGCTAGGTTCCTCGTTGCGTATTCATAACGCGACCAGTCTGATGGAGATGGTCTCGCTGATTCTCGATTGGCTTTCAATCGGAGGAGTTTGGACGCCAGGGGAGAACTATAACCTCGTCCTGGTGCTCTTCGAACCACGCACGTACACTGCGAGCTCTTCCGAGTTGCAGTTGTCCTGTTGTTAGGTCGTCTTTCTGAAAAACGATGTGCATATAGGGGTGGATAATGTCCCCACGTATGCCTGCATACTTCTGTTGATCCATTGTGCTTTCCAGGATGACGAGACCTTCCACAGAATGCCACGAAAGCACTCCCAAAACTATCGCGCTCCCTCCTCCAGCCTGGACCCGCAGGGCGATTGATGCAGGGTTTGCATTCAGGAGTTTCGTGCCGTATACGCCAACGAAAGTCTGTCCGAGAAAACGTGATTCGTCTGAGAGAGCCACCCGCCGCCACTCAATGGGCGCCCAGTTTGGATATTGGCATGCAAACACCAGTCTTCGTCGCCCATGAACAGGTAGCGTGGGTGGATGAACCAGCTGCCTGCTGCGGAGGCCCTTACCCTGCAATGCTCAATGAACGGTGGTTGAGGAGACCCTGTTGGTATCCCGTTTATTTACTTGGCTGTCCGGGTGACGCCGCGTCCATGGCGAAGGTGCCAAGGTACCTTCGCCATGGACAAGTAAAGGCCGACTCCGGCCGCGGAAGCCTACGCTCTCACTGGTATCCCCTTGGTTCATCTGGGCGGTCAGTTACTCTACAATTGCATGTCTATCAGCCCATCTCTCATATATACCTAGCAGTCGTTCTCTCCTGTCGTCTATGACCCGTGGCGCGCCTCAGTTGCGTCGGCGCCGGTTTTGGATATCTCCATTTTGCCAAGCACTGTATACTTTAAACACGCCGGCACGTGAACACTTTACAAACTTCGCCGTTTTGGAAATACCTCCGCCCTTGGCTCGTTTTCCGCTTCCACCCGACACGCTTTTTTTATATCCACTGTTAGTGCTACCACCTGTCATGTGTGAGGGGGGGTATTGTACGTTTATGTCCAATATAGGCGTTGGTCACATTAATATGACTGGATTGTTGAAAAGTTACGGATATGTCATTACTATCCAATGAAGCTTCAGACTTGATTATTAAAAAGTCAAGTGTTTAAAGTAAATGCTATATTGCCTTTAGTATGGTTCCCGAATTCAGTAATGCTAGCAATCCATACAAATCTATTTTGTTTATGGAAATGCATTTACCGCTTCGAAAACGTAAAGAATGAATGGAATGTCAAAACGCCCGCGGTAAAATCATAAGTCTTTAATGCGCAGTCGCATATCTGCATGGGCCACATGCCGATCTTCTTTCGAGAACACGTCTCCCGTTTTCCTGTTACAGGTACTGGGCATTTTGAAATAGTGAAAAGTTTGGTGGAGGCTGGAGCAGATGTCAACCATGCTACGAAGACAAATTCCACTCCAATTCACGTTGCTTGCTATGCTGGGAAACTTAACATAGTGAAGTTCCTTCGTGAGCACGGAGCTGACATTCAAATCCTGGAGAATCACGGCCACACATGCTTAATGGCCGCTACTTATGGAGGTCACATGGATGTGCTCTTGTACCTTCTGGACCAGGGTGCGGATTGTCATCGAAAGACGCCGTGTGGTAATACAGCATTGCATATCGCGGCCGAATACGGCAATGTCCACATTTTGGTTCTGCTAATGAAATTTGGCGCAGTACCTACAAAAAATAAAAATGGTAATTTTGTGTTTGCAATTTTTGAGGAAATGTACTGTAATATCAGATTGTCATCTTCAGTGTCCTTTTCTTTTTTTAGGATTAAGTCCATTGCTTGGCACAGCTAGAAGCACATTTGCATACTTTTTGGAATATTTAGTAACGCTGCCTGAATTTTCGAAGGAGGACAAAATCCTGGCACTTGAGCTCCTAGGTGCTGCATTTGCTAGCGACATGTATTTCTATGATCTACCCAGCGCGTACAAATACATGCGTTTGTCAATGGAATTGAGGTACCCGCTTAAGATCCGTGTGTGTGAGGTGGGTGCGGGCGGTGCCATCTCACCGGGAGCTGCTTCGCTGTCGCAGGTTCAGCGACCCAGAGGCCCCACTGCCCAAGGTGCTGGGGGAGCCTGTCGCCGCCTACGGGAACTGGGTGGAGTGCCAGAGCCTGGAGGAGCTGGAGCGCATCCAGCACGACGCGGCCGCCTTGCACATGGAGTCGCTGGCCGTCAGAGAGCGCATCCTGGGGCAGCGCCACCCGGAGGTGGCCGACGCCGTGGAGTTCCGCGGGACGATGTTCGCTGAAGACGGGAGATACGACAGAAGCGCTGAGCTTTGGCTCCATGCCTTGCACATGCGCCAACGAAATAAACTGTCCGTCTCGGATGACCTTACCCGCTTTGCAAAGGTTTGCATTCATGTGAAAGTTTGTTTTATAGAAAGGTAAAAAATATTTTAAAGTAAGATAAAGAAGAGTTATTTGAATCATATTTTGTTTCGTCTGCCTAGATGTTCTACAAAATGCTGAGGAGAAATATGAATTTGAAGTTCTCACTTGTGAGAGATGTTTTGACTGCCTGTCTTTGGGAACTGGAAAGGAACAAGGAAACTTTGGCTGTCACAAGTTTGAGACGTCAGATGGAATGTTACCTTGTGTGTTTTTTTTATTTCTGAAATTATTTAATGCTTATTATATTTTATTTTACAATGACTAATTTTCCTAGGAGGAATTCCAAAATAATATCATTGCCTTACTGAGTATATTGGTTACTGTGACAAAAGTGATGGACTCTCTAACATCAAGTGAAAAACTAAGTATTTGTCGGCTGATTTATCAATTAAACAAGGCAGAAATTAGAGCCCAGAATGGACTGACTCTATTGCACATGTGTGTATATGTTGATGAATATGATGACCTCGATAACATGTAAGAAAATACTATTTCAGAAATATAAATATAAATCTTCTAAGGTTTACATTAGAAGGTTTACATTACATTCCTTTCTTTCCTAGTTTCCCATGTGCTGCAGTAACACGTCTGCTCATCGAGTGTGGGGCAGACGTTAACTCAGTGGATATTAAGGGAGATACTCCTTTACATATCATCGCAGCACACAGGTGTGTATGAGCAGTTTTAATTCAAGGGTGCATTAAATATAAACTAATTGGTATTATTCAAATTTTAATATAACAAAATATAAACAAATTTCTCCTTTCGCACCTCTCATAAACTTACGTTCTTAACGTTTTTAGACTGTTTTCATACTACCATTACTTTCCTCACTTTTTCTGTAAAACTCTATTCTCACATGTTGTTGTTGTTGTTTTAAATTCAATTCTTAATATAATTCAATTATTAATTCAATTATATATAATTTTGGAAATATAATTCTTCAAAAATTGAGGTAGTAAATGTTTTAGAAAAGGCAGCACAGCTGGAGACTATTATCTGTATTCTGGAAACTATACATTCAGAAGAAAAGAGGAAAGCAAATGGGCATCTCGGTGAGAGGTGAAGGTGCTAAAGGAGGGGGATAAGTGGGCATTCATGTGAAAAGGCCACACACGCACCAACAGGTGAAGTACATGTACGGGAAGGAATATAATTGCACTGGTGACCTTGAAATAAAGGCAAAAGTGTTGTCAAGCAGATAATTACTTTTCCGCTCCATGACACGAACTCAGATCCTCAGAGTAAACGTGTGGGCCCTCGTACCACTATGCCACAGAAGCGCTGCATGATACTAACTCAATGGTATAAAAAGGCTCAATTTATGTTTGTAAAATAATAATAATAATAATAATAATAAAAATAAATAAAAAATAAAAAACAAAAAAAAGAATTTAAAAAAATCAATCTATTTTTTGGTATGAAGAACCAAAGCATGAATTCTGGCTACATAACAAGTTCGTTTTTTTTCTAATTTTGGCAACAGGGTTTATCCACTTTTGCATTACCACAACCCGACAATGAGGTTTATTCTGGCAAAATTTCGACGTTTTCTGGTGCACAATTACATACCTTTCTCTTCTTACGAACAATTCATAGAAGAAGTAATAATAATTTCTGAACCGTTAGGGATATCTAAGCTGTCACATGACTAGTGTTCATAATGGATTTAAATTTCATGTCGATAGATTCATTAGTTTACTTCAGTCGGTTCATACAGTTCTACAGAAACTCAGCAATTGATTTGATGTGACATGCGTTTTACAAATCGAAAAAGAAAGTTGAAACAAATGTTTTAAATTATAAATGGCAAAAGCACATACAGACGTACGGTTTGTGTATGTAATGATTGCATTTATAACTAGAAATGCTTCAAATGATTTTCAATACTATTTCTTGAATTCCTAATAGTTCTCTACCACTACACTTTTTTCAAATTGAAATCCCCAAATGTGCCTCAAAGCGGTGACCTCTTGGTTTCAACTGATGAACCCAAACATGCCACTTAACAACCTCGGCCATCCAGGAGGACAATACATATACACTTATTACTCAAGACAACCGTTTCAGTTGTAGCATTATGGAGCTGAGAAAAGTGTGTGTGTGTGTGTGTGTGTGTGTGTGTGTGTGTGTGTGGGGTGGGACTGAGAACAAGGGGGTTAAAAGTTGCAAATTTGAAAATCACATACCCACTTCAAATATATTTATATGGATTGAATTTGTTAGTAGAAGATCTTTAAATAATTTTCGTTTAAGTTTTTGCAATTTTCAATGGTTTTATTCAGCAACACAGAATTGTGACAAATGTTAACTATCCATGAGCGAGGCTTGAACAAAAGGCGACGTTGTTTCCAAATCACAGAGACAATACAAATCATTTAACTAACCTCTGTCACCAGTCTCAAAGGTTGGTTAAATGATGTGTATTGTTTCAGTGCTTTGGAGTGCAAGTTCAACTGTACTACTCAACCCCCCTGTATGATCCCGGGATCATATGGGAATGGGCACTAATGGTAGTCGTAAGAGTTTTGTGTTTGTTGCAGTATTAGACAGCGGAAAAAATAACAAAATAATACATTCCCTTTAAGCAGAAAAAGATTGCAGCTCGGCAGTCGTAACTCGATGTGATAAATAATTTTTGCTGGTTAAAAGCAACAAAGAATTGTAACAAATAATTATCTTTGAGCCAGCCTCTAAACAGCGGCCCTTCTACAAGAAACTCTTGAGACCGAACTCGACATTTAACCACTTCGGCCACCCAGGTTATATAGAGAATTGGCACTTATATAAAAGTCTAAGCACCGAAAGACAATTGATTTGATGGTTCATAAGTTTTACAAATTCAATAAGGGATGTAAAAAATTGTTGAAAGTTGAAAACTCAAAAATCATACACACACACACACACACACACCTCCATTATTTATCTTGATTAATAGCACTTGCGGTTAGAATTGCTTCGAATGGTTTTCAATGAAGTTTGTGGAATCCTCATTTATTTTCTGCTTGAAAGTTTTGTAAAAAGTTAAAATTAAGTTACTTAAAAAATTTTAGGGGAGTAAATCTCTCTCCCCATGGATCCACACCTCTTTGAAGGGGCTTTTATTATGAATGTATAAATGTGAAAAACTTATAAACATAAAATACAAAGCTGAAATAATTTAGCATGTGAATTATAGAAATTTATCCAGGACCTACCAAAAAAATGTATAAACTTGAAAAAGTTTTTTAAGTGCAAAACTTATAAACACTGTCACTGTATGTATGTTGGGAGAACATTGTGTATATCTGTATTTTCCATAATTTTTACTTCATATTTTTAACTGCAACATTATTTTCTAATCACCTTAACTGTGATGGAGAAATGGCATTATTAGAGTAGCGAGATGTCCCCCACCAAAATGCAAAGATTAAATATTCCCTTGCCCATTCTGTCCTCTTCCAACCCGGCATTCACTGCTTCACTCAGCATGCTTCTAACTGATGTCACCTTCATTTTTTTTGTTTTATGTAGAAATGGACATGTGGCTGCTTCTATTATTTCTTTATTGATTGATTCTGGTGCTCATGTGGATGTCACAAATGTTTTTGGGGAAACTCCATTTGACACTGCTTATACAGGTTTGTTCGTTCTTTCTATTTGCAATGGGCTGTTGGTGTGGAATAATGGGTTGCTAACTGCATGAAAATTGTTCCAGATTCTGCATTGGAGATGCTTCAAACTCAAACTCCTTTGAGTCTGAAGTGCTTAGCTGCAAGAGCTGTTATGGATTATAACATTCCATTTGAAGACCATGTGCCCAAAACCCTGATTCAGTTTATCAACTTACATGGAATGAGCATGAAAAGTCAAGTGTAGTTCTACTAAAGGAAGGCTTTTTATTGTCTCTGTGGAAGGCTACTTTTTAATGTTCTTACTAACCTTATAATTTACTAATGTTTTTTCATCAATTAGTTTGATTTTTGCTACATTTAGAACAATTTTCACGATTTTCCAAGAACTTCTCTGCTCACTTAAGTATGTGTATAGTCTGTGCCATTCTATATCTCAAACATTTTGATTTGTGTAAGTATGAAAAGTAATAAAGTACAATATTTTCTTAATTATTGAATTGTAAAATATTATAGAAATGTACATTCTAATGTTTTTTGGATATGTTGAATAAATCTTTTGAATTTCCAATTTTTTTTGGATTATTTGGCCAATTTTACACTTATTGGAGGGCTTCCATAATAAACACAACAGAATAAGCTTTAGAAGTACATACCTGTGACCAAACAATGTAAAATATGTGTTCAAAAATTATTAATTTTTTTATTTCTATAAAATTCTTAAGAAAAAATATTAAGCTATTATTTTTATATTGAAAAAAATTGTTGAATGCTATGTTCCACAGGTATGTATAAACCTCTAAAACAATCTCCATTATAGATTACACGAAAAACATTTTGCTGATGACAACCAAAATGCTTATAACTAGACTGAAGATTTTTATGCTCGCAAAGTTTCTATTTTAAGCACCTAAAATAGGCTCTCAGAGTAAAATGGGCTGTATAATTTCTTATAATGCAGTATAAATACAATTGAAAATTACTTTTTCACTTACATTTTATTTTTACACTTACACAAGGTGGAAATGTGAAAAGGAATACATATTTCATGCTGTGTAATACAGTTGATGAAGTAAATGAAGATAAAATGTAAAGTAACGTATTTACCTCAGTCTTATTAAATGCCCTAAAAGATGTTTATATATTAATACTTGTGACTGGTGTACGTTTTAATGTTTGAATAATACAGAATACATCATTCTCTCTTCCTCTCTGATGTAGAACACAGGAAGATAATTATTGTTTAATGAAATTTTAATTTAACATAGATTTCAGCTTTAGTTCAAATCAGAGACATTTTCAAAGATGGTCATTTTTTTCATTTTTAGACGTAGACATTTCAATTATTATTTGTTTACACCTGATGATGAATGTAAATATCATGCGAAACATTATATTCCGACATTATATTGACAATAAAAACTTGTTTTAAAAAATGATTATCGATTGTCAGAAGAAAGGATGCTTAATATTCTTGGCTATCCGGGATGAGCTGCATTGAATCAATTGAACTGACATTGAATCAATTGAACTGACGTTTCGGCCATCTAGCCTTCTTCAAAGCTAAACTGCTGATACTCTGAAGAAGGCCATAATAAGATGGTCAGTTCAATTGACCGAGAGGTGGCTCATCCTGGATAGCCAAGAATGTAGGGACTCCAGCAGCGGAAGCCTACAAACGCATAAAATGGATATTTGTGTTAAATTATTATTATTAATAGTGGCAATCATAATATTAATTTATATTTGAATGTTTAAGTTTTCTACTTTATTCTTTACAGTTCCAATTAGTACACTGAAAAGGCAATTTCAATCTTCTACAGAATGCCTAGGCCAATGACTTAAAACTCGATCAGGTTTTGTTCAGTTTCCCTGGTCCCTTGAGCAAATGCAGAGATGGCCCCCTGTTTTGCTCCTGAACAGTAATGTAACTTCGCTCTCTCCAACCAAGACATCCTATTGACTCGTCATACACGATTGTAATTGTATATGTGACTCAATAAATATTATTATTATTAAGAAATATTTAAGCTCTATTAATTAAATATAATTTTTTAGGCATTGTATATGTACATTTATGCTGTTAAGTTATGGTGCGTTCGTAAATAATTTGTAAGACAGCCTTTGCTCAATGATGACCGAATGTGATGCTATTGGAACGATGTCTAGCAGTAAATACAATAATCTAGTTTTTGCAGCACACAATTCAGTTTAAATGGGTCATGGAAGGGAAATTGAATTTGCAAAATACAGCTAAACCTCTGGTAGGCTGTTTCAGAAGCGAATCTACGGTGTGGCAGACATAGAATGTGCCATGGGTACTACACCCACTAAAACAAATTACACCAACTTTAATGTGAAGTAACCTGGATTTTTATGCTGGTGCAGCTGTCTTCATTTTGTGTAGTAACTCATAACAAAAAAATTACTATAAGTATTCCTTTTTACTTTCTCAATACTTCATAAGCTGTATTGTACAACAAAGAACATCAGTTTGATTTAAGTTGCTCTGTAGAGGTATTACAAAATTAGGTATAAATAGTAATGAAAATGATTTTTCAGAATATATTTTATTCGCAACTATTTTATTAGATATATTTGTATGAAATATTTTTAAAAAAATCAGATGTAAATTAAACTCAAATTGTTGAATGTAATGATGAATATAACTTGATTGTTGCATAAACACAGCAGGGCATATAAAATAAAATTAATAGACTGCGTTTCAGACTACATCAAGGATTTTGTAGAAACAGAATTGGCAACTCTACTTACTTACTTATGTTCAGGTAGATGATAGGACAGATACATAGAATTCACAGGTGTCTGTTTGTCTTTGAGGAATATTGTAATTCAGAAGAGAGTGCATCTGCAGTTAATAAGGAAATAGAAATGAAGATATCACAAGTCCGCAGCCTTGAAGCACAGAAACATTGATTTGGTGTACAAGAAATAGGCAGTTTTCAATATTAAGATTAGCATGTGTAAATTTATATTTCTCTACGAACACTTCATCTTACTTTGCAGCCACTGGGTAAATCCGCTTTAGAAGATGTTCCAAGAACAGAATTCTCTCTCCTTAAGACGAGTTGACTATGAAACAATATAATTTTTTAAAATCCACAAATTAGGTAATTTACAGACATGGGGTTTTTAGGTTCCAGTGCAGAAATAAACATTTTAAGAACTATAAATGTGGTTCCTTTTATACCAGTCATGAAATTGTATATAATCAAGTCTAATTTGTTGAGTGTCTTCGCCCAAAGAATAAAATATGGATTTGCTTAAAAATCTGATATCTACTAAACAAAGTCAAATATCATCTGACAATTTTATTGGCACATCTGTCTTTCCCTGTGACTGAATGAGATTAATCACAGGTAAACTCAATTTTGCGCATCCAACTAATTACAATGCATATTATATTTTCTACTGTTTATTCACTATTTTTACTCAAAAATAATAATGGTGATTTTTATTGCTTATAAACTTATACAAAGAATCAAGCAGTTGGTCTAGAAAGTAATTAAAATTACAGTAAGTTAATTTCACTGATGAGTAATCCTAAGAACTTTCAGTAATAAGTTTACATTATCTTTCTAAATTCATGATAAAAATATACCTAATTGATTAATATAGACACTTACATTAATTTTAAGTTATAACAAATTACATTCAATTACATAACTTATAGTAATAATGCAAATTGTTAACACAATGAATTACACGAATAATAATGCAATTGCTCATAATAAAATTAAGGTAAATTACATTTTAAACTACACAAAGCCTCATGAACACATTACAAATAACAACAATAAACTTGTAGATTATGATACAGTGGCAAATAGCTTACAATTAGAGTAAGTTATACTCATATCGTATAGTAGCAGTTTAATTAATTTACAATAACTTGAATACATTAGATGTACAATTATGGTAATAATTACATTAAATACAATATTTTGATATATAATTACAATTTTTACTACATTACTGAATAGTACATTGCCTTATTGGACTGGATGATAGGTACAGAGTGGTCACTCTTGTAGCGGTACATGGTTTTTAATTACAGAAAGTTAAAGCAATTCAGATATCTTGTATGGACACACACTAATAAGATGGCATTTAAGCAGTGTTTTGAAATATTTATCATCAGCAGGTTTTATTTTAATGGGGAGTTTATTAAAGAGCTGTGCAGCAATGAAGAAAGAATCTTTGTTAGTTGAAGACTTGCTAGTGTATATCCTGTGGTAGTTCCTATGTCCTCTAGTATGGTGGTTATGTATCTCTTTATTGCTAACGAAATATTGATTTTGATTATTTGTCAATAGTAATAATACTTTCTAAAAGAAGAGTGCTACAACAGTGAGTAATTCATATTTAGTAAAGAAATCTTTACAGAACTGTCTGGGATTCAGTTTGAAAATGCTTCTTATACATTTCTTTTGTAGGACCCTTAATCTATCCATATTTTTTTGTGTTGTACCACCCCAAATTTCAATCCCACATTGAAGTTGAGAGGAGATTGCCCCATAATATACTGAAATAAGTGCATCATTTTCCATCTGGAAAAGTACCTCTCAAGGAATGTATTAGTTTAGTTCATTACAAAGTGTATCAACTTGTTTGTTATGTTAGGTTTTGATCTATGAGTAATCCAAAGAAATTTCGACAATCATTTTGGTTCACTGATTCATTATCTACTCTCACTTATGTTTTGGTGTTGTGACACTGATGAAACTTGACGTGGATTAATACAGTTTTATCAAGGTTTAATTTCAATTCATTTATGGACATTTCAGTGATTTTAATGATTGTCAGATTATCTTCTAGATGACAAAGATTTTGCCCACTGCTTATTAATGTTGTATCATCTGCATAAGAAATTACAGAGAAATCAGATGAGCTTGGAATATAATTAACATATAATAGAAATAGCAAAGGTCCAAGTACCGATCCTTGCAGAACACCAGATGTAATTGTATCAAAATTTGATTGAACTTTGCATTAGAAATTTTGAGATTGCCAGAAAATCTCTGTTCATTGCTTTACGTCCTGTGAGGTATGATCTAATGAGGTCATTGACTCTACCCCTTATTCCATAATAATCAAGTTTTGCCAACAGTTTCTCATGAGATTCACTAACAAATGCCTTTGAAAGATCAATAAATAAACCTGCTTTTTTTTCTGTTTGATTCCAAATTTCCAGTGATTTCATGTATGAACTCTACAACAGCAGTGGTGCTGGAGAACCCATTCCTAAAGCCATGTTGTGCTTTATTAAGGATATTATTAGATTCAAGAAAACAATTAAGTCTTGCTAATATAACTTTTTTATAGAGTTTGCCCAATACTGAAGTTAGAGTAATAGGTAATTCCCAACATCTTGTGTACTATTATTCTTAGCAAGTGGTCTTACAATACTAATTTTTAGGGATGCTGGGAAGGTGAATGCAGCTATAGATGAATGTATTAAGTAAACTAATATATTAAGAAGAGCAGGCTTACATTTTTTTAAGAATTATTGAAGATATTTCATCATTCCCAGTTGAACAACTATTTTTGAATGAATTTATCAGTCAATTAACTTCAGTAGCATTTGTGTGATGGAGAAACATGGATTTTGAAGTTCCAGGAGATAAGGAATTGATAGTATTATTGGTTACAATATCCTGTTTTGAATTTAAGAAATGACAGTGAAAGGTCCTACAATTATCAGAAGGATTATCAAGAAACATGCCTTCATGTAGTAGGTGTATGTTTTTGTGAGACTGAGTTTTCCCATTGTTAACAAATAAATCTAAAACATGGAATATAATTGAGTTGTTAATTTCATTATTAAATTGATAAGATTTCTCTTTCATTAATAATAATAATAATATAATAATATTTATTGAGTCACAGATACAATTACAATCGTGTATGACGAGTCAATATGCCTTGGGTGGAGAGAGCGAAGTTATATTACTGTTCAGGAGCAAACAAGGGGCCATCTCAGCATTTGCTCAAAGGACCAGGGAAACTGAACAAAACCTGATCGAGATGGGGTCATTGGCCTAGAAATACAATACTTGTTACAGTAGATTAAGATATACAGTAGATAAATTATCTGCTAATAATTAACATTAATAATAATTACATTAATAATAATAATTACATTAATAATAATAATTACATTAATAATATATATCAATTATGTTTGCAACTACATCAAAATTAACAATAGTAGTACATTCTATATTTATAACTTGAAATGGTGAGGAGGCAAGTTTTGACCAGTTTTTTTTCTTCTTCTATTCTCCTTCTATTTCACAGGATGTGATATGCAATTCTTTTTTCTTTGCTTCAGCTTGAAACAGTTCACATGAAACAGAAAGTCTAATGGGATAAAAAATTCTTATTTATTTATACTTTTTAAGGGAAATGTTGTAATTTGAAAATTCCTTTACACTGTAGAACATGTTGTTAAGCAGGAAAGCTTTCAATTTACTTTTAAATGTATGAATTGTGTTTATGTCTTTGATATCACTGCCTAGTTTGTTGTAAAGTGTAATGCCCTCTATTAGGGTACTTTTTTGATAAAGTGTAGTTTCAGAGTGGGGAACGTGTAGGTTATCCTTTTGACGGGTGTTGTAGTTATGTACATCAGAATTTAAAGTAAAAGTGTCTTTGTTTTCCATGAGAATTTTCTTTGTGAAGACCACTATTTCAAATATGTACATGCATGGTAGAGGAAGAATCCTTAGTTTATTAAACAAGGGTTTGCAAGACTCCAGCTTATGAGTGCTGGTCATTGTTCGCAGTATTCTTTTTTGGATAATAAATGTGCGAGTGCTTTCGGGGGCATTTCCCCAGAATATTATTCCATATTTTAGGTGTGAGTGCACATTTGCAAAATACATTGTTCGAAGTGTCTCAATGTTGGAGCTTGACCTGAGAGTGTATAGGGCATAGCAAGATTTGCTGAGCTTCTTGTTAAGATTTGAGATGTGTGTGTTCCATTTTAGGTTTTCTTGAATTGTTAGTCCGAGGACGGTAGTTTCATGAGATATTGTTACAGGGTTATTGTTAATGAGCAAATGCTGAGAGAGTTTTTCTTTAGATCGAGGATTTATGAAATTTAGAGAGACTGTCTTGCTGGTGTTTATGATGAGTTTGTTGTCTTGAAACCATTTTACTAGTGCTTGCAAAGTTTTGTGAGTTTCTTTTTCTAATGATTGTTGTGTTTTTGCTTTGATGATGATGTTTGTGTCATCTGCAAACAAAATTATTTTGTTGTTCCTTAAAGCCAATGGCATGTCATTTATGTATATAAGGAATAGTATTGGCCTAAGGATGGATCCTTGCGGGACTCTACAATTTATTATTTGAGGACAGGAGTAGTATGAGGAGATTTTGTTTTCTTTAGTGTGTTGGAGGGCAACTATTTGTCTACGGTTTGATAAATATGATTTGATCCATTGGCCTGCAATGCCTCGAATCTCTAGCATTTCTAGTTTTCTTAAAAGTATATGATGGTCAATGATGTCAAAGGCTTTTGACAAATCTAAGAAAAGGCCAATGGGAATTTCCTTCTGATTTAGTGCAACAAGTATGTCATTTAAAAAGGAGAAGATGGCTGAGTCTGTGGATTTATTACTCCTGAAGCCATGTTGTGCATTTGTAAGGACATTATTTGCATTGAGAAACTGTTTGAGTCTATCATTGAAAAGTCTTTCCAGAATGTTTGAAAATCCTGATAACAGGGAAATAGGCCTGTAGTTCATTGGGTCATAACTATTGCCCTTTTTAAACAATGGTTTAATTTTTGCTGTTTTGAATATATCTGGAAATATGCCTGATTTTAGAGAGTAATTGCAGATGTGAGAGAGTGGTTGCACTATACATGGAGCACTGTGTTTAATAAGAAAATCTGGAATGTTGTCCATTCCGGCTGAGAATTTATTCTCCATTTGTCCAATGATTTTAAAAATTTCAGAGGGGGGGCGGGGTTCATATAAAAATATGGAATTTACAATTTGTGTAATATTAGTGTTTGTTTGGTGTGTTTTATTGTTTAGAGAGTGTTGAGAGATTAACTTATTACTAATTTGTGAATTAGTTTTACCATGTATTGTTTTTTATACTGTTTATACTTTTCATTATAAAACAGGTTCTTAGTATCTCTGAACAGGTCATACATGTTTTTTATTATATTTATAAGAACAAGGATTTCATTTGGAAGCTTAATTTTGGGTTTTAACATTAATTTGCCTCTTAATAATGGGACATACAATATTCAAGTGTATTAATTAATGTACTCAGAAATAAGTTTCATTTCTCATTGATATCGCTACTATTGTGTGCTTCAGTCAATTCCTCTTTTAGGAGACGTTCATTTAACAAATGTAGTTTAGTATCACTTGTGTCACGGGTGAATGTGTATTTAGGTAGTTCAAGGCTAATGGGCCAATTGATTATTTCAATGATTTGTGCAGTGTGATCAGATAGAGGAAAATCAATATTATGAGAAGAGTATTTATACATTTCAGTGTTTGTAATGATGTGGTCTATAGTAGAGCTGGAATGGATTGTAATATGTGTTGGCCCTATTCTACATCATGAAGATTGAAGTTCTTTAGTGAATCATGTAGTTCGTTATGTTCAATATTAATGTTCAGATCTCCCAAAATAATTAAATTACAATCGTTGTTTCCTATAAGTTTAGTTATAAGTTCTTTCAACCTGAATAGAAAGTCATTAATGCTTGAATTTGAAGTTCTATAAAAGCCTATGAATTTGATCTTTCCTTTCATTGTGTTTACATCTACACCTGCTGCTTCAATAGTCATTTTGATGCTCATATCTCTAATCCAGTCTATTGATTTGCAAATTAAATTATTCTGGCCACTTTTGTTAAGTTCTCTACAGAAACATGCATGAAGTTTATAGTTAGAGAAGTTAATTGTATTAATTTCATTATATTTTAGGCCATGTTCAGTAATGACTCCTACATGTATTCAAGTTTCTTCAAGTATTGTCTCAAAGTGTTCAACCTTGTGATGTATATACTGAATATTTTGGTGAAGTACATTGAGGACACTATATTGTTTTAAATTTCTACCTCAGGTGTGTTGTCTTGATTGCTAAATGTCCAGGGATGTCTTCTTACGTGATTGCCTGAAGTTGTGAGAAGAAGTAATGTGTGCTTGTTGTTGTGGTGATGATGTGGAAGCCACAATAGAAGAAAAGGTTTGGGAATGGAGACAGGGTGTGGAAACCCCAATGGAAGCTGTGGATTGGGAAGACCGACAAGGTGCATGAGGAGTGGCTAAAAGAGGAAAATGAGGTTTAGGTGTGGGTGAGGGTGAGGGTGATGCAGATGGCAGATTTGTATGATTGTGTCATGGAATGAGGTGGAGAGATGTGGGATGTGAGAAGTGCAGAAAGATTGAATTTCCCTTTTGTGGAAAGATGGCAAGTAAAATCTGTTCTGAGGATCCAGGGTCTGCAATTTTAATTCGTGTGTTTCTAGCAAGTAGCGTGATTTCCTTGTTTCTTGGATACAATGGTTGTTTAGTGGTGTCATGTCTGAGTGGCAGGATCGTCATTATTACATTTGTTTTCTTGGTGTCCTCACTGAGTTTTTTTTAAGGTTTCCTGTACATTAATTGAGGCACCTTGATCAATCTCATTGTCCCCACCAATGACAACTACTGTGTCCCTAGTTGTGAAACCAGACGTGTGACTGTCAATCTCACTTGTCACATCTGCCAATTTGGCATTGGGTTTAAAAAACCCTAGGACCTCATAAGAAGGGAGTTTTTCTCTCAGCAGGGAGGACATGTGCCCACCGTGGCTGTCCGCAAATTCAATGACTTTTGGTTTGCCTGAGAGAGCGGTTGTTTTCTATGTGTTGCTCACATTGTTACGTTTCTTTTGTTGAGTTTTGTGAGCAATATGTGTTTTTGGGAGGCGTTGTTTGGGTTGTAAAAGAAGCTGGTACATATACACCTTAAAAAACAGGCGTTTATATTATTTTTTAAATCACATTTTCATACTTCCTTAGTGACTACTAAAAAAAACACCCCTTTTAAGCGGCCATTCGCATTTCACAGATTGACCTGTATGAAATGAGCACTTCTAGCGATTGTAATTGAATAGGTAGTAGCAGGAGAGGTGATTCAGGGTATTTATTATTTCTTGATGTCACTGCAGTGACTAATTCGGGTCCCGATGGCTGCGGCAGGATTCTCGACACCGCCTAGATAGCTAGGTGGAATTCAGCCGCTGACTGGAGGATAATTCTAGCGGCCGGCTGCTCTCTGCTCGGAAGATTCCGAGTTCGGAGCAGTACACTAGCAAATCGACCACGCGCGGTCTTTGCTCCACTTATCATATTCTCACCCCCTTACACTCACATGCCCTACACTATCACACATTCCGCGAGAGCAATCGGGAGCTTAAGAGCTTTTCTTGGCTGGGGCGATGCCCCGCTGATAAGATACGTGGTTGGGGAAACCCGCTAGTAAGTAGGTCGACGCCGGATCTCACCATTCTGCGGGGGAAGGTCATAGCTATTTCCAGAGGGATTAAACATACACTACACTTACGGGACTAATGACGTTAGCCGTTGGCTTGCCCGGAATAATCATGCAATTAAGAATAAGTAGCGAAAGAGCGGTAGATATTGTTTATTCAGTATCATCTTCCAACGGGCCGCATTGACAGATTACATAGTCCAGTGGCATGTCGCTTTCTGGTAGGGATATTATTTTTTTTATAGGAATAATGACGGTTTTTTGATAACTGTGTCTATGAAATAACAACGCGTTTACTTCACCCATTCCACAGCATTCTCGTGAAGTTGGCATCAGTGGAAGTTTGCTTCCCCTCTGTGCAGTGGTGGAATTCAGGAGACCAAGTGGGGGTAACTGGCGCCCCCAATCATGGGACAAAATTTAAAAAAAAAATATTTAGACATTTCATTTCGCGGATTTTCAAATTTATACATTAAAAGATGTACTTGTTTTTGTATTTTGAGAATTGACAATTATTTTACTAAGCATAGTTAATAACATACATTAATAAATTGGTAAACAAAAGTTCAGTGTTATAAAACGCGTGGGATAATGTTCAGCGTTTCTCTGATTATCCTTTCTAAATAAATAGTCTTTCAGTTATATTTTACTTTTAAACGTTATTGACTTAGAAATTAAACTGTTACGTGCCTAAAATCATGATCCATAACTAGGACTCAGATGTTTATGCAATGTCATTTTTTGTGTTATTTCCATGGAAAAAATTAGCATAATTTTATGTACAATGACTAAAAATCATGCAATTTTCACGTGATATTAGTCATATTTTGCCTTTTTAAATCCTTTTATCATTTTTCGTTTATATTTCATATTATCTTCATATTTTTTTCAAGGATTTTCGTTATATTTTTACTTTTATGCATTTACTAACCTAAGAAGAGAGAGTAATCGTGCGCCGGAAAATGGCAAATTTTCGACAAAGAAACCAAAAAAAACAACTGTTATTGCCGGACCCAAGTAACAAAAAAGTAAATAAATCCAGTTGCTAAATATGGAAAAAATCAAACAGGTGGTGTAGCCAGAGTCCATGTTTTGTGGGTACATCATACCGAAAAATCGATTGACGGCAAAACCTGTGCTCACCGCTAGCGCATAAGCCGTTCAATTTTCTCCAAAAATGCCGATCTTGCTAAAAGCTGAAGATTGCATTTTAATTAAAATAATTAATTAATTTAGATTTTAAAATATGTATTCTACAGTCATGTATAAATGTGTGATTATAATAAATGATAAACACTTTCGATGTATGATTCACTGAGAAAACTGAATTGAATTAACACTTCAGAACTTTGAAATAACAGAGAATCGCCACGTTTGTGTTCGACTAATATAATTCAATAAAATCAATGAAATATTAAACAAAATTGAAAACTAAGTATATAATTGCAGCGCAATTAACTGAAAGCATTTATATAAACGAATATATTTTCATGTTTATAATAGCGCCCAAATTTGCTCCCCCCCCCCCCACACACACACATAAAAAATCGGAAATCCCGCCTCTCTCTTCGTGAGAACTTTTCAAGGACCACGGAGCTTGCGGTTTACGCGAAATCGCTTTGAAGGTCATGTGCGAACTCTGCGCACTGCAGGGGCCACTTGCCCGCCCGGGCAGCCCGACGCACCTGCGAGCTAGGGAAACGTCTCCGGCTCCAGCTCTCATTCCACTACTAATCCGCAAAAGGTTGTAAACGCTCAAGCTGAAGCGGCGCGAGGTGGGGTATAATGTCTTGATTCAAAGCTATTTGCCATATTTCTTTGATCAAACACCCGTAATTTGGATTATAGTTATATTCTTCACTATTAACTATACCGTACTATTCTGCCTTGTTTAAACATTTTTGCAAAGGAGCGGTAATGTATTTGAGTGGCAAGTTCTTTTCGTATTTTCATTTTGTGTGATATTTTTAGGATAATAAATAATACAAATGACTTGTTAGTTGTATACACCAATAATCTGGAATAAATTAACAAGTCCTTCTAATATCTTCGTGGTTTCAGCCGAGATCTTGTAGTAATTCATATTATAGACGTATGACAGAGGTAATCAGGCCACAATGAATAAAAATAGTGTATTCAACACATACACACTTGGACTACATTATTACCAAACATTTCCATAAAAATGTTAAACACGATGTTCGTTTCTTTTCCTATGAAATTCTCAAAATAATCGGTAAAATAAAAATAAAATGGACGGCCGGTTTAGATGAATTTCCGGATTATTTGTTAAAGACTTGTGCCATTATACACCCATTAACTCGCATATTCAATTCATCCTTGTGCACTAGGAGTTTTCCAGATTTTTTTAAAAGGCTAGGATTAAGCCGATTTTCAAAAACCGCCACAAAATGAAATTCAAAATTATCGGACAATTTCTCTTCTATCGTTTTTTTTCTTTTTCTTTTCAAAAATATTACCATTTTTTCGTACGATTGGAAACCTTTCTTAGTGAACACGGCGCGTTTCAGATTTGCCAACATGGGTTTCGGAAATCAAGATCTACGGAAACAGCCACTTTCCTTTTCTTAAAGATGTCGCCTCATCCACTTTAGCTTCAAATTTATCGCGAGACTTCCTAAAGAACTGAAATATTTTTTCATCTTACTCCGGGTTGGGATATAATATGTGAAATTCCCCTTTTGTCAATATCGTTCTGTCTAGAAGATAATTTGGACTTTCTTTGACTCCTTGCCTAACTTCCTTCTTCTGTTATTAAAAATGAACCCAATGCGATTGCTTCTTTGCTCGAATTATGAAGCCGGCGCGCACAGTACAAGACACGGTGCGAAGTACCTGAGTGTCCTTGCTGGCCGTGCCGTGCCGTGCCGTGCCGTGCCGTGCCGTGCCGTGCCGTGCCGTGCCGTTCCGTTTCGTCCGGTGCGGGCGACCTACATTAAAACTGCCCGTCTCTCCGGTGTCGTGTCGTTCCAGTGCGCGAGTACTTTCGTAATGGCGAGAGAGTAAAAATAAGCCCTTTGAAAAAGTTCGCGTTCAATGGTTTGAAAAAACTAGTACTTTTCGCGTAATTTGTACTTGAAATGTTATGCATTTTAGTGCTGGTGCACGGCGTGTTAAATCGGGGGACCTGTCGAGTCCGGTGAAGAAAAAAATGTTTGCTGGTTGAAAACACTTTTGCAGGCTCATGTAGTAGTATAATGTTGTGGAGCAGTTGATGCGAGAATGAAAATGCTGTTTTGGCGCTAGTTGAGATTGGATTAATACTAAGCTAGACTCCTATGATAAGGTGAATGTTGGGATCTGGTCTACGGTATCCTTCGTACATTATACACACACATTGAATAAGCAAGTAACATTTATTCACTTTAGAATACACTGATCCTTGTGAAACTCATACGAACAGATAAAGTGAGTGCACTTACGTATGGGTTAAAGCAGTCTTAGATTTTTAGATTCTTTTAGAAAAAACAAAAGTAACTGTATGTGACGTATGGGGAGAAGATTATCTGCGCAAGTTTTCTTGAGTTTCAGAATCCCTTCCCGTCATTTTAACTATACATAGTTGAAAGATGAGTAAAAGTTTGAAATAAATAAATGAAAATAAATTTTAAAAGTAAATTTTAAAAATCTCAAGATTAGCAATATTTTAAAAAATAGACATAGAAAAAATAGTCTCTGCAGTCTGTGCTGACTTGTAGAGAGCGCCTGCACAAAGGCAAGCGAAAGTTTCTTGTGGAAGATGTTTATGTGCGCACTCGCATACATAAGGAAGTCTGACAAAAAACAATTCAAGCAAACAGTTCGCAGGACGAGTCTAGTGTCACGGGAAACCAGTAAAGCTTTAACTTGCACTGACAATAGAGATATTTATCACAGTTTGATTTGGTGCAATGGCTGCACACTTCGAATTGCAATTTTCATGTTGGTGCTAAAATGCCGTTGTCTGTTAATATATGACTTGTGATTGCGTAGCATAAAGTTTACGTCGAACCCGAACCCTTGAGCTTACTCGACGGAGATCTCTTTCAATCTGAATTTGCGTCGTTTCGTTGCTGGCTTAAGGTGACCAGACAGCCCTTGTTAGCCGAGACAGTCCTTTAGTTTGAGCCCCTGTCCGGTATTCTTTGACAGGAAAACGGGACGCCAAAAGAGACAAGCCATTGTTTCAAATCAAGCAGTAGTGCCGTAGCGATCTCGGACCGAAGGATCGCGGTTTCGTCTCCCGCCTCGGGCTCGGTTGTATTGTGTTCGTCCTTTCACACCCCTATCATCCATCATCATCATCATCATCATCATCATCATATCGTTATCATAACGTTACAAGCAATTGTGGTAGCCAATGACCTAGTTGTTGATGCGACCTTAAATAATAAAAAAATGGCTTGTCAATACAAATACAATAAATATATTCAAACAGAATATATACAGTCAATACACAAACAATAAAATGCCGTCAACAATATAAAATCAATTTTTCGAATTTGTCGCTCCGAGTTCCCTAGGATGAGAAAATACAGCTAAGGCGTAATTTCAACTTATTCCTATAAGCTTTATCGCTAACGACATTGATATGGAGAAATTTAATAATCCGATTCTTCTGCTTCTAAGAGTTTCTGTGCGATTTAATATGCAATCTTAATTGAGAAATACTTACCTATTTCGTAATAAATGGAAGTGCAAATTAAACAAATAGATAAGATTTTTTTTTTAAAAAAAAACTGATGTTCCTTTCTACGGGTTCTACAAGAGTTTTTGGTCGGCGTAAAATTGAATGCTACTACATCATGAAAGTTATACATATTTATACATGTAATCATTTATTTAATCTTAGTTTCCAAACCTAAATATTTGTGATAAATATTGTTTAACGTCCTCGTTTTCTCCTTTTATCGTTGAGACAAAAACTAAAGTGTCCCGTTGTTTTTATTTCAAAATATGGTCACCTTATGCTGACATGAAGGCTTTGACCGTGAAGTGGGGGAATGTACTCGGACCACTGACATTGGTTAGTTTGAAGAGCTGCGGGTACATTGCAGGGAACTATAACTCCCAAATAACGTGGTGGGGACCATTACGGTGGCGCGCTCTGCTGCAACACCTACTTACAGGAACTAAAACACGAACTGCTGCCAACTATACTTTAAAAGTGCGTGGCTGCTGCGTGAGTTCGCGGGTCGCAAGCAGGCCCATAATGTTACAAAAGATAACGTCTATGTTCGCGCTTTCTTCAGATGTTTCTTTTAAGTATGGATTATGAATACATTTCGAAGACGCTTATTTCTCACAAATTAGCCAATTTGTGTGTGGGAAAGTTGGCGAGCCTAACCTGCAGCTGCACCCGGCGACACTAGCGCTTCCTATAGTAGCAAATTTTGATGGAGAGTTGCCGAACCAGTATGTATATTAGAGTTTCAGAATTACACTCTACATTAAAGCTATCGCTCCTCGAAGAGCACTTTAAAAATTTAGCTAGAAATTTCTTTTCAAAAATTAACGCGTCAAATTATGGTATTGTAATAAATTTATCTTTGTTCGAGCCGGATTCCACGACCACGTACAAGCGCCCGAGAGATATGCTACAGTAGGCGCGACGCCAATACTTGCACGAAAATTGCGGTAAACAACGCCAAAAGCGCGCCGAACGGCTATTGTCTTTCCTGACGTTCTTTTTCTCTCTTTTACAGATCAGCCATAGATGTCCGAAAGGATAGGAATGGCTACATAGCAGGGAAGTGTGGCGGCGTTGCACTCTATGGCCACACTGAACTGCGCTGCAAAGCATAGTGGCGGCCGGGCCTAGCGCAAACGCTGAGACCGGATGCGAGGTCCCGCGCCTGACCCAGCGCTCGTGGGCGGCCCTTGCTCGCTCGGCGCGAGTGCGTGGGCCGCTTTCCCAGTAATTCTCCGTCGCAAACGCCTGTGCGTCGCAATGCGCTCGCACTCAGTGTACCAGTGCGCTATTCCTGCACTGTAAGATATGGGTCTAGGCAGTAGCGTGGAATAGAGCGTTCATACAACTATGAAATTTGTACTAAGGTGCCCTCGCAAAAGATGGACATACATATAATTACAGTATAGGATATGTATTTTTTTTCCTGGGTGCGACCAATTGACTTGGCATTTTCGATATCCTGGATGAACTGTGAAGTAAACGTCTCTTTTTGATCAGACGAGGAAAGCGTCAAATACTGACCCGCAACCGATGCCGTGGTGCGAACGAACGCGTGAATTTTGTCGCCGCTGCGAAAATTTGGCGCCGATCTGTGGGAGCCTAAAGAAGTTCACAATTAAGAGGGAAGTACAAGGAAAACCTATAAAGGAGCAGAAGATAAACGTGGTAACTGGGCATAAGAAAAATTAAATACATCGTGATTCAATGAAAACTTTTTTTATTGAATGTTTGGGTAGGGTTCTTGTACCCTAACAGATAGCTAATTTTTTATTAATTTAATTTATTTTACGACAAAAACAGTTAAAAAACTGCGTGACGTGCTACGGGGAGAAGCGTATTCTACGCATGTTTTCTTAATTCTGAAATACCTACCCTAAAACATAAGTACTAACAAATTCTTGAGCAAGTTCTGCGTTGTATATGGAAAATGTCGAATTAAAAAACTACTTCTTCTAGAATTTTTGGAGTACGTAATAATTTCATGCCTGTTATTTTTTCCGTATAAGAGTTTAGCATACTTCCTAATCCTCTCCTCCAGTAACATATACTAAGCCAACTTCATAATTTAATCGGGCCACGTGACTTAAACACCTTGCTGGAAAATTTGATTCAAAATCTTCTATTCCCTGAGGTCATAAATTCTTGGCTATCCGGGAGACGCCGCGTCGTTGGTTGAGAGGCCGACGTTTCGCCTAACATGTCGCAGGCTTCCTCAGGGCAGTGACGTCACTGCCAACGACACGGCGTCTCCCGGATAGCCAAGAGTTTATGGACTCGAGCCGCGGAAGCTTACGTGTGCAGTCCCCGAGGTCGTAGTTCCAGAGAATTGACTATTGTTTTCACTCGTTGTACACTATATTACATCATCCTATCACTGGAATGACACTACCACTGATTTAATTTCAGTATTACAACAGCGTCTGCTACCATTCCCTCTGCTCTCACTTTCCATTGTGAAAACCTTTCATTGGTGTAGCTGTGAGAAGCTTCTGAGACGCTTAAACTATTCGACACCCATAGCCACTCGACAGCACTCCGCGAAGAGCCGGACCATGGCTACCCCCCCCCCCCCCCCTAGGAAGCCATGGCCGGGCCCCATCGCACGCAGCCACCGTCTAGCGGCACTGAGCAAGCCATGTAAGGAGTCGTGAGAAGTGATAGCAAAGTTTAGCAAAACATCGATACGTCGATACATCACCAAAAGGTTTTCGATATCGATGAATACATCGATGTTTAATTCATTGTTAGTGATTCCTGGGGCGTCAACAGCTAAGGTCATTGGTCCCGTAAGCGTAGTACATGTCCCCTCAGGAGGTGGCAGTGGGATTCCCCTGCTGGATGGCGCGTAATTGTGTTTGAAGTGAATGCAATTAATAAATAAAAACATTTTCTCTAAAAACGCTCCAAATTTGTCCTTCAGTTTTGCCACGAATAGAACAAGGAACTCTTAAAAGAATGGCGCAGTCTTCATTTTCGTTGAACTCAGAGTTTTCGAAAATTGCAAATTTAGAAACAGAACGTATATGCTGATGTAGTATCACTAGTTTTGTATTAGGAGCTGCTTTGTACTAGTTTTGTATTTGCAAGTGTATCAGGAGACAATGGAAAAAATTAGAAAACCATAAATAATTTCTTCACAATATTTATTTGTTTTCGACTTGCTACACAAAAATCGATAATATACTCGTACAACTCAAACAATTTTGAAGGCTTAATTTATTAACCATCGCTTCCCCAGATTTAATTCATTATTCTTCCTTTGATACAAGACCAATTGATGTTTGTTTATGCAGAACAATCATATATGTTTATTGCCCTGTCTTCTGAAACGGACATCATTTTGTCACCATCAGGATTGAATTTGACACTCCAAACCTAAAATCAGATAGCAAGATCGTCATACCATCAACAAACGCCTTCTCTTCGTGTACATGTACATAAAGATGTCAATATGAGTGTCAAGATGTTAAAAATTAACAAGCTTAAAAAAATGTTATGCTCGTGATGTGTCAAATGAGCAACAGAATATATATAATATACTAATAATAAGAAATCACAAACACTAGAATGAAAGTGCTTATTACAACAGAAACTAGCAATTAAAATAAACCACTTAGAAATTCATTAATGACCTTCATTATTATTATTATTATTATTATTATTATTATTATTATTATTGTTGTTGTTGTTGTTATTATTATTATGGCGTATAGGCCATTACTGACTACGGTACACGATTAACGTGTGTAATTCTTCCAGGATCAGCTTTTCAGCTGTATCCTTGGATTACAACAAGGTTGTTATGCCTTGTAGTGTGACTTATGAGATGATAGGATGATGATGATAGGTGAAGGGACAATCACAATTGCGACCATGTCTACGCAGGACTCGAACCTGCAGCCTCCTGGACACAGACGACGGCTGCCGCAACCGTCTGCGCCACAGGGCCGACTAATGGCCTTTTTAAATATATTAAGAATTTTTTTCTGACTCAAATCCAAGAATCACTCCATCATTATTAAAAATGTATTTAATCTTTTATAATTATAGTATTAATAGCTACAACACTCATGATCAAAATCATTTTCTCTTTCTAATGGAAAGTTCCTTGCCATCCTCCAGTGTTCTCTTTTCTTTTCAAAATAAATATCGATAAAAAAAATTGATGAGAAAATTATAGTCTAATTTTTATATGTATTCTTGCCAGCAACTTCAATAATGCCTAGCCTCATTTTTTTTGCATTTTGTTGTATATTTAAACACATTATAGTGTTTCTGATGTATGATGAAGGTAATTTTGATTAAAAAGCCACTTAGTTAATTTTTGTTACATCTAAAACTTAAAATAAAATAGTTAAATTGATGGCCAAGTTCATTACAACCTATCTAACCAAAGTTCCAAAAGGTAACAACTCAAAGTTCTATGTTTTGAGAAATTGCCATTTTAAAGTTTAACATCACCGTCAATATGTCAAGTTTATCTCTTGAATTTGAAATGTATTCTTATTTGTGTCTAATATATCATTAATGTCAAATTATAATGAGGTAAACTGACGATGTAAGTATGATATTACACTTTAAAATGGGAAAACCCCTAAACTTAAAATGTGTGAGTTGTTGCTGTTTAGAACTGGGGCAGTGATATAATAATGAAATAGATTATTATTATTATTATTATTATTATTATTATTATTATTATTATTATTATTATTATTATTATTATTATTAATAATAATAATAATAATAATAATAATAATAATAATAATCAAGTAATAAATATATTTCAAAATACAGAAAGGTGAAAATGAAATAAGTCAAATTTTCATAACATTTAAATGTGGTTTAAGCAGTTGTGTTAAACTGAGTGGTAAAGAAGGTAATGATACCCCTGTGCAATTGCATTCAGGCTGATGTGGCCCAAGGAGGAACTGAAGGGCTTCACAATTGGGCTCAAGGAGGAGATTGTGTGGCGAACACAACATCTAATTCGCCAGTTCTGTGAATGACCATGAATAAAAAAATTGTAATTATGTGCACATTCAATCACTAGTACTACAATTCTTTAATTCTTATTTGCCATTAAAGTAAGTAGATCTTCTTTCTCTTGTTGATGCTGTCTAATTCATCCCTTAGTAAAACTTTAAACTGGACTACTAGCTGAATCTTTGAAAATAACTGATCTGACTTATTATCAAAAGGTAATATTTTAATCAATGTATAATTTGTATATAATCTCATAAATTCATTGTATTTGGCCACTTGGTTTACATGGACAGTCTATAAAAACAAAAAATGTATTAAGTATTAAGTAAAGTTTATTAATTATTTTCTGAGTAAAACGTTTCAGGTAATACGTTTTACCCCGTCTTCATGCTACAATACAATGAAAAAAACTATTACTATTTTAAAAGGAAGAAAAAATAGAAAGTTACAATATTGCTATTACAATAGCAGTGAAAAAATATTACGAAACATAGCACTCGATATAAACTAATTTTAATCTTTTTAGTTTGTATATAAGATGTGTAGTTGTAAAAATGCCATTAACATGAAATTTTCAGGAGGCATCATAAGTTGTTTTACAATATTTGATTCAGTTACGTATTATTCAATATTATTCTATCAAGAAATACACAAAAATTTGATTTAATAAAAAATCACAATAGCAATATCTTAGCCCTGTGTCACATGAGCGTTGCGTTGACGCGCGTCACTAAATGCTGATGACGTCAGTTGCATCGACGCGCGTCGATTCCTGCTCACACGAGTCACTTAACGCGCGTCGTAAATAAACACTGTATCTTATTCAAGACGATACATGAGCGATCTTGGCGACGTGCGTTGTTTAGAAAACTCGTATCTTGACTTACGATGTAGCTTGAGCGTCTTACTTGAGCTGTGGGCACAACGCACGTTACCAAGAGCTCTCATGTATCGACGCAGCTAACATCAGTATTAGGTGACGCTCGTGTGACACAGGCCTTATAGATAACAATGTTTTACAGTGGATTAATTTTATTAGTAAACTTTAACCTTTGTAAGACATTAAATGCAGGATCTCATGCAATATACAGTTAACATGCGAGTTATGTTTTGAATTAGAATTTCCTCACACCAAAACTCAACCAGAGTACATTCTGACCTTGTAACTTTTGATGCTATAATAATGCTGTGATAAAATGAAAACAAAATTGGTACCTACATTTACTCAAAACTCTGTATTCATTTCAACAAATGTTATTTTACAATAAACTTATTTAATTTCATAATGCATTAAAAATTTAATATTCATTTATCACGAATATTACATTATTACATGGTTGATAAGTTTTGTCACAATTGTTATTTTATTCTCTAGTCAGTGGTACTGAAGAAATGTGCAAGGTTATCTCATAAGTTCAGCAGAACTCAGAAAAGTGTGTATACCCTTCAAATTTATAAAAACAAATTAGTAATAATGGCCCTTGCTTATGTATAATTAAAGTTTTTCTTTAAATTTAAGGTCGCATCAACTTCTAGGCCATTAGCTACCACTATTGCGAGCAACGGTATGGTATCTATGAGGATGATACAATATGAATATGATAGGGGTGAAAGGACGAACACAATACAACCATGCCCGAGGCGGGACTCGAACTCGCGATCCTTCGATCCGAGATCGCCTGGCGACTCGGCCATCCGGACCGGCAATTAAAGTTTTTATTCACCAAGAAAAAATGAAAAATACAGAAAACTTACAAATCTACTTCATCTGTAGACTTCAGTGCTACAAAAAGTATAAAACATGTGAACCTGTGTAAGCAGGATTTCAAGGGAAAGGAATTTTATTCCTACTTAAAGAGGTTTTTCACTTATGCAGTTTCTTACTTATTCAAAATCCATAAGTGTGTTACTTATAGAAGAATTCACTTTTGAAGATTCAAATCACATTTGTTTCAGTTTTGAAAAAAGAACATTGGTCAAAAATGCAATACAAGAAACTTAATTTATAAACATGTTGTGTATTACATTTTATCACACAATGTAAACCCCAAGTAAAAAATTTAAATATAAATAGTCAATTTTAACATAAGTTTTTTAAAGTCCTTTATAAGCTTTGCATTTGACTTATTCTTAAAGCACCTTTAATTTTTCACTTGTTGGCAACTTTTGCTCCAACATTTGTGATGTACATACAACAATTTTTTTTTTGTTTTTCCTGCACAATCTACCTACTAGTGAACAAAATGTTTAGTTAGTGCTCATTAATAAGAGATGAACAACATGTAGAAACATCCACCAATTTTGGAAAAGGCTATTTTCTGGAGAATCCCAAGAATAGCCCTCTATTAACAAATACTGAGAAAAATCTGGATGGAAAAGTAGCATCAATTAACAAATTGTACATTCTCACTAATGGAGTTTTTATTTAAACATGCTGGACTTCATAATAAGTCACACTAAAAGAATTTATCCAGGTTCAATTTATCTAGTTTTAACTGTAATTCTTATTGGTAGAATGGAAAAAAAACAAAACAGTATGATTGAATTGCAGTCATAACATCAGAATTACTAATCTTTTTTATGATAACCACCAAAATATAAAAACACACAAATAAACATGTAGCGTTATCACAAACTTGACATACATCAGTTTAAAAGTACTTGTTGGGAAAAGAAATAAGAAATTGGGATTAACTTTTTGAATCTTAGTGAATCTTCAATCAAGGTCTTTAAATTATATTTTTTAACTAAAATACATTTCCTATTTTAGAAATTATTAACACTTGATTACTATTCTCAAAAAACTTGTGTTATTGCTGTCCTTGTATCTGTGATATACATGATAAAAATTCCATAATATTTCCAATTTTTACATAAATAGTTTTAAGAAATGTAAATAAATAGATGTAAATCTTTTTTTATCATTTTAATAACAAAAACTTACAAAATTGCTTGTAAAATATTGAACAAAATATTAGGTAGATTTCTTTTTATTTTCTATGTAACACTCATATTGGTGAGCACTAGCAAATGCACAATGCTGCAGGAATGAACATTGCCTACAAATCTTGAAGTCGCTATCACAGTCTTCCTCTTCTCATCATCCTCATCCATGTCATCAAATAACATTTGTTCAACACTTGTTACATCATTCGGGCATTTTAAGTACAAAAAAATAGTTTTTGAGATGCCATTCTGTGCAATAAAAAAAAAACACTATGTAAAACTGTCGTATATCTGAGACTCATGTGACAGTATTTCTGAAGAGAACATCATTTGTCACAAACTAGAAAAACTTCATTGCTTAACCATCTAGAATGAGAACAATTAGAAGAAAATCACAAAAATAAGGGTAATAACTAAAAATATAAATTACTCAAAAATACCTGAATTTGCTATCATCGTATCTAAGAGATACAGTGATCTCTCACCACGATGGCTTCACTTCAAAAGGGACCCAAACACTATTCTAATGTTTGGCTCCCTGCAATTTAGAAAGCTAGGAGGAAAGAGCTTATCCCATCCTTATAGCTGCGCTTACAATTAAAGAAAAATGTTGGTGTGCATCTCACATATACAAGGACAGTATTCAAGTGTTAAGAATTTCAAATGGAAAAGAGAATCTATTGACCTGAATGACACAAATATTGACAGAATAGAACTAAAAACATTTTTGAGCATATCAGAGACACTTTTCAAAATTTAAATTATCTTGTGTGAACGCTACATAGTCAGCAGTACAGTCCTGTCTACTCAGGAAAGGAGTACTTCTGATTGATTAATTTATTTTGGGGAAACTGATTAATAATGTGTGTCGTTCAGAATATTCTATTTTGGTTTTATAAAATACTTTTATGCATACATAATTATTTGCTTACTTGATATTGTATTTCAACAACACAATTTCTTTTCACCACTTTTGACACAAACTACTTTTCCTTTTCTTGAATAAGTATCATTTGACATATTATTTAATAGACCAGAATTGATGTCATTTACATAATTTATTTCCATCAATTTTCATTTTACTTTAATTTACAAATCACTCAGTATTCTAATATAAATCTATGAACAATACGTCTCTCATTTTAACTTGAATGTTATCAGAGTGAGGTGATACACAGAGTTGTAAGAAATTCAGCAGGAACCCAAATGGAAACAACAGCAATCATTTCAATGTCACTTATGTCTTAGACAGAACACCAAGAAGTGCTAAGCATTACTCCATTCTCTTGTTTATTAGTAAGTCTTTTGGCTTTTTACCCATATCAGTGCCAAACATTTTATAAGTTAAAATGAAAAGGGTTTCTTATGTTAATTATTGTATGTAAGTTCTGTTTTATCAGTATTTCTTTCAATTTATCCACTACAAATTTTTCAGTCACATCTGATAAATATGGGCCACATGATTTTTTCTGTTTTTCCATTATCACAGATGTACCTTTCAGTGATTTGGTTATATTTTTTATCAAATTGTAAATATAGTATATGTATTTTATTGTGATGTTCGCCAAGTTCTATAATTCTACATAGTTTGCATTTTTGAATTTATTTCTTACTTTTTGACTCTTTATTCCAAAAAAGGTAAATTTTGTTATGTTGACAATTTATTTCATGTTTATTTTGTTGCCATACTACATGAATTATTATAATTTTTGTTACACCATTGAGGTCTGAAAATCATACAGATATAATGTTTGTGAATATCATGCATTTTTATATGCTTTTCGTTAACTTTACAAGGAGTTTCGTGAACTTCACAAGGTGAATTCTTGTAACACACAATAAATTACCTTCTAGTCAATAAAAAAATCCTAACTTTATACAGTTAGGATGACACTTAATGTTTAATTTGATTTTGAAAAATTTCCCTAACTCATTTATTTTTAAAATGAATAAAAATCTTTATTATTAGGTTTGAAATGTTTCATGTTCTAATTTAAATGTAATATCATCATGAAATTTGGGAACAATATAGCCATATAATAGCAATCTAAAATATTGAATCAATAAATCATGTATTCCTTCATTTCCTACAAATAAAATAATTACAACTGGACCATCCATCAACCAATGACAAGACAGTTGACTGATCGCTGGTTGGGAACTGCACTTGGTGTGATGATCAAATATCTTTTCGACAATTATGGTTACTTTTAATCTTTAAAAATGATGATCAAATATCCGGTAATGGTGAGCTGGTATAATCTTCAAAAACATAATTTCCTGCATTCCCACAAGTGTATCATTAAGTTTGAGCAATTGGAGCAAGATAGAAACTTTGTTTACTGTTGTGTGTTACATTTTACCTATGGTTTAAGGCCATTAACAAACAAACAAACAAAAAAAGTTGCCTCTAAATTGATAATCCATATTGTTACTTGTACTCATAATACATTCTCTGTTTAACTAAAAAGTATAAAAAGAAGTTTAAAATATAATAAATTGAAGAAATGTACTAAAAATAGAAAAAAGTATATTAAAAAGTCAAATATAAACTTTCAAATGCACAAAACTAGAATACATTTGTCCACAAAATTCATTAACGTAGAATTAAAAATTGTTAAAAAAATTTCCACAAACTTCACTAAAATTATTTTATTTCCATAAGAGAGTAATTATGTATCACTAATTTCAAAGAAAAGCGTGAGACACTTTTTCATAATTACGTAAAATTTCTGCACTAAAGAAATGCCATTGAAAATTTTCATTTTAATATTACTAATAAATAGGATATAAATTGCACTTAGTTTTAATATGTTTTTCTTTAAAATTTGTGATGCAAAATTGATATATCAAGGAACTAAAATATTTTAGTGAAAAAAATGTTTAACAGTTTCTTATACTATATAAATGAATTTTGTGAATAATTTTCTACCAGTTTTCTGCATTTCAAATTTTACTTTTGAGTTTTAATACAGTTTTTCCTTTTTCTACTTTATAGTACATTACTTCATTTTATTTTTTTGTTCTAATTTGAAGAAAAACACTCTTAAACTTCATTTTCTGTTTTTGTCTTGTTGAAATCAACAAAAAAATTCCTAATCGATCCATTTATAGAAATGGCATATACAGTCCTGTTTACAAATTTTCTCTTTTATGATGATGATTCATCAAACACATTACTGACTGTTGATGAGGGAGGAAACATTTTTTCTCCCTTTTCTTAGGCAGGTGACCACAGTGGTGGTTTGTAATGGCCTTCCACAGTATAAATGATTAGAGGGTTTAATGATGGCTATTATGAGGGTTGAATGATGATGGGAGGTCGATGATTAGAATGAGATGCATTCAAAAGAGTTGCACAATCCTGTGAGAAGTTACAATGTCACTATCATAAGGGTAAATCATTCATTACTAATGTGGACATTGAGTGCCAAGGGGCACTGGCGGATCCGGACGGGGGGGGGGATGCCCCTCTCTCAAAACGTCTAGAGTTTTCATTTACCTTCCTTTATTTGGCAAAATTGATTTAAATATTTATTTAGGTTTGGATTATGTAATTATTTAAACAATAATATTCTATTATAATGATATATGATGGCCCCCCAAAATGGTTGGGTGGATCCGCCCCTGCCTGGAGTAACTGTCTTGTCACAGTGCTATCTGTCACTGCCTTTTATCCCTTTGGCCAGGGCCTTGGTGGCAATAGTAACTGAATTCCCAGATGTCAGTGGTCGAGAAATCCCTAGTGTCTCGAATTGATAACTTCCATGGCTTTATGGAGCTTAGTTAAGCAATTGAACTAACGATGCCACATTCAGTTTTGCAAACTTGAATGAGGTTCCAAGCATTTGTGATAGGACAACTTTGTATTGTATAAGAATTCTTTTTTTGTTGTCCAAAATCGTTGTATCAAATATTGGCTCAACAGGTTGTTGTTACCCGTAAATTTACAATGATTTACCTTCAAGAAAGTATGATTCTCTCTCAAAATTCTCTCAATTTATAAATATAGAAACAATCAAAATTATTTCCTTATTCCTGGTCTAATACCCCATAATACAGTAATATCAAAGTTATTCAATGAAGTGTAATTGATATCTAAAAAGTTTACCCGATGCATCATCTCACCAACAAAGTTAGTACAGCTTGCCAAGAAATTTTAAAAATGTGCATTGAATGCTTACCTGATCTTTGTGCTCTTTAAATGTGTGAAGGCATTTTTTATTTTTCAATTCCCACATTCGAACTGAATTATCACAACTACTAGAAGCAAGAATTTCGTTATTAGGAGCAAAGTCTACACCAGATACCCAGGATCCATGGCCATTCAAAGTACAAAAATGTTGCGCACTTTTACTGAAAAAGAGTTTGTATATTAATTTGTGTTCTTGATATCACAAAAATACCTCACATACACACACCTACAAAACAAAATAAAGAAATAATTTTCTCACATATCATGCAATTTTACTTTTCCATCATCTGATCCTCACACCAAAAGTTTGGAGTCAGGAGAGAAACAAAGGGAACGGATAGCCATGGTGTGACCTACAATATAACAATGAATTGTAATAGTATTACATTTTAGCATAAATGAAAGATGATAAATTCACTGATACATAGAATACCAACTTTGCATTGCATGCAACATTTTTCCTGTAGCAACATCGAAGGTGGTGATTATACCACCCATTGTTCCACTGGCAACAGAATGTCCATCAGGACTCTGCAACAAGTAGAATAAACATACAAGTATAACACAAGAAAATTGACAAATGCTTGCAAACGCTGATATCATTATCCACTCGTTAATAACACTTACAAAAGCTATAGACATGATAAATATTGCTTCATTCATTAATGAATTTTTTAGTTTACCAGACTCCACATCATGGAAGGTAATTTTTCCAGAATTACTTCCACATGCAAACACATTATCATCTGGAGAGAAGTCCAAACAACAAATATCAATAGGACCAACATCAATGCTGTACATTTTTTTACCAGATTGTAAATTCCAGAGACACAGGCTGGAATCTAAAGAACTTGATACACATCCTGTAAAAAATACATGTTCAATCCCATTGGTGAATAAATTAAACAGTTAAAATAGTTTTGAAATTTCACATACTTGTCCCTTTTGTATTAATGGCAACAGATGAAACACCCAATGAGTGATCAAATTTGTGCATAAGTATGATTTCTCTATCTTTATACATCCAAACTTTCACTGATTCATCCACAGAGCCAGTAATTAGAAAATCAATTGAGCCTTTGGAAGAGCTGAAAATATTTTTTCACAGATATTAGAGTACTTTAAATAATATTATATAAATAAATATTATTTATTATAAATAAAAAGCATGATTTTCACCTAGATATTCCACAGATATTGGAGTTCTTTAAATAATATTATACAAATAAATAAATATTTATTATATATATTAATATTATTTATTATAAATTTAAATTTAAAGCGTGATTTTCACCTAGATACTCCACAACCTGCATCGTCTGTACCATCCACATCCTTGTATTTTCCCCAAGCACAGCACCAAATACTGTTCATATGGGCATAGTCTTCTCTATACAACAGGGAATACTGCAAGCAAATTTATTGCATTATTTGTAATATCGAAAAAGCAGATAATTATACAATTAAAATGTTGACGATTTAACGAAATTTTATTATCACCAATGAATTGACTATATTGAAAATAAAAAGTAAAAAAAATTGCAAATAAAAAATTGATTATGATGATATTCCACAACAAGAATTAACAGCAAAATGTAATTTTTTGTTTTTATTTCTCTGTTTAAATCTCATCAACTTTCTTAGCTTTCCCCTACTATATTCCGATTCAAGTATTAAATTTACTGACTATATTGGACCTGACACCTGACTTGGTAAGTCAAGTGTCGAGTCGTCTGGCTCCACGAAAATTTATAGTTTTCTTCACGTATCACAATGTTATGATTTTCTACTCTAAGACACTGCTAACGTATTCCCTAAAATCATACCATGCTTCCAATTCACTGGTTATGATGTTGTATGGCTACGTCTTTCTGCAAGACAGAAGAGACTATTACACCAGAGACCTGGTCGGCAATGGTCAGCGAGACAACGTTCCCTGTGAGACAAGGTTCCTACGTTCAGAAATCTTGAATGAAATCCTCCAAATTATGATGATTTTCCAAAACCCCCCGCTGCTTTTAATTTTTTTTTTCGATGTAATATTGTAAGCTAATATATAAATTTGACGTACTTAACGTGAAAAATATTTTAGGTAAGTACAAATTGTTTAGAAAAAACTTCAAGGTCATCTATCTAGGAGTGACAATGATTTATATTAATATTCAAGTTTTGAGGGAAAAATGCTAATGATGCCTTTCGATAATATTGTAGGTATATCTGCCGAAAATTTTCTTCAATGTATTGTGCAACTTACCGGACAAATTTACCGTTAAAAAATTATCAATTGAAATATTTAATAAAATTCCTTCCAAGTACAGAGCATTAAAATAGAATGAGATTATTCATTAATTTCAGTACACAATAGGTTTTTCCTGATTCGGTTTCAAGCTGCGATGACAGAAGCAAATATTTGAAATGGCCGGCCCGTATTCCGGGAAGACCTCGCATTCCTGAGTAGGGCTACCCTCTCCGCCCGTTTGCCGGCGTCTATTGCGGCTTCGCATACGAGATACTCGAAACCCGTCTGCCAAGAATTCCCACAGCTTTACTCACTTCCCCTAGCAGTTGTATCCTGCACGGTCAGTGTTTTTCACAGAATGATATAGTATATTTGTCAAGAAAAATGGAGCATTAATGGGTTAATAAACCTGTCCTACTATATTGTCTGACGATTTATGTTGTACGCGTTAAGGGCCTCTTTGTAATAATTAGAAAAGAACGCTACTAATCAACTTCACTCCAACTGGGTATAAATTCCTTGCTACACTTACACCCTCATTGGGGCCTGGTTCACCGGTTGTGATAGCGAGGCATCATCGTTACTTATGCAGCGTCGTTCTTCAGAAGGTCCTAGACTTCGAGTTCCGACGGCGGCAGATTTTCGAGGGTAAATAGCTGGATCGATTTCAAACCCTATCTGAAGAAGAATTCTTGCGACCGGCTGCTCTGATCGGTAGTTTTGTGAGATTTATCCGATCAATACCAATCAAATGCCGAAGAAGTACCCTAACAAACGACCCATGGGCCGCGCGCGATCATTCCTTCCGCATTCATGTTCTCCCTTTTCCTTTGGACACACGTACAGGTACTTGCACTTCACTACCGACATGTCAGGAGACCAGTTGAAAACCTAGTTTATCCCGGGTAATGAATATACCCTGAAGCCAGGTAAGAACTACGCCAGATATCACGTTACAGCGTCGGAGAAACACCTTCACCACAAGGCATATAACCTTTTTTTATTAAGTAGGCCGCTTATTACAAATTACATTACCTGATTCTAAGGAATTACACCAATGACCTTTAAGCCATTACAATATCTACATCCTACGATATTATCACCTTTCGAATACTGGTATTCATCCCATCAGATGAATCACAACAAAACCGGAAAAGAGACCGTATGATACGGGTGGGGGAAGAGTGTGAGTGGGGAAAAGCTGAGATCAAAAGACGAATGCTTACTTACCTACCAAATTTTTTGTAAGCTAATTATTGCCAATCGTGGGCGTCGTATATTCTCCTTCCAGACTTCGGGAATCTTCAAAATGATACAGCGCGTAAGATAATTGTCATCAATCTCGCCTTTGCCCTAACTTCTCGTTCGCCCATTCCTATTTGCTCCATGATGTTTCCTTTTTATTTGCTTTATTTTTTATTTATGCTTCCTGTACCCGTTTCAATAAGTCGTTTATTAACAAGATAAACAATAGCGGTGTGAGATGACAAGCCTGTCCTACTCTTACTCTAAATTTGATTTTTTGTGTTGTACTTCCGCCGCCGCACTTGAAGCAGAAATTTACTTCTCTATATTTTTAAATATGTGTCATTGGCTTCTTCTGGGAGGGGACTGAAAGCCCAAGCCCCCTTCCCTGCCTGTTCGGTGCGCCACTGCATAGATATCATTGATCGCATCTGATACCAAATATTAAGCGTTTTTCTCTAACAATTCAGGTTATAAACTTTCTGAATGTGTGAATTATAATTCCTTACAAGGAACAAATCGAAGATCGTTATTAGCTGAATAAAAATATCTTCAACGATGAGAGGGATGTTTTTTAGAGACTCGTCCCGCGGAGGAATCACGGACGAGTGGCAAAGAGGCGGCCGCGTGTCGCCATGGACGCGCAGTGGCTAACTACTAATACTTGACGTTTCGAGGCTCGAGAGGGTGGTCCGCAGCCTGGCGCGCAGATTGTGTAAAGTGCTGGCCGCGAGCGCTCCGGGTGACTCCAGCGCCTGCAGACAGCGGGGGCGCTCGCGGAAGTCCAGAAGGCTCTCTGGCGTAATTGCCCTGCTGCAGCAAACTGATAGCTCCTCGTCTACCCGCCTCGTACTAGGTTAAGTCGCGTTCGCGAGGCGGCGCAGCCTGTGGTGACGGGGGGCGGAAGGCAGGGCGGCGGCCCCCGCGCCACGGCAACGCGCGATCAGGCAACTTCGACCACCTTTTGCCACTGCGTAGTGATGCATAAACTTACTAAAGAGGACCAGTAAAGTAGACTCGCCGGTGGGGGTTAAAAGGAACCGCCACGAAATGCATTTCCATGGCCGGCACGACAATGTTCTGTTGTTCAAAATCAAGAATAGGTGGGATATGGATGGGGGTGAGTATTTCCCTTACCCGGACCGGCCGAGGTAGCTCTGATGTCACTGCAGTGCCACTGACCTGGAGGTCCTAGGGTTCCAGTCCCAACGGTGACAGGATTTTCGCCACTAACTTTTGGGCACACGTTGCTAGGCCGACTACAGCCAGTCTGGAGGAAAATTGAAGGAGTCGGCGGAAGAAAGTGTTAACCCCCACACAGACTGTTTAGAGATAAATCATTTTTAAAGTTTTGGGAAAATCTGTAAATCATATTTATAATTTTTTTCATCTGTTTTAATTTTCAAATAATTATTTGTGTCACTAAATCATGATGATCATGATGATATGATAATTCATTTGAAAGTTTCTTTCATTTTTTAAAAATATAATATATTTCAGAAAAAAAAAGTTTTGTGGTTTAGCACTATATTCCCAAAACACTCAATTTCCAAACACATTCTTATTTTACATTAGCTACGAGAATGAAAGAAAGGAAAGAAGTTTACTCTTACAGCCCGACGAATGCTTCTCTAGGGTGTGTGAATCGGCTGGTCACTTCTTCTACCAATGCAGGTTGATGTCATCCTGAATGAAGGAAAGGCTTGTCTTCTTTTGGAGTAATGATAAAAAACTCCCAGAGTATTGATACAAAAACGTTCAAATTTTATAGTTTTTTTTTATTCAAAATAATCTAATAGTTGTCAAACAAAGAAAATCAAGGATTCATGTTACTTACACTAAAATGTCTTTGAAAAGGATCCAGTAAATTTATAAATAAATTGAATGCTAACGTAATAAACGTTGATATTAAACTTGAGTCAATATAATGCTAACCCGTACTTAAATTGTTTTCATCATTCAATGATTTAACTGGTAAATAGGCCGGATCAGCATCACTGTCATCCATTGGTTCATCAGTTTCGATATCATCACTAGGAGGTGGATTTTGATGAACTAAAATATTGCCAAAAAGATCAATAAAATTATCTTTAAATGCTTTAAAAATGTCCTAAAAACAAGAAAAATGATGTAAAAAGCAGTTCAGATGAACAACTCAAGCTGTTGGGTATTTTACTGATGTAATGTGTGTCTTCATATTCTTCAAGTGAACTCAATTTGAAATTTTTTTGTTTGGACTGTTCTTTTAAAAAAATCTGTCTTTATCAATCGCGAAATAGGTCGAACTGACAATGGCGTCACAACTACCTTAAATTACATAGCTCTCACAACGGCTGACATTACAATATATGAGCGAAGAAATCGAATAGGCTACTCAGGACGACTGTGGTGAACATTTGTTGCACCTCGTAAATATTGTTTGAAGCAAGTACCATTAAAATGATATTAAAATCGATGAAATCGGCCCAAAATACATTAAAAATGACGTATAAAATGACGTATATAATCGGTCAAAATAAACGAAAAATGTCGTATAAAATGGGTCATTTCGTTTTGTCATAACATAAAATGAATTTCTATACTAAACGGCATTGTTCTAAAGTGACAAAGAGACATGGCACTAAAATCCGCCCCCAATCATCACCATCATCATTAAAATCGTTCTCTTTTAACACTGCACTGATTACTGCAGCCGTAATCCATGTTCAAAAGCGGGTTAGCACTGTCTTGAAACACATGACCCAGGAAAAACACACCTGATAATGAGTAGATTGCGTAGCGATTTCTACCGGAACTAGAGGTAGCTAAATGCAACTATTAATTAGTTCATTCAAAGAGGCAATTGACTGCACAGTCTGATTTTCAAAAAGTGAGGTTTAGCACTATCTTCCTCCGACCCCTTCAAATCTAGCGGCCGGCTGCTCCCATCGGTTCTGTGGTTTCTCCGGTAAATAACAGGCGAATACTGGAACGGTCTTCCCTTCCCATTTCTTGTCTCTTCAACCTTTACTTATACACTTACAATTACATGCACAACACTACCACACATGTCGGGAGTCCAATCAGGAGCTTAGAGCTGGTCCCGGATGGGGCGGTTCCACCTTAGGGTTGGGGTAACCCGACAATCTGACGTGTGAGTCGGCTCCGGATCTGACCGTCCGGCGAGGGATCACCGCTACCGACCGTGATAAAACATGCACTACGCTTACGGGTCTAACGATCACCGCTGTTAGTGGGTCCGAAAACGCGAAATAATTAATAAGTCAATCTATATAATGAATAATTTTACAATTATGGAAAATAGGAGCCCTAGCTAACAGTTGTTTGCTTATACCTGTCGCGTCAGTAAAACATACTGTCCCTACGTCATGACGTGTGAGACATGACAAATGAGACGAAAACATGGCAAATCACGTCATGACAAATGAGACAGGCATTGAAACTAGTGGTGCTGCTAAAGCACATACTTTCTCGTTTTGTTTCTTAAAGCTCCGCAACATTACACTACTACATAACCAGCAAAATTGTTGTCAAGAAGCTAATTATTTTTCCGCACCGACATTCGAACTCATACCCTTAGAGATAATGTGCCGGCACTCATACCACTACGCCACAGATGCGCCGCGTGGTTCGAACTGTGACAAAGGTATGAGAAGGTAAATGCCCAATTTATGTAAACAAAACTTCAACAAACAAAATCCGTTAGAAAGTCCCAAAGTTCGTTAAGATCAATCGGGGTATATCAATTTTGAAGAATATCAGCTGCACGGTTTAGGCGCCAGCGTTAACCACAGACGGACAGACAGAGAAGCAGACGGACAAACGGACATTTTGCCGTCAATCTATTTTTCGGTATGAAGAACAAACAAAACATGGATTCTGGCTACACCACAAGTTAGAGATTTTTTTCTAATTTTAGCAACAGGATTTATTCACTTTTGCATTACCACAACCCGGTAATGAGGTTTATTCTGCCGAAATTCCGACGTTTTCTGGCGCACGATTACAAAACTTTCTCTTCTTACGAATAATTCGGAGGTGAGAAAGTAATCATTTCTGAACCTTTAGGGATATCTAAGTTGGTCACATGGCTACTGTTCATAATGTATTTAATTTTCATGCCGATAGATTAATTAGTTTACTTCAATCGGTTCATACAGATGTATAGAAACTCAAAAATTACTCGTATTAAGGCTAACTCGACGCGGTAAATCATTTTTGCTAGTTAAAAGGAACAGAGAATTGTGAGAAATAATTTTTCGTGAGTCAGCCTCGAATAAGCGGCTTTTATCCACGAAACGCTGAGACCGAAGTCGACATTTAACCATTTCGGCCACCCGGGTTATATGTAGAGTTGGCACTTCTATAATAGTCATCAACACCGAAAGACAACATTTGATTTGCAGAGACATACATTTTACAAATCCAATAAATGTGAAAAATTGTTTAAAAGTTACAAATTCGAAAATCACTTCCAGACACTTTCAATTTATTGAAAAACATTTGAAGCAATTCTAATCGCAAATACTATTAATAAAAATAAATAAAGTTTGTGGAATGCTCAATTATTTCCAACGCAGAATTGTTACAAATAATAATTGCCTGCCAAGACTCGAGGCAGCCAACCTTCCCTCCGAAGAGCTGGGCCCGTACCCACCCCCGTACCCAGCAATTCAACCACCTCGGCCATTAAGACATGGAATGAATACTTCTATAATAGCTATAAGTGTATATGGTGATTTCAGTTCTAGCATTACGGAGTGGAGTAACTGAGAAAATGTGAAAAAAAATTGTTTTTCGGGCGACAAAATGAAAGCAACAGAGAGAGGCTTGTCGCGAAAGTTAAGTGGATTTCCGCCGCATGATTACATAATTTTCTCTTCATACGAAGAATTCGTAAGGCGAGAAAGTAAAAAGGAGACAGGAAATGTGTTGTATTTGGCCATGATATTCTCTCCGTTGTGAGACCGTGGTGTTTCAACTCCCTCTCTTGCATAGACTGATGTCGTACAGGAAATATGCTTCTAAAGTCTCAGCGAACGACAAGCCGATTGTCGCTAGTGAAAGAGGCGTTCATCTAACGGGGGAGCGATCTGGACTAATGGGGAGATCTTGCGCTGCACCAAGGCTTGTTTGTTTCCCAGCATTGTTAGCCCTCGTAATTCTTGTACGTGCCAGAAGCGTGACATGAAAGGCAGGAATTTCTAGTATTTGAAATCCTATCGCCCGCAATGTTCTTTGAACCTATGAACTCGATATTCGGAAGCCTATGTGCAAAGCATTACGCCCGACAAAATGACCCTTTAAAAAAGGAAATCATTTCGGCCCTTAATGTGGAAATTAAGATTTATTTTATAAATATTTTTACATTATAACATTTTTGAGATTGGGTTTGTATCCAATTATAACTCTTAAACAGTTATCTTCCCTTCGAAAACCAATTTCCGAAAATACAGTGGCATTTGGTGGCAGGTGGTGGAAGCTGCAGTCTCATTTCCGTTCAAATCCCTCATTTTTCAAAAAAATTGCAAACGTTCAAATAAATTTTATTTTCTTCCTAGAAGTACAGTATTTAAATAGAGATTTTTCTTAATGAAATCTGTTCTTCGAAGACAGATATTAAAATAAGGTAGCGTACAGTTTTTCGAAAATGTAAGTATTTTTTCACTTAATTTTATGTGAAATTTCGACAATTTTATCTCAAAAACGGCTCGACAGTGTTCTTTATTTTTTCCACTAGTTTTTTGTTGACTCGCAAGGCGACAACATATGAGCTGCTTTGACAGAGTAATAATATGCAGTACACATGGCTCAAAGTTACTGATAGTCTGTTTTGATATTGGAGGGTTGGGGCGTTCGAGACCAAACATCTCACAAACGCTGCAATATTTACCGAACAACGCAAAAAATGTCGAACAATTTTTATTCGTTCGCGATTCTCCTTCAATGCCATTCCCTACTGAGACTCGAATCACATCGCACTAGACGAAATATTGTGCAATATAGTGATAGTCTACTGTCCGTTTGAGTTTAATGCATATTGAGAAACACTTCCATATTTTGGCCAGTGTTTCGGGATTCGGTTACATCGGGTTGCATTATGGCGTGTTGCGGCGTGTTGCTTTATGGAGGTCCCCCCTACTTCAGACCTTCTGTCGCGAATGTAGCCCCCGCCTCCTTCCCCTCACCCTTGGCCAAGCCTTGACCTCGCTGGCTGGGAAGATGTCTACAGGCGAAGGGCGATGAGCAATAAGGGAGGGGTGGGGGAAAGGAGGGGGAGCGAGGGGGTAGGTGTAGGGAAGGGAAGGGCGAGAACAGAATTTCGGGGAGTCGCTGCACTCAACTGTTGGTGCTGTTGGTGTTCGGTAAATACCGACTTACGACCGACTTAATTGGTGCCCAGAAAGTATTTTCATTTAATATAAATTTAAAAAATGTATTAATCTGTAATCCAAATGTAACGCTATAAATTATTTCTGATCTTGGATAAATGAATTCTGTTCATGAATATTGGGATTTTTGTTTCATTTTTTTTTTTTGTTTGAAAGGAGGGGCTCCCGTGGATTCTCAGGGCGTCGCTGGAAATACCACGAATGGGAATTGGAATTTCCGAGCCTTGTAGTGACGTGAAAGGTAAAAGGCCGGGGATGTTGAAGTGTTTTATTAGCTTTTTGCCAACATTTTTTTTATTTTAAAGATATTGGGTAAACTTCGATTTTTAGCAACATTGATTTTTTTTGTATCAATGGATAGATTTTGAAGATAAAATCAGCAATACTATAGGTCTGTTTTGCTAGTTATTAGCAAACAGTTTTGAACAGGTATCTTGGTACGTGGTTAGAAGTTCATGGCTCGGCAAAGTACGGGGTTAGTGACAGTGCCCACTCAGTTTTCTGCAACTCACAATTGACTCCATGGTATAATAATAGAAGTTCGCGAAGGTTACGCTTTCTACCGGAGTAGCCCCAGGCCAGGTGGTCAAACTACGGGAGCCCATTGCCCTCCTAGGAAATCTGCGCTCACGCGAGCGTGGGCCGCTTTTCTCGACTTCCTCTTCTCCACCAAATCCAGAGATACCCTCGCGAAGATTTCAATTAAGTTTTTGAATTGCGTATTTGAATTACAGCATATGGAGTGTGAGAATATTTGGGTTGCCTTGATGCATTGCTGGAGAACTCCTAAAGAGTTAGAGTAACTTACGGGTGGAGGTGAAGTGGCAATGCAGTGGCAGAGACGAGTATGTGGACATCAGCATTCCTGAGTGGCGTCTTACTGCTATCTGCTGATGACCCATGATTAATAAAGGTGTGTGTTATTTTTATGCATGTTGCAAATGGGAATCCCTTCCACACGAATTTCCTCACTCCATGCATTTTCCCTCTCAACTAGCCCCTTTACTTGCCCTTTTTCTCCTGTGAATATCATCTGCAATACCCTCCCTGTTCCTCTCATGAATCCTTAAAGGGAAACAACCATGTTACAGTAGATTTCCTCTCAATTGTGATTGCTTTAGCCTGGATGTGTACAGCTTACAATGAGGGAGGGCAACTAGATTTCTTGGCCTCCTTTCCAATACTTTTGTGTTTACATATGATGTATTTTTGAAGTGAATAAAACAAACACGCATAAGGAGAATGAAATTATAAATTTAATGATACAATTAAGAAGTATAATTAATTTTATGTTGAAACATGTGCACGATTGCCAGGTGATTTTGGGATGTTCTTTCCCAATTGTGTGTAAATTCCCCAAACTATTAGCTTAAAAAGGTGAAAATCAGAAATTGATTGTAGGTACAGAAATAAAATTATTTATTATGAATGATTAAGGATTCCTTTGAAATTTTCAAGGTTGTTTTGGCCCCCTTGATACCCCAGTGTGCATTCTTGTGTTGTTCAGATATTGACTCTAATTTTACTTTTAAAGTAGGTTATTTGATTTGATGGACAATTGCTAATAACAATTTGATATAACCCCAATAACATGTGGTGTGAATTCTTTTTAAATTGAAACTCGAAGGCCCAAGTACTTTCTTTTGTTATATTTTGTTAAATAGACAATCCAAGGATGGGGTATAACACAAACAAGCAAAAACCCAAGTAATGTCTCATTATGAGCCCTCAGTTGTTTGAACTCCAACCTTTTAACATTATTTATTGAGAATAAAAAAATTCAAAAATCTATATTACTAATTTCCAATGCATGCTAAAATTGAAAGAAAACTATGACATTTATGGCAATGTGAGAGGTTTCTGTGGTTTTATTAGATACCCAGAAACTCCAGGAAAAAACATACAATGAAATAGTTTTGATTTTGACTGAAAAATGCAAATGTTAGACTGTTTTCTTCCTTTTTGTTGTACTGCATGTATCTAATGGATTCCTGGACCAAGCAGGTGTGTGATTTTGAGACAGCTGACATTATGGAATAGCAAGGTTACGAGGCAGATCCACCTGCTATTAAATACTTGTGATTTGTGTGTTGTGTTATGGAACTGCAACTTTGTTTTATATTCTTGGTATGTAAATAATGGTTGTATATATACTATACTAAGTTATAGCTGTATGAAGACTATTGTTGTTAACGTATTTAATTTTTTGCAGTGTTAATGAGAATGTTTTATTTAGTAGATTTATTATGCTACCCTTTGAAATTTTTTTTTAAAATATTGTTTTGCCATTACTATTCTGTGAGGTTGGAAAAATATTTGAAATATGTCGTACATCTTACTACGCTCAAAACTATTTTACTTCACATCTACAGACCTCCAACAAAGCGAGCTTTGGATAATTTCATTTTCTTCGAAAATCTAGTGATAACTCGGAACAAAATTAGTAATCTTTTTTAAATCCGTTGTTATATGTGGAGATTTCAATATTGATTTTCTGAGCAAATCCCACGAAAAAGAGCAGTTTCTCAATTGACAGCATTCCTTTAATTTAGATATTACAGTGAATGTACGTACACAGAATACTTTTACGTCACAAAAACCATTAGATCAAATTATAATTAACTAGGTATGAAATAACAGCTACTAATCTATGTTACAGTGACACGATGCACAAATTCTTACAATTGCCAATATCATGAACACGGGGACAAATTACACATATGTGCAGAGCATGCACTAAAGTTAACATTAAATTATTTATGGACTACTTGCAGAAGGAATCGTGGGACACAGTTAAACACAAATGAAAAATTTAATCTCTATTTCAAATAAACACTTCACACTTCTTCCTTGAATTTTCATTGTATTCATTTGAAAATAACTGACTACATTAGTGTGAAATGAATTATTAGAAGATTCAAAATGGCATTTACAAGTACAGACCTTATTGTTGAAGCATATATAGATATTCTAGTTTCTGAAAGTAATGTTTGAAACTGTTCTATACCCAACTTTTAAAAGATAAAAATGACAAAATGATAAAAACTTGAGCAATCATTTAATATTTTAGAAATGAAACTAAGATTTAAAATACTGTTCTGAAGGTAACTTATTTTTGCAAATTATTAAAGGAATATGGTAAATTAATATTGCAATTGTAAATGTACATGCTTTTTATGGAGATGGTCAATCATTGTTTCAAAATGCCCATTTTACATTGAATAAGTTGTTTTACTCAAAATCATGAATTTGTTCCTAATTAAATTGTTATTTAAATATGTAATAATGTTAAATGTTAAAATATTGTGGAAACTCTAAAAAGGAATCGTATAAGAAAATTTAATGAAAATAACATATCACTACACAAGATTGAAGTAATCTAATCTCATTCACAAGCAATATATAGTACACCTCCATTTCATAATTTTTAATTGAAATTCTAAGAGTTAAAAAAGCACTGTAACTAGTTTACACGGAAAATCATGGAGAATAAAGACAAAATCTCCTTGAAATATGTGTTTACAATAGTTGTATGCTGATCATCTTATGATAGAAATATGTACCCAAACCCTTGCATTATAACATTTTAAAATCCTATAATATTGATTATTTCAGACATTGTATGCATGAGAGAATGAAATATGCTACTTCTGAAGATACAAGATGCTGTTCTAACGGTGGGGGAAGAATATTTCTTTGTTAGCAATTTGGCATCATCATGGGAACTATCAAGAGAAATGTACATACATTGGTAAGAAGAGTACAGGAAATATTTAAAAACTTCAATGTGTATAGAATGTTTGAAAATGCTAGAGTTATCCAATTCTAACACAATTTTTATGAAGATATTAAAATAGAAAAGGAACTAATGTACCATAGTAAAAATCAGATTTTGGAATTTTGTTTTGGGTGATTTTGATATTCTTTCAATAACTAACTTTCTTCTAATGTTTTGAGAAGGAGAAAAAATATTTTGATGACTTTTTCATTTGTAATTTATTTTTTAATTATTGGTCTTTGAGGCATGAAAGTGACATATTGGCTCTAATTTTAAGTCAGATTTCTTTGAGCTGAAGTGCATCTTAGTAGTGCTTGTGTGGCATATTATATTGTAAACTCATGAACATGTTCAAAATGGTAAAGAAACAGTTCCTGACAGTTGGTGCTTGTACTACCTGTGGCATGCAAAAGAATTAATTGCAATGTGCAAGAACACGTAGTTAGGAAATAATACTTTATAAAATGTCTGTTTTGTTATGTGAATTCCCTAGTTAAAGATTTAATTTACAAAAAGTCTAGGAGTAATGAGATAAAATTCTATTCATGTTGAATAATATGTAATTGAAATTAACTCAAAAGATTAAAGTGGTACCTGGGTCCAGAACAGTTGGGAAAAACTGCATTAGAGCATTACTTTTCCTTCAGCCTTAGAAAGAAAAGCATTCAATTTGTGATGTGGGTATTTTGAAAAAAAAACAACAAAATTTCATGCCTTAGTTATATACTTACAAATACAATTTATGTTGTATGTGTCAAGGATATTTATTGGCTGTACTGTATATCTTGAATGTAGTCTCTTTTTACAAGTAGATTTATGTAAAAGAACAGTTCTATGTCATTCACCATTGAATGAGACCTGAGTCACAATAATTTTTCAGTATACGCTGTGCCAGTGCCAGTGCTAGGCATGGGCAGACTGGGTGATTGCCTGGGGCCCTGCACCTCAAGGGGCCCGATGCTGGTACTACGGGGGAAAAACATAAAAAAATTGAAAGAGATTAGAACTTGAGAAAATCGTGATTATAATTTTATAAGTTGCGGTATAGTAGTTTGGTGTTTCATAAAATTTTCAATTAGTTTTTTACTTTAAATGTAGTAATTGTTGGCTCAATGTTTATAGTAATTGAAATGTATCAAATACCATTATAATAGGTTGTACTGAAATTCATATTTATTATTTCATATATTTATCTAATAATTTTATTAAACAAACTAAATAAAACACAAAATTGTCAAGATCATCATAGAAATTGTATTATTGATCACTAAATACTATTACTTAAAACTATTATTTTTAAATATTGTTCCAAAAACTGTTGCTTTAAACATAATTTTTGGTATTTATTGAAATAAAATGACTCAGTTCCTTGATACAACTTCAACATTTTTTTGGGGCGGGGGAGGGGTCTCCGTGTCAGCGTTGCTCCGGGACCAAAATTGCCTGGCTCTGGCACTGAGTTAACATTTTAGTAGGTTTCTTAGTGAACTTCACAGTTCACTAATGTAATTTTTAGGGCAATTAACATGCACAAGGTTTGCAATGAACACTTGAGTTTTGAGCTCTAATGATGGAATTAAGATTGATTTGACATCTTGACAGGCATATGTGAAGCATATTTTTTAAAGTATTGGGAGTAGAAAGTAGTGTAGGGACTGCAATTTGGTGCAGTATTTTATTTTTTTAAATCAAAACACTAATTGCTGAAAAGCTCATTACAGGTCAAATGACCATTAATGTCAATAGTGCAGTTGTTAGATTGTGCAATTGGTAAATTACAAGTTAGCATGTTGGGTAAAATCCTGCAACACGCTTCCTTTTGCATAGTTTTTTAATTTGTAATGTAAGGAAATGTATCAGGGTGCTTTTTATAACTATTTAACAACTTGTGCAGAAAGCAAGAATTAACATCAGATTAATGTTCAAAGCTATTACAAAAGTCATTTTGAGTTTCATCATAGTCCATTTGAGTTTCATTCAGGCCTCGGGCAAAACAGTAGACTAAAGCAGCTGCAGGCACACAGGAATCTTGCACAATGCTTCGTCAGTTCTGGAAAAATGGAGTGCAAAGAGGAGAGTGCCACTGCTGTGTGTTCAATGAAGCTGTTCTTAGTTCAGACTGTTCATAGTGTTTCAAGCTAAGAATACTCAACTTCTGTGATGTTTTCATATTACTAATTACTAAATATTATACAGGAGAGGTCTAACAGCGAATGCTCCTCGAAATGAGGTTCCTCCAAACAAAAATTAAGCCATTTTGATATTAGTCCATCACGATGGGCCACTGTGAGTAGAAAACTTTTACCTTATTCAAAATAAGGTATGGATCGTGGATGTGGTTGCAAAAAGGAGAGGGAGATGGTCAGAACAGTTACAGATGTCGAATTTTGGATGCGGGGGTGTAATATGGAGGGTTGATGAGTGGATAATAATGTCTAGGATGTCGTTCGGTTGAGCTTGGATGTTGTGGGTAGGTTCCGGGGGGGGCCTTTTAAGTGAATTGATGGGTGATTAACTAGGAAGTTTTGTAGTGTCCGTCCCGTCGCATTTGTCGTCTTGCAGCCCCATTGGGAGTTTTTGTTGTTAGGTCGTCAGAAAGAATAAAGGGGTGAGATAGGTTGAGAACCATGGTTAAGTGAGACATAGGAATGTGGGTGCTGGGGCGTTTGTATGCTGATATAACTGGGGTTGACAGGGTTCCAATTACGGAGAGAAAAGGGGGTGTTGGGATTAAGCATTGTTTCTTGTAGGGCTATGATCCCGACGGAGTAGTCTTTGAGGAATTAAGGAGAGATTTTTTAAGGTTCAAACCGCCGCATGCATTCCATGTGGAAAGAGTAAGGAAAGAGGGAACCATTTTAGTTAAAGAGTTCAAGTATTTTAATTGCCGCTTGGATTAGTTTTGATAGGGTATATCCTGGGCCTTTAAGGATGCTTAGTATGGGTGGGATGGCTGAGATGATTTTTCTCAGGTCATAGGACTGGATTAATGTAAGGAGTTCGCGGAGGTCTGATGTTGTGGAGGATTGTGAATTTTGAGTTTTTTGGGGTGTAGTACTATTTTGGGTAGCTGCAGAGTGGGATTGAATTTGGGGTTTTAGTGGAGGGAAAGTTAGATGAAAGTTGTAGTGATGGTTGGTTAGGAGGGGTATTTTGGAGTTGTCTTTGGGTACGGGCGTGGATTAGGAAAGGGCAGTTTGGGTCAAAACAGGGTGGCTATGTTTGCAGTTGTTGCATTTTGGGAAGAAGGATTCGGTCACAGGAGGTGCAGTGTTCAGTCTTGTGGTTCATTGAACAGAGAGCACAGATTGTCTGGCGTCTACAGTTAGTCTTTGTATGGTATAGTCTTTGGCACTTTTTGCATGGCGGTATCCGGTCGCTGTGTTTGTAGTCTTCAGTCCTGACGCTGTAATGTCCAATGTATTCTATTGTATCATTTGTCTGTTGTCTCGTTTGGGGATTTCAATAGTAAAAATGCTAAGGGGGGGTCAGTCCTGTGTTGTCCATCTTCTGTATTTCAGCGATGTGGAAATGTCATTTTCAGTTCCGACAGGTTGTCCTTAATTGTCGAAATTGGGAAGTTGGGGGGGGGGAAGTCCTTTTATTACTGTCTTGTCCCGTAGTTCGTAGGTCGCTCTGTTGTAGTGGTACGAGATGTTTGAAGGAGGTGCCTTTTAGTTCTGAAGTTCTAATTTTGTCAAGTCTTTCACCTATTTTCTTGTGGGCAGTAACAGTCTTAGATGTGATGAGGAGTTCGGTACTAGTGCATATTGCAGTCAGTTTCTTTTCCCTCAGTTACACTTTCTTTTCCCGCTGTGAAGAGCTCGTTTAATGTATACTATTTTAAATAGAGTAGAGGATATAAAACAACCTTGTGTTAGGCATTTACTTTAAAAGCTGACGAAAATCTTGAACTAACATTTACACAGCTTTGAAACTTCCCATCTAGACGCTATATAGCATTTATAAACACCGTATTTATATTATCATTAGATAGTATCTGACAGTTCCTAAAAGACAAAATAAAATGACCTTTTTAAATACTCCAGCCAGCTTCGTCGCTTGTGATAATCATTTGTTTGGTCTACACGTAGTATAGCAACAAGTAATAATGGTCACGTTTTTCGGAAATCGTGAAGCTCTACATCAGTTCTTTTCAGAATCTACAACTGAGGAATCTGCGCTGGGAAAAATTGAAAAAAAGCTATAACTGTGGCCCTGAAGTCGAAATCTTTATTCAAAAGGAGTGCACGGGTAGAATCTAAGAAACCTGTAAACAACTTCCTCGACAAAATTCTTTAAGTTCTCCAAACCATGACCAATAACTGAAACAGGACCAATGACCCACAAAGTGTTGCCTGATATTTGCACTCATATGTTGGCTTAAGACTTTCTAATTTTACAAGGATTTTGGAAAGATTAAGACTGATCGTGTACAAAGGAGATTTCAGGATCAAGCAATGAATTTTTCACGATGCCGCACTTGATTTAAATTATTCTCAAAATTATTTTCACGATTAAAAGTGCTGGTAATTGAGTCATACGGAAAAGGACTTAATATCTATCAACAACAGGATGCATTAATTGAACGTCGATCAAGACGCAAGAAAAAATGACTGAAGAGTCAGCAGATGACATTGTCCTAACAGTCAAACAAGAAATTGAAATAGTCATGAAGGCAAGAGTTGATAGTCGTCATAACGAAATGAATGGAAGAAACACATACACATAAACAAATATATATACTTACATATATATACATGCTTGTGTGTTTGAAGCGTCTTTCTCATTGCACAGGGCCTGCCGCCGAGCGAGGGCCACTCCACCCAGCAGCGCCAGTTCCAGAGTGCGTTCTCCTGGAGCCTGCTAGTGTTTGGCACTGAGGCGTCGTTCTCCATGCGCAGGGCCTGCCGCCGAGCGAGGGCCGCTTCGCCCTGCAGCGCCAGTGCCAGAGTGCGTTCTCCTGGAGCCTGCTAGTGTTTGGCTCTGAGGCGTCGTTCTCCATGCGCAGGCCCAGCCGCCGAGCGAGGGCCGCTCCGCCCTGCAGCGCCAGTTCCAGAGTGCGTTCTCCTGGAGCCTGCTAGTGTTTGGCTCTGAGGCGTCGTTCTCCATGCGCAGGGCCTGCCGCCAAGCGAGGGCCACTCCGCCCTGCAGCGCCAGTTCCAGAGTGCGTTCTCCTGGAGCCTGCTAGTGTTTGGCGCTGAGGCGTCGTTCTCCATGCGCAGGCCCAGCCGCCGAGCGAGGGCCGCTCCGCCCTGCAGCGCCAGTTCCAGAGTGCGTTCTCCTGGAGCCTGCTAGTGTTTGGCACTGAGGCCTACTCTCTCGGGCGTGCGGTGAGCTGCCACATCCACAGTTTCATCCAGAGTCGCCTCTCAAAAACACGAAAAATGCCTCCGACCAATATTGAACTTTATCTTCTGCAGCAATGACCGCATCCCAGTCAGAAATTTCGTCCAGTTTCCCTTGATCCATTGAGCGAATGCTGTGATGGTCACTTGTTTTGCTGCTGGGATTTAAGTCAGGTTCAGTAACTGCGCACGTTGTTTTAGCTCTGAGCTGCCTTTTTGGGCGAATTTAGTAATTTCTCAATTAGCACCATCTAATAATCATTCACTATGTTCTCGCAACAGTGAATTTATTTCTTTAGATCAGGTATAGTAATGCCATCTAAAGCTTACAGTGCCCCAAACCAATCTCGACAAACCATATCCAAAATTCAAAGCTAATTAAATGTCATATTTCTGAATTTTAGGGTCTTTTGGATTTACTAGCTAAAAAACACAACTTCCCATCATTGCAAGACAAAAACAATGCATTCGAATTTGAAGACTATCTAAAAACATGTTCCACTCCTTATTTTCCAAACATTAGGGCTGTAATAAGAGAAACTGTTAATATACGTTTTATAGGCTAATATAATTGAAAACGCAAAATATATAAGTCGGGTTAGAGACAGAATTTATAACTCAAGAACGGCTCGATCAATTTTAATTACATCTGATTTGTTGGATTCACCTACGAGCCGAACAGCAGAATAACTATTAAAATATGGGAAAATTCACTTGATGGCGCTGTGGAACAAAACTAAATATTAATGTCAACTGCAGCCCGCAATACCAGCAGGAGGTTTTTAATTTATTTCTGTAAATAACTCCCAAATGAAGCGTTCTAGTGTATTAAAAACTAAAATTTTGAACATTCCATAACATTTTGGCCGGGAGAGAGGGGAGACACAAAGAGAGAGAAAGGGAATGGAAGGACAGAACGTCTGACGCGGTCAATGTCAAACACTATCGTAATGTGACGTCATAGATACAGTGAACACAGACACGAGCTTTCATATAACAAGTATTTATTTACAAGGAAAACACAACAAATATTTACAATGAATTTACACTTTACACACTAGATCTGATAGACCAACTATCTCCTAATCGCGGGAGCGATCAAAACCCGATTGATGATCGGTTTCAATTGTGGCACTCGCCACTCCTACATCTGAAGGGCGCATACAGCCAAGCTTCCGTGACCGGATGTCACACTGGGACACAAAGTTCTTACCGGCGTAACAACTCATGGTTTGCCTCGATCACAGGAGCGTTCTTACCCGATTGATAATCGGCTCGAGTCGTGCCATTCAACCACGCCTCACCTCGGAGCACGCACCCAGCATTGCTCCCACGTGACCGCAGTCACTCAAGGACACACACAGTCCTCCAAAGGCCCGTCAACACGTGACTTGCCTCGCTAGCCCTGCTCGCCGCTGCACCGTCGTGGCGGCAACTTTTTGTGCAACTGCACGAGATTCTCCCACTGGCTCTGTGCACTCCCTTATATACTCGAGGCTCACGTGACCTATACGTCACGCCGCCCCCGCAGCGCCCTATTGATTGCCATGAGATTTGGGTCTCCGTTCCTTAAGGCCGGAGGACCCCAAAGCCTAGTGTCTCCCTTTGCCGCGTGCTTGCTTTTAGGAAACACCCTTCTCCCATTTCTGTGGCGAGGCGGTTTCCTGTTACTAATCCTTTACCACGCGTCGCTAAATAGCTGCCACGAGGTTCGCTGGCTACTACGTTATAGTAAGCAATTTTGATTAATTTTAATGAAAAACGTTCAGGAAAGTAGGTACCCGAAATCAGATCTTATAAAACAGATTTTGTCCCCATCACCAATATAGATCTCCTCCCAAAAACGTGCGAGGAAAAGAGCCAGTTGGTGGCCGGTAGCGAGGATCACTCCCCGCGTGTGCGCAGAGGCTGGCGGCGTGGCGCGCGCGTGGCGGGGGGCGTGGCCTGCCCCTGCTCGTCCCCGCCCCACCTCCAGGAGTGGCTGCTGGAGGAGGTGGCCGTCGGCTGGGCCGGAGGGCCGCTGCAGGTCTGGGACTTGATGTTCGGCGAGTGCGGCAGCTCGGAGCGCTGGCTGCCGGCCCCACACGCTCGCGCCGCCGCCTCCATTCAGTTCCTGCAGCTGTCGGCGCATGAGGCACAGAAAGGAATGGCGCCCCGTGGGGCGTTAGCGCAGCACGCCGCCGCCTACCTGCTCATCGGCGAGTATACTCGCGCCTACAGCTTCGTAAAGGCGGTGTCCAAGGTAGGCGCATCAAAGCGATTCCACTCTAGTGCCATTCATCCAGATATCCGACTCTTGCACCCAAGGTGTAAGAGTGTTTTACTCTGTGCTTACACTTTACCGTGCACCATTTGAAGGAAGTGATTCACTATCATGAGAAAATGGAAAACGAGAACGCGAATACGATAACGAAAAGGCGACATCTATCTATATTGCCAATTTAGTAAACGCGCAGAAATTGAAAGGAAACTAAGCTATTTCAGTATCAAATAGCCCAAACGACCGTGGATCATATCTACTTCACGTAAATTACCAGCTATTCCAACGACGCTATTTTACGACTTTTAGTTATGGTTTTAAGTAAGAGTAAAATTCAGTAGAAATCAATCGTGAATGAAACTCCTCGTGTGTTGGTACATACACGCCGTAGTAAACATTGCTCTGCTTATCTCATTTACATTTCTCTTAGTTTCTACCGTCCAGAAATCTACACTCATGAACATCGATTCGCATATTGACAATTTTTTTATTACATTTGACGTTTTTTGTGATATTCTCATCCCATTGTTTATTCTTGAATTTAGAAAACAGGTTTTTGAAACAGTGGCAGGTAAGAGTATTACATTTCCTCGTAAGAATAGGGATTAATCACGAATATTAAACAGTACAACAAAATACAATGTTATCGGTTAATTTGAGAATTTGAAAGTCAAGTATGGTAAGAAAATGGTGACGAAGACTGATTTTGAGCTTATATGTGGAGTGGCATATACACAACTTGCTGAAATAAATGATATGGTTGTTAATAAATGTCACTAGTGTGTTTTCGATTTATTTTGTCTTGCTTATTTCGCTATTGGAAAGTTGCATACAAATTTTACACCCGTTGCGTCTTACTTGCGAAAATCCTCCTTGTCTTCAAGTATTTGACGCTTTAACATAAGAGGATGCCCTGGAAGCAAACTGATGCTCGGTGGTGCATAATACCTTCTTTCGAACTCCAGCACATCTTTATAAAAGCGTTCGTTTCCTGCTTCACTAAAAAAATCCTAGATTTTCAGAGAAATAAAATCCAAATGAGAAAACATGAAATTAATTTTCATACTCGTGTTACAACCATGTTAGATAAATTGTTTAAACTGCAATTGGGTATAACCCAGTATACCTGCAAAGCACTTCACTTCTCTATGATCCTTAAATCACCTTCTCCGTTATTTATCTACTCCCCACTGCACGACACCTCACTTCACAATATATCACTTATGCTTCGCTCTATAACCCACTATTCTTAGTTAAGCCCCTCATTTACTTAATAATACCCTAAATAAATTTCCAAAAAGTGTTGAACGCTTCTAGGAAAAGATGCAAAAGTTTTTGCGGGAAATTTATTCCATTGTCTGATAATTCGAATTATTAAAGAAAAATTTTCCGCCATCCGTTCTCTGTGGTCTTAAATTTATTTCGTGCCTGTGATCCTCTCTACTGATGTAGGAATACATAGCAGCTGATTAATTTCTTTTCAAGCTGGATGACGGCTATATGCTTTATACAAAGCGCAGTATTGCTACTAATCGCCTGTTTTCGAGTGAATTCCACCCTGCCATTTTCTTGTCCCTAAAATGACAATGAGTTTCCGGGGCTTCTACACCGCTGGTTTCAATTTGCGATTTCAGCTGTACCACGCGGATTCCCGAGAAGCATTTTACGTAGAGGTTTGTGTGACCCACGTGACGCACAGTAGAGTTTCCGAACACAACACAGCTTTCGGGACACGCCTCCACTCGATTTTGCGTTCCCATCGAACCTCTCACAAGAAGTTTCATTTGTTAATGCTGTCGTTGCCGCCGAGGACCCCGCATTCGGGAAACTCCCAGCCTTGGCCGGCGGGTTCACCTCGGCTGGCAGGACCACTGACGTCGCTGCCTCCACCGTTGCATCCGCTGCTGCCACCTCCACCTCCGTCACTCGTGTTGCTGCTTTTCTATCTTGCAGCTCCTCTTGAGTCGCTTTGCAGCCACCTGCAGGAGCTCTTGTCGAAAGCGCGACAGTTCACCTCGCAGACCGCGTTCCTCGTTGCGACACTCGACGCACCTCCGCGAAACATCTACTCTTGCGCCACATCGCGTGGACACCGGGCTAGGATTCATCTCGACGCCACCGATTCTTAAAAGCGTTTGCTATACCTAGCAAGGCAAAGGCGTCCAGAGTGGTCCTTGTATACTACAAGCATGTTAGCTACGATGTTTAGGTAATTGGGATCCTTGTTACGTATACATTTTGAAACACGTTCACCGAAATATATACATGCTGCGTTATTTGTTTCATCCATAGTGTTTTTAAATGCTGTATCTCACAATTTTCTTATTTCAAGATCATTACTTATAAAGGATCATACCTTCTTTTAATTCTGATTGAGAGAGTATTGTGAATTTCTCACATATGTATTTGCGAGCCTTTACTAGTTTTTTCATTAAGCCAAGCTTACTGTGGGAAGAAGGCAGCAAAATTTTAGGACTCGCATGTCTTTGGCGCTCAGCATTCGTAAAATCAAATTCCAAACTTTCCGGAGGTGGCCAGTCTTTTTTTAGTCCAGTGATCAACCCGTGCCCTGCTATCCCACATGCAAAGAAAGCATGGACATTTGGTAGAACCAGATGACTGACTTCATAGCATTGTAAGAACTTAAAATCTCCCCTAACTCTCCAGTTGTGTTCAATGTAGTTCTTGGAATTTATTTGTATCCTGATATGTTGTATTTGATTATGTGTGTGTGTGAGTTAATACTTTATTCGTTTCCAAAGTAAAGTACATGTATTGTATGTGGATTTCTTGTAGTGAGCCATTGATACTTATGAATGTGATTACTATGACGTGTGTTGTAATTATAAATATATGTATTGCATGAAAATATGTTCCCATCATTAAACAAGTCAGGTTTCACAAAAATTATAAATTCGTAAATAAATATGCACGGCCATGGTAAGATTCAGAGCTCAATATAGATAAGCTTGCAGGGATCATGTGGACGGCATCTTTTTACTATTCTAATACTTTTCTTCTGCAATCTAATGGTCTGGGTACTAGAGAATGAGCTTCCCCAGAATATTATGCCATATCTCAGGCCGGAATGTACATTTGCAAAATACACGCAACGAGCTGCGTGAGGGCTGACAGAATTTGAAAGAATCCTGAATGCGTAACACAATGAACTTAATTTAATGTTTAATTCTGTTATATGTACATTCCATTTGAGGTTTTATTGAATTGAGATGCCTACAAATTTTGTTACTTTATCATTAGCAAATTGCATATTGTTCACTTTTAATAGTGTGCGCGATCGACGATTAGAAATTCGATAATCCATTCAAACCACTAACGGGTCTATTACGGTTTCTCATAAGTCTTATACAAATTTATACTCTCTTATTATTTATTCCTCTTGAGAAACAGATTCATTTAAAGATGTTAAGAATTTTTTTTAAAGTCATTTATTTCATATCAAGCAAAAAGTTAATATTAAGCCTGTGTTTTTCGTGTGTTTATATGAATGTATGAAAAACAGAACGGTATAAGTGACATTTTAAAATTGAGAGTAATACGTGTTTATTTTAGGCTATGTTTTTTATTGGTTTTAATGAGCAATTGATATGCCATGGTGTTAGTGACGAAACAAAGCACCACGACTTTACAGTGATATTGACTAAAATAAACAGATATTTCAGAATTTATAAAATGCCACTTACACTGTTCTGGATTTCACCCATTCATATTGCCCTCAATTTCTACTTAGTACAAGCATCGTAAAACTTTCTATGAATATCGTTATCACTAAATTACTTATTACAGTTATTTTGTTTGGGTTAAATTATACCATCATGTTATTTGTAGTTGAACACCGCCTAAAAAATTGTCACTTTACGCCTCTTTTAATTCGTTTCTCGTTGCTTATTTTTGCAACGAACGTGCCTGTGGGTTCATGTGACTCATGACGCAGTCGGATACTACGCTGAGAGCAAACGCTAATGTGACTCAGTATTCTCCAGGAAGAGGACCGTGTCGTACAGTTCTGTTTTATGTCAAGAGAATTTTAGAAAGTTATTTTAAAGCGTGCGTCTTCCTTTTAGTGTAAATATGGAAAAAGAAGGTAAGCAAATCATAAGCTTGTTTTTTCTTTAATTTAGTGAAAATAGGGTTGTCGCAACGAATACATTACGACGTCACGAGGTCGGTGAATGAAAGCACATAATACACGATGGAAGAGAATTGTGAAAGAACTAGAGGCGGAAATGTGGTCATTGTTTCGTAGTTTCTATAAAAATGTCACGATTCAACTACTTAAAAAACATTTGGATGTAATATGCGTTGGACGCAATCAAGAATCACATTATTCGCTTTGGCTGAGGCTGGAAAATCTGCTTTGGGGAGATTAGGAGAATGTTTTATATTAATCGCCTCGGCAGTTATGACTTCGATCTTCGCCGTAAGCTAAGGGTTATAAAAATGACAAAATGACACTCGCCTGAACGTTTTGTTCTCCACGTTCATGAGGAAGTCTGCAGATTCACTCACGTTCATTTCGATAAGTGGAAGAGCCTGCCGGGTCCCGAACCGTCCTAGGACAGCTAAGACGCGAGAAGTGCCGAGAGTTGTGGGTGCTGTGGAGTTCGCCTACTTCAACAAAAACTCGAGTTGAATTATCAAAAGCTCTTTAATAAAGGAAAATTTAACACTCCACAGTGCAGTCCCCAAGCGTGCACCAGTCCTCCTCCCCAGCTGGCAAGCGAGCACGTGACCTTGCCGCCTGGGCGCAGCCGTCGGGGGACCCTGTTATCGGTTGACCCTTGACGCCTAAGCGCTCGCCCTGTTTGCGACCGGTGCACAGTGGTTGATTTCCGGAATCTAGCGGTATTTAAATCAAAATGCATATGCTCGAAAGGAATGAAAATCTACGTGGGCGGGTTCCTAATAGTCTTGCAAGGACTGTACCAGTCCCCATAAGTGCAACATTCATTTCTCAGAAGAATGGGGGGGGGGGTATGTTCAGCGAGCCGCGCGCGCAGCCGTGCCTAAGTCCTGCTTTGACGCGCTTGGTGTTATTGCCCACTGCCACTGAATTGTTAAGGATAACTTGATTGTTTCGATATGGACGAGAATTCGGAAGGGATGTTCTTTTGAATGCATTGTTTAATAGAAAATTTTACATTTATGGTTGCATTTCATATGCGAAGTATCTCCATGTATTCGTTTCTTAGTGATCGGAAATTTAAACTGAGTTATCTTGAGTTGCCAGCAATTGCCGAGATTGCTCTTTGCACGATTGTATTCTCGAAACCTTCTGAAACAAAATGGTGGAAAACCTTTTTGCCCGTATTTGTCCCTTTTCGAAAAAATAGTTTTTTCAGACGCTTGTAGTCACTCGACGGGAGCAATTCGAGCTCTTGCTTGGGGGTGAACTCTCATGCAACAGATTTACGGAATAGAAAAATGCTAATGCAGTAGGTTTCCAGTAATGTTTCCAGCTAATGAAGATCTACTTCATTTCTTATTGATTTCTTCTGACAAGTAATCCGACCACTATCAACTAAGAAAACTAAACAGCTTCCGACGAAAGTTTTGAAGTATGTTCCTGGAGGTGATGTGCTACGTGAATGTAGAATAGCAATTTCAAAGAGAGGTTAATGTCTTCCAATTATAATTTTTCTTTGATTTTACTTTTTCCCCCTTTTTTATTTGCACTGTAAGGTATGAATTAGAATCAGAATATTTCATTTTGAGTTAGTGTCTCACGAAACATTAGAGGAAGTAATCAATTGCACGCAGTATCTAAGTAGTTGCAACATTGATAACCTGACAATCCTTATCAAGACTCGAGGGCCATGAATTTATTATTATAGTTCGTTCCCACGTTACAAAACAATGTAAAATGGCACAAGGAATAATTCTGACCATTTTGGACACCGTCGGCTTTACTGTTCTCTTAATAACATTTTAATACCGCTAGATAAAGGAATTCGAGCACTGTGCGCCGGGCGCGGCCGTGCGGCCTGCCCATCGCCGCGAGCGCAGGGTGGACCGACGTACGACCTTGTTATCGGTCGGTCCTTGCTCACGCGCCCTGGCCGTCACCCGGTCGAGTCACCCTCGCGGGCAGACGACGAATCGCCGGCGCCCGCAGGGCGGCCGCCTCGACTGGCTTGCGACACTGGAATACTTTACGAGCGGAGATTGTGTGGTTGGAAATTTAGTTAACTCTAATAGGAAAAATGGCTGAAATGTAGTATACGGTACAACCTAGGGAAGTCATTTAAATCGGCACTTCACGCCGTTCCGGCGTTAACTAGGCAGCTAGAATTCAGGGGGCTGTCTTGAAAAGAGATGTCTTATGAAAGTGAATTGGTAACTATACGGTGGATAGACTCAAGGATGTTTATAGTGAACGCGAGGGCCGAAGACCCGAGCCTCGCCGTGACTTTGATCCGGGCGAGCGAAGCGAGTAAACTTGCCTTTGAAAGTAAATTGGCGTTACAATGCGGCGGGGACAAAGCATTTGAAGGGCGAACCACGAAAATCGCCTAAACGTAAGTTTTATTAATTTCTTTTAGAGCACGTACAGTAATTAGGGCTTAAGCCCAGCCGCCACGTTTCTCTAAAAGTGTACCGTATACTAAATTTTAGCCGGAAAAATTGCTGACCAAATCCCCGTCCGTCCCTTTTACCAAAGTGATTTGCCTTACAACCTCAATTTGTATCTCTTATTTACTCAGCGTATACATTTTTTCAGATATCGCAAAATATTTTAGCAACATTTTGGAAAATGAAAAGGATGTTTCTATCGGAATTGCAACAATGATGACCCTTCTAGAAGTTCTTAAGCATGATGAATGTAAGTAATTTATGGTTGTTGTACTGGTTAAACGTGTTTGATCCAGGTCATTCTTATTTAAGGTGTCACTTAATGTGGATTGTGTTTCACTTTGCAGCGAAAACTGTTCAAGAAATGGATTTGAAACTGAAGGCGGCAGGTGTTGTAATGAGAAATACTGATTACCCAATTACTGCGGTTTCATCTGCGTGCGAGCTGTTTATGAGATTTATTACTCTAACTAATTTAGATTTACCTGTACGATCTTGCTTCTGAAGGATAAATTAATAATTGTGGAATGAAGTCTAGTATACGGTACAACTTACGGAAGTCGTTTAAACCGGCACTTCACACTGGCCAGGTGGCAACTCCGCAGTTCGCATGCTGGAGGCTTCCTTGAAAAGTGCTTTCTTATAAAAGTGAATTGGTAATTATGCGGTGAATAAACCCAAGGATGTTTATAGTGAACGCGAGGGCCGAAGGCCCGAGCCTCGCCGTGATTGGGATCCGGGCGAGCGAAGCGAGAAAACTTGCCTTGAAAGTAAATTGACATTACAATGCGGCGGGGGCAACGCGTGTGAAGGGCACGACATGAAAATCGCCTATCCGTAATTCTATCAGAGCGGGTAGCATAATTTGAGGGAGGGCTTAAGGAGACCCTGCCCCGTAGTCACGCTTCTCTAAGGGTGTACCGTGTACCCTACTTCAACCCAATTGTGTAAACCAAAATACTTACGCCCGTTTCTCTTCAGACTTTTGGAGAATGCAGAGAAATCATGGTAAAACGCAGTGAATATTTCTTAAAAAGACACCAAAAGTCCCGAACTAAAATAGCCGAAATTTCTAATGAATTCATTAAAGATGGTCAAGTAAGTATTATTTCATAAACTAATTTCCTGCATTATATTGTAAACGTACTCGAAGTTTTCTATTTGCCCAGCGTATCTTGACACATTCAAAATCTCGTGTGGTATTCCAAGCACTGGTAGAAGCTGCTAATTCAAACAAGAGAATTGAAGTATTTGTGACGGCAGCAGCTATCGACAACAGTGGGTGAGTGTAATGTAAATCTAGAGAGAACATAATATCATTTAAATTCTTTATTTGTTTTGTAAATTTTATCTTCTTTAAACTAAGAGTTGAGATGTGCCAAGCTCTTCAAAAAGCAAGTATAGAGAGTACACTGATCTTGGATTCGGCTGTTGGTTATATAATGGAACAAGTGGATATGGTGTTGGTAGGTGCAGAAGGAGTTGCATTGAGTGGAGGAATAATTAATAAGGTAAAACAGTGTTCAAAAGAATTGTTACCTCATTTGATTAAAAATGAAATGACTATGATTATAAGACAAATTCTCATTTAAAATGCTTAATGTTTTAATGATCATTTAAGTGTTTTTGTCTTCTTGATTTGTAGATTGGAACTTTTACCATGGCTGTTTGTGCCAAAGAAATGAACAAGGATTTTTATGTTTTAGCAGAAAGTTTTAAGTTCGTAAAAGAATTCCCTTTAAATCAGCGAGATTTAAGTAATAAATTTAAGGTATATATTTGAATTTTCTATTTTATTTTTACAATATTTACGTTAACCTGTATTTAATTATCACTAAATGTTTCCTTTAATATTTCTTGCGATCAGTTTCTGCGCGTCAATTGATCATAATTACTGTTATACAAACATGAAAAAGACCAACCACTTTCGAAACATAGTAGTCACATGCGAGTTCTGAAACGACTAACGTTAATTGGAATAAATATCTGCAGCGTGGTATTTAACTTTTCCCCTTTCGATGTTAGAAATGAAGATTTGCACACTCTTTTTCATCTCTATTTTTCTAAACTGTTATTTCTTTCCTCCTCTCCACATTTTTATTATAACTTCTTTGTAGTATCTTTCCCATCTTATTAATTATCAATTGTGGCCTCCATTTATTCGCCCGACCTTACGTAAGATCGTAAATCTTCTTCCTTCCCGCCTCATTTTCCCCTCTTTCACAATATTAATTATCCATTTACATTAGATTCATTTATACATTGCTTAGGAAACCTGGCCTTGTTTTTAGTTACTAGCTTTTATGTACATGCTTTTTTGTTTTTTCTCCAGATAATCGTACGGTGTTAAAAAAACATTGTCAAATGGAAATGCCTTAATGATTCATCTTTTATTCGCTTATTGTGTTAATTGCATGTTCATCAGTTTTTCTGGAAATGGAGTATTAAACCTTTTGAGTAGGGGGAGGGAATCGTTCACATTGCTTCTCTCGATCTATATTTTTATGCTTTCTCATTTAGGAATCAGAATTATTGACTTCTGCGTAACAATGAAAATAACTACATGAATTTTCTGATCTAAAAGTAATTTCTTATCACAATTAGTTATTTCTTGCAGTACGCTCTTTGGAGAGGCAGGGATGTACAGCGTACAGTTCATTTGCTTGTAGTCCTAGTTGTGCCTGCATTTGACAATGCATAATGTAAGGTCTATAGGATCATGAGCATTTTGTTTTGCATTAGTTGAAAATCCTTTCTTGAATTACGCATTTAAACATGTGAACTACAAAAATGTATACACATTTTCCTTTGCAAAGAAGTTGTATTATATGGAAGCTAATATTTTCTTATTCATTTTTGCCCAAAACTGTTTCCATCTGTTATCGTAATTCAACTTGTATGAGTAGTACGAATAGAGATCTCAAAGTTTAAGAAAGCGTGCACAAAATTCACTTCTCTCGATTGTGCGCCACGTCGGTGTTGAATCAATAAACTGTGTTATGTTTTCTGCACTTGTCCAGGGTTGCAAATAACACTTTGAAAAGTGCATATTAAGTTCATAAGTGCTATGTAGATCTGTGTCCTGTAGTGACAAAAATACTTTGATTCTTTCAGTACCCGTCCAGCACACTACAGTCAGATCTGAGCAAGGAGCATCCACTAGTGGATTACACACCTCCAACCTACTTGACGCTCCTCTTCACAGATTTGGGCATCTTGACCTCGCATGCCGTTAGTGATAAACTGCTTCAGATATACATGTAATTACTTTCTTGTGTGTATCTAATAAAATGGCCAGATGAAATATTTGTTTTTCTTTTTTGTGGCACTTGCTTTAATCCCCTGAGTTTTTCTTGACATTTTCCTAGTAATGAGCAGATAATGTAAAATAATCGCAGCGAACTCGAAACGTAGTAAAGTAATTTTACTTTTATCCATATTAACGTAAGATTACATATAAATACGACTTTTTTATTTTTTTTATGATGGATAAATCAAAAAATTTTAAAATAATCATTTATTCTCATTTAGTTGACAAGTCTCTACAATTTTTATATTGTCATCTTCATGCTCAGATATTACAACACATACAATGAAGTTCTGTGGTCTATGTAACACAATGTGACTTAAACCACTTAATTGACTAATATTAAAAACCTTTACAGACCAGTTTAAAATGTATATATGCTCACCTGTTCAGATCAAATTTACCATAACCTGGATTTCAGGTAAAGATTTCATAGACCATTTTAGTTCCAAGCTAGACAATTATACCTTATACAATTTTTTATGCAAATAAAAAATTGTATATCTTATAAAGTTTACAAACCATAAGAATATTGTATTTATAAAAATTATAACTTCCGTATTCTTATAAACCCTACATAAAAATATTGCTCCGTATTGTTACTACCTCCGAACAATGGATTAGTGTCAAAAGTGTCAAGAAGGTACGTCGAATTTCGTTGGTTGACAGGCCATTCGACCCCTGATGGTCTTGTGCTAGCCAACGGGGATGCCGCGGAGTTAGCAATTGTTTAACATTAAACCGAAACTTGTAAAATACAAGATAGTTCACATGCCATAATTAGCTAGAGGCTTGCGAAGGTTACAATTTACTCCTTCAAATAGTATGCTATGACCGTGAGATTTTATTTGCCGAAAGTCCGAGCCGTTGTTCAGATGTGCTCTCGAAATTACATGATCATATTAAACGGCAAGATACCAAACTCGTGTGTGCTCTGTCACCAGAGGAAATATTTGCATATGCACTTCATTAATGATTCTTTCTATTGAACCTATCTATTTTATGACCGGAAAATCGTATGCCGCTCGTTGAACGCTGTTCAACGCGCATGCAACGTACGTCGCTATTAATCGTGTACACCCACTCAAAATATTTTAGGTATCTAATTATGTATATACTCACGTTGAGTACGCGTCGCAGTGCTGCAATTGAATTGTTTGCAACCCTAAGGTCAAAGAAGAAATGCACAGTGTCTTTAATAATCATTGGTATGTCTCAAGAAAATTACCAAACTATATTTGTTTAAAGCCAAAAAAAATCGAAAACAGAAAATGTGATGAAATGTTGAAGAGAGCAGGGCCCGTAACACTATGTAGAATGAAATGGCAAAATATGTTCATAAAATGCTATTAAAAGATAAGAATATGTAACATGTGTTAATAGAAATATATGTAAAATAAAATTTAAGAGACACAAACAAAAAACATTGAAAGAATTTGAAAATACATTAATAAAATATTTATTAAATTATTTTCAAAAATAAATATTGCTTGGCCTCCTGGATTACCTTTATAAAAAAATTGTTTCTTCGAATCGAAGCCTTATTTTACGTGGCGAGACTCAGGCCATGAGGCCTGCTCTTCCGTCTGACCACGCAAATTTCGCTACGCTCCTTTCACCAACTAACAGAGATATTTCTTGGGCGATTTGAATTTAGCTCAAAGGCTAGAGGATCTTTTACATGCAAGGGATGCTAACATGCGACAGTCGACTTTACTTCCCCTCTGAAGGAAGGAATGCGAAGGATTTTTTCGCCCTTAAAAATCCACGGCTTCGATCGGGTTTGAACCCGCCAATTTGGGTATAACAGTCCGTTACACCATTGCCGCGCGCAATCACCCTTTCGCCACGCGACCCTAGCGGCAGGAAAATGCAGAGGGCGGCAAATAAATGTCCGCGCAATATCACTCCGACATGCAATGGTAACAACAGTGATAAAGTGCTAGTCTTGCCCTCTGCGCCTGCAGCGGACGCCGCACTCCCCCTCAAGAGCCAGAGTGTCAGCTCGAACTTGACTCGGCCGAAATGTTCACCTGAATGTCTCCACATCGCGACCTTACTCGCTCAAAATTTTCATTTGCATGAATTTAAATTACAATAAAATTCACCGCCGAACCTCTGTCTCCCACCCATTCACGATGAGGTAGCCCACAATTCGTTGTATTTGAGCGAATGTTGTAGGAGTGGGGGTTGATTTCACCCAACCCAATACCGGCACATGACCGTTGAAATTTATTTCTGAAATGCCTAAATTCTGAAAATCTAAATTGCGTTTTCCGGGTACCTACTGGGAAACACAAAGCTGCGGCATCCGGTAACGATTGGTGAATGGGTGAACTTTCCGAGGAGACGACAAAAGGAAGGCTTTGGGCGGAGCACCTGCGGAGGGCGGTGGCGGCGGAGGCGATCCCGATGTACTGTTCCAGTTCGTAGGTTAACCCAAACAGAATGGAGCTGACCGTGCCATGACGCATCTTCAGCACGCAATTCTGAATTTGAGAAAAAAAATTCCAAATTTTGAAACTAACTTTTTTTAAAAAATTCATTAAACGGATTTTGAGAAATAAATTTAATGAAAATTGGTAGAATATAAAGTTTTGCAAATTTGTAAACTACATATAGTACAAAATATGTAACAAAAGTTTGGAAATTGTGTTAGTATTGCCATGATTCCCCATGAGCACACTTCTGAGAACTGAATATACAAAGGCGGATATGTAATTACCAGGACTCGACGGGTTAGACACTTCCCCCCAGTGAGCTCCAGTGCTCTGCTCCCGGCGCGGCGTCGCGTCGCATGCGATCTTATATCGCTGGTTGTGACGTGCAGCCGCACAAAGAAGGGAAGCTAAGTAATCTAAATCAGCGTTGTTGCCCAGTAAAGGGAAATCATGCGATGAGCCATGAAATAATTCAATCAATGAATGATGCGATGATTATTGAAACCTATTTAATAATAGAGCAACTTCTCAAAACATTTATCAAATAATTTCGATATATATTGAATACGGAGTGAGAAATGCATTTTATACCGTACATTACAAAATAATTTTTCTATCCAGTTATTTGTATTGTCTATTCTGTCTTTCATCGTGATATGAATGAAATCATAATATTACAAAATCGAATTATTGACATATCAAAAAAAAAATAATTAAAGAAACAACTAACGTGTTTTTAACTGCTAAATAAATAATCGAGATAGCAATTTACTACAGAATGCTAATAAAATTAAATTACTTCATAGCTTTTTCTACTACACGGATATTCTGGTGGCACCTAATGACTGAACTAAATTCATTTTAATATACGATCATTGCAAAATAAGTATTTGTACTTTTTAGGAATACTTTTGTACAAGTCACAGAAACTGGTTGTTGTTAGGTATTTGTCCTTAAATTCTGTATCGCATTTATTAATTTATTTATATAATTATTCATGCATTTATTTATGTAATGGATTTATTTATTCAAGCATTATGTGCTAAACAAAACTCCTGGAATAGCGGTCTATGCAACCCGTCTATTACTAATATTCATGGAAATGGCATGTAGCGTTTCGGCATGTGCTCTCAAAAGCATAAAACCTAATATTAACTATGTCTACTATTAACAAGAGAAAGAAGTTCGTAAAAAAATTTATTAAAGAGAAAGAGAAAAGAACAAAAAATGCGCGCAACAATTTAAACGAGAACAAACAGCCCATTTATTTAAAGGCGAAAAATTGCAAGGGCAACGCCACAAACGAAACTGGCATAAACGAAACGGTAGAGCACTCACGTCTACCTAAACATTACCACAGAATAGTAACATTAACCTCGAGAGGTTTGATGTAACAAAGTCAACTAGCTACTTGACACCTGTTAGCGGTTGTCATAGGAAATCATAATAATTGAGCACGAAATAGTAATTCTCCTACATAAACATTGTCTATTAAATACGCCAAAAACTCACTCAATCTTAACTATCAGAGTTCTCGCTTGGCAGCGGCGCTGTACGGACGTGTCCGCGCCTCTGCTAACTTTATCGTGCATCGTGATAGGGAGTGCCTTAGTGATTGTGTATACCTCCGTAGATTTAAAGCTTAAATGATGTTTGAACTAATCTGACTAGTATTTAAAAGGAAAACAGTATCTAAGTTGTCAAGTATGACGTTCCAAGCGGTAACTGTTGCAGCCCTTGCAGCTGTCAACGTTGGGACGGTGGCCTTTGAGCGTCGAAACTGTTACGTGGAGAAGGGTGGCCGTGAGGGAGAGAGGCGTAACCACTGCAGTCCTTGGACTTGACACGAAGAACTTACGAACAAACATCAATAATAAAGATAAGAATAAGAGATTTGTTTCCCATTGATTCACCTGAATTCAACTTACCTACTTCTAAAATCCCCATCCGTCGGTAATCGAAAAGAACAAAATAACAAAAATTGGAATAAGGAATATAATCAAAGAGGTAATTTTCAAACGTACACTAATCGAGGTAAAGGTGTTATGTAAGAAACAAGCCAGCGTTTTAAAACATAGGAAGGGAATGAATGCGTAAAGATTTTTATTATAATATCTCGATTAATTCATCTAGATATAGATAGGTAGACATTTTCGCTTATTATTTCTGAAAATTTCTTCGCTTCCATTGCGTAAAATGTGTTTAAATGCTGGCTTGTACCTATAATCATTACCAATTAAATTTGATTCTTGTCATGTTTGAAAATAATATTTATTATAGTATTTCTTACGCTATCAATACGTTATCGTTACGAATACGAATGATCGGTGTTTTGGAACTTCAGTATAAGACAAGTTAAATTCAGATGAATCAATCAATGGAAAATCTCTCATTCTGATCGTTAATATTGGTGTTTCATACTATGTATCTGTGTCAAGACCATGGATTACTGTACTTATGTCTCTTATCCTGACACCTCTGTCTTCCCTCTCCACGCATCAATCTTGACGCCGCGAAGGCCACCTTACCCGGCAAGAGATGCAACAAGAACTATTCTCCAATTGATTCAAATTCACATGTGAGAAAGTCTAATTTTATACTCAAATTCCAATCAAAATACATGTTTCCATGATTCTACATTGTTCAGAGAAAAATGCATATATGTGTGTGTGTGTGTGTATACACACACACACACATATATATATATGTATACATATATATTATTATTATTATTATTAACGTATTCTCCCAATAATGGAAAACGTTAAGCAAAAATTGACTCGTTTTTGCGGAGTTCTAATTAGTTTTTGTGGAGTTCTCCTTAATTTTCCAATATTCTTTCATTCTGTTGGAGAATGCCAGTTTTCTTTCTTCAGACCATTTCGGTCTGTAGGGTTTTGATTTTGGTTCTGGTTTTACTTCCCATTTGTTCACTTTGTTACGGAAGGTGTTTTTGTCTGAAGTGTCAGTTATGTCGGCGTGTCGCATGTCTTTTTTTGTTTCTTTCATCCATGGTGTTGTACTTTTATGTGAGGATATATAGTTTAGTATTCTTTTAGTTAGTCGAGTATTTGGTAGCCTGTCTATGTGTCCGAAGAATTTCAGTCGTCTTTTCCTGATGTCGACTTCTATGTTCGAGTACTTTTCAGTTGTCTCAATAGATTGTAATCTGTATCCATCGGGAGTGAGTCTCGCACCGAGTATTTTTCTAATGAATTTTCTTTCTTCTTTTTTGATTTCTTCCAGTTCATATTTCTTGCTGAGCGTGAGTGTTTCGCTAGCGTAAAGAGCTGCCGGTTTGATGACGATTTTGGTGCCGGTTTGGTGACGATGCCGATTTTGGTTTTTTTAGACATGCATTTTTTGTTGTACAGGTTTTGGATTAGTCCGAATGCTTTCTTGATTTTCTGGAGGCGGGTTTGTTGTGAAATTCTTTCGGATCCGGTTGGTTCGATGAACTCACCCAGGTATTTGAAATGTGGTACCATTTTGACCGTTTCATACCTTGTGTGCATGTTGTCACCTTTGTGGGATAGGACTTGAGTTTTCTCGAAAGAGATCTGTAATCCTACCCTTTCTGCACATTCTTTGAGTGTTTCTAATTGTTTGATAGCGGTCTCTTGGTTTTCAGACAGTATCGCTATATCGTCGGCAAAGGCAAGGTATGGTATGCAGAGGTTATTTTTGGGTATGCCGAGATTGATAGGTTTCCAAGCATCTTGTCTTTGAAGTTCTTTTTCCCATTCTTCCATTACTTTGTCCAAGACTAGGTTGAACAGGAGAGGAGAGAGGCCATCTCCTTGTCTCACGCCTGTCCGAATTTCGAAAGGTTCTGAGATTTCTCCCATGAATTTCACTTTAGAATTTGTTTTTGTGTTTGCTCGATAAGTTTCCGTGTTTTGTGGTCTAGTCCTCTTTCTTCTAGGATCTGGAATAGTGATGGTCGATCGATAGGCCTTTTTGAAGTCGACAAATGTACATGTTACTGGTTTGTTCCGAATTGCTCGCATTTTGATTAATGTTTTTAGGTTGAAGATTTGTTCGGGGCAGGATCGGTTTGGTCTGAATCCTGCTTGAAAATCTGATAATTTTGATTCGAGTTGATCTTGTGTTCGTTTCAGAAGACAGGCCGAGAGAATTTTGTAAATAACTGGAAGGAGGGAAATCCCTCTGTAATTGTTTACATCTGACATTTCTCCCTTTTTATGTAGTGGGTGAATGAGTGCAGTTTTCCAATCGTCAGGGATTTGTTCTGTTTGCCAGATTTCTTGGACGATCTGTGTGATTCCTTTGAGTGAGTTGGGTCCAAGGTTTTTGAGCAATTCTGCTGTAATTCCGTCTTCACCTGATGCCTTGTTGTTTTTGAGTCTGATATATATATTGTGGCGTTATGGGATTGTGTAACCCCATAACACCACCGTCTCGTATGTGTGAACACTACGGAGGCAGCGAGGATAGCAGGCGCCTAAAGCAAAGGTTCATAAACGCACGGCCTGGTATCCGTTGCCCGTACTAAACGAAGGCGAACTAGCGAGCAACGTTTTCCTTGTGAGGGGTTGAGAGAGGGGAAGCAGCCCCACCACTGAGAATTTCCCCAGACGTCGGACGATAAATACGCGAACCTGCAAGCGGAAGCACTTTTTTCTTGCACCACTCGTCGAGTAAGCAGCATTTTAATCACTGATCGCCGAGCCAGTAGCATTTTGATCACCGCTCGCCGAGTCAACACTTTCGTTGACATTAGTTTAGATATTGTTTGCCGCTGCAACGACTACTAGGTAGGAGTATTCGGCGTCGAACAGACGTTCTAGTCAGTAGTCCGCGAGATAGTGCAGATTAAGTAAAGTATTCCTTCAATTAACGACACGGGAAGTAAGTTACCCGTTGTGAGAGAAGCATTAAAAGTTCTGGTTTAGCAAAGTAGAAGTAGCAACGAGCGAGGAACTTGCACGAGTATTCGGCGAAGTGCAAGGGACATTTTCGCAACGTGGGCGTAGTCAGAGGCGCCGGTTGCAGACGAGGTGGAAGATAACGGACTGACCCAGGTGCACGAGGAAGAAGACGGAACGGCTGGGAGGAAGAACGGAAAAGGACGCGAGAAGACAACGTAGACGGCAGAGGCGAATCCCGTCTCTTTACGACGCAGAAGCTGGGACCGAGCGACGTCGACGCAGAGACCAGCGCACGACCATCAAGGCCAAAACTCGGAAGTCCAGGAGGTAACGGCTAGGGCGCGGAAAATATGTCAAGTTCACGTCGGCAGGGAAAAACTAGTATAGGAAAGTGTTACGAAATTGAGGACACGGGTGGCAACAAATTGCAGTATTATAGTAGGAGACGTTTTGATGTGCTATTGCCTGCGTAAAATATTCTACTTAGAACATTTATTATTCTGCTATTTTCAGACACAGTTAAATTGTAAATGAGAGTAGTGCACTTGCACACATTTTGTTCTTCGCATGTAATATTTTGAAGCAGGAGATTGTAAATTGAAATTTTGGTTTCATGTGCAATGTAATTAGAATAGCATAAATTTAGACGTAATTAATTTTCCAAGGAAAATTCCCAGTGTAGATTAGGGTAATTATTTCAGAGTATCAATTTTGGTGTAAATTATATGTGTTCATTCATATGAGTGTGTGTTGTAAAGGTTTCTATTTGTGTTTTGATCATTCTTTGTAAAAGTGTGATTCTATATTCTTGGTTTTTGTCATGAACGTATGCCACCAAAAGTTTATGGGTAAATTATACGCTCGTTTGTGTGCAATCTGTGTGATTTTTATTGTGTCAGGGGTTCAAACCTTTCTCGCACCCTGAAGATCCTGCTCTCTAGATTTTTAAGCTCGCTTCACGAGCAAAATCTTGATAACCCGCTTACGGTTCATGCGTGCTGCTGTGAAGGTGGTAAGTTTGGGTGGAGGTGGATTAGTTAGAATATATATATATATATATATATATATATATATATATATATACATATATTGTGGCGAGATGGGATTATACAACCCCATAACACCACCGTTTCATCGGCATGAACGTTCACAGGCAGCGAAAAGAGCGGCCGAAAACCAGAGTAGCAAAACGCGCAGCCTGGTATCCGTTGCTCGTACTAGTCACCACGAACTATCAAGCCACGTTTTTACTGGTGAAGGGTTGAAGGAGGAGAAGTTACCCCCGCCACAGAGAATTTCCCCAGGCAACGCCAATAAATGGGCGGGCGCGCAAGCAGAAGATCTCTTTTCCGAACCATCACGCCTGGAGTCAACATCTCTCGTCTGCCAGCACGCGTCGGGTCAGCAGTTCTTCTAGTAAGTCACCGCTCGGCAAGTAAGCAGATTTTTATCAGCGTTCGTCAGGTTAGGTAGTAATTGCCGCCGCAACGACTATTTAGATAGGAGTTTACGGCGTTGCAAAGACGCCTAGCTAGTCGTCCGCGAAGTAGTGAGGAATTAGTGAAGTATTCTTCTATTAACTAATACGGGAAGTAAAAAGTCGTCCGTTGTAAGGAAAGCTCTGAAAGTTCTTGATTAACAAAGTAAAAGTTAGGAACGAGCGAGGTACTTGCACTAGCAGTCAGGGAAGTGCAAGGGACATTTTCTACAAATTGGGCGTAATCGAAGGCGGTAGCAGCCGTGGGAGGAGAAGAAACCGATTAGTGGAGACGGAAGAATACGCGAGTCGACCGGGGAGAAGACGCCGTTCAGGAAGAAAGAAAAAGACGCAAGAGGACAGCGCAGGCAACGCAGAACTTCGGAATCGAGCAACGCGGTGCGCAACCCAGCACGCGACTTCAAGGTTGGAAAGTGGACGGTTTCGAGGTAACCTGTAGAACTGTGAAATTAGGTCAAGTTCACGTCGGCAGGGAAAAGACTAGATTCAGAAGTGTTAGAAACTGAGGACTCGGGTGGTAATAATTTGCAGCTTTGTAGTGGGAGATTTTAATGCGTTATTGCTTGCCTTAAACCATTCTATTGAAGCAGTCATTATTCTGTTATTAGCAGTTATAATTAAAAGATAAATTGAGAGTAGTGCACTTGCCTACATATTATTTATTGTATGTAATATTTTAAAGAAAGGCAAGAAATTGTAAATTAAGTTTAATTTCACGTGCAATTGAAACTAGAATAACTTAAATTTAGACGTATTGAATTTTCAAAGGGAATTCCCAGTACTGGTTAGAGAAATTGCTTCAGAAAGTTAATTCTGAACGAAATTAAGTGTTCATTCATTAAATAGGCTGTAAAGGTTGCTTATTTGTATTTATTTGATCATTTTTGAAAGTGTAATTCTATTTTCGATTTGTTTTTCGTTGTTATCAACTCATGCCACAGAATTTTGAGTGAATTATATGCTCGTTTATGTGTGATTTGTGTGACTTTTATTGTGTCAAGGGTTCAGACCTTTCTCGTACCCCAAAGATCCTGCTTCCTGAGATTCTAAGCTCGCTTCACGAGCATAATATCTTAACAACCCGTTTACAGTGCATGCGGCTGTGTGTGCAGAAGGTATACATCGTGTGTGGGTAAATGGGGTGTTAGAATATATATATCTATATATCTATATATCTATCTATCTATATATATATATATATATATATATATATATATATATATATATATATATATATATATATATCCACGTTCTTCCAAATTTAGATTGACTAGAGTGAAGATCCAAAGTATTAGATTTGTGTTTGTGCATGCTTTTTTTATTAATAAACTTCTAAGTAAGCATTCCTTCTCAGGGATATATAATACTCAGGACTCAAAAATATCCGTATTACGTAAATCATTGCGCAATAGAATCATCAACATACTACCTGAATTTTTAAACAACTTCGTCACAGTCCTTCTGATGACCATCGCATGCACTCAGAGTTCAGTTTTAGAAGATATCTTGATTTCAGAAGGGGAAGCACACTCACCAACCATTATTACGAGGAATCGATTCAACAAAGAAAAGAGCATCAGAGAAAATTACACCCGCCCCTACAGAAAGAGTAAAAAGGATGAATGAAGTTTTATTTTACGGCTCGTATGTTCAGTTAAGAACATATATGTACATTTTTCAAAATAATAATTAGAGGTAACCCGTCAAAAATGACTTGAGGATATCAAATTTCGATATTAGTAATTCATTAAAATGAATAGCTCAACACATTTTTTTCAATACTAAATTCAAGCTTCAAATTTCCTCCATTAACAGTAATATGTTCTTAATCTGGGGCCTATGGTCCTTGAGGGGTTCGTGAAACGACCCTGAACCAAGTGACATTTAGTGGTATTTTCTATTACTGGCAGTATTTGCCATGTTAGTTCTCGCAAACTAGTTCAGCAATATTTAAGGTTTCTTTTAGGTTTTTAATAATATTTAAGGTTCCTCTGATATCGACAAAAACAATTAAGGTTCACTGCCTTCTCAGAATACAATAGGGTGTATATCAAAGATTAAGTCAACTGTACTCGATTTTCGACCTGTCACGCACAGTGATTTTATAAGAAGAGTGAACTGTGCTACTCAAAAGGTCGGAAATTTTAGGGTTTTGATCACGTGTATCAGAACAACGTTCCTCAGAAAAATTAAAAAAATGTCTACTGAACATTTTTATTCACTGCCATTATTGCGAGAGATAAATGTGACATATAATAATTTTATAAGTTATAAACTTCTCGACAAACGATACGGCAATCTCTACTAATAAAACATGCCATTTTAAAAAATGTTGCTATGTGGTAGCACTGGCTGTATTGTGAGATGCCTGGTTTGCTCTCATCTGCTCTCTAGCGGTGACTACTGCCATCACGTTCGTGGGGCAGTGAGGGGAGATATTACATTCAGGGACCTGCGAACACATTTCCCCCACCATCAATCTAGCCAAACGGTGACGTCACGGCTCGGTGTTTGCTATTGGCCAGCCAAGTCTGTCATCGACGGCACTCTTGACCTGCGACTCATCCGCGAAACAACACGCAAAACCACAAGGGGTGGGTAAAAACAGAAATTCGTCAAACGACACACGTACCGGCAACAACGGACGGAAGTTTTCGCTAAACGGAAGTAGAGAACATTGTAAGTCGCACGGATGAGTAGCAGGTCAAGAGTGTGTTACTAATGTGCTAATCAACTTTTTTTTACAGGAAACCTGCATACCAAAAGCAATAATATACTTCAGATTTATATCTTCCTGGGGTTGTTCAAACGATAGGATATATTCATGGCTATTCACGACATTAAGGTAATTTTTTTCGTAGTTTTTAACCAAAATATATTTATTAAGTCAAATTACTAAACAAATATGTTTTGATAATTCCACATTTTTCTTCAAACTTTTCTAAGGGATAAAAATGCACTGTGCTATTTTCAAAAAGTTTTACAAAAATGTACCAAAAAGTATAACAAAAGTAAACAATATTTTTTCTACAAATTCACTGAAAAACTAAAACTATAATACAAAAAATTTAGATCCGACGCCGATAAATAAAAATAGTCACTGAAAGTTAAAAAGAATTTCGAACTTTCATTATTTACATTTTCGATTCAGCACTTAATTTATTTCACAAAACAATTTTCTCGTCAGTCGTTGCCGAAAGAAATTACCTTTGTTCCAAATCAAATTTACCTCTAAATGCTCTTTTATATTTCAAAGTTGGGTTGAGAATTTGTAATCGAACATTTGTTTTAAAATAAACTCTATCGTTTTCAGGTTCAAAAAACAAAAGAAATCAGTAAGACCCTCCTTCGATATCGAAACTATCCAAACCTATGCTTACCAACTGAAATGGTAGATTAATTGATTGCTATTCTGTTAGAGAACCGTCTTTTCAGAATTTGCGAGTGTGAAATTACAGTGAAGCGTTTGTGGGAGTAAATGCACATGAAGTGCTCCGACACCAGTTGGAGCGATGGAGTTGCAACATGCCCTGCACCTTCGGCTAAAAGCGTTTTGCTCAACGATTCAATTGCGAAACGAACTAGTATTTCTATGAGGAGTAGTTATCATTGGGCAGTGACAGCAGCAAAGAAGTTGAAGGGGTCGTCGGGGCTGACAGGACAGAGTTCGTGTTAGCACAGTGAAAAGGTTAGATTTACTAATAATAAATTTATTTATCGTATGGGACTCTTTGCGGGGAGACTGTTGCAGAGAGTGCAGGCTTAGGCAGTTGTTCCGCACCCGCGGTGTTCGACCCGGGCTTCCTTAGAACTGCTTTCTCTGCAAAATTTTGAAATTTAATATTTTTATCGTCAAAAACGTTCATACGTCAGTGTGTGACGTATGAGTGAGGGATCTGCGCGCGTTTTCTTGACCAGTAGAATACCGCTTCGACTTCTTATCTATTCACATTGAAAAGGGGCATTTTTATAAACGTTCAATACGCAACACGCTACATTTCTAAAGTACATACTTTCTGGACTCACCGAAAACGTATTTGCATCGTCACTGCATTCGTTTAACGATTTTTGAATTTTATAGCATTGCTGACAAAATACACCCCTCTACTCTAGCCACAACTGTCAAAACGAGCTCAACAACACGTGCGTATAGTGGACCTACATTTACAGCCTAGAAGCAAAACAAGCCACGGGCCATTTCAGAACAATGAATGCCAAGATATGTTCGTCATTACCTCGTCGTTTCAAGCATTCGGTGTGCTATTAGGAAGAGTCTGAATCAAATATTTCCAACCTTTCCTCACCGACCCAATTATTACTTTCTTACTTCGGAATAGAGAGAAAGTTATGTAATGCCGCGCGAGAAAACGGTAAATTTTCGGCAGAAAACTCTTATTACAGGGCCCTAATAACGAACAAGTGGACAAATCCAGGTGCTAATTTAGAATAAAATTCTCTATCACGTGGCGTAGCCAGAATCCATGTTTTGTGGGTTTTTAACACAGAAACAGCGAATGACGGCAAACCGTCTGCCCAGCTGTGCGTGTATTTGGGTGTCTGTCTGTGTGTTTGTCTCTCTGTCTCTGTCTTTCTGTCTGTGTGTCTGTCTCTCTGTGTCTACCTGTGTCTATGTGTGTCCCTCTATGTGTCTGTCCATTTCTGAGTATATGCTGTGTGTGTCTGACTATGTTTGTGTGTGTGTCTGTCTGTGTGTGTGTGTGTGTCTGTGTGTGTGTGTGTCTGTCTGTTTGTGTCTGTCTGTGTGTGTGTCTGTCTGTGTGTGTGTCTGTCTGTATGTGTGTCTGTCTGTGTGTGTGTCTGTCTGTGTGTGTGTGTGTGTCTGTCTCTGTGTCTGTCAATCTGTGTGTGTGTGTCTGACTCTGAGTGTGTGTCTGTGTGTGTATGTCTTTGAGTGTGTATGTCTGTGTATGTGCTTCGGTGTTTTTTGCGAGGGTATGTGGAAATCTTCCAAAGACACTGGGTAGCCCGTACTACCCAGCGTGTGACATTTTTACTCACTAAAACATAACCTCCTTTCTCCTCCATCCTCTCCGCAGAACCGCCTAGAGGCATAACATCGCGGAGAGGGGAATAGTAGCCCAGTCTCATAATGTTTGTCGAGTGAGAGAGCAGAGGTATCCCTCCATCCTCTCTCTATGCGTCGCAATTCCAGCAACACGTCTTGTGCAAATTTACACACCGACCTCCAATTGCTTTCAGAAACACGTATACATATAACTATGTTTCCTGCAGTCATCAGTCCAATACCAAGTATCTCAGCACTTACTCGTCATGGAGGTGCGAAACGTGGCCACTGAAAAAACACGTGTTTGGCGTCCTCGCCATCAGGTTCGCGCACAGAACAATGTGGAGAATCATCCAGCTTGAACCTGTGGAGATATGCTCTGATGCACCCATGCCCACTTAGAAGCTGCGTGAGGTAAAAATTTTCTCCGCTGTAATTACCTCCACGATTCAACTGCAGCAATCAGACGGTCCATCTTCCCTTGGAGGACGTGTCCCATCGCTATTGCCATTTTGCTAATTGTTCCGGGCCGTTCTGCTGCCCGTCTCTTTTGCCATAACGCCTCTGACGTTCACAGGCCATTGGATCTATTGGGATAAACCTGGCTATGACGCGAACGGCTTCGTTGGCGACAGTGCGCAACGCACATGCAACGCTAAGCTCAGATAGCCGATATAATGAAAGCACGCCTCTTACATAGCTCTTCGTTTGTGTAGAGTTGGCCCAAAGTGGTGAACTGTAGAGCAGAACCGATGTGACGACCGTAACAAGCAGCTTTCGATTTTCATGATTGGCACTTCCAGTGTTAGACATTGATCTAGTCAATGCAGCATTCACCAACGCTGCTTTTTTGCTGATATAGTGCAAGTGGTCTCTAAAGCACAAGCGCGTGACAATCATGATGCCGAAGTATTTTATCGCAGGTCGTGATGAAATTTTGTGATCACCGACTTTCGCAGTTATGGATTCTTCCCTCTTCTAACGTTCCAAACAGCATTTCTGTCTCATGTTCTGCAATACTGCAGAATACAACCAACGACTGATGGTGCATGATTCATTGCAAATACACACGATCTCTGCAACGATGAAGATGGCAATATCGTCTGCGAAGCCTATTTTCTTGGTTCCATCTGAGTGTGGGAGTCTAAGAACCTCATCATACATGATATTCCACAGCAGTAGACCCAACGCCGAACCTTGAGGGACGCCGGCGGTGATGTTGTGTATCTTCGGTCCGTATTGTAGACAAGAAGTCGTCAATTCAGATATTCAGCCACTATTTTTCTCAAGTACGTAGTACAATGATTTGATGGAGTGTTTTATGAATGTCACTCTGTCTTGCACAGTTGAAAGCGTTCTTAATGTCCAATGTTACGACTGCACAGAACTTCTGTGGACCTCTTCCCTTCCTGCTGCCTGACAAGCAGTGTCAACGTCAAGCTTAACAGCATCGATTGTTGAACGAGCCTTGCGAAAGCCATACTGGTTCTCCGTGAGTCCACCTCCTTTATCAACTGCATCTTCCAATCTCGCGCTAATGATATGCTCGAAAAGCTTACCCCCGGTGTCTAGCATGCACAGCGGTCGATTAGACGCCGGCTTTTCGGGAGGTTTTTGCCCCTTCGGAACAAGTACTAGTTGTTTTTTCCATCTCCCAGGCAACATCCCTTCTCTCAGACTTGTGTCGTAGAGGTCCCCTAGAATACTTCACTACCAGCGGATATCGCAGTCTTCAGGGCTATGTTGGGGATACCATTCGGCTTTGGAGCCTTGGTATTACTAATTCTGCTGATTACGAGCAGGAGCTCATCCGTAGTAACTAGTATCATTTCCGTACCAATTTGCATGATGTAAGTCGTTTTGCCGGGGTGGTGTGGGAATAAAGATATCACAATTCTCCGGAGAATATTAGGGCAGGATGGAGACTGGGTACGCGACGTGGGTATACTGGGAATGCGACATGGGTAAGTTTATAAAATACCCATGACCGTCTTCTATGCTCAACCCCATACATCTTTATCAACTTCATCGCTCAAGCTTTTAGTGCAAAGACGTTTACTTTCGCGACGTTTACTTTCCCGATTGCAGACTTCAACTGGTTTCTGGCCAATTTTTATTGTTCTTACACTCTTATACGCCTGTGACCTCAAGTCACGTATTTTTCTGTAATTATGTACCTGGACTAAATTTTTGTAAATGTGCATTGTTTAAAGAGGGTTCTTCCGCAAATCGTAAACTCTGACACTGTTGCACTTGTACTGTATATCTGTGTAATTCTTAACTATTCCGCAAAGCGGCCTAATTTTCGCAATTCTTCGCTGGTTCCCAAATATATTTCTGAGGTTCGTGGTCAGGAGATTTCTCTTTATTTATTTTTCTTTATTCATTTTATTTATCTATCTTAAGGACAATGGTATATATTTTATTTTATTTAAATATACTTTGTATTCTTTTTTCCATAGACCCCATGTTTGTATACCATCAAGAGGTTATTGTTTCAATTTGGCCCTGCTATAACTGAAATGAATATTTGTCCAATAAATATTGATTGTTACTTGAAAGTTTGATATTTGAATTTTCTCCACCGTAGAAATATACTCATTAACTAGAAAAACCCTTGACCCGTTTCCTGCATACTGAATTCTCAGTTATTTACTCTTCGGTAAAGTCAAAGTGTCATCTATTAAGAAGTTTAATGTTACTCCGCGCATCGCCAGTAGATGCCCAATCTGGTTAATTTGTTACTGCCATTTCTTGGCTGCCGACCGTGGTTCTATTTAATATTTATTTAATAGTCGCTTTGAAACATAACAGCGGTGCGCCATTTTCCTGTCGTAGGTGGCGGCAGGTGCCTAGTGGCAATGCGGCCGGAGCTGGTGATGCTGGCGACGGAGCTGGTGATGGGGCTGGTGGTGGGCGGGGCGTTGGCGTCTGACTTGCTGCTCCCGCCCCCACGTCCCGCCACCCCCGTGGAGCTGGCCGCCTACTCTCTCGGGCGTGCAGTGAGCTGCCACATCCACAGTTTCATCCAGAGTCGCCTCTCAAAAACACGAAAAATGCCTCCGGCCAATATTGAACTTCATCTTCTGCAGCAATGACCGGCAGCAATGACCTCCAGCAATGACCCAGTCAGGAATTTCGTCCAGTTTCATTTGATCCATTGAGCGAATGCTGAGATAAGCAGAGCAATGTTTACTACGGCGTGTATGTACCAACACACGAGGAGTTTCATTCACGATTGATTTCTACTGATTTTTACTCTTACCTAAAACCATAACTAAAAGTCGTAAAACAGCGTCGTTGGAATGGCTGGTAATTTACGTGAAGTAGATATGATCCACGGTCGTTTGGGCTATTTGATACTGAAATAGCTTAGTTTCCTTTCAATTTCTGCGCGTTTACTAAATTGGCAATATAGATAGATGTCGCCTTTTCGTTATCGTATTCGCGTTCTCGTTTTCCATTTTCTCATGATAGTGAATCACTTCCTTCAAATGGTGCACGGTAAAGGGTAAGCACAGTGTAAAACACTCTTACACCTTGGGTGCAAGAGTCGGATATCTGGGTGAATGGCACTAGAGTGGAATCGCTTTGATGCGCCTACCTTGGACACCGCCTTTACGAAGCTGTAGGCGCGAGTATACTCGCCGATGAGCAGGTAGGCGGCGGCGTGCTGCGCTAACGCCCCACGGGGCGCCATTCCTTTCTGTGCCTCATGCGCCGACAGCTGCAGGAACTGAATGGAGGCGGCGGCGCGAGCGTGAGGGGCCGGCAGGCAGCGCTCCGAGCTGCCGCACTCGCCGAACATCAAGTCCCAGACCTGCAGCGGCCCTCCGGCCCAGCCGACGGCCACCTCCTCCAGCAGCCACTCCTGCAGGTGGGGCGGGGACGAGCAGGGGCTGGCCACGCCCCCCGCCACGCGCGCGCCACGCCTCTGCGCACACGCGGGGAGTGCTCCTCACTACCGGCCACCAACTGGCTCTTTTCCTCGCACGTTTTTGGGAGGAGATCTATATTGGTGATGGGGACAAAATCTGTTTTTTAAAGATGTGATTTCGGGTACCTACTTTCCTGAACGTTTTTCATTAAAATTAATCAAAATTGCTTACAATAACGTACTAGCCAGCGAACATCGTGGCAGCTATGAAAGACACCCTCTACGAAACTTTTAGCACAATATTAACACATAGGTAAGTACACCTTATGAAAGACACCCACTACGAAACTTTTAAGATAATAGTAGCGCAAAGGTAAGTTTATTGCAACGAATGAAAAATTCTTGCTTAATATAGTTGCTTTACGGGATGTCTCATAGCGCCCCTTCACCAGTATTTTGAACCGTTCTTTGTTGCATATGAAGAGGAAATTTCATGACGAAATTTAGAGGTGTTATTGAAAAAAAAAAGTTTAGATATTGCATAAATTACGCGAAATGAACTCAGTTTTTGAATAATTTGTACATAACCTTTTTACAGAGTTGATTTATCCGAACTGACTTTGTTTATGGCAAAAATTACTATCTTCTATTTTGTAGTTTTGAAATGTCAACTAATGTTCGCCGAAAATGGTACTCAGACCATATTTTTGACTCAAAGCAACTGAGAAAATTTTAAAATTTGGGAGCGATTTTTAGAAAAAAGGGTCTACAAAATTTAAAAATTGTCTGTATTTCGTGCAAAGTAATAGGAACACTATCGAGAGGCCGAGCGCCAGGGAAAGCTTCGCTGTTCAACAGACCCATCGTGACGCTTGCACATATGCAGTGCTCCATCGTGACGGTGGCTCGCATGAAGTGCCCCATCATACTGCTTGCTCGCATGAAGTGAGCAAGCATTATGATGGGGCAACAACCCAGAGCCGAAAGACGGCCGGTCGAAATGTCCGTTAAACTGCTATCTCCTCCCCCCAGCATGGTATTACTCGCGCAACTTTTCTTGAACGATGGATTGAAGAAATGGGGGTGGAGTGGGGGTATTAGTTATGGAATCGGCCACTAGATTTTATGAAGCGATGCCAATCTCTGGAGATCAGTCATGCCTTCGCAACGTTCTCAATAGTTTGCGTTCTAACTTTTTAAGGAGTTAGAGGTATCTCCTGTGATAGATCTTTACCTGCTTCGGTCATTTCTATAGTTTTTTAGAGAAAATAACGGGTAGATGTTCTCGTTTTCAAAAGAAAATTGTTTCAATTTTGCGCCAGTGAAGATGTGTTTCGAATGTTGTCATCAGTGCTCGCTGCGAGCTTTCACCTCATCTGTTTATCAGAGAGGGGGAAGCAAGGTCATCGCTCAAGAAAAGTTGCGCGAGTAATACCCCCTTCTGCCGAGCGTCGGTGCGAAGCCACGAGTCTCGAGCGGTTCCGACTTTCGGTCTCAGTCGAAACGTCGCTTCTTTTTTCTGCACCATTACATAACTGTCTCAATTCTACGTAGTAGTTTGCAAGATAGTAAAAAGAAAGGCTGAGAATTAGTTGGGAAACCTTGATTGAAGTGCTAAAATATATCGATCTTTAGAATTGGAAGACGATAGTAGAAGATGGAAAGCGATGGAGGAAAATACTTCCGCAGGCGAAGTTCACATGTTGGTGTAGTAGCGCCGGCGAGTAAATATTGATGACGTTCTTGCTTGTGATACATGTCCTTGTTTGCAGGAACTGGCCGTGGGCGGACAAAACGAACGGGCTGCTACTGCGGCTGAAGGCTGCGGGGCTGATGGATCAGTGGCGGGTGATGGGCGAGCGAAGCGTGCGCTTCCTGTACCTCAAGTTTCTCAACGAGCCTCTGGTCCAGGATCCGGCGGTCGAAGCGATGCCGTTCGCCTTCCGCCTGCTGGACTTGGCGCCCGCCTTCCTGGTGTGGGGAGTCGGACAGATGGTAGCCCTCGGCACTTTCGCCGCGGAGCTGAACCTGGGGCAGCGGAGGCCACAGGCGGCGGGGCGCACTTCATGCTAGCAAGCATCACAACAGGGCCCTTCATGCGAGCAAGCATCACAATGGGGCACTTCATGCGAGCAAGCATCACAATGGGGCACTTCATGCGAGCAAGCATCACAATGGGGCCCTTCATGCGAGCAAGCATCACAATGGGGCACTTCATGCGAGCAAACATCACAATGGGGCACTTCATGCGAGCAAGCATCACAATGGGGCCCTTCATGCGAGCAAGCATCACAATGGGGCACTTCATGCGAGCAAGCATCACAATGGGGCACTTCATGCGAGCAAACATCACAATGGGGCACTTCATGCGAGCAAGCATCACAATGGGGCACATCATGCGAGCAAGCATCACAATGGGGCCTTCATGCAAGCCACCGTCACGATGGAGCACTTCATATGTGCAAGCGTCACGATGGAGCACTTCATGCGAGCAACCGTCGCGATGGAGCAAGTATCACGATAGAGCACTTTATATGAATATGCATTAGGATGGGAGCAGTAAAAAAATGCAATCGTCACGATGGAGCATTTCTTATGAACTAGAGATACAATATGGTTCTTCGTGACAACAAACATCACGACTGGGTATTCCATACGAGGAATCATGTCGGTGCACTTCATACGAGCAAGCGTGACAATGGCACACCTAGTAACAGTATCCCGGAGCACTTCATGTGAACAAGTCACGATGGGGCACTTGATGCGAGAAAACATCACAATGGGGCACTTTAGTGGAGCAAGCAACGCGATGGGGCACTTGAAAGGAGCAAACTACACGATGAAAACAAATCGACGAGTTAAAGGAAATAAAAAGGCAGAATGAAATGACACACTGGAACAAATAAATACGAACAAGCGAGGAACACGATGGGACGCTCTTTGTTACGAGTCAGGATGCGGCCCCTTAGGGAAGCCGTTGAAATGGCAGACGGGGCAGTGGCAGACGGGGCGAAGCAGGTGGCAAGATCGGGCCGTTGAAAGGTGCAAAAGACATGATGGGCAGAAACAAGCGAAACGGAGTCTCCTTGCCAAACCCTGAAAGCCGCCCGCTGTGTGTTTTCTAGCCTTTTGTAAGTAACTTACGGACATTTCCCATAAAGAAAACTTTTAATTTCGCTTTTTGTCGTTGTTGTTGTTGTTGTTAGAAGGGACGAGATCAGATGTTGTAAGAGCCACTCTTTACAAGTTTGGATTATTGGTATAGTGTTTGGTAGTTGAGTTTGTACGTTGATAAAGAATTTGAACGTTGTTCTACAATTGTGCTTATGGTGCCTTGGGGAAAAATACAGAAATGTAAAATATTTAATATTAACAAATATGCATTGAATTAAATTAAAGGTATCCTTCGTCCACTATAAATAGTGGGCATATAAGCGATGTTATAATGGAAATAACGTATAACAGAAATACAAACATATCATTGGATTTCCAACTAGAATGATATTTGTTCTTACACAGAATAACAAAACCATGCAATGTTACTGTGTTGTTCGACAGTAATTTACTACAACACTTTTTAAACCTCCCAAAGTTCAAAAAATGTTCAAATGATCTTCTGAAACTTCCTGATATTGTATAAAAGTAAAGGCTCACTAACTGTACATATTTTATTAAACGATCTTGGTACACCAATACGAAACTAAAAAGTAATAGTGTACTTGCTGATTAGTCTTGATAGCAGACATGCTTGTAGAGTGACATATCGATCCCTTGGAATGACTACGATCCAACTAACATTTTAGTCGTTGGATAAAATTGATGTCAAAATTTCATTTAGTCATTATTCAGGCATTTCACTACCTACAAGAGTGAGTTTTACAGTAGCTATTTTTACACAAACTGTAGTACGAGAATGTTCTACGTGTAGCAAAGTCAGACAGAAACTTGTCACACTAACAAGTTATTTCTTTCCATTTTGTTTCATCCTTGTCATTTAGAAGGGTCGGTATATCAAGGCGGCTTGCAGCCAAGAGGGCTCGAAAAGTTGGAATGAGGAAATTCGTGACGTCATTGCCCAAAAGTTCACGTAACATTGTCCTTAACAACCCACATCTATTAAAATAATTGTTCTAATTGTCATCGTTAAAACCAGGCAAGCAATACACATTCAATTTTAAAACATATTAGGAATTTCGTGTTCATTAGGAAGTGGGTAGTATTGTACGGCAGAACAAATTAACAAATATTCACACGTTAATATTACAATCCCAAAATATAATATATTACAGTACATTAAAGTATTCAAAAAATAAATATAATATAAATCCTATCTAAAAACAAAATAAAACCAAAATGATAGCAAGAAATTAAGTCTGATAAGCAATGGAATCTTTCAATCTGTGATACTAGAGAAAGAAAAGATTCCAGCAGAAATAATCAAAGAAATTACCTGAATTCATAAATACGATTAATGCAAAATATGTAGGAAGTTGTTTACAATGAACTGAGATCTCAGACAGGGATAGGTTTTGTCAGCATATCTTTTTAATAAATCACCAGTCATATTATTAGGAAACGAAAACAAATCAGGGGAAAGTGAAACAAAACGGAAATAAATCGGAAAATACAAATTATTTTCTATGCAGTTGATGCAAGTCATACTACATGAGATGTAAGATGACCTACAAGTAACCTAAATAAATACTTAAATGTTATGAATCTTAACTTACCAAACAAAGGGCCTGATTGGTAATCATCCCTGCAATGTTAATTACCGTTTTGTGGGTTTAATTATTTTTTAATCCATCTACATCTTCATAAGCATTTTAAGTCAGATTTACTTTTAGGGAAATTTTACCCTACCCCTTTCACACGAATGTGAAAATTTTGTCTGTTACTGTAAGCATGTTTTAAAATTGGATTATTGAATCCTACTTTGCTTGCTTGTTTGTTTAAAATCTTCATAAATTTAGATTTCTAGGGAAAATTTGGCAAATTTTTATCTTCCCATATGCACTTGGATTTAGAGAGTATATGTTCAGTGCCTTACTTTTCATTTCAGAAGACTATCGTGCCTTTCTTATTAATTGAGAACGCGGTTGAACACCGTTTTTAACAAGTTCATACAGGGGTTGGGAAACAACCTGCCTGTTTGCTTGAAGATCACTCTTCAAATTTACATATACGATGTATTTGATTTCTTCCGTTTTTTCTTTCTCTGTAACTACTTGTTTCAAAGAACAAGAAGTTTTAAAGACCAAGTTCCTTATAACTAACCTAGTTTTTCCCTGTGACAATCACTCTCCATCATCGTAAGGCAAGATATCAGTGAAATAAAAACGAGTTCTTGCAAATATGTGAGATCTACCACGCCGAAAATTGGTAGACTTACATCCATATTCAATGCTACCCTAAGATACGTTACTTCCACGAACAATGGAAAATAACTCAAATAATAGTCATTCCTAAACCCGGCAACAAAAGAATGAAGTTATATCATATAGACCTATTAGTCTACTGCCAACATTCTCCAAAGTTTTTTTCAACTGCTCCTGTTACATTTGAATCCACTTTTACAAGAAAAGGAAATTCCTCATCATCAGTTTGGGTTCAGATAACGACTTTCCATTACAGAACAAATTCATCGAATAGCAAACGAAATTAGTGAATCGCCAGAAATAAAGAATTGCTGCATCGGCCTTCGATAAAGTCTGGCACCCACGGTATTGTGCAAAGTTAAGAAAAATCTACCGTGTCCTAACTATCACTTATTAAAATTTAACGCAGAAAATTCAGAACTTATCATAGGAATTACCACGAGTGCTTCGGAAATTGTCGATAAATTCCCGACTCGTAAACCGAGGAGAAATGTTTTGAGAGCCAAGGAACTTTTTGAGATACACCGCCCTTATTTTGGGCATTTTGTGTGCATTGTTAAATGCATTGACACGAAATGTATTGACATAAACCCACGCGGACGATAGTCATCTTCGCTCGCAGATCCAGCAGAAGCATCTCGTCTCGTGGAAGAACATGTGTAATCCTCCCTCAAGTGACAAAAAAACAGGCCCCTCAAGATTAATGACAAGGAGTCAGCCCAATTCACCTTAAGTCTGAAGCACTAAACATGCCCTCCTATACAAATCGGATCGCAACCTATTCCTCAAAACGACTCGGCAAAGTATCTTGTACTTCCTCTGGACAGAAGACTCACGTGGAAAGATCATATTAAGAATAAAAAAAGAATTAAGCCTAACACTTATAAGTAGAATATACTTACTCCAGTAAATAGCCTTAAGAAAGTTTGTAAATGCCCCGTGGTACGTAACGAACGCAACAATACACAAAAACTTACAGATCCCAACAATAAAAGAAGAAATCAACAAGACCAGTCCAAATCCGAGCACCTGGCCGAAGGGATAAAAGGCACTGACTGTGACGGGACGAAACTTGATTAAGATAGTAATTACTTCTTTTTAGTAAAGGAGGATTACTCCAGGATAAGCGCTCAACGCCCAAGGGTTAAAGACGCATTGCGCCAATGTGGACGCAACAAATCTAAAAGGACCTACGATGACTAAATAACTGTTCCAATATTCTATCAACTTCTTAGACAATAGTGACATCATCTGACGACTTCAACAACTTCATACTTTAGACATTGCATATCGACTGTAAATTGTCCATTTCAGAAATGTTGTGTTCTATGTATTTATTACAGTAAATATTTATTATTGTATGTTTACCAATATCTTTAGTCAAGCTTTTTAACCACAAAAAATGTAATATTATTGGAATACGGTCAATGGACTTTTCTCTCTCAAGATCTTGTATGCACAAATTTATGCAATTTTGTCAAATGTTTGTTCGCAAAAAATGCAAATAAAATATGAAAACGTTATAATGCTTTCAAACCAACTATATAAATTTACATCAATTCAACCAACAATTTCTATCCAATAATACATTTTTCTCGTAATTTTTATTAACATATAACGATGTTCCCAATGTTCATATTGTAACGTTTCTCGTGGTGAATTAAAACCAACTCAATATTATTTAAACAAAGAAGGTTTATTCGTGTACAATTATACGCTAAAATCTACTTGGTCTATTTACAGATATATTACACTTAATTATTTACACTGTTACACAGACTCCGTTCTCTTGATTTATTTACACAGTTCACTTCTTACACACTATTTATTTAAACAGTTCTCTTCTTCTACAGTATCAGTCAGTCCATGCGCTGTCCACGGTCCACTACACTTGACCCCAATTCCCTGCACAGACCACAATTCCCCTGCGCAGACTACAATTCCTTGCGCAGACCACACTTCACTGCGCACACCAGGGTCCACTGCACTGCTGTTTACCGCATTGCCCACTTCACAGCTCAGCTTCCACTGCAGACTTCAAACTGCTGACCGCTGTTTCCCCACTGCACCACTGCTTACCGCGATGCACCCTTCACAGCTCAGCTTCCACTGCAGACTTCAGACTGCTGACTGCTGTTCAACCACTGCACCACTCTTCACCGCAATGCACACTTCCCAGCACAGCTTCCACTTCGGACACACTGACGGACTGACGTCTTACTGCTCACTACTGACTTCCTTCTGTTAACTGACTCCTGCTAACTTCTGACTCGCGGCCGCCGGCAGCGGCGCATTTATACCTGCCCGGCGCTTGTCTCCAGGCACCCGGCACATTCGCGGCGTTTCTCCGCGGCTCGCGGATTGTCCGGAACCGTCTAGTTCGGGGGGAAGGGAAGGGGCGGCGGCAGATGACGCAATCCACGCGCAGCGACTTCGGCAGGTGATGCTATGTTCGTTACAATATAGTTTTCACATCGCTAAATAAAGATAAAAAATATTACCTTCCGAATTTTTTTTATTTTATTTAAGAATGTAATATAATAATAATAATAATAATAATAATAATAATAATAATAATAAATTGCCTATATTGACTGGCGAGACTCTGCAATTAATGACTCTGTAGTTATACATTGTTCAATCACTTGAATTTTCTTTGTACAATATTCCACTTGTTCGGCATGGCTTCCTAAATCAGTCCTTTCTACATTTTCTTTACTCAAAATTGTAGAAAACCGTAGACCGTACTTTATCACATACACTTTTTGAATCTCCTCCCGGAGGCTGCTCACGTAACGGGAATTCGTAGAGTTGAATCCGCCTTGCTGTCAAGTTTGCTTCCGGCTGCTGTCGTGTTAATTATCAAGTAATCGAATGAAAACTTACCAGAAAACTAGAATCAAAATCAGGAATCCCATCGACGATGTCCAGCAACCAGATTTAAACCAAGAATAAAAAAACGCTGAAAATAATCGGTCACGTATTAGCATGGTAATCTAGTCACAATTATATACGTTTTATACTCATAATTTACGTAAGCTTATACTGCATTGTTATTTTACCGCAAAATAGAAAGCGTTTACTTACTATTACAGCTTTTTCGGTGCTTCTGCATTTGGGGTCTTCTCCAAAGGAAATGCTTTCGTAAGGTATTATTATTCCACACACTATTTCAGGAGTGTTACCTTCATAGCTGTCCAGAAGCAAATCGGACAGGGTGAGGTACTACGTGCTTCTGCCGCCCCTCCAAATTCGCCTTCCTTCCCCTCTGATATCACGCTTGCGACGCGGTCATCTGCGATTCGCCGTTCAGGCATAGTCGTAGTTGAGCGTAGTCGAGAGTAGCGTTCAATGGCTCCGATTTTCTCTGAGAAAAGTACGTTCAAATTACCTCACGTTTGTGGAAGTGGATCGCTCCAGCCTAACCAGGCTGCGCGGTTACAATACAATGACACAGTCAACTCACATACTTTTAAATGTTCAACAGTCCAGTTACTACTTTAGCTGTAAGTAAGCAAACACATACACAATTTTTCTTCCTGCCATTATTCGGCACTCTTACTTTCCTGTGCACAGGTAAACTACTACAAAGGATTACTGCAATCAAAGACTGGGTCAAAGACTCCCAGCTCAATGAGTTTTTTTGGCGTTTCCCTCATCGCTTAAGCAAATGCTGAGTTGGTCGCTTCTTTTTTGATTTTGGGCATAAATGTAATTTCATTATTTGTGTACGTCTTTCAGAGTTCAGTGGGAAATAAAGTAATTTAAATTATCTTTCCCCATGATGTCACGGCAAACGCATATTCCTATACCCTAATACACTGCTTATTAGCCTTTGAAAATTGATTTTATTACATGTGACCAAATTATTTGTTAACAATTCTTGTTAAAAACGCTACTTTCTTTCTGCATTCAGAATTCAACATGGTTTACTAAAGGGATTCCAGTATTAAGAAAACGTGCACAGAATACACTTCTCCCCGGAGCTGGTCCCACACAGTTTTAACTGTTTGAGACGTAAAACAAATTAAATAAATCAGGATTTGGCATGAAATTCAATTGATATTCTTCCTTAGCAATTGTACCAGTCCGTTCCAAGTGCTCGGATAATTATCAGCTGTTTACTTTCCTTGAATAGTTCGGATTTCCACATTGAGAATGTAGCGCAAGAAAACGCCGTAAGATAGCTGCACAAACGTAAGAGGCCACCAACATTATTAGTTTCCGGGTCAATGACCCCCATCTCAATCGGGTTTTTGTCCAGTTTCCCTGATACATTGAGCAGTTGCTTGGATGTCCCCCTCTAAATGTAGCATCACTATGCTCACCTTTTATTGAACTCTCCTTTTGCTTGCTGTGGTAGGAGTAGATGTAACAGCGAGTTACTAATTTCTTAGCAATATAGAAAAATCAAATCATCAGTTCGTTTACCATTGCAAATAAGTTTTCTATAATTCGGGAACGAAAATGTCTATTTTTTGAAATGTTACTAAACTAACGATTTTTAAATTTTATTTTTATTCGTTTATTTATCTTTCAACTATTTACAGTTGGGAAGGGATTCTTTAGCGTAAGAAAACGTGCACAGATGATTTTCTCCCCATACGTCACAGAGTTTTTACTGTTTTTGTCTAAATAACTCAAAAGTTTTGTCTGGCGGTGCAACCACCGCTTTGAAGCATTGCCAGCTCGTAGCAGTAGGCCATGTTTATGAACATATTGTTGAATGCTGTTATTAATAAATGTTAATAAGATTCGACCGTTATTCCGATAATTGTTAATGAAGAAAACCTGGTAAGCCCGTCTCTATTAAAACCACTGCTTGCTTACACTTCCTAACGCAGGATTGACATAGGAATGAGAGCCGTTGAAAGGACGAAGAGAGTACTTTGTCAAGTGTCCACGTGATCCCAGAAGAAAGCGCTTCTCACTTTGTCAGCACTTTCCGTACCTCTACATTGCATGCCGAATCGCGGTAGGTGAGGGTAGAGTTTTATCGAGGTAACTACCAAGAAATAGGATAACGATCACTCATTGCTTGCAATGAGCGATAACAGAGTGGCAAAATATGCAAGGGCGCTTTAACGAACTTTGTATTTTTTGATACATTAAGTTTGAAAATATGGGAGTGAAATGTTAAAATTCCCGAACAGCTGATTCATTTAAAACTTTCAGGGTACTTCTACGCTATTGGCTGCTCATTTGCCCAACATAATATATGCAAAACAGAATGGCGCCACAGGGCCTTGAATAAATAAGTGTTCGCGTGCGTAACATTAAGTGCATTCTCTGAAATATATTATCTTAGGTCTGAATTCTCAAACTCAGTCTATCACTGCCGACGACAAAGTTGTCGTGCGACAGCAGGGTCCCCAGGAATAGACAAACCCTCATCAAATATTTTTTCGCATTATTTATAAAGGCTGTTTTTACTTTCTCGTATACGCACGTATATTCGGAGTAATATACGTAGTATAGGGAACGTAATGTAATGCTGCGGAAAATAGATTTCGAGAGTTCAACGGAAATACACATTTTGGGGCCCGCAGATACCGAAAATGTGTTTTTTCCAAACGTCCACTTGTCTGTCCGTCCGTCTGGTGTCTGAAAACTTCTAGCGCCTAAACCATGAGTAGGATTTTATCCAAATTGAAGAAACCCCTGTCCATTTGGCTTGAGCCGAAACTTTGAGGTTTTGAAAAACGTTCTTCAAAATTTTGGGGTACGTGCCCTCCGGACATTTTCAAAATGTTCTCAAAAATGGATCCATTTTTTTTTCTAAAATTTCTTGTAAGAATAGAGTAACATACACTTATAAACGTGTTATAGGCCGGGTTTTCACTAGTAACAGTGAATTTTCGAAAGTTTCAAAAGTATAAATTATTTTCCGGTGTCTTCTTACAACTAAAAAAATAAAGATAGAGATTTTTCCTTCAAATATAATTTTTTCTCCATAGTGAGTTCTTTCGAAGTTAATGTAATGTACATTTGGAATAAAGCTAATCCCACTATCTAATATAACGCAAAGTTCATTTCGGTGTATTTTTAAAAAAATATATGAACATTTCCAGCAATTTGTAAACACTATTGTATTTGTGAGTTAAAGTGCTTAAAATGACTTCAATTTAAGTTGTTCGAAAACTAAAATTTTCTGTGAAAAAGAGTTTCAAATTTCGAATTTACAGTAGCGCTTAAACGCCAGTTTAGAAACGGCTCCAAATTTTTCAAACAAAATTGCCATTTAAGACGAGGTTTTACTGTTTTTTAATAATCTTGAAATAATATTTCCGCTCTACAATTAGGAAACCGGAAAATGAAGAAAATGTGATAAATGTACTTCGGGTGACGATAGATGGCGGCTGGCAAGAGTGTTCGAACAGTCCGAGTAGCTAGCCAAAACTAAAGGAAATCGAAAACTAATACGGGAAAGTATGTGCCAATCTATACCACCACTAGTTTAAAAAATTGCACCCTAGTTATAACAGTATTTGTAAAGGCTATTTTTGAATTTGTGAAAACTGTTTTTGACTGAAAATATTTGTTTAAAGTGTTACACTAATGTAATTTATTTCTGTGTTATTATTGTGCATTGTTCGGTCCATAATGTGTACCAAACCATTTTGAGTACTAATCAGTAGCAATTTTGCTACTGCAGGCCACTAGTGTATTATATTCTCTTAGATAATGTTTCATGCGTTTATATACAAGTACGAGTATGTGTGACGTAGTGAAATAATAAATTCAGATAGTAATAAAATAAGTATATTGAAAAGTTACAAACAAGTTACAATACTTCTCTAAATTTAAACCCTCCGGCAACCTTTTCTTTCCAGTACCCTGCTTTACCGCAGAAAAAAGCTACGCCTGATGCGAGCTGTCGGACTTCCGTCCCGTGACTATCACCGTCACATGACTTGACGCCAAAATTTAAACCGGTCGCCGTCCGGCGGACCGCGTGCCTACAGCACCCGAGATCGTCTGGCCCTTACACAGCGGACATCTCGCCCACACTCCTACTTTCCCCGTACCTACTCGTCTTCCGCTCTCCGATGCAAACTGAATGAGAACGCGGGCGCAGATGGCGCCGAGTTAAATTGTTGGGATCTACACCCCCACCACGTAAGTTTCCTAGATAGGCTCGCCTGCTGTCGGCAAGCGAGGGCTCGCTGGCCAGCATCTTAGGAGGGGTCTACACCCCCACCACACAAGTTTCCTAGGTAGGCTCGCCTGCTGTCGGCAAGCGAGGGCTCGCTAGCTAGCTTCCTAGGAGTTTACAGCTTAAGGGTATTTTTGGCTTTGCCACGCTGTCTGCGTCAACTGCCAGAGCGCAAAATCCCGGAAGTTCAGGCTCAACCCCTTCCTCCCCCGCAGCGCGCTTTCACCGACCTAACGGTTCTGGCCCTCGTATTAACGACGCCACAACTGTCTTATTGTTTTATTTATCGTAAGAAACAAGTTTTTAATTTTTTTTAGATAGGCAGAAACTTTCAAATTCATTTATTTCATATCGAGCAAAAAATTAAGATTAAGTTTTTATATACTTCAAACTACGTTCTTCATGACATCTCCCCCATCTTCACGTCTAATGACATAATAATATTCTATTAATATCTAAACATAAAACAATAATCTAAGTTGAGTTCTAAATTATTAAAATACGACATATATATATATATATATATATATATATATATATATATATATATCATTAATAATAATTATTGTTATAAATAAGTATATATAATTAATATTTTCACGCAAAATTATCTAAAAACCATTAAGATTTTCGGAAAATTGATCATGATCTTATTTCAAAATTTATGATTAAGGAACAGATTTCATCAAGGAAAGAATCTCGATCTTCATAATTGTAGTTATATAAAGATGTGGAAAACATTGGAACTTGGCAATTTTCAAAAAATCTGTTTTCAACGAACATGAGACCTACATCATTCTATTAAATGTCATTTTACATAATTCAACAACAACATTCAATCAAAACCTATGGAGCCAATTTTTTTGGAAATTTGGAAATTGAACCAGAGGCTTCATGTAAAGTACTCAGAAAAATTAAAATATCTGTTTCAATTGCTAAAGGCTGCGACATCGCTCAAATCGGTTGGGGAATATCAATTTTGGAGAAAATCGGCTGAACGGTTTAGCAGCTAACGTTCTGAGACAGACAGTCACATAGATGGTCAGACGTACAGATGGAGAGACGGACGGACGGACGGACGGACAGACAGACAGATATTTTGCGGTTAACGAATTTTTCGCTGTCAAGGGAATTCTGGGAGGATTTGGAAGTATAAGAGAATTTTTTTTCGTTACTTTAGCAACTGGATTTATTCACTTTTTCGGTACTAGTACCCGACAATAAAAGTTTTTTGGCTGAAAATACGCGTCTTTTTGTGTAGCATTACATAACTACCTCTCTACTCGGAAGTGAGGAACTAAAAATCATTATAATTCATACACCACAGGGAACGGTTTCTTCATACGTTTTATCAAAAGGTGGATAAAACGGAAATATACTAAGGGTTGAACATGAAATTAATAGAGAATTTTTCACTATAAATCATTACATAACACATACAACACTATTTCATTTATTTGATTTATTTTGTCAAAAAACAGTAGAAACTGTATGTGACGTATGTGGGGAAAATCACTTGCGCACGTTTTCTTGAGTTCCAGAACCCCTTCCCAATATTTATACTATAAATACTTGAAATTTAAATAAAAGTTTTAAAATATATTCGTATATTCTTCTTTGGTTGTCTTCGTGCGTAGTATTTTGACAGGTTGGACAGCTTCAATCCTAGGTTATAGACACCACATTTCATACGTCTCATATAGAAAACATATTCATTTGTTTACACTCTTCACACCAAATGTTACTCAACGTTTGGAGGTATGTTTGACGTCATCATCAGGCTGAATAAAACATATTTATTCACAATAAGCATTAGCACATTAATAAAATACACAAAAATACGCACAAGAAATATATATTGGTAAAAATCTTAATATAAAATATCAACTCACCCACATAATCAAATATAACATATTAGGATACAAATATATTCTTGGTACAAAGGTACTCAGGTCTTATATGCAAACTTAATTCAATATAAATAGACAACCACCATCAATAAAATGAACTTTAATAATTAAACAATATATATTCAATTGATAGTACTTACAATCATCTTGGAATTTATTTGTATCCTGATATGTTGTATTTGATTATGTGTGTGTGTGAGTTAATACTTTATTCGTTTCCAAAGTAAAGTACATGTATTGTATGTGGATTTCTTGTAGTGAGCCATTGATACTTATGAATGTGATTACTATGACGTGTGTTGTAATTATAAATATATGTATTGCATGAAAATATGTTCCCATCATTAAACAAGTCAGGTTTCACAAAAATTATAAATTCGTAAATAAATGTGCACGGCCATGGTAAGATTCAGAGCTCAATATAGATAAGCTTGCAGGGATCATGTGGACGGCATCTTTTTACTATTCTAATACTTTTCTTCTGCAATCTAATGGTCTGGGTACTAGAGAATGAGCTTCCCCAGAATATTATGCCATATCTCAGGCCGGAATGTACATTTGCAAAATACACGCAACGAGCTGCGTGAGGGCTGACAGAATTTGAAAGAATCCTGAATGCGTAACACAATGAACTTAATTTAATGTTTAATTCTGTTATATGTACATTCCATTTGAGGTTTTATTGAATTGAGATGCCTACAAATTTTGTTACTTTATCATTAGCAAATTGCATATTGTTCACTTTTAATAGTGTGCGCGATCGACGATTAGAAATTCGATAATCCATTCAAACCACTAACGGGTCTATTACGGTTTCTCATAAGTCTTATACAAATTTATACTCTCTTATTATTTATTCCTCTTGAGAAACAGATTCATTTAAAGATGTTAAGAATTGTTTAAAGTCATTTATTTCATATCAAGCAAAAAGTTAATATTAAGCCTGTGTTTTTCGTGTGTTTATATGAATGTATGAAAAACAGAAAGGTATAAGTGACATTTTAAAATTGAGAGAAATACGTGTTTATTTTAGGCTACGTTTTTTATTGGTTTTAATGAGCAATTGATATGCCATGGTGTTAGTGACGAAACAAAGCACCACGACTTTACAGTGATATTGACTAAAATAAACAGATATTTCAGAATTTATAAAATGTCACTTACACTGTTCTGGATTTCACCCATTCATATTGCCCTCAATTTCTACTTAGTATAAGCATCGTAAAACTTTCTATGAATATCGTTATCACTAAATTACTTATTACAGTTATTTTGATTGGGTTATATTATGCCATCATGTTATTTGTAGTTGAACACCGCCTAAAAAATTGTCACTTTACGCCTCTTTTAATTCGTTTCTCGTTGCTTATTTTTGCAACGAACGTGCCTGTGGATTCACGTGACTCATGACGCAGTCGGATACTACGCTGAGAGAGCAAACGCTAAAGTGACTCAGTATTCTCCAGGAAGAGGACCGTGTCGTACAGTTCTGTTTTATGTCAAGAGAATTTTAAAAAAGTTATTTTAAAGCGTGCGTCTTCCTTTTAGTGTAAATATGGAAAAAGAAGGTAAGCAAATCATAAGCTTGTTTTTTCTTTAATTTAGTGAAAATAGGGTTGTCGCAACGAATACATTACGACGTCACGAGGTCGGTGAATGAAAGCACACAATACACGATGGAAGAGAATTGTGAAAGAACTAGAGGCGGAAATGTGGCCATTGTTTCGTAGTTTCTATAAAAATGTCACGATTCAACTACTTAAAAAACATTTGGATGTAATATGCGTTGGACGCAATCAAGAATCACATTATTCGCTTTGGCTGAGGCTGGATAATCTGCTTTGGGGAGATTAGGAGAATGTTTTATATTAATCGCCTCGGCAGTTATGACTTCGATCTTCGCCGTGAGCTAAGGGTTATAAAAATGACAAAATGATACTCGCCTGAACGTTTTGTTCTCCACGTTCATGAGGAAGTCTGCAGATTCACTCACGTTCATTTCGATAAGGGGAAGAGCCTGCCGTGTCCCGAACCGTCCTAGGACAGCTAAGACGCGAGACGTGCCGAGAGTTGTGGGTGCTGTGGAGTTCGCCAACTTAGACAAAAAGTCGAGTCGAATTATAAAAAGCTCTTTAATGAAGGAAAATTTAAAACTCCACAGTGCAGTCCCCAAGCGTGCACCAGTCCTCCTCCCCCAGCTGGCAAGCGAGCACGTGACCTTGCCGCCTGGGCGCAGCCGTTGGGGGACCCTGTTATCGGTTGACCCTTGACGCCTAAGCGCTCACCCTGGTTGCGACCGCCGCACAGTGGTTGATTTCCGGAATCTAGCGGTATTTAAATCAAAATGCATATGCTCGAAAGGAATGAAAATCTACGTGGGCGGGTTCCTAATAGTCTTGCAGGGACTGTACCAGTCCCCATAAGTGCAACATTATTTTCTCAGAAGAATGGGGGGTGTATGATCAGCGAGCGCTTCCGAGCCGCGCGCGCAGCCGTGCCTAAGTCCTGCTTTGACGCGCTTGGTGTTATTGCCCACTGCCACTGAAGTGTTAAGGATAACTTGATTGTTTCGATATGGACGAGAATTCGGAAGGTATGTTCTTTTGAATGCATTGTTTAATAGGAAATTTTACATTTTTGGTTGCATTTTATATGCGAAGTATCTCCATGTATTCGTTTCTTAGTGATCGGAAATTTAAACTGAGTTATCTTGAGTTGCCAGCAATTGCCGAGAATGCTCTTTGCACGATTGTATTCTCGAAACCTTCTGAAACAAAATGGTGGAAAACCTTTTTGCCCGTATTTGTCCCTTTTCGAAAAAATAGTTTTTTCAGACGCTTGTAGTCACTCGACGGGAGCAATTCGAGCTCTTGCTTGGGGGTGAACTCTCATGCAACAGATTTACGGAATAGAAAAATGCTAATGCAGTAGGTTTCCAGTAATGTTTCCAGCTAATGAAGATCTACTTAATTTCTTATTGATTTCTTCTGACAAGTAATCCGACCACTATCAACTAAGAAAACTAAACAGCTTCCGACGAAAGTTTGAAAGTATGTTCCTGGAGGTGATGTGCTACGTGAATGTAGAATAGCAAATTCAAAGAGGTGAATGTCTACTATTGTAATTTTTCTTTGATTTTACTTTTTTCCCTCTTTTATTTGCACTGTAAGGTATGAATTAGAATCAGAATATTTCATTTTGAGTTAAGTGTCTCACGAAACTTTAGTGGAAGTAATCAATTGCACGCAGTATGTAAGTAGTTCCAACATTGATAACCTGACAATCCTTATCAAGACTCGAGGGCCATGAATTTATTATTATAGTTCGTTCCCACGTTACAAAACAATGTAAAATGGCACAAGGAATAATTCTGACCATTTTGGACACCGTCGGCTTTACCGTTCTCTTAATAACATTTTAATACCGCTAGATAAAGGAATTCGAGCACTGTGCGCCGGGCGCGGCCGTGCGGCCTGCCCATCGCCGCGAGCGCAGGGTGGACCGACGTACGACCTTGTTGTCGGTCGGTCCTTGCTCACGCGCCCTGGCCGTCACCCGGTCGAGTCACCCTCGCGGGCAGACGACGAATCGCCGGCGCCCGCAGGGCGGCCGCCTCGACTGGCTTGCGACACTGGCATACTTTACGAGCGGAGATGTTGTTGGAAATTTAGTTAACTCGAATAGGAAAAATGGCTGAAATGTAGTATACGGTACAACCTAGGGAAGTCATTTAAATCGGCACTTCACGCCGTTCCGGCGTTAACTAGGCAGCTAGAATTCAGGGGGCTGTCTTGAAAAGAGATGTCTTATGAAAGTGAATTGGTAACTATACGGTGGAGACTCAAGGATGTTTATAGTGAACGCGAGGGCCGAAGACCCGAGCCTCGCCGTGACTTGGATCCGGGCGAGCGAAGCGAGTAAACTTGCCTTTGAAAGTAAATTGGCGTTACAATGTGGCGGGGACGAAGCATTTGAAGGGCGGACCACGAAAATCGCCTAAACGTAAGTTTTATTAATTTCTATTAGAGCACGTACAGTAAATAGGGCTTAAGCCCAGCCGCCACGTTTCTCTAAGGGTGTACCGTATACTGAATTTTACCCGGAAAAATTGCTGACCAAATCCTCGTCCGTCCCATTTACCAAAGTGATTTGCCTTACAACCTCAATTTGTATCTCTTATTTACTCAGCGTATACATTTTTTCAGATATCGCAAAATATTTTAGCAACATTTTGGAAAATGAAAAGGATGTTTCTATCGGAATTGCAACTATGATGACCCTTCTAGAAGTTCTTAAGCATGATCAATGTAAGTAATTTATGGTTGTTGTACTGGTTAAACGTGTTTGATCCAGGTCATTCTTATTTAAGGTATCACTTAACGTGGATTGTGTTTCACTTTGCAGCGAAAACTCTTCAAGAAATGGATTTGAAACTGAAGGCGGCAGGTGTTGTAATAAGAAATACTGATTACCCAATTACTACGGTTTCATCTGCGTGCGAGCTGTTTATGAGATTTATTTCTCTAACTAATTTAGATTTACCTGTACGATCTTGCTTCTGAAGGATAAATTAATAATTGTGGAATGAAGTCTAGTATACGGTACAACTTACGGAAGTCGTTTAAACCGGCACTTCACACTGGCCAGGTGGCAACTCCGCAGTTCGCATGCTGGAGGCTTCCTTGAAAAGTGCTTTCTTATAGAAATGAATTGATAATTATGCGGTGAATAAACCCAAGGATGTTTATAATGAACGCGAGGGCCGAAGGCCCGAGCCTCGCCGTGATTGGGATCCGGGCGAGCGAAGCGAGAAAACTTGCCTTGAAAGTAAATTGACATTACAATGCGGCGGGGACAACGCGTGTGAAGGGCACGACATGAAAATCGCCTATCCGTAATTCTATCAGATCGGGTAGCATAATTTGAGGGAGGGCTTAAGGAGACCCTGCCCCGCAGTCACGCTTCTCTAAGGGTGTACCGTGTACCCTACTTCAACCCAATTGTGTAAACCAAAATACTTACGCCCGTTTCTCTTCAGACTTTTGGAGAATGCAGAGAAATCATGGTAAAACGCGGTGAACATTTCTTAAAAACACACCAAGAGTCCCGAACTAAAATAGCCGAAATTTCTAATGAATTCATTAAAGATGGTCAAGTAAGTATTATTTCATAAACTAATTTCCTGCATTATATTGTAAACGTACTCGAAGTTTTCTATTTGCCCAGCGTATCTTGACACATTCAAAATCTCGTGTGGTATTCCAAGCACTGGTAGAAGCTGCTAATTCAAACAAGAGAATTGAAGTATTTGTGACGGCAGCAGCTATCGACAACAGTGGGTGAGTGTAATGTAAATCTAGAGAGAACATAATATCATTTAAATTCTTTATTTGTTTTGTAAATTTTATCTTCTTTAAACTAAGAGTTGAGATGTGCCAAGCTCTTCAAAAAGCAAGTATAGAGAGTACACTGATCTTGGATTCGGCTGTTGGTTATATAATGGAACAAGTGGATATGGTGTTGGTAGGTGCAGAAGGAGTTGCATTGAGTGGAGGAATAATTAATAAGGTAAAACAGTGTTCAAAAGAATTGTTACCTCATTTGATTAAAAATGAAATGACTATGATTATAAGACAAATTCTCATTTAAAATGCTTAATGTTTTAATGATCATTTAAGTGTTTTTGTCTTCTTGATTTGTAGATTGGAACTTTTACCATGGCTGTTTGTGCCAAAGAAATGAACAAGGATTTTTATGTTTTAGCAGAAAGTTTTAAGTTCGTAAAAGAATTCCCTTTAAATCAGCGAGATTTAAGTAATACATTTAAGGTATATATTTGAATTTTCTATTTTATTTTTACAATATTTACGTTAACCTGTATTTAATTATCACTAAATGTTTCCTTTAATATTTCTTGCGATCAGTTTCTGCGCGTCAATTGATCATAATTACTGTTATACAAACATGAAAAAGACCAACCACTTTCGAAACATAGTAGTCACATGCGAGTTCTGAAACGACTAACGTTAATTGGAATAAATATCTGCAGCGTGGTATTTAACTTTTCCCCTTTCGATGTTAGAAATGAAGATTTGCACACTCTTTTTCATCTCTATTTTTATAAACTGTTATTTCTTTCCTCCTCTCCACATTTTTATTATAACTTCTTCGTAGTATCTTTCCCATCTTAATAATTATCAATTGTGCCCTCCATTTATTCGCCCGACCTTACGTAAGATCGTAAATCTTCTTCCTTCCCGCCTCATTTTCCCCTCTTCCACAATATTAATTATCCATTTACATTAGATTCATTTATACATTGCTTAGGAAACCTGGCCTTGTTTTTAGTTACTATATTTTATGTACATGCTTTTATGTTTTTTCTCCAGATAATCGTACGGTGTTAAAAAAACATTGTCAAATGGAAATGCCTTAATGATTCATCTTTTATTCGCTTATTGTGTTAATTGCATGTTCATCAGTTTTTCTGGAAATGGAGTATTAAACCTTTTAAGTAGGGGGAGGGAATCGTTCACATTGCTTCTCTCGATCTATATTTTTATGCTTTCTCATTTAGGAATCAGAATTATTGACTTCTGCGTAACAATGAAAATAACTTCATGAATTTTCTGATCTAAAAGTAATTTCTTATCACAATTAGTTATTTCTTGCAGTACGCTCTTTGGAGAGGCAGGGATGTACAGCGTACAGTTCATTTGCTTGTAGTCCTAGTTGTGCCTGCATTTGACAATGCATAATGTTAGGTCAATAGTATCATGAGCATTTTGTTTTGCATTAGTTGAAAATCCTTGCTTGAATTACGCATTTAAACATGTGAACTACAAAATGTAACACATTTTCCTTCGCAAAATAGTTGTATTATATGGAAGCTAATATTTTCTTATTCATTTTTGCCCAAAACTGTTTCCATCTGTTATCGTAATTCAACTTGTATGAGTAGTACGAATAGAGATCTCAAAGTTTAAGAAAGCGTGCACAAAATTCACTTCTCTCGATTGTGCGCCACGTCGGTGTTGAATCAATAAACTGTGTTATGTTTTCTGTACTTGTCCAGGGTTGCAAATAACACTTTGAAAAATGCATATTAAGTTCATAAGTGCTATGTAGATCTGTGTCCTGTAGTGACAAAAATACTTTGATTCTTTCAGTACCCGTCCAGCAAACTACAGTCAGATCTGAGCAAGGAACATCCACTAGTGGATTACACACCTCCAACCTACTTGACGCTCCTCTTCACAGATTTGGGCATCTTGACCTCGCATGCCGTTAGTGATAAACTGCTTAAGATATACGTGTAATTATTTTCTTGTGTGTATCTAATAAAATGGCCAGATGAAATATTTTTGTTGTTTTTTTTTGTGGCACTTGCTTTAAACCCCTGAATTTTTCTTGACATTTCCCTAGTAATGAGCAGATAATGTAAAATTATCGCAGCGAACTCAAAACGTAGTAAAGTAATTTTATTTTTATCCATATTAACGTAAGATTACATATAAATACGAATTTTCTTTTTGGTTTTATGATGGATAAATCAAAAAAGGTAAAATTAATCATTTATTATCATTTAGTTGACAAGTCTCTACAATTTTTATATTGTCTTCATGCTCAGATATTACAACACATACAATGAAGTTCTGTGGTCTATGTAACACAATGTGACTTAAACCACTTAATTGACTAATATTAAAAACCTTTACAGACCAGTTTAAAATGTATATATGCTCACCTGTTCAGATCAAATTTACCATAACCTGGATTTCAGCTAAATATTTCATAGACCATTTTAGTTCCAAGCTAGACAATTATACCTTAATTTTTTATTTGCATAAAAAATTGTATATCTTATAAAGTTTACAAACCATAAGAATATTGTATTTATAGAAATTATAACTTCCGTATTCTTATAAACCCTACATAAAAATATTGCTCCGTATTGTTACTACCTCCGAACAATGGATTAGTGTCAAGTGTCAAGAAGGTACGTCGAATTTCGTTGGTTGACAGGCCATTCGACCCCTGATGGTCTTGTGCTAGCAAACGGGGATGCCGCGGAGTTAGCAATTGTTTAACATTAAACCGAAACTTGTAAAATACAAGATAGTTCACATGCCATAATTAGCTAGACTTGCGAAGGTTACAATTTACTCCTTCAAATAGTATGCTATGACCGTGAGATTTTATTTGCCGAAAGTCCGAGCCGTTGTTCAGATGTGCTCTCGAAATTACATGATCATATTAAACGGCAAGATACCAAACTCAAGTGTGCTCTGTCACCAGAGGAAATATTTGCATATGCACTTCATTAATGATTCTTTCTATTGAACCTATCTATTTTATGACCGGAAAATCGTATGCCGCTCGTTGAACGCTGTTCAACGCGCATGCAACGTACGTCGCTATTAATCGTGTACACCCACTCAAAATATTTTAGGTATCTAATTATGTATATACTCACGTTGAGTACGCGTCGCAGTGCTGCAATTGAATTGTTTGCAACCCTAAGGTTAAAGAAGAAATGCACAGTGTCTTTAATAATCATTGGTATGTCTCAAGAAAATTACCAAACTATATTTGTTTAAAGCCAAAAAAAAAACATCGAAAACAGAAAATGTGATGAAATGTTGAAGAGAGCAGGGCCCGTAACAATGTGTAGAATGAAATGGCAAAATATGTTCATAAAATGCTATTAAAAGATAAGAATATGTAACATGTGTAAATAGAAATATATGTAAAATAAAATTTAAAAGACACAAACAAAAAACATTGAAAGAATTTGAAATTACATTAATAAAATATTTATTAAATTATTTTCAAAAATAAATATTGCTTGGCCTCCTGGATTACCTTTATAAAAAAAATTGTTTCTTCGAATCGAATCGAAGCCTTATTTTACGTGGCGAGACTCAGGCCATGAGGCCTGCTCTTCCGTCTGACCACGCAAATTTCGCTACGCTCCTTTCACCAACTAGCAGAGATATTTCTTGGGTGATTTGAATTTAGCTCAAAGGCTAGAGGATCTTCTACATGCAAGGGATGCTAACATGGAACAGTCGACTTTACTTCCCCTCCGAAGGAAGGGATGAATGCGAAGGATTTTTTCGCCCTTAAAAATCCACGGCTTCGATCGGGTTTGAACCCGCCAATTTGGGTATAACAGTCCGTTACACCATTGCCGCGCGCAATCACCCTTTCGCCACGCGACCCTAGCGGCAGGAAAATGCAGAGGGCGGCAAATAAATGTCCGCGCAATATCACTCCGACATGTAATGGTAACAACAATGATAAAGTGCTAGTCTTGCCCTCTGCGCCTGCAGCGGACGCCGCACTCCCCCTCAAGAGCCAGAGTGTCAGCTCGAACTTGACTCGGCCGAAATGTTCACCTGAATGCCTCCACATCGCGACCTTACTCGCTCAAAATTTTCATTTGCATGAATTTAAATTACAATAAAATTCACCGCCGAACCTCTGTCTCCCACCCATTCACGATGAGGTAGCCCACAATTCGTTGTATTTGAGCGAATGTTGTAGGAGTGGGGGTTGATTTCACCCAACCCAATACCGGCACATGCCCGTTGAAATTTATTTCTGAAATGCCTAAATTCTGAAAATCTAAATTGCGTTTACCGGGTACCTACTGGGGAACACAAAGCTGCGGCATCCGGTAACGATTGGTGAATGGGTGAACTTTCCGAGAAGGAGACGACAAAAGGAAGGCTTTGGGCGGAGCACCTGCGGAGGGCGGTGGCGGCGGAGGCGAGCCCGATGTACTGATCCAGTTCGTAGGTTAACCCAAACAGAGTGGACCTGACAGTGCCATGACGCATCTTCAGCACGCAATTCTGAATTTGAGAAAAAAAATTCCAAATTTTGAAAATAACTTTTCTAAAAAAATTCATTAAACGGATTTTGTTAAATAAATTTAATGAAAATTGGTAGAATATAAAGTTTTGCAAATTTGTAAACTACATATAGTACAAAATATGTAACAAAAGTTTGGAAATTGTGTTAGTATTGCCATGATTCCCCATGAGCACACTTCTGAGAACGGAATATACAAAGGCGGATATGTAATTACATGGACTCGACGGGTTAGACACTTTCCCCCCAGCGAGGTCCAGTGCTCTGGTCCCGGCGCGGCGTCGCGTCGCCTGCGATCTTATATCGCTGGTTGTGACGTGCAGCCGCACAAAGAAGGGAAGCTAAGTAATCTAAATCAGCGTTGTTGCCCAGTAAAGGGAAATCATGCGATGAGCCATGAAATAATTATATCAATGAATGATGCGATGATTATTGAAACCTATTTAATAATAGAGCAACTTCTCAAAACATTTATCAAATAATTTCGATATATATTGAATACGGAGTGAGAAATGCATTTTATACCGTACATTACAAAATAATTTTTCTATCCAGTTATTTGTATTGTCTATTCTGTCTTAAATCGTGATATGAATGAAATCATAATATTACAAAATCGAATTATTGACATATCAAAAAAAAAATAATTAAAGAAACAACTAACGTGTTTTTAACTGCTAAATAAATAATCGAGATAGCAATTTATTACAGAATGCTAATAAAATTAAATTACTTCATAGCTTTTTCTACTAGACGGATATTCTGGTGGCAACCAATGACTGAACTAAATTCATTTTAATATACGATCATTGCAAAATAAGTATTTGTACTTTTGAGGAATACTTTTGTACAAGTCACAGAAACTGGTTGTTAGGTATTTGTCCTTAAATTCTGTATCGCATTTATTCATTTATTTAGATATTTATTCATGTATTTATGTAATGGATTTATTTATTCAAGCATTATGTGCTAAACAAAACTCCTGGAATAGCGGTCTATGCAACCCGTCTATGACTAACATTCATGGAAATGGCATGTAGCGTTTCGGCATGTGCTCTCAAAAGCATAAAACCTAATATTAACTATGTCTACTATTAACAAGAGAAAGAAGTTCGTAAAAAAATTGTTAAAGAGAAAGAGAAAAGAACAAAAAATGCGCGCAACAATTTAAACGAGAACAAACAGCGCATTTATTTAAAGGCGAAAAATTGCAAGGGCAACGCCACAAACGAAACTGGCATAAACGAAACGGTAGAGCACTCACGTCTACCTAAACATTACCACAGAATAGTAACATTAACCTCGAGAGGTTTGATGTAACACAAAATCAACTAGCTACTTGACACCTGTTAGCGGTTGTCATAGGAAATCATAATAATTGAGCACGAAATAGTAATTCTCCTACATAAACATTGTCTATTAAATACGCCAAAAACTCACTCAATCTTAACTATCAGAGTTCTCGCCTGGCAGCGGCGCTGTACGGACGTGTCCGCGCCTCTGCTAACTTTATCGTGCATCGCGATAGGGAGTGCCTTAGTGATTGTGTATACCTCCGTAGATTTAAAGCTTAAATGATGTTTGAACTAATCTGACTAGTATTTAAAAGGTAAACAGTACCTAAGTTGTCAAGTATGACGTTGCAAGCGGTAACTGTTGCAGCCCTTGCAGCTGTCAACGTTGGGACGGTGGCCTTTGAGCGTCGAAACTGTTACGTCGAGAAGGGTGGCCGTGAGGGAGAGAGGCGTAACCACTGCAGTCCTTGGACTTGACACGAAGAACTTACGAACAAACATCAATATTAAAGATAAGAATAAGAGATTTGTTTCCCATTGATTCACCTGAATTCAACTTACCTTCTTCTAAAATCCCCAAGCGTCGGTAATCGAAAAGAACAAAATAACAAAAATTGGAATAAGGAATATAATCAAAGAGGTAATTTTCAAACGTACACTAATCGAGGTAAAGGTGTTACGTAAGAAACGAGCCAGCGTTTTAAAACATAGGAAGGGAATGAATGCGTAAAGATTTTTATTATAATATCTCGATTAATTTATCTAGATATAGATAGGTAGACATTTTCGCTTATTATTTCTGAAAATATCTTCGCTTCCATTGCGTAAAATGTGTTTAAATGCTGGCTTGTACCTATAATCATTACCAATTAAATTTGATTCTTGTCAAGCTTGAAAATAATATTTATTATAGTATTTCTTACGCTATCAATACGTTATCGTTACGAATACGAATGATCGATGTTTTGGAACTTCAGTAAAAGACAAGTTAAATTCAGATGAATCAATCAATGGAAAATCTCTCATTCTGATCGTTAATATTGGTGTTTCTTACTATGTATTATATCTGTGTCAAGACCATGGATTACTGTACTTATGTCTCTTAACCTGACACCTCTGTCTTCCCTCTCCACTCATCAGTCTTGACGCCGCGAAGGCCACCTTACCCGGCAAGAGATGCAACAAGAACTATTCTCCAATTGATTCAAATTCACATGTGAGAAAGTCTAATTTTATACTCAAATTCCAATCAAAATACATGTTTCCATGATTCTACATTGTTCAGAGAAAAATGCATATATGTGTGTGTATACACACACACACAAATATATATATATATATATATATATATATATATATATATATATATATTATTAGCGTATTTTCCCAATAATGGAAAACGTTAAGCAAAAATTGACTCGTTTTTGTGGAGTTCTAATTAGTTTTTGTGGAGTTCTCCTTAATTTTCCAATATTCTTTCATTCTGTTGGAGAATGCCAGTTTTCTTTCTTCAGGCCATTTCGGTCTGTAGGGTTTTGATTTTGGTTCTGGTTTGACTTCCCATTTGTTCACTTTGTTACGGAAGGTGTTTTTGTCTGAAGTGTCAGTTATGTCGGCGTGTCGCATGTCTTTTTTTTGTTCCTTTCATCCATGGTGTTGTACTTTTAAGTGAGGATATATAGTTTAGTATTCTTTTAGTTAGTCGAGTATTTGGTAGCCTCTCTATGTGTCCGAAGAATTTCAGTCGTCTTTTCCTGATGTCGACTTCTGTGTTCGAGTACTTTTCAGTTGTCTCAATAGATTGTACTCTGTATCCATCGGGAGTGATTCTCGCACCGAGTATTTTTCTAATGATTTTTCTTTCTTCTTTTTTGATTTCTTCCAGTTCATATTTCTTGCTGAGCGTGAGTGTTTCGCTAGCGTAAAGAGCTGCCGGTTTGATGACAGTTTGATGACGTCGGCAGGGAAAAACTAGTATAGGAAAGTGTTACGAAATTGAGGACACGGGTGGTAACAAATTGCAGTATTATAGTAGGAGACGTTTTGATGTGCTATTGCCTGCATAAAATATTCTACTTAGGACATTTATTATTCTGCTATTTTCAGACACAGTTAAATTGTAAATGAGAGTAGTGCACTTGCACACATTTTGTTCTTCGCATGTAATATTTTGAAGCAGGAGATTGTAAATTGAAATTTTGGTTTCATGTGCAATGTAATTAGAATAGCATAAATTTAGATATAATTAATTTTCCAAGGAAAATTCCCAGTGTAGATTAGGGTAATTATTTCAGAGTATCAATTTTGGTGTAAATTATATGTGTTCATTCGTATGAGTGTGTTTTAAAGGTTTCTATTTGTGTTTTGATCATTCTTTGTAAAAGTGTGATTCTATATTCTTGGTTTTTGTCATGAACTTATGCCACTAAAAGTTTATGGGTAAATTATACGCTCGTTTGTGTGCAATCTGTGTGATTTTTATTGTGTCAAGGGTTCAAACCTTTCTCGCACCTGCCCCTAGATTTTCCTGCCCCTAGATTTTTAAGCTCGCTTCACGAGCAAAATCTTGATAACCCGCTTACGGTTCATGCGTGCTGCTGTGAAGGTGGTATGTTTGGGTGTAGGTGGGTAAGTTAGAATATATTCACGTTCTTCCAAATTTAGATTGTTTGACTAGAGTGAAGATCCAAAATATTAGTTTTGTGTTTGTGCATGCTTTTTTTATTAATAAACTTCTAAGTAAGCATTCCTTCTCAGGGATATATAATACTCAGGACTCAAAAATATCCGTATTACGTAAATCATTGCGCAATAGAATCATCAACATACTACCTGAATTTTTAAACAACTTCGTCACAGTCCTTCTGATGACCATCGCATGCACTCAGAGTTCAGTTTTAGAAGATATCTTGATTTCAGAAGGGGAAGCACACTCACCAACCATTATTACGAGGAATCGATTCAACAAAGAAAAGAGCATCAGAGAAAATTACACCCGCCCCTACAGAAAGAGTGCAGTGTAAAAGGGATGAATGAAGTTTTATTTTACGGCTCGTATGTTCAGTTAAGAACATATATGTACATTTTTCAAAATAATAATTAGAGGTAACCCGTCAAAAATGACTTGAGGATATCAAATTTCGATATTAGTAATTCATTAAAATAAGTAGCTCAACACATTTTTTTCAATACTAAATTCAAGCTTCAAATTTCCTCCATTAACAGTAATATGTTCTCAATCTGGGGCCTATGGTCCTCGAGGGTTTCGTGAAACGACCCTGAATCAAGTGACATTTAGTGGTATTTTCTATTACTGGCAGTATTTGCCATGTTAGTTCACGCAAACTAGTTCAGCAATTTTTAAGGTTTCTTTTATGTTTTTAATAATACTTAAGGTTCCTCTGATATCGACAAAAACAATTAAGGTTCACTGCCTTCTGAGAATACAATAGGGTGTATATCAAAAATTAAGTCAAATGTACTCGATTTTCGACCTGTCACGCACAGTGATTTTATAAGAAGAGTGAATTGTGCTACTCAAAAGGTCGGAAATTTTAGGGTTTTGATCACGTGTATCAGAACAACGTTCCTCAGAAAAATTAAAAAAATGTCTACTGAACATTTTTATTCACTGCCATTATTGCGAGAGATAAATGTGGCATATAATAATTTTATAAGTTATAAACTTCTCGACAAACGATACGGCAATCTATACTAATAAAACATGCCATATTAAAAAATGTTGCCATGTGGTAGCACTGGCTGTATTGTGAGATGCCTGGTTTGCTCTCATCTGCTCTCTAGCGGTGACTACTGCCATCACGTTCGTGGGGCAGTGAGGGGAGATATTACATTCAGGGACCTGCGAACACATTTCCCCCACCATCAATCTAGCCAAACGGTGACGTCACGGCTCGGTGTTTGCTATTGGCCAGCCAGTGGGTAAAAACAGAAATTCGTCAAACGACACACGTACCGGCAACAAAGGACGGAAGTTTTCGCTAAACGGAAGTAAAGAACATTGTAAGTCACACGGATGAGTAGCAGGTCAAGAGTGTGTTACTAATGTCCTAATCAACTTTCTTTTTACAGGAAAACTGCATACCAAAAGCAATAATATACTTCAGATTTATATATTGCTGGGGTTGTTCAAACGATATGATATATTCATGGCTATTCAGGATATTAATGTCATTTTTTTCGTAGTTTTTAATGAAAATATATTTATTAATTCAAATTACTAAACAAATATGTTTTGATAACTCCACATTTTTCTTCAAACGTTTCTAAGGGATAAAAATGCACTGTGCTATTTTCAAAAAGTTTTACAAAAGTGTACCTTACATTTATTTTGAATAAGAGCTATTTCGATAAGTAAACAATATTTTTTCTCCAAATTCACTGAAAAACTAAAACTAAAATACAAAAAATTTGGAACCGACGCCGATAAATAAAAATAGTCACTGAAAGTTAAAAAGAATTTCGAACTTTCATTATTTACATTTTCGATTCAGCACTTAATTTTTTTCACAAAACAATTTTCTCGTCAGTCGTTTCCGAAAGAAATTACCTTTGTTCCGAATCAAATTTACCTCTAAATGCTCTTTTATATTTCAAAGTTGGGTTGAGTATTTGTAATCAAACATTTGTGTTAAAATAAACTCTATCGTTTTCAGGTTCAAAAAACAAAAGAAATCAGTAAGACCCTCCTTCGATATCGAAACTATCCAAACCTATGCTTACCAACTGAAATGGTAGATTAACTGATTGCTTTTCTATTAGAGAACCGTCTTTCCAGAATTTGCGAGTGTGAAATTACAGTGAAGCGTTTGTGGGAGTAAATGCACATGAAGTGCTCCGACACCAGTTGGAGCGATGGAGTTGCAACATGCCCTGCACCTTCGGCTAAAAAGCCTTTTGCTCAACGATTCAATTGCGAAACGAGCTAGTATTTCTATGAGGAGTAGTTATCATTGGGCAGTGGCAGCAGCAAAGAAGTTGAAGGGGTCGTCGGGGCTGACAGGACAGAGTTCGTGTTAGCACAGTGAAAAGGTTAGATTTACTACTAATAAATTTATTTATCGTATGGGACTATTTGCGGGGAGACTGTTGCAGAGAGTGCAGGCTTAGGGAGTTGTTCCGCACCCGCGGTGTTCGACCCGGGCTACCTTAGAATTGCTTTCTCTGCAAAATTTCGAAATTTAATATTTTTATCGTCAAAAACAGTGTCACCAGTGTGTGACGTATGAGTGAGGGATCTGCGCGCGTTATCTTGACCAGTAGAATACCGCTTCGACTTCTTATCTATTCACATTGAAAAGGGTCATTTTTATAAACGTTCAATACGCAACACGCAACATTTCAAAAGTACATACTTTCTGGACTCACCGAAAACGTATTTGCATCGTCACTGCATTCGTTTAACGATTTTTGAATTTTATAGCATTGCTGACAAAATACACCCCTCTACTCTAGCCACAACTGTCAAAACGAGCTCAACAAAACGTGCGTATAGTGGACCTACATTTACAGCCTAGAAGCAAAACAAGCCACGGGCCATTTCAGAACAATGAATGCCAAGATATGTTCGTCATTACCTCGTCATTTCAAGCATTCGGTGTGCTATTAGGAAGAATCTGAATCAAATATTTCCAACCTTTCCTCACCGACCCAATTATTACTTTCTTACTTCGGAATAGAGAGAAAGTTATGTAATGCCGCGCGAGAAAACGGTAAATTTTCGGCAGAAAACTCTTATTATAGGGCCCTAATAACGAACAAGTGGATAAATCCAGGTGCTAAATTTAGAATAAAATTCTCTATCACGTGGCGTAGCCAGAATCCATGTTTTGTGGGTCTTTAACACAGAAACAACGAATGACGGCAAACCGTCTGCACAGCTGTGCGTGTATTTGGGTGTCTGTCTGTGTGTCTGTCTCTCTGTGTCTACCTGTGTCTATGTGTGTCCCTCTATGTGTCTGTCCATTTCTGTGTATATGTCTGTGTGTGTCTGACTATGTTTGTGTGTCTGTCTGTCTGTGTGTGTCTGTCTGTCTGTGTGTGTGTCTGTCTCTGTGTCTGTCAATCTGTGTGTGTGTGTCTGACTTTCTTGGTTCCATCTGAGTGTGGGAGTCTAAGAACCTCATCATACATGATATTCCACAGCAGTAGACCCAACGCCGAACCTTGAGGGACGCCGGCGGTGATGTTGTGTATCTTCGGTCCGTATTGTAGACAAGAAGTCGTCAATTCAGATATTCAGCCACTATTTTTCTCAAGTACGTAGTACAATGATTTGATGGAGTGTTTTATGAATGTCACTCTGTCTTGCACAGTTGAAAGCGTTCTTAATGTCCAATGTTACGACTGCACAGAACTTCTGTGGACCTCTTCCCTTCCTGCTGCCTGACAAGCAGTGTCAATGTTGAACGAGCCTTGCGAAAGCCATACTGGTTCTCCGTGAGTCCACCTCCTTTATCAACTGCATCTTCCAATCTCGCGCTAATGATATGCTCGAAAAGCTTACCCCGGGTGTCTAGCATGCACAGCGGTCGATAAGACTTAAGAGGCTTTTCGGGAGGTTTTTGCCCCTTCGGAACAAGTACTAGTTGTTTTTTCCATCTCCCAGGCAACATCCCTTCTCTCAGACTTGTGTCGTAGAGGTCCCCTAGAATACTTCACTACTAGCGGATATCGCAGTCTTCAGGGCTATGTTGGGGATACCATCCGGCTTTGGAGCCTTGGTATTACTAATTCTGCTGATTACGAGCAGGAGCTCATCCGTAGTAACTAGTATCATTTCCTTACCAATTTGCATGATGTAAGTCGTTTTGCCGGGGTGGTGTGGGAATAAAGATGTCACAATTCTCCGGAGAAAATTAGGGCAGGATGGAGACTGGGTACGCGACGTGGGTATACTGGGAATGCGACATGGGTAAGTTTATAAAATACCCATGACCGTCTTCTATGCTCAACCCCATACATCTTTATCAACTTCATCGCTCAAGCTTTTAGTGCAAAGACGTTTACTTTCGCGACGTTTACTTTCCCGATTGCAGACTTCAACTGGTTTCTGGCCAATTTTTATTGTTCTTACACTCTTATACGCCCGTGACCTTAAGTCACGTATTTTTCTGTAATTATGTACCTGGACTAAATTTTTGTAAATGTGCATTGTTTAAAGAGGGTTCTTCCGCAAATCGTAAACTCTGACACTGTTACACTTGTACTGTATATCTGTGTAATTCTTAACTATTCCGCAAAGCGGCCTAATTTTCGCAATTCTTCGCTGGTTCCCAAATATATTTCTGAGGTTCGTGGTCAGGAGATTTCTCTTTATTTATTTTTCTTTATTCATTTTATTTATCTATCTTAAGGACAATGGTATATATTTTATTTTATTTAAATATACTTTGTATTCTTTTTTCCATAGACCCCATGTTTGTATACCATCAAGAGGTTATTGGTTCAATTTGGCCCTGCTATAACTGAAATGAATATTTGTCCAATAAATATTGATTGTTACTTGAAAGTTTGATATTTGAATTTTCTCCACCGTAGAAATATACTCATTAACTAGAAAAACCCTTGACCCGTTTCCTGCATACTGAATTCTCAGTTATTTACTCTTCGGTAAAGTCAAAGTGTCATCTATTAAGAAGTATAATGTTACTCCGCGCATTGCCAGTAGATGCCCAATCTGGTTAATTTGTTACTGCCATTTCTTGGCTGCCGACCGTGGTTCTATTTAATATTTATTTAATAGTCGCTTTGAAACATAACAGCGGTGCGCCATTTTCCTGTCGCAGGTGGCGGCAGGTGCCTAGTGGCAACGCGGCCGGAGCTGGTGATGCTGGCGACGGAGCTGGTGATGGGGCTGGTGGTGGGCGGGGCGTTGGCGTCTGACTTGCTGGCCCCGCCCCCACGTCCCGCCACCCCCGAGGAGCTGGCCGCCTACTCTCTCGGGCGTGCGGTGAGCTGCCACATATTGCACTTCAGCTAGCAATAGCATTAAAAGCATTGAACAAAACTCTAACATTTTTGGTTACGTAGTATCGCAAAACTCGGATCTGCAAAAGGACAACCACGTGAAGATTTTGGGGCTTCTAAAAAGAGTCGCGAGAAATCAATCGTTCCTCCGTACGTCAGTTAGTTGAGTGGCCAATTCTGGCCGACTAATAACTGCTAGAGCGAGAATAGTTTGTAAAAAAGGAAAAAAATGAAAAACGAAAAATACGCACATTCACTTGTTCGTCTTGTCAGCAGGACTGCTACAACAGTTAGTTAATACGTAATTGTGGGGAAAAGAACACATCACTCATTCTATACCGGCACCCTATATATTTAAATAAATTCTATATGCTTTTTAATTAATTTTAAATATTGAAGGTACTTGTTGAACCAACTATTTAAAAGAAGGAGCATTAAATGTAATTTAATTTTAAAGCTAAAAAAATGCAACATTGCCCATTTGTGTGGGCTTGCGGAAACGCCGGCCCTGATCATTTCTTTTTTGGCTTTATCTTCAAATAAGGATTATTTACTTCATAATAATAGCAGAGGATATAACTATATTTCAGCAGTATTTTCACAGTTTCTACTTTTTGGTCGCTATATACGGAGATTTGTCGAATTGATCCGCATCACAATTCGATGTTGGATATTAATAGTGACACACATTCGATGTTATAGTGAGTGTTTTGTCTTGTTTTTTGTCATATATTCCTTTCAAATTATTTTTATACATACTACCATACATTGTGGGTTTCAAAGCAATAAAATTTCTCCAAGCCATCATAAAACCCATCAACTTCCGGGCTATCATAACATCAATTTGATAAAAGTTCTAAATATTTAAGACTTTCGTTTACAAGCATTTAACACCATATTAATTACAGAATACTTTTGAGGCATTTTTGAACATTTTTATCAAGTAATAAAGTACAGAGAGATGTATGAAATTCATGGCGAATAAAAGTTTGAAACTTACTAAACAATGAAGAAATATTGATTTCGGGTGTTCAATGAAACAGTAATAATTTGAGTTTTTATTCTTGACAAATTTTATGTACTATTCTTTAATAACTCATATTGACCCCCTTTTAGTTTGTTTATATACAAACATAATGAAATTTTCACGTTTTCGTCTATTTAATTCTTGACACAAACTCACCCAAACGTTTCGACAACTTTCGTACCTTGTCATGTTCAGGCTATGAAATAAATTACAACAATTACTAAAACGATATCTAATCACATTCCTTAAATATTAAAACATGAATTTCTTGCTGACCTTATTTCTGAATATTAATACATCAAAGTTAAATGAAGTGGGGGATTCGAGCCGGCATCAATAACTCAGCATTGATTAAAGGAAAATCACAAAATGGGTTTTAACAATCCAAATATTTTGAATTTAAAACACAATTATTTTGATAGGTTGGTAATGGAAACCCTAAATATTAAACTCAATCATGTATGCATGACACAAATAGAATCCAGTCAATTTACTAATATGTATGATAGTATTATTTCTGCAATAAAAGACAAATATAACACTAAAATTTAACCACAAATATGATTACAAAAACGAATTTTTCGGTAACAACGTAAAAACTGGAAATTCATTTTATATTTTTTTGTGTTTAGCTTGCGACTTCCTCTCTACACAATTTGAATCACCCGGCTCTATTCTCCTATCAATAATAATAATTTGAATACAACTTTTTTGTCAGAAAAAATACTACGTGCTAAATAGAATATTGAAACACAGTTAATGCGTGAAAGCGTAGGCATTTGCGGCCGGAGTCAATATACAGAAGGTCCCACCGACTATGGACCACCCTCATAACTTCTAGACGGTTCAGGATATAAATGCAGTTTTCGCTGAACAATGCTGATTCATGGGGCAAGTAGCATGCTGTAGAGAAATTGTATAGAATATTTTTAGTTTTCGAGAAATGGAATCATCTTTGATTTTTTAAATGGAACTATATATTTTTCTTACCAACAATGGATAGATCATGAAAAGATGAATAAAATAATGTATCATATGTTGCTATATTGTTAGTAATTTTACTATAAAACTAGACATTCCACATGTGATTTTGAATTAAACGGACAATATTTCATGTAGCAACCTTGCAACTCTCGCCTTCGGGGAAGGTGGCCTTCGCGGCGTCAAGTTGCGTGGAGCAGGGTAACTGAGAGGGGTGGCAGTGAGGGATCAGAGGCATAACTACAGCAATCCATGGTCTGACACTGAGGTCAGCTAAGAAACAGCTATTATAACAATCAGGATGAGATATTTTTTTCCATTAATTGATCTGAATATAACTTGTCTTCCACGGATTTCCAAAAATCGTTCATTCGAAACAACGATATAAAACTTGGTAGCTTAAGAAAGATGATTAATAATAAATATCATTTTCAAACTTCACAAGAATCCAACAAACTTCGTTGGTAAATTTAATTTTTAAAGATGATATCTCCTCCACTTCGCAACCATACAACCAAGTATGGTAAATTTACATTAATAGAAGTGTCAAAACTATTCAAAATTTTTATTACTTTGTTCTTTTGGTACATGTTTAAATAGGAAGTTTATTAACAATACATAATAAGAAAAAATACTTGCCTATCTATTATTTAATGAATTATTCGCGATGAAAATCACAATGAAAATATTTAAGCATTCTTTCCCTTCCCATGTTTTAAATTGATGGCTTGTCTCTTCCATAACACAATGAGATATATTCTTGTAAGTTTGAAAATGATCTTCATTATTATCGTCCTTCCGCTATTTTTTATCTTGTTATTTTCGAATATCGTTGCTTTGAAACTTCAGTAGAATAAAAGTTCAATTCAGATAAATAAATTGGAAAAACTCTCTCATGTTGATAATTATTGTAATATTGATTTTTGTTCATAAATTCTTCGTGTCAAGGGGATTCGGGTTTCTGCCTCCATCCTTCACGGCCACCCGGCTCTGACTTCTATCTCCACGAAACAGCATCGACGCCGGGAAGGCTCCTTTCCCCAATGGGGACTTTCGCAAGGGCTGCTACAGGAAATGTCCGTTTACATAAAAATCGCACGTGAGAAAGTGTAACTTTATACTCAAATTCCTATCAAAATACTAACATATGATACATAATTGTATTCCTCTTTTCATGTTCAGTTCATATGCATTTCTCCATACGTCTACACAGTAAATGAAAAATTAAATATTTGACACTGTCAGTATTCCTCTGCTAATTTTCAAACTACCTACAAACTTTAATGAACAAGGCGAGAAATATTCTCTGATTTTCTTCAAAGCTTCTAATAATCACGCCACATTCAATTCGATCACTATTGGTGACCGCTAATTTCGTCAAAAAAATGTTAATTATTAGGTGTATAGAAAACGTCGGTTCACAGTTTAGCTGCCATCAACCCTCAGTTAACTGCCCTCAATGACGATATAATCGATTCCAAGAGGCGCAAATGTCAACCAAGGAAGCTAACAGAGAGAAAAAGGTGGTCTTATCAAAAAGTCTGTCAAAAAGTGAAAAAAATTAGAGTCTGAGTGCTATAAAAATTATGGCTGAAGTTCGAGTGGAAAATGCGAAGGTTGTTCATTCCAAAACTGTGCGGAGAGTATTTAGAAGTACGGGACATAACGGACTAGTAGCTCGAAGGAAACCGTTCGTAAGCAAAGTCAATAGAACGAAACGACTGGAGTTTGCCAAAAAGTACGTTCAAGAGGCACCAGAGTGGTGGCGAGATGTGATATTTGCTGATGAAAGCAAATTCAATCATATAAAGATCTTATCCAGTCAGATGGAAGAGTTCTTGGGTGGCGTAAAGTGAATACAGAAGTCGACAAAAAATCTGCAGTCTACGATAAAGCACGGTGGGGGTAGCGTCATGGTATGGGGTGAATGTCAGCAGCTGGTGTGGGGCAAATGAGTTTTATTGAGGACACAATGTATAAGGAAGACTACCTGACAATACTAAGACAAAATATGTACAAAAGTACCGAAAATTTGGGAATATGACACCCGTTTCATTTGCATCAGGACAATGAGCCAAAACACAAAGCGCATATTGTAAGAGAATGGTTACTTTACAATTGTTCAAAGGTTTTGGACACTCCTCCTCAAGCTCCAGACCTAAATCTCGACAGGACCCGATTCATTTGCATCAGGACAATGACCCAAACCACACAGCGCATATTGTAAGAGAATGGTTACTTTACAATTGTTCAAAGGTTTTGGACACTCCTCCTCAAGCTCCAGACCTAAATCTCGACAGGAAAGTCAGGAAAATCCCAATTTCTTCAAAAGAAGATCTGAAGAGAAGATTGAAACAGGAATGGGGAAATTTAAGGTCTGAAGAAACTGAGAAAATTGTGTCAAATATGCCCCAACGTTTACGAGAGGTTATCAATCGTAAATATTACCCCACTAAATATTAAAATTACTTTTGTTTGTAAACATGAGTTCTGTAGTCAGTATTGTTTATGTAATTATATTCTAAATGACCGAAGATTTAAATGGCATTCTGTCTATTTTATTTTTTGCCAATATGTAAAATGTATACTTAAAGTTCAATAGTTTTCATTTTTGATTTGTTGCAATGAACATTATACTATTGAATGCACATATCAGTTTTATTGTTTTTCGCTCCGCTTCCTTTGTAAAAATTAAAAATCTTCAGAATAAGACGGTGACCGAATTTTACTGTGAGCCTCTGAATTTCCATTTAAAAAATCAATGATAATTACATTTATCGAAAACTCAAAATATTATAGACCATTTCTCTAAGGCATGTTACTTGCCCCATGATTCCGCATTCTGAAGCGAAAACTACCTCTCGACAACCGTTTAGACGTTATAGGGGCAGCCCATACTTTGTGGAAGACCTGTACACTTGGCTGAGCTGGAGACGCCCCGACCTAGAAGGTCGTTACAATGCAGCCATCTTCAGGGCGAAATGCGTGGATGTGTACAGCCGATTGCTTAATGATATGGGCTGGAACCTGTTCATAACAAGTTAAATTGTAATACTTCGGTATAAATTAATAAGTTTAAAGATACATTCATTTCTCTAATGTCTTTAATGCCAAACACTATCGTATGTTATTTGAATTAATTTGCATTAAAAAGAGTTCAGAAAAGTGGATACCCAAAATAAAATTGGTTGCCATGAGGTTTGGGTCTCCGTTCCTTAAGGCCGGAGGACCCCAAAGCCTAGTGTCTCCCTTTGCCGCGTGCTTGCTTTTAGGAAACACCCTTCTCCCATTTCTGTGGCGAGGCGGTTTTTTGTTACTAATCCCTTACCACGCGTCGCTAAATAGCTGCCACGAGGTTCGCTGGCTACTACGTTATAGTAAGCAATTTTCATTAATTTTGATGAAAAACGTTCAGGAAAGTAGGTACCCGAAATCAGATCTTATAAAACAGATTTTGTCCCCATCACCAACATCGATCTCCCCACAAAACGTGCAAGGGAAAGAGCCAGTTGGTGGCCGATAGTGAGGAGCACTCCCCGCGTGTGCGCAGAAGCTGGCGCCGTGGCGCGCGTGGCGGGGGGCGTGGCCTGCCCCTGCTCGTCCCCGCCCCGCGCCTCCCGCCGCCCCCGCCCCACCTCCAGGAGTGGCTGCTGGAGGAGGTGGCCTGCGGCTGGGGCGGAAGGCCGCTGCTCGTCTGGGACAATTTGTTCAGCCTCGAGAGCCTAGAGCGCTGGCTGCCGGCCGTCCATTCGCGCGCAGCCGCCTCCGTGCTGCTCTATCGGGTGTTTCTCTTCAAAGACTTCAAGAAAGAACAACCCTCTTGGGTGTTTACGGCGCACCCAGCCGCATACTTATTGTTAGGCCGTTTCTATACCCAGTCGTTTTGCGTAATGCTGCACCCTAGGTCCGAGGTAAGAACATCAAAGCGACTTCACTATGGATATATGACGCCATTTCGTTAGCAAGGTTTTTCTATTTCTCATGGTAGTGCAACACTTTCATCAGATGGTGCACGATAAAGCGTAAGCACGGCGTAAAAGGCTCTTACACAGAGTCGAAAAACAATGGCCTTCCCACGTCGCGACAGCGGCGCGCTTCCTTCAAGCAGCAGAACCCTTCTGACGCCGCCACCGGCGCCCGCCGTGGAAGGGGATGGGTTCTGCAGAGTTAGGTTTCGTCGACCCTCCGGCGACGTCGAACAAAGGGACCGCAGCAGGTAAAACGCAGCGACCGGCGGCACAGTGGGAAGGCTACCATTTAAAGCTGTGTTCTGCTAGCGGTGGCGCGTACGCCCTCCTCCGCTTCGCGTAGCGAGAGTTCTCCGCTGCTTGCCGCAGCAGCCGCCACCCGCTGCACGTGGGAAGGCCTCCATTCAAACCAATGCGTGGCGCCGTCGCGACGTGGGAAGGGGCCTTAATGCCATCCATTGTTTTTCGACTGTGTAAGAGCATTTTACGCCGTGCTTGCGCCTTATCTTGCACCATCTGATGCAAGTGTTGCACTAGCATGGGAAGTAGAAAACGAGAACCTTGCTAAAGAAATGGCGTCATATATCCATATCACCAATTTCTTACCCGCGCAGAAATGGAAAGAAAAGTAAGCAGCCTGTTGTCATGTAGATGGTATAGTTGGTTTTGTTAGATACCTAGGGCTTCAGGGAAAATTCAATATTGCTGTGACTGGCGGGTTGCAGCTCATGGCATCGTTTGGAAACTATTTTCGTATGGGTGTAGAATTTGAAATCAATCTAAGTAGCCTATGGCCATGTGAGAAGTGTCAAAGCTTTTGCTAGATACGCAGGATCTCGTAAAAAATATAAAATCATTTTAACAGTTTTGTTTTGTGACAGGTGTTTTTTTACTAAATAAATCTTAATCTTTACACCCCTTTCTCATTTTACTTTTTTCTTGTATATTCTTCTTCCATTTTCTCATTCCATTTTCTTTCTTATTTTTCTCTTACTTAATTCTGTTATTTTTTGTTTTTTTCCTCATTTGCCTTAGTCTTTTTCGCCTACTTGTTTATCACTTTTTTCTTCTCAGTGCCCCAGCTAATATTAAAGTGACATCATCATTGCAGGGGTCCCTGCAACACGAAGCGTGCAACGCACCAACATGAAGCGCAATGCGATAAGTAAAGTGACGATGCAAAATGCTTAGCTAAATTTATTATTATTACCGATAAGACGCTGATTTCGTTCACGGATATGCGTTATTCTCCATGTTATTGAGATAGTGAATCGATCCCTTTACGAGGAACACGGTACAGGAAACTCCATTCACCAAAAGTTCTTCCTCCTGTCGCATTTTTTTATCCAACGCCCACCCTTGGCATGTTAGATATTTGGTGACGCGCCGACCAGTGTAGACGAGCAGGCTTTTCCCTCAGCTTGTAGTGATCCGCACGCCCACAATGGTCAAGCGCGTAGATGAATTACTGTTGCTCATTTAGCGTTACCCAGGGGACACGGGTGGTAGACCACGGTCGCGAGCAACTTTGTCCCCGCTGTGAATTATTATTATTATTATTATTATTATTATTATTATTATTATTATTATTATTATTATTATTATTATTATTATTATTATTATTATTATACATTATTCACAGTATTACTGGTCGGTATGTCAACCACACACAGGAATGATGGCCAGGTGTGTGGTTGCTTTACTGAAGGTTCAGATGGCTTCTGACAATACGGCATGTATTCAAAATTACACACTTTTGCATATTATATACATTCCTGGCATCCAAGTGAAGACACTCCAGTGCACGAAGTGTCATTTTTGGGATCACTCCCGTAGCTGATATTATTATAGGCACAGTTGTCACTTTACTGAAGTTCCACTGAGATGCGACTTCATGGGCAAGATCGGTATATTTCTGGATCTTCTCTTGATATTTTCCCGATATGTTGTGGGTATTGGGTATTGATATATCGATAAGGAAAACCTGCTGTTGGTTTCTATCAATGTATGTTATATCGGGTCTATTGCCGCCGACATGTCTGTCAGTGATAATGGAGCGATCCCAGTAGAGTGTGTGCTCACTACTTTCAAGCACATTCTGAGGCACATATTTATAATACGGCACGGAAGTGGCGAGTAAGCCCGTTCTCAATGCCATTGAGATGGACCCTGCTTCGCCACTTCATCATGCCTCTTTTTGTATTCCGACTGTGCGTGGCTGCTACATCCACTTGTCACGTGTTGGATAGTTTCGCTTGCAGCCTCACATCTTCTACACGAGTCGGAATGAATGGTAGAATCTCTCAAAATGTGTTTTCTGTAGTTCAATGTTGGTACCACTTGGTCCTGGATAGCTATCATGAAGGCTTCTGTCTCCGGAAAGAGATCCCCGTGCTGGAGCCATGCGTGCGACGCAGAGATGTCGACTTCTGGTTTACTCAGCTCGTGAGTGTACCTTCCATGCAGTGCCTTCGCTTTCCATAAGGATATCTTCTCTTCCGTTTCAATGATTGGTTGAACAGGCGGATCAAGCTTTTTCAAGTTCAGAGGACTATAGTTATTATCAACTGCGCTCACTGCTTGCTGAACTCTCCCACAATGTTCCAAGAAGTATCTTCTGAGTGAAGCAATTTGAGTGCTGTGTAGATTTATGAGATCTACAACACCTCGCCCTCCTTGCGACCTTGGAAGGGTAAAACGCTCAGTACTTGAATGGGGATGATGTTTTCGGTGTTGAGTCATAGCGGTTCGAAATGTCCTCTGGAGGTTGTCGAGGTCGGCATTGCTCCATTTAATAACGCCAAAGGAGTATGTCAGCACTGGAATAACAAATGAATTGATGGCCTGCACAAGGTTTCTAGCAGAGAGTTGAGTTTTTAAGAGTCCATGCAATCGTTTACACACTTCAGTTGTTAGTATGTTCTTAGTAACAGTGTGTTTGATTCGGAGTGACTGTTGGAAACCCAAGTATTTGTAAGTTTCATGGGGTTCCATGAAGGTAATCTTTGGTTCATTATCAGTTTCCAAATTTATAACTTGCATATGACCCCGAATGATATTCACTCTCCTGCACTTATCCAAACCGAATTTCATCTTGATGTCGTCAGTGAATTTCTCCGTCACGTTTATTAGTTGCCGCATATGACTCTCAGTGTCTGCATAGAGCTTCAGGTCATTCATATAAAGAAGATGTGAGACCCGGATAAGAGTTGAGTTCCCCTTTTTAAGAGCGATTCCATAATTAGCTGAATTAAGTAGAGTAGACAGGGGATTCAAGGCTAAGCGGAACAATAAAGGGCTTAAAGAGTTACCATGGAAAATCCCTCGGCGGATATGTATAGTATCTGTGTGGACGTATTGTTTTCCGTTAGAGAGATACAGTTTTGTATTCCATCGACTCATCGCGGTTTTCAGGAAGTTTTGGATAAACGGATGGACCTTGTATACATCCAAACATTGAAGGAGCCAAGAATGGGGTCGGTGTCGAATGCTTTAGCGTAATCTATGTAGCATGCGTACAAGTTTCTTTGTTTTGCAAGCACTTGCCCCATAATTACAGAGTCTATAATGAGTTGCTCCTTGCATCCCTGAGATCCAGGTCTACATCCTTTCTGTTCATTTGCTAAGATGTTCTGTTCCTCAATGTGTGTCATCATCATTTGTGAAACACAAGATGTTATGAGTTTGTAGAAAGTTTGAAGGCAGGTTATAGGCCTGTACATCGAGGGGTCTTTAGTGTCACCCTCCTTTGGTAACATGAATGTTCTACCTTCAGTGAGGAAGTAAGGTAGATTTTCTGGATTGTGAAGAAAATATTGAATTATATTAGCTATATGATGGTGAGTGTAAGTTTTTTCAGCCAATAATTGTGCAGGCCATCACTGCCTGGTGCCTTCCAGTTATGTGCTTTGTTCAAAGCTGCTTGGACAATTTCTACGGTGATGATTGGTTCACCCATTAGAGGAATATCTCGGTGTCTGTCATATTCCATTTCAATCCACGCCCTATCTGGGTTGTGGGACACAGCAGATGACCACATAGGCTTCCAAAAGTCCTCTATTTGTGCTTTTGAGGGAAGCTTTGACTCTTTCATATCATTTACAAGCCCTTTACCCTTTGACATATTCCTGTAGAATGCTTTCTGGTTTCTGTTAAAAAGAGAATTCTGTTGCTTCCTCGTAGTGCAATTCCTGTAGCGTCGAAGGCGTTTTGTTAACGCCAAAAGCTTTTGTCGTAGGGTGTCAAGATGTTCTGTTATTGTTGAATTCAAGGGCTCGTGCTTCGTATGTATTTTTGTATTGATAAGGATGTTATTCACCTTTCTTCTCAGTTTTTCTGAGGTATTTCTTTTTTTAAATTGCGTGAGTCTCCCAATATCTCTCCTAGTGCTTTCTATACGATTCACCAGCCGTCTTTCCCAAGGTGGCATTCTTTTTTCACTTCGATCATTGTGGGCAGTTGCTACGCGGCTGAAAAGCTTGGAACCGTTTATTATTATTATTATTATTATTATTATTATTATTATTATTATTATTATTATTATTATTATTGTGTTAGAAGGTGATAGGATATTGGTGAAAGGTGATCGTGGACTTTTTGGAGCCATCCCAGCATTCGCCTTATGACCGAGGGAAACCACGAAAACCCCGGTGAGGATGGCTGGCCCTGGAATCAATCCCGGACCTCCCGATTGCGAAGTCAGCGCGCTACGCACTGAGCCACTTCGCTCGATTCACCAAAAATATGCAACTTTAACGTGGCGCCGTCCATTTTGTTGCCTCCGCAGGGGGGCGCTTTTTTTTCAACATTCCCCCCCCCCGCCAGTAGCCCTGGGGAGGCGGGAGTTTATTGTCATGTTGGAGTACATGCGCCGCAGCTGTTTGGCTTAAGCGGCAAAGAAGGGGGCAGTGCTTACTTACTAACTTATTTCTAACCAAACTCATGGATGAAGCCAAATGAAGTCGTAGGCTTCCGCGGCCAGAGTCATGCGCGTGATCTTGGCTGTCCGGGTGAGGCCGCGTCGAAGGCTGTGTTGCCGACGTTTCTACCATCTTGTCGTGGTCTTCCTTCCTTGGCACACCAGCCCTGAGAAAGACCACGACCAGATGGTCGAAACGTCGGCCACACAGTCTTCGACACGGCGTCACCCGGACAGCCAAGATCACGCATAAGGATGAAGCCGGCACTTTGGGCGGCAACCTAAAATTTTTACTAACACTTTATTGGTGTTTTATTTGATGATTTATTTATGATTGATTTCGTTTTCTCGGTTTTGGAGGGAGGCGCGAGCATTTTTGACCGGCATTTTCGCTCCGGCGCGCGGGTGCTGGCGTGGGCGCGCGACGAGGAGCCTCAGATTCCGAAGGCGCGCGAGATGCTCGTGAACATCCTGTGGCTGCTCCACCAGTGCTCGCGCGTGCTGCTGGCCTGGGAGAAAGAGGCCGAGGACGCGGCGCAGACGGCGGACGGCGCCACCCTGCACGCGGCGCGCAAGACGAAGATGTTCCCCTCCAGCGCCGAGTTGTGGAAAACAAAAGCCAACGACGATGCTCTCGCGAGCGGGAAAACCGCCCTCACCACGTTCCTTACCTACGACCCGCTCTTGGTCGCCCTGGGATTCACGTACGAATTCGTCCTTCACGAAGCCTTCAATCCGAACCGCGAGCTTCTCACGGTCATGGCGAGAAACTTGCGTGTCCAGTGGGTGGAGAGCAGCGTGACAGGCCCAAAACACAGGGCGCTCGGCAAAGCACATTGGAAAAAAGTAAGTTGCAATTTCGGTTAAGTCGCACACGAGTCACAGTTTTCTAAACTGAACTCGGGTAAAACTTGATTGAAAAGGTAAAAATATATTAACAATCTACCTCAGAGAAATTCATCACAAATGATGGAGCACTACAGCCATCAAGCAATGGCCTTCCCGTGTGTGATCGATGCGAGTAAAGTCGCTCAGTTTCTTTTTTTGTGCCGAGCTTCTCTTCCTGCTGTGCACTTTGGAGGAGGTCAGACAAGTTCCTAAAAGTCTTTCATTCATCGGGATCTTACCTCGCCCTTTGCCTTATCTCTCCTTCAACCATATCTGCCTCATCAAGCATCACTATCATTTCGAGTATCCCCTCTCTCATCACTCTCATAGCCACCTCGTGCATTCAAATGTGTTATTTAGTGGCGCGCTCGAGTATTCCGTCACTGGCGGCAGAGAGGTCAGAATGCGACCGCCACCGGAATGTTTTCTTGTCGCGGAACCTCGCACAACTCCGCCGTGAAAATCATCAACCCTTTTCTAACCGTTTCTCCTCACCTGCGCCAAGATGGAGCAGCCAAGCCAACTCGCTCGAATAAAAACTGCCAAATAATTTATTGCTATTTAACTGACCCAATTTCGAATTTATTGCCTCGATTTTCCTTATGAAAACGGCTATCAGACGGGTTGATGCAAAGCATGCACACACGGAAGTTAATTTCGAATCATAGCTTAACGCAGAAACTATCTAATAATTTATCCCTAGTTTATTGTCAATAACCAGAATATAAAATTTTATTATGTATTTGGGTTGAGAAAACCAGCATGAGTTGGCGTGATAGGACGCCAGCTTTCAACGTACGTTAATCCCGATAACCCACTACAGTAAAACCCGTTTTCAAAACAACAGGAATGTCGTTCTGTTTTGTGCTTTCCAACGACACAAACATATTTTTTGATTCAACAATTTTTCCAAAATTGGGTGGCTTGTCTACTTTAATGTTCAGGTCCGAAAATAACTACGGCAAAAAACAGTTTGTTTATAGCCTGAATATTTTGCATTTTTGCGGTTCTTCGATACTTTTCCGCAAAACTATACTATAAAATTTGTTCTCCGTAAGCAATAACGGCCAAAATGCATTACACTTCACAGCTACATTATTTTTATTTATATTTTCAGTATACATACGTGTATAATAAATTACTTATATGAAATGTTATGTAATGCTGCGGAAAATCGATTTCGAGATTTCATCGTAAACGGACGTTTTTTTTTGTCCCCTGTTGCCGAAAAAGTGTTGTTTTCAAAACATTCGTCCGTCCGTCAGTCTATCCATCTGTGGACACTATTAGCGTCTCAACCATTTGTAGGATTTTTTTCCCCCAAAATTCCCCGATCCATCTGGCTCTACTCGAGGCGCTGCTATTTTGAAAAAAATTCTTCAAAATTTGGGGGTACTTTATTGAAGCCCCGGATATTTTCAAAATTTTCACGAAAAGGCTCCAAATTTTCTCTTTAAATTTCTTGTACGAATAGACTAAAATACTCTTCTAAAGGTGGCATAGATCCAATTTTCACGATGAACTCTGAATTTTCGAAAAATTTTGAAATTTTGAAAATTTTCGGGTGTTTTCCAACCAATACAACATTGAAGATAGAGATTTTCCCTTCTAATAAAATTTGTTCTCCCCATTGAGTTCTTTCATTAGGGTCGTGTACATGTTTTTGAGAAGTTTAGTAGTTTTTCTGCAATATTGCCAGAAATATGTTCCACTATATTATGTGTAACTATATTATGACATTGTTTATTGAATGAAGAAATATTTCCAACCATTCCTTTTGAGTCTGAGCTATGGTGACGCCGTTGTGGGTGCAGTACTAGGCAAAAGAGCGTTATTCCCACGGAGACATCTGCCCTATCGGCGGTCGTCCTCGTCCTCGTCCTCACTCCATCAGCTTTTGCATTTCTCATTATCATCCACTTTCATTCCTGGAAACGACCTACCTTATTCTAAAGAAGCTTAGAATGTCTAGATATAATACTTTTGTGAAGAAACACGTTAAGGGGTTTTTCAACACCATTTTATTTAAGAGTACGATCAATACGAATACAACATACAGGATTTTATAGCAATACCATCAAAAAATGATCATGTACACCTACAGTAATGCATTACTTTAGACTAAAGTATCCCATTACAATAGACACGTTTTGTTTCGCAGCAATGATGGGAACCAAAAGAAATAAATGCTGATGCTTCTACGTTGCACCTAATGTCTTGATTTTGGAATTACAAGCTTAAGAAGTACTGTTAAGTAACATTAACAGTAATAGTAAAGTTAATGCAAATGTTTGTAAGACTTGATCGCATTGTAGACTTAATCCTTTTCAAACGAGAAAAGTTTTCTCGCAGACGCAAATGATCAGGAGACTGTCGCCATGGCCTCGGCCGCTGAGGCTGTGGCATGCTTACAGACATCAGCGAAACACCCCGTCAGTGGTCGAAATGAATGTTCGCAGGACAAACACCTCTGGAAAAAGCATTTCCAGATATCTTGGACGAAAGCTAAAGCAGTCGAGTTCCTCCCGGCACCCTTGGATATCCACGGCGTCTACCCCGCCGAGGCGATGGAGCTCCTGACGAGCAGTGCGCAACTTTCGCGAGTGAAGGTAAACGGAGTTTGGACATGAGCGTAGCCTAACCTAACTTCCCCATCGCCACACCACTCCTTTTACGTATCTGACCATAAGATCCTAGGGTTCGGGTCCTGACGGTGACAGGATTTTCGACTCTAGCTTGACAGCGAAGTTGAATTCCGTCCGTGTCTGGAGAAGAATCCTAGCGGATGGGTATTCTGATCGGCAGCTTTCCATGGTTTCTCCGATCAAAACCAGGCGAACACCTTAACTCTTGCACACTATTTGGGGTCTTTTTGACCCAAGGCAACTCTAAATTTTGAATAACTTTCAACGAAAAATAACTGCACTTTGTGGCGAGGCTTGATATATTTTGTTGGTCGTCGCTAGATTTGCCCCTTCTTGGGATGTATCTTCCTATTGCGACGATGGGTGGTGGGTGAAAGAGAAATTCATTTAGATACTAATTTTTTAATTCATAAAATGATTAATGAATTAAATTTCTCATCTAAAATAACGTATGACGTTCGAAAGCTGTCGCGTTATCATTGTATTGACATACATGTATTATGTCTAATTACTGCGAAACAACTTGCATTACTAAATGTACAGAAATTGGCCGTCGTGTTGCAATACTTTTAATGATTGTTCAAGCAATCTTCTTTCTCTCCTATGTATTCGTTTCTCAGATGATACAAGGGACAAACTGCTCATCTGCTCATCTTTTTATGTTTATCTCTTGTAATTATATCAAGACTTAAAAATAAAAAGGTTGTAAATGCCATTCTCATACATTCGAGGAAAACTAGATTCTATGTATTTCACTTGAAAATAAGAAAAAATAGATTAATTTTTTGTTACACATGAAAGTCTTTTACATTAGTAAAAGTAAGGGTAGCTAAACAACAATACAATTCAATAGTTTAACAACAAAACAACAATATTATTCAATAGTTTAATAATGAAATATTTTCAAAATGCCAGTCTTTTTGACGTAAAAAGTAATCAGAGTGCCAATGTACATAACACCCTAATATTATGACTTCTTTACAAACTTATTGACACCACATTAACATGAAAACACAATAATAGCGAAGAACATTTTGTGAATTAAATGATTGTCCCTTTCATTCAATAGCGGGATCTTCCTAAAATCTGCTATGCTATTTGTCTGGAAGGAACGCAGTTATTCACTTCAGATCTTTTTTATTTTTCTCCAGTCAGATTGCAGTTTTAGGGTAAATACGGGCCATACCAATTTGCTAAAATGTCTTTTGTTTCATCTCTGCGGAAAGCACTTCAGTCAGTCCAGTATTCAGCAACATGGAATGTTTTCTTGATTTGAACTACACCAGACTGACAGCAGAACCTTTCAACCAGCATTCTAGGACAATCTTCTGCAGAGATAGAACGAGAAACGTGTTTTTCTTTTTTTCTTTTTGTATCATCACCTGTTGCATGTATCAGGCGGTAACGATTACAGAGAGGGAGAAAATTGTTGCATTTGAAGGTATTTTTGTCAATGAATTTTAACACCAAATTCAAATAAGAAAATTGAAATTAATTTCCGACATAAAGATGGAGAACTGTCTCGGGTTTTCCCTCTAGAATGTATCTTATAACATTACATAACAAATTTTTTCCAGATTTTTAAACAATGTAGACGATAGTTAGAAACAATTAAAATCAATTTTATCAGTTCAAAAATTCGCGACAAAAATTTGGTTGGAAAAACCCTTTTTTACCAATGATTATTCACATATTTAATCACGACATGCTATCAACTATAGACCGTGGTCACACGATTGAAGATGCTGAATCCCCGATGCTGAATGTCGGTAACATTGAGAGCATGAGCACGACAGAAAATTTATCAGAAAAACGGGGGATTCTATGGAAGGCGAAACTAAGGATACATGCACTGGACAACAGGACATAAAAATGTTTAAATCACTGCGAAGGATTAAATAAAAATGATTTTTGCAACTTTATTAAAGCAATCTGCAGAGCAGACATCGGAATTGCAGGAATAGTCAGCAGAATTTAACCTTCAATTATAGAAACATACATACGAATTGAAGGAACAATAGGTAAAATTAAATAATAAACATGAGAAACAAGTACCAGAATTAAAGGAACAATCAGGAAGAATAGAACACAATGAGATTAAAATAAAGAAAAGTATATGAAGGATCGAAGAGAGGCTTTTAGAATTTAAGAAAGAAATAATAAATTACAGAACAATCTAGGGCATTACAAAATTAATTGAATAAAAATTATAAGGCAGTGTCAACACACATTTTGAATGAAACTTTTTAGACATATGACCGGAGAATAATGAACAAAATGATACAGGGGATGTTCAGAGATAATTTGATGAGCATCTTCTAAGTAGTAAGGAACAGAAAAACACACGTAGAGATGATTTTGGAAAAGTGGAGAGATAACTGGATAAAAAACGAGATTTTTTAAAATCGAGAAGTAAATAAAAACATTGACAATGTTCGGAATTAGGAGGATATTGTAGCCCAAAAGGTTAATAAAGTGCTGCATGAAGATTAATTCCGTTTCCAGATAATTAAATAATATATTTGTAGGATTAGTTAAGTCTAGCATCTCATTGAGGGATTTATCAATTTCTTTTTTGAATGATTTCCAACCCGCTTCGTCAAATAGCCATCTTCTTGTTGATGCGATATTGTGTTTTGGTTTAAGGTCTTCCGCAGTTCTTATTCTTATCGAAAAATGATCACTGTCATATAATTGTTCTGGTGCATTCCATTTCGACGTTGGTCCTATTTCGTTTGAAGCTGATTTCGTTTGTGGGATCCCCAGTACCTATGGTGGCTATTAAAATTCCCTAATATAATAAATGGTTTTGGAAGTTCATCAGTCAATTTAGGTCTTCAATTTCATCTGCATATTCTTTTACAATTTGGTTTATATTTTGATTGCCTTGAGTTTTGTCCCCCAGACTATTAATTAGTTTATATTTATAGGGTAACTTTTCCCTACCTCAGTTAAATTTATTTCTTTTTCAATTTCTTCCCGCACTTGTACTTTTATTCTGTTGTTAATGTGTTTTGGTCTCTTTTTCCTTTTATGATGTTTTATTTACTTCCATTCATCATTCGAAGTTGCTACCAGTTTCATCTATATTCAGTTTTTCATCTTCAGAGTTATTAACATCAGATAGTTCCAGGCTGTAGGATTTTGTTACTGAGTGATCCCTTTTGATCCCGTTGGCAATTCCTTCTGTCTACTTTCTCTGTTCCTTGTGTTGTTTGAATTTGGTCAGTAATTTCTTGTTCTTCTGTCTTGTGTGTTCCTAGTGTTGTTTATAGCTGGCCTGTATTATCTTGCTCTTCTGTCTTGTAGTCTTCCTTATCCCTAACCTCACAAGAAGTTGCATTATTTTGGATGAATACATTATTTGGGCAGTTCTTATAAACATTATTACATTCAAAGCACTTTAAGGAACTCTCACAGGAGATGTATATCTACTAATTCGTTCCTTCATAATTGATCAGTGTAGGTTCAGGGAGTTTTGGCTCGTCTTCTGGTGTTATGTATAATTGTCTTCTAAAACGTAGTGGATGAGAAAACCCGGGGTCATTTATTCCAGTATTCATAAACCATATATGAGATACTATCTTTACATTTAATTCATTGAATTTATCTTCTATTAGCGAGTGAGGGAGAACTGGACAAGACAATTCTTTTCTTTCTTGTATTCAATTGTTTAATACTAGCGTTGTGTTTTTCCCTATTAGTAAAATACAAATACGTGCATTAGAAATACATGAGATAAATCTTATTGTGGTCGGTTTGGTTATGTTAGACATGGCTAACAGGTATTCTCTTATTTCTGCTCCTTCTATAGTTTCTATAATTATGGCCTGATCTTTCTTCGGGAACAGCATTTTAGAAGTCACGTAAGCGTAGCTTTTTTACTTGAACATTACTATCGGATTGAATTGGCATAGTTGTTCGTACGCATCGTCGGGTCGGGGTGTTGGTTCGATGATATTTGTTGTTTTACATCTTCTATCAGCATCGGACGAGATGCCTCCTGCATTTCGAGGCACTCTCTTCTTCGAGTTATAACACTTAGCCTGTAATTGGTTTAGCACTTGAAACGTTGAATTCACTTTCCACTCGAGGAACTCAGTTTATAGAACCGCACAACTCCACGGTCAAGTGCTGAATGAGCGTCACACAGTTTTACGTAATGTCAATCTGAATACTAGAAATTAAGCGATTCTCCTTGAAGAGTTGCTTGCTGTAAATGAGTTCCGCAATGACATCTAAAATAAATTTGGTATTAATAATATGCTAAAGGAACGTTAAAGATAGGGAAAGTGATATAGACAGCATACAATATGATAAGGATAATGAGATTCATGAACTAAAGCAGATCTAAACGCACAAATTCCAAGGTAGTGAAGAATGTGACATCACGAACCATTTGATGGAGATAATTCAAAGGGATTTGTAGAAGAGGAAGACCTGTTCTACATTCCGTTCGGGTATCGAGGAAGATAATTTCCGCAAAAGATGTTTGGAGAGTGTCTGCAGCCAAATAGCTTTGGAATGCATCGCCATTCGCTACTCAATATTAGACAAAAATGGCACTTGACACTTGCTCGTACTTTTACTTTTATTGGCCTTTTCGTACTCTGAAACACGTCACTGCACTTCATTGCTTCAACACTTCCACTCTCGAGGAACCTCAAACACGCAACGAGCGAAGAGTCACTAGAAGTTCTGCAGGACAATTGTTCCATACAATGAGGCATCTACATGAATTGCACAATTTTCCTTATCTGTTTCTGTTCCGTGAATTTTATATTATGTATTTGTGGTCGTCTCAACGTATATTCCATAGTATCTCAAGTGTTTCACTGATGATTTTCATGTCGATTGCCTTTCGTATGCATTGAAGAGGTCACATAATCTTCAGGCCTTTCTGCTTAAATATAATTATTCCTAAATGAAATTCACCCCGATGCTTCTATACGCGAATTTGGTGTCTTTGTTTGCTATCTGTATGTTTCAGTCGAGCCTACACTTAAAGGCTCCCAGCACGCTGCACCGAACCATATAATGGAACGATCCAAGCTGGCGTGATCCAGTTGGCGTGATCCAGTTGGCGTGAATTTTTGTCTTACAGTTAGCTTTCCAAAATACGCGCATAACAAAATGGAGTGCGTTTCAAAATTTACCTATCGTATATCTGACATAAACAGACACGACCAGAGATTTATAAACAATTAAATATTTTTTATGAAACAACTTTGTTGTTAAAATAATAAATGATACTGGATTCTCTATCCAGGGGTAACCTTAATACGTCCATGCATAGCGAGGTTATTTTAGTGAACCGCTGCACAAGCCTACAGGCGACGCAGAACCCTTGCGACAATCTTCGGGAGTTAATCCCTGAGTAGAACTGATAGACGAACGCTCCTATCTACATGTCCAATATTGCACGTTCCGAGAATCATCGTTCTTGTAGCACAGTGAAATGCATTATACCCTTGAATCCCTCGAGGGATTTCAATGGCCGTCCGGCTAAGACGCGGCGGAGGATGAGGACGGACCCTGACGGTCGTTCGAAGCCGCTGATCTCGAGGTCACAGTGTACACTGCGCGGAAACAGACAGGGATTGTGGTTGAATTTCTTTATTCGGTTAAGGATTCCGCTTGGAATTAAGAAATTTTAGCTTCAACGTGAGACCCTGCGCCAAGGTTTCCCTCTCCAAGTATCTTTCTCAACTGATAACTCATCCAGCCAGGGCAACCTTTAAGGTCCCGACTAGTTTCCTGCGTTGTGTGGTAGTGAACTGCCTGTAAGCTGTGTGGTAAGATCAGGGCAGAAAACCGAATAATAAAAGATTGCCTGCGATCCGTAGGCCATTTGTTGAGATACTGCTCCGGTATTCGTCTTTTAGTGGTCAATGAATCCACAGAACCTGCCAATCAGAGCAGCCGAACTCTAGAATTCTTCTCCAGACTGTGGCTGAATTCCATCGTCTACATAACTGGTGTCGAAAACCCGTCTCAAACTTGTCGGCGAGGTCTCAAGCTTATCGGTCGGACGTCTCAAAATTGCTAGAGGGCCAATGGGGTGCATCTGAGTTGTCGCAGCCGCTGGGTGTCGGAAAAGCTGGTGCTATTGTGACGTCTTTGCCGGGACATTAAATCACAGACGTGAACGGTTTGTAATTTATTGAGTATTTATTTGAAATATGCTTCAACACCTGAATACTATTTACAATAATTACAATAAACAATATTGACCCGTTACCAGGAGGAATATTCCTGTTCACCACCACCGCTGCCCTGATAATTTGATATCTTATTCGGTGTGATGCACCAGTTGCCTACGTGAGCATACAAGCGAGTATGCCGCACCTCCCGTCTCGACGTAGCGCGCCGGCTCGAGTTCCCTGCCTCAGTTGCCTATACATTGAAATGCAGCGCCGTGCACAACCCACACGACTTCCTACCGACGCACGGTGGGGCCAAATGCCAAAAAGCTGGCCAAAAGTCCAAAAAAAAAGTTACTAGATAGGGATTTTGTCGTTGCTACTTCAATAGGTTGGTATTTGGGCCGTTGAATTCCGCAATTAGTAACGGTTTCTCTCTTATACTTGAGGTAAGAGATCAGTTCAAAGTTGGGCCTCGAGCGATCGATATCGGTCAGCTGTGAAACGTGTTTTCAGAACCTTTGTGTTTCGAAGGATAGAGAAGCGTGCAGTCGGCCGAATTCAATAAAACAAAATGGAATCTATTCCTGAGAGTAAGTAGAAACATAATATGTATACTTAATTTTTTTAAAAATAATTTGTTAATGTAATAATTAACGTTGATTGTTGGCGAAAAATGAAAATGCTATAATCAAAAATTTGTGTTTAAAATGAAAAATAACTATGTGCACCGTCGTGCGGGGCTAAAAACTTAACATGACATTATTCGAAATGTTATTCTCTGTGAGAATCACAAAAAAACAGCTGCCCGTAGCTGCCGTTTTAGTGCCTGTGACAAATTTTCGTAGCGCGTGCAACATGTAGAAAAAAACTGAAATAATGAATTAACAAGGTTTTTTTTGTGTTTTTAGCATTTTTATTCAATATTTATTAATCAGCATGCTTATAAACCCAAATCAACTCATTTTTAATTATAAACACGATCATTTCGTGTTAAAAATGGAAAAAATTGATGATTTGGTCCGCCATATTAGTCCGCCATTTTGTTTTTTGGCATTTTCATTCAAGGTTATTAATTAGCATCCTTAAAAATTCAAACTAACTCTTCTTTACTTATAAACATAATAATGTTGTGTTAAAAATACAAACTTATGGTAATTTTGTCCGCCATATTGGTCCGCCATTTTGTTTTTTTATGCATTTTTATTTAATATTATTAATCAGCATGCTTATAAACCCGAATGAACTCATTTTTAATTTTAAACACGATCATTTTGTGTTAAAAATGAAGAAAATGATGATTTTGTCCGCCATATTGGTCCGCCATTTTGTTTTTTTGGCATTTTCATTCAAGATTATTAATCTGCATCCTTAAAAACCCGAATGAACTCATTTTTACTTATAAGTATGATCATTTTGTGTTAAAAATACAAAATTTTGATAATTTTATCCGCCATATTGGTCCGCCATTTTGTTTTTCGGAATTTTTATTACAGATTATTAATTAGAATGATCATAAACCTCTGAATACAAAGTTTCAGTCAAATCGTACAACGCTTTCGACTTTTGACCAGCTTTTCGGCATTTGGCCCCACAGTGCGACGCGCCCAAGAATCAGAAGAAGAAGTTTAGGACCGGAGTCCGTTTATATTACCTTCTGGGCCGGCTGACGGAACTGCGTCATCTCGCTGTTTCCGCCGACGCGTTTCCGCAGCTAGCCTGTGTACGGGGTTCCCAAGTTTGCCGCAAGTGGTCTACGGGGTTCACAAGTGGCCACCCACGACACGGCACCCCTTCCCTTCCGCTCCCTAGGTTTGCCATTGCTCAGCCCGGCGCCCTTTCCCTCCAGCGCAACCCGCTGTCGCCAACTACTTCCATGAAATGCACGTGGCTAATATTTTGTAACGTTTGTACAAGGCGACTGATATGACGTCACACTATGTTGCGTTCCGCGAAGGCAGCGGCACCAACACGGTGCCGCGCGCCGGGCCGCTGCCGCTGTGGTCGCTGCTGCTGCGGGTGTTCCCGCCCGCGCTGTGGGCGGCCGTGGCGGGGGCGATGGCGGCGTGGGCGCTGGCGTGGCGCGTGGTGGCGGGCGAGTCGTGGGCGGCGAGCGCGGCGGCCGCGCTGCGCGCCTTCTCCTCGTGCGGGGGCTCCCCGCAGGACAGGGTGCGCGCCACGCCGCAGCGCCTGCAGCTGGCCGGCGCGCTGCTCGCCTCCGGCATCGTTATCGTGGCGCTTTACCAGGTGGGTCGAGGGGCGTGGCACACCTCTCAGCCAAGGGGTGAGAACAGAAACGAAGCCGCAGAGCCACCAGCTAGTGCTCTACCAGGTGAGTCAAAGGGCGTGGCACACCTCTCAGCCAAGGGGTGAGAATAGAAACGAAGCCACAGATCCACCAGCTAGTGCTCTACCAGGTGAGTCGAGGGGCGTGGAACCCCACTCAACCAAGAGGTGAGAATAGAATCGAAGCCACAGAGCCACCAGCTAGTGCTCTACCAGGTGAGTCAAGGGGCGTGGATCCCTCTCAACCATGAGGTGAGAATAGAATTGAAGCCACAGAGCCACCAGCTAGTGCTCTACCAGGTGAGTCGAGGGGCGTGGAACCCCTCTCAACCATGAGGTGAGAATAGAATCGAAGCCACAGAGCCACCAGCTTGTGCTCTACCAGGTGGGTCGAGGGGCGTGGCACCCCTCTCAACCAAGAGGTGAGAATAGAATCGAAGCCACAGAGCCACCAGCTAGTGCTCTACCAGGTGAGTCAAAGGGCGCGTCTATTGATCCTCCTTTTAGCAAAAATATTTTCGTTTGACCGCCCTTTAAAACCGAAGATATATAAAATTCATATTTTTGGACAGCCTCCGAAAATATAAAAAAATGAATTCAATTCGAAAAAGAATCGATTCATTGTATATTTATTATTTATTATATATGTATTAATTATTTGTTTAACATAAACACAGTTAAAAATGTGTGTGACGTTTAAAGGACTAAGTGTACTCTGTGAACGTTTTCTTTAATTTTAGGATACCTATTCTTATCCCCAGTCAATTATATATACTGGTAGGCAATGAGCACTTTTGGCAAGAGTGAATAACGAAGTATTTGCTCTTATGTCGTAAAAAGTGTAGCCCTCTTTGTGAAGGAATCGATTTACTGTTGAGAAAACATGGAGAAAGATAATTTGAATAATTATATTTCCCCCTGAACTCTACAAAACGTGCACAGATAGTGTAGTTTGTTTTATGTCCTGAAGCAACATTTGAAGGGACCATCTCAGCCTCTCAACTGAGTGAAAGGTCTGTGCGAGATGGGAACGATGCTGAGGTATAATAGTTTTTGATATTTTTGGGATGTTTTACTATCAACTAATTTTCTATGATTTCAAAAAAAATTATTAACAAAAATTTTAACGAATAAATTCTTGTATGTTGGTTCATTTAATTGGTTTCCTTAAATGAACCACTACAAAAGATCAAAAATGAACTGTCCCTAATTCGCCATCAATTACTTATCACCAAATTCTACATAATTAACCGTAACAGTCAATGATATACATGAGGAGTGATTTAAGCATTTACGTTCATATGAAATGATCCTCATTAGGAAAATAACAACAAATTCAACAAACTATGCTGACGATTATGAAAGAAGGTACATTTGATATTAGCCATCTTTTATGACTAAAAGATCCATATTTTATTCAACTGAAGTTCAAGCGCAAAATATAAGTACACGCATTTTTACGATTTGGATATTACTCACCAAAATTTATATTGTTATTAAAAATAGCTAGGGGTAGATTGAGCTCCGGAGTCTTGGAAGACACTCAATCTAAGGGAAGAAAACCCTAAAAGAAAATTACCTGGTCCTCCTGGAAGGGGGTTGAGGCATGGGGTCAGCACCCCCATACTCGGAAAATAAAAAAAAGCCGCTCAAACTCTCAATGGAAATGAGCCTTGGATTAACTCACAACGTCGACAAAGGCAAAGAAAATTGTCTATGAATTTTGGATGCTGGAATATGCAAGGTTTAAGCACTAAAGTAAATGAAGTTTTTAACGCAATAGAGGAGTTTAACATGGATATAATAGTGTTGAGTGAAACAAAAAAGAAGGGAAATGGAAATGAAAGGAAATGAAATTATGTTCACTTTTTTAGTGGAGTGGGAAAAGAAAAACGAGCAAGAGCAGGAGTGTCCATAGCTGTACATAATAGATTGGAGAAAAATATATTCTTAGCTGGGTAGCAATTGATGAGAGGATAGCATGTCTCGAACTTGTACTAAGCGGACGCAATGTTTTTATTATAGGAATTTATGCTCCAACAGACGATGCAAGTGTGGCAGAAATAGATATATTTTTAGAGAAACTGACTATGCTGCTGGATTCTATTGGAAATCGCAAAGAAGTGGTGCTTCTAGGTGATTTTAATGGAAGAGTTGGAAAACGAATGGCGCATAATGTTGTGGGGCGATATGGTGAATATGTATTAAATGACAACGGAGACTTATAGATGCATGTGAACTGTATGACCTTAAAATATTGAATGGCTATTTTCCACATAAAGAAATACATAAATTCACGTGGACCCAACCCACCAAAATTGCAATCAATAATTGACTACATAATTACTAAACGACAGTCATCAATAAAGTGGAGCGATGTTCGGGTTCAAAGAGGTGCTACCTACTAAAAAGAAAAGCTTACCTTATGTATAAACCGTACTTCAAAAGTTATGGAAACACAAAACCAAGTACAAAAGATGGAAAAATAGAGAGTCAGATGTGGCCGAAATACAATATTGAGAGCCTTCAAGATGATTCCATTGCATTTTTGTACAAATTGCGCATAGCAGAAAAATTGAAGTACATCCCTATAGGAAATACTGAAGAAAAATACCAATTTTTAGAAAAATGTACTCATGAAGCCGCTAAAGAAGCTTTGGGAGAGAAGGGAAAATGTGTATATAAACAAAAAGACTTGTGGTGGACAGAAGATATAAAGAACCTGGTCGAAGAAAAGAAAAAGTTATATTTGAGATGGCTTTCCACAAAGGATTTAGAAGACAGAAGTGAATACAACAGAATAGAATATTTGGTCAAGAAAGAAGTGAAGAAGGCAAAAAATTTATTCTGGGAACAAAAATGTGACAGATTAGGCATAGTGCATTGGTAACACCAAATCCAGAGAGGCATGGAAAATGTTACATTCCATGAAATTGAATACAACCCAAGAATGGCATTTAGTAGACCCAATTGGTATTGAAAAATGGCAAAAATACTATGAAAATCTTTTGACAGAAAATAGAGCTAAATTTCAGGGAATAAATTATGAACCACTGCCCATAAATTCGATCACACCAGATGTGACTTTGGAAGAGTTAAAAAAAGCGTTAAGAAACATGAAAAATAATAAAGCACCTGGGCCTGGAGGTAGATCCATAGAGCTGGTTAAACATTATCCTATCGTAGGTTTGGAATTAATTACTGAAATATTCAATGGCATTTTGAAAGGAGGTGAAATACCTGAAATATGGAAATTAGCCTATATAAATTCAATTTAGAAAAAAGGTTGTAAAAAAGATTGTAATAATTATAGAGGGATAAGAGTGACTTCATCTTTGGTTAGACTGTATCGACGAGTGGGTAAGAATAGAATTGAAATGCAAACATCAAACTCAGAAGAGAAAAGTGATTTTAGACCAGGAAGATCATGTATAGACAATATTTTCTCTCTCAAACAACTGATGGAAAAAACAATTGAGCGAGAAAGAGAACTTCACATAATTTTCATTGACCTCTAAAAGGCTTATGATAATGTACCAGTAAAAGAAGTATGGGGGGCAATGGAAGAAAAAGGAATATCAACAACATACATAAATGCAGTCAAACAACTTTATAAAGATAACAAAAGTCAAGTAAAAGTGGGAAAATGTCTATCAGACAACTTCCCAGTAAATAAAGGATTACGGCAAGGCTGCTGTATATCTCCAATCCTGTTTAAGATGTACATTGATAAAGCCCTAAAAGAATGTAAAAGAAAGTGCAGAAGCATGGGTGTGAAAATAGGTGATGAAACATTGTTTAGTCTACTATTTGCAGATGACCAGGTGATAATGGCTGAAAATGAAGACGATGTAACTTATATGTTCAGAAAATTAGTAGAAGAGTATGGAAAATGGGGGATGGAAATAAATTTACAAAAATCTGAATATATGGTGGTGGGAGGTATGCCCCATGATTTAGAGACTAGTATAGGAATAATTAAATGTAAAACACAATATAAGTATTTGGGAGTCACACTAACAGCAGATGGTAGAGACCAACAGGATGTGAAAAATAAAAATATAAGAGGAAAAATAGCCACAAGACAGTTGAACCCAGTGCTATGGAACTCAATTATTTCAATGAAGACACAGAAACGCATATATAGCTCCTTCATAGAGAGTACCACACTCTATGGGGCAGAAGTCTGGACACTATCAAAAAAATTGAAAGACAAATTTAAATCAACAGAAATGATGTTCTGACGAAGATGTTGTAAACTTTCTCTGTTAAATAAAATAAGAAATGATGAAATAAGAAATAAAATGAAAGTGCAAACAACCTTGAACGAGACGATCGAAATGAGACAACTAAAATGGTATGGACATATGAGAAGGTTGAAATCGGATAGACTTCCTCAAAAAGTTTGGGAGTGGATACCAAATCGAAGAAGATACAGGGGAATACCGAGAAGAACATGGAACATGGCAATAACTGAAGCCATGGAAAAAAGAGAAATGGAAGAAAACGATGTATGGGATAAAGAGGCATGGAAATTGGGATGCGGAAAACGGCCAAGGCTGTAAAAAACCGCTAAATAGATAGTAGATTAAAAATAACCTATGTGCCCTTGCAGATTAAAGTGTAAAATATTTGTGGCGTTTGACGGCGCTTTTATTCCTTTTGCAGTAACAAAGTCGTCTTGCTACTTTTTGACCATTTTAGAGTAGGAGATAAAGATTACTGAGCATATTTTATTGTTTGCACTATCAACAATGGCGGAATTAGAGGACAGAACGTATAAAACGCACATTTTTTCAAACGTTATTGCTATTTGATGGCACTTTATGTTGATAGTAATAATAAAGTGTTGCTATTATCTATATTCATATACTATAAAATATTTTGGAGGGTGAAGTTTTAGCGACGTAATAGTGTTGAAATATCAGTGTTTACGAAATTTAACATTTTAGCAACAATTCAACTAGGTATTAAGTAATCATTTTGTATCTCTTGTCAAAATTATTTTGCAACATTCACCTCAGAGACAATTTGAGGATCTTCGGGCCCTATTGCTAACGTTTCGGAATTGTTTATAAAATTGTTAATTTTTGCAAAATTGTTAATTCGTAGTTTTCGGTTCTGAGTTTCGATTCTGAGAACACTTCCCTCTTGAGAATTACAAAAATTGGAAATTGTTTATAAATCTGCAAATGTTGCAATATTTTTAATTGTCTACTCGGAACTGCCTTTAAATGAGTTGAAAAATACCGCAATCCGATCGGCAGCATCACCTATCGCTTTCGAGATATGTAAGAAATTAGCATGTAATGACAACTCCCATTTCTTTGGGAGTTGACCTGTTCGCAGTTTCCACACTAATCTACCCTTCAAGCCGTTTTGCAAATGAAAGTGCATTTAGCGGAACTCTTTTTCCATCCGACCCTGATACCACAGTGCTATTTAAAACTACCTTCAGAAGTTCTTACCAATGTTCCCCTAAATACGCTAATGCCAATGTCATCTTATGGGAACGCCAAATTCTCTGAGCTTATGAAAGAGTCGGTCATTTCAACGACGAAGCCACTTTCTTATAATAGTCATAACATCCATAATTTCTTTAATTTATTATATTCTTTAAATGCGCCCAGTGTCTATGAAAAGCAAACATTAACACTATCATTTACATTAATAATGACCATTGTTAGGATGGAAATGTTATTTTTTTATTTGTTGCGCCTTCGTAACGCTTTTATAAGCTCTTCCGGGGCATTGAGCGCTTGGTTTAATCCTCCTTGAAATCCTTTTTTAAATTTAGTCAGTCATTGACTTTTATCTCTTCGGCCAGGGGCAAGTTCATATCTCCTTTTAATCGTTTGTAAAAACCATGTCAGGTTAATATTATTGGCAACGGAATTGTAGAGTTTTATTGAATTTGAAATGACTGCTAGGATATTTTTAGGATTTATGAACAAAATATAGCTACCTGAACTGGACCCTGTCGCAAGAAAACGCAAAATGAGTCAAATATCCGTATATCACCAATATTCGTGCGAAATATTACGAATATACCGAAATTAATTGAAGTCCTAAACTAACACGGGCATGTAAAGGAATTCACATATAACATGTATTGTGACACTTACGGGAAACAACTCCACACAGAAACTACACTGCAACTCTTGAGGTGGTCTACACGCTGAGGTGCGACATTCAGCAAGAGCAATCAGCAAGGTCTTCCCATCCACGAAAGAAACTCGATTATGACGATATTTGAGTTATGAGGTTCTTGTATTTAATAGCGCGACTTATTTTGCTGCATCTATAGAATTAGACTATAGAATGCTGTTTCTATATAATTAGACTATACCGGTCATTAAAAAGAATAATAAAGTTGATTTTATCAATTATATTTAACGTATTAACTACCATTTAGACTGTATAATTCTAAAAGATCAAATATGCATGTAGCGAGTATTGTACTTCAGCATCCGGCTCAATAACCCAAACTGAATCAGGTTTTTCGCCATCGACATCGCTGTGGCTTCTCTATCTGACCTCGTTTCCTTCATCTCAATGGGGAATGTAGCTATTCAAATAATGGTTCTCCACGTTCTTGCAGCGATTCCTTCTCGAAGGGTATAAGTGATAATAGCCAAATTCGGTTGCTGACTTGCCTTTGCATGTAGGTTTTATTACATGGAAGCGAACATTTTCATAACAATTCTTTCCAAAGCACTCGTTGCTACCTGTATTCATAATTCAATTTCATATTCATTTGCTGGCAAGGGAAGAATCAGTGTTCATGGAACCGTACACAGATTGGAATTTTCACCATAGTCCACAACACAGTGTTAACTGTTATAGACCTTCAATAAGTAAATAGAATTGGTTGAAGAAGAAACTGCAGTGTTCCATTATTTTATTTTACAAATCTGAATTTTTGTTTGTAATAAAGCTCAAAACTTATTCATGTAGACATACCGCCGATTCCTGTTACAGTGAACGTCTTGGGACTACCATTTTTAGTTGAGTATTGTTCGTGCAACCTGTCTATATTCAATTATACCGTGTGGCCCACCTAAGATGTTCCCTTCAATTTTCTCCTGAACCGTTGCAGATACTGAGATGCGGTTTTCACTAAAACTACTATATGCAAGCACATATGATCATGCATAATATTATTCTATTGCATTTTTTATTGCAGAGATATTGACCCATCTTCGATTTTTTAAATGGAACCCTATAGAGTTTTTTAGCTCATCATAACTAGCGTGAAGAGACGAGCTCGTAAATATGCATATCGCCATTTGTTACATAACAACATTTTCGAGAAATTAAGAGTTTTAAATACGCACGCTGACTGCTGATTTCCGTAATCTGAATGAGAAATTCCGGGTGATATGCAGCGAGGCTATTCCCTTCCGTTGCGTCGGCCGAGTAAAGTGGGAAAACTGGAGATGCCTCGATGTGACGTAAGAAATATACCCCATAGAATATAGTCCAGGAGCGTAAGATCAGGTTACCTTGCCGGCCAGTTTACTACAGCACCGCGCCCAATCCATCGGCCGGGGAACTTCTCATTCAGCACTTGCCTAGCCACAAGCGCGTTGTGGATTGGACAGCCGTCATGTTGCATCCACATACAATTTCTTATATCCAGAGGAATTTCCTCCAGAAGCAGCGGCAATGTTTCACGAAGAAATCTTGCGTATTTGTTTCCTGTCAAATGTCCATCCATGAAATAGGGATGGTGTCGTTAAGAATACCGCACCTGACATTAATACTCCACTGCTTTTGGTTCTCAACTTCACGAAGCCAGAGAGGATTGTCCACTGCCCAGTAGTGAATGTTGCGTAATTCACCTGACCGCGATTCGTAAATGTTGCCTCATCGGCAAACATAATCTTCTTAAAAAAGTCCTGATCATCTCGCATGTGTTCCAGAGCAAAACGACAAAACTGAACGCGTTTCTGGTAATCACCATCATAAAGCTTCTGGTGCAACCGAGGTTCAGGTTCACTATATCCGAATCTTCTTATTCCTATTCGTAATGTAAATGAAACGCGACTAGTACTTTAGTTCACTCTAACAGGGTTGACAATACCTGAGTTCACTACAACCGGAGTCGACTGTATATTTAAGAAAATGAATTATTGATGAATCATCGTGTTATTATTTTGATTTAGCATTATTTTGGAAAGAAGAAACTAAAAGAATGGGCGAGGGAATTATATTTCACACTTATGCGATAGAATAGTAGTACATGTAGCATCTACTCATCCGAGGGAAGTTGGTAAAGGGCAGAAGGTTCGCTGACGAGGTAATGTATTTTTTTCAGTGTTTTTTATTTAATACATATTGTCAAGAAGCTCACTTCCAACATCACGAATAGCAAAATGTGAGAGCTAGGGGGCGGATTTTAATGAAATGTCATTTTTTTCATTTTACTTTAGAACAATGCTTTTTAGTACAGACATTAATTTTATGTTATGACAAAAGCACATGACCCATTTTGTCATTTTTTGCATTTTTCGTCGATTTCTACTAAGAGGTCATTTTTTATCTTTTCCCGTTATTTTTAAAACATTTTTCGCTGTTTTCATCGATTTGAATATCATTGTAATGGTACTTGCTACAAATAATATTTACGGGATGCAACAAACGTTCTCCACAGAATTATTAAGTAGCCCATTCGATTTGTAATGTCAGTCGTATGTTTTCTAAGGTTTCTCTGGCACCTATCTGCGCCATCGTCAGTTCAGCCGATTTAGAGACAATTAAACATAGAATTTTACTGATAAAGAACGGTTCAAACCAAACGTTTGCCAACTGAACTCATTAGAACGAAAGGAAGAAACCTCGATTATCAGTCACATATCCAACAACTTAAGTTCTTCTAAAGTGGTTTAAAATCAATTTTTTACGTCATTTTTCTTTGATTTAGGTCATTTTAGGAGCATTTATTCATCTTTTGGGCAATGGTTTAGGTCATCAAACTTCGCCCCCTAGTGAGAACAATTCTCATTCGCAGACGGTTGTATGCCATATATTTTCAACCACTTTACATACCTACACTTGTACGACTCTGGTTATTCTTATGGCTTCTCTGGTGAGTTTAATGTATATTTTGTATTTATTGTCTTTTCTACTGGAGCTTCCTATAGTATATTGCGGTATAAGTAAATTTTTGCCAATAGAAAAATACATTTTATTTTCAGGGAAAACTCTTCAATCTCATGGAAAATCCAGAATTCTTCCCAGAGATCGACACGTTCCAGCAGCTTTGGGAATATGGTCCAATTGTAACGGCGAGCGATCCCGACGAGCTACAATATTTTCGAAATTCACCTCAATACGTCTGGTCACAAAAAGAAAAGGACATCAGAAACAAAACTACCAGCCTCCAACAAGTAGTAATGGACAGTCACCAATCTCTGAGTCTATTGGAGAAAGGCAAAAAAATAGCTCTCATTTCCAGAAACGAGGGCGACATAAGTGTGCGCTACGCCAATGGGGAATTATGGCGCCAACTCCACCCTATGAAAGACACCCTCTACGAAACTTTAAGTGTAATGGGAGCGCGAAAGTAAGTTTATTGCAACGAATGCTATATTTTTACGTAATAAATTTGTTATACCGGATATTTCTGCAGCCACCTAGCCCCAGCATTCCTAAAATAAGATTAACAGCAACTCGCGCAAAAGGCTTTAACAATGTTACAATTTGGCAAATTTGTAACGTTTTTTAGAAGTTTGACAACAGTGGCTAATTCTGCGGTCTAAAACTATATAGTTGTGTTGACAAAGTAAGAATGATTGGATCAAATTCGAGCCATTCTTAACCATTTATTACGCCATTTTTTAATATTATATAGCTTAGACCCAATATATTGGAGAAAATATTTAAAAAATTATGTTTCCGGACATTAAGACTTTATGCACGACGTATAGTAAATTACTTCCTCTAAAACGTTGTTTAGTCAGAATCCATATTTCTTGGTGTCCTTGACATCTAGCGTCTAAATCATTCAACCGATTGTTTCCAATATCGATTTGGCTGATGTCACGGTCCTTTGAATTTGATATAGATATTTAAATTATGAAGGGTACTTTACATAAAGCCCTGGGACATTTTCAAAATTTTCAAAAAGAGGGTCCATTTTTTTATTAAATTCGGTGGATTGTTGAAGACCGATTTTGAAATAAGGACATGGATTTTTTTTTAAATTTGAGCGCTATTTGCGAAATTTTTCGTGAAAATACAAACAAATAATATGCTATAAATAACAAAAACAACATTACTATAAATTCCCTATCAAAGTGAGCTCAATGCGCACCTTTGCAGATGTGCAAACTCCCGTAAAATTCTTACACGATGCCAAATCCAATGTTTTGCACATTCGTTGATCTGATAGAAGTACATACAATGTAAGAAAAAATTTACAATTGCCAATTGCCAAAACTACTCATTACATGGAATTATTTAGAAATTAATGTTGAAGATTTTTTTGTTAAGAAAACAAATGGGGCTACGACAGCACAAACTTCCTCGCACTATTTGTAATCTCTGAAAATTACACAAAAGCTCTCATTGCATAAAATATTACATGCCATTATTAAAGGATCGAATATTACAGAATAGATTTCACGGAAAATAAAATATTATTAATCAACATTGTAGGTCTAGGAAACGGAAAAGTATTACACTGTTCCACTTTTCGAATAGTCTGAGATTTCAACGAAAACCCTGCCTGCACCAATTTTGTAAGTGTTCCCGGCTCCGTTAGAGAAAAATTAACAATTTGGAGTGATTTAGCCGAAAATACCGTTTGAAATGTTGAAAAACTGAAAATGCAAAATATCGATTTCAAAGTCTCCCCGATTCGACTTAGTCCAGATCGATCGCGGAATATTTGGAAGAAAATTCGTCGAACGGTTTATGCGCTAGTTGTTCACAAACAGTTAAACGGTATTTTCTCCATAAGCAAAGTTTTCGATATCGACCACTATAAAACGTGGATTCTGATTGCACAAGGCACAAGGCAATCTTTTTCCGTATTAGGGGACCAAGAAAATGAGATTTTGACGAAAATTCGACTCTTTCCCTGAAGCATTACATAACTTTCTCTGTACTATTAAATAGTATGCAAGAAATTAAAAAGGAAGGCTGAGAATTAGATGGAACCGTGATTCAGGAGCTAAAAGGTGTGTAGAATTGGAGGAAAAGAGCAGGGGTGAAAGCAGTGGAAGAAATTACTTGAGCACGCGAAGATCCAACGGGTTACAGCATCGGGTCAAGTAGTATTGTAGACGTTCTTGTCTTGCTTGAAGAACGAAAATAAATCTATGTTTAGAATAGATAGAGGTGGAGGAAAATACTTCAGCAGGCGAAGTTCATATGTTGGTGTAGTAGCGCCGGCGAGTAAATATTGATGATGTTCTTGCTCGTGATACATGTCCTTGTTTGCAGGAACTGGCCGTGGGCGGACAAAACGAACGGGCTGCTACTGCGGCTGAAGGCTGCGGGGCTGACGGATCAGTGGCGGGTGATGGGCGAGCGAAGCGTGCGCTTCCTGTACGTAGAGTTTCTCAACGAGTCTCTGGTCCAGGATCCGGCGGTCGAAGCGATGCCGTTCGCCTTCCGCCTGCTGGACTTGGTGCCCGCCTTCCTGGTGTGGGGAGTCGGACAGCTGGTAGCCCTCGGCACTTTCGCCGCGGAGCTGAACCGGGAGCAGCGGAGGCCACAGGCGGCGGGGCGCACTTCATGCTAGCAAGCATTATGATGGGGCACGTCACACGAGCAAGCATTATGATGGGGCACTTCATAGGAGCAAGCATCACAATGGGGCACTTCATACGAGCAAGCATTATGATGGGGCACTTCATGCGAGCAAGCGTCACGATGGTACACTTCATGCTCTCGCATGAAGCATCACGATGGGGTACATCAAGCGATCAAGCATCACGATGGGGTATATCAAGCGCATAAGCATCACGATGGTGCACTTTATACGAGCAGTCATCACGATGGGGCACTTTATGCGAGCAAGCGGCACGATGAGGCACTTCATGCTCTCGCATGAAGCACGACGATGGGGCACATCAAGCGAATAAGCATGACGATGAGGCACATCAAGCGAATAAGCATGACGATGGGGCACATCAAGCGAATAAGCATGACGATGGGGCACATCAAGCGAATAAGCATGACGATGGGACACATCAAGCGAATAAGCATGACGATGGGGCACTTCGTGCGAGTAGTCATCACGATGGTGCACTTTATACGAGCAGTCATCGAGATGGGGCACTAAACACGGGTAAGCGTCATAATGGGGTACTTCAGAGGTGAACACGACACTGTGGAGCACTTAAAAGTGGACATGATGGGGCTGTTTAGTAAAGGAAGTAGCAATATGGGGCATTTATGCGGAGCAATTAGCAAGTGGAGCTATTCAAAGGAGCAAAAGCCACGATGCACTCGGGAAAAAAGCAAAAGATGGAGCCTCATTGGAAAATCCTGTAAGTCGTCCGGGTGTTATTTTGAACTAAATTTAAAATGTGTGTCCTTCGTTCGTTATAAACTTACAGCGGGCATAAAATGAACTTGCAATGGAAATGAATAGAATATTGTTCCCGGGCACAGTCGGCGTAAGCAGAATAATGATAATAACTACAACTATAAACACCTTTGAGCGCACTCACATTTATGTTTCCCCACTACGGATTACTTTACCACGTTTGCGCTTTATGGGTGGAGGATCACTCATTCTGAAATAATATTAGCAAGAAGAACAATTACATTTAAAAAGGTTTAATTCAATAAATTTACTACAACTATTAATCAAATCAAACAATGAAAAAGAAGAAAAGTAAACGAAATTACTTTTAATTTTCACGTGATTAAAATCACAAATCTGAAAAACAATAAAACCTAAAGAATGAACACAGAACTTTTTTCTAAACACACCCATTTTAAATTTGAACGTGAACGGCCAGTGATTCGGTAGTGCCACTGCATTCGTCAACAGATATTTAGCTACAGGCAAGGCGCACTCAGGAATTTTCTCTGTGGGTGAAGGGGGCTACAGGTGTGAGTGCCAAGCCAACTTGGTTTCCTTATATAGAAATTTCGTTTATGCTGAATATAAAATGTATTTTATCTGTTAACTTTAATATTTTTAATATTAATATTTATAACGTAAACAATTTATATAATATTGATTCGTTAGTATAGAAAAATTGTAAAAGTTATATATTTGAATATGTTTATTGGCTTCTGGAAGAGCTAAAACACCCACTCGGGCGCGCAACTTCGTTAGACCTGATATATAATGAAAGCGAAAAAATAAAAACTCGCCACGAACTGTGTTAGATGGCAGTCTTCGACAGAATGCGTTCGATACAGTGAACCATATTTGCAATCTGATATTTGAAACAAGTAGCCGTAAACTGTTTTTTAGGTTAAAAGGTAAATCGATGAGACTCGCCCTTTTGATCAGTTTGGGCAAGTCGTATGACTTTTTTGCATGAATACGAATAATACATATTGTCAAAAATTATAATTATTGCTCCAGGAAAAATAGCGTTGTACCTTTCCTTTAAAATCCTCTCAACTTCTTTTTTTTTTTTTTTTTTTTCTTCTTCAGCTTTTTCCCTTTAAGGGGTCGCTGTTTTTCTGGTTTTGGCGAAAGTTTTACGGCCGGATGCCCTTCCTGACGCCAACCCACGTGGGGATGATATGATATATGAGGATGATAGGAGGTGAAAGGACGAACACAATACAACCATGCCCGAGGCGGGACTCGAACCCGCGACCCTTCGGTCCGAGATCGCTACGGCACTACTGCCTTAGCGATCTCGGCCACCCGGACCGGCCAAATCCTCTCAACTTCTATGTGACGAAAATAAGCTCAGGCAGACGGCGTTATTTACTATCCGTTCACCCTAAGAAAAAATCCTGGTGTTCTAACACACAAATACACATGTGTAAGAATGATTCTCGTTGGTTTGCAGTATGAGCTATGCTCTCGGGGTAACCTGACGCTAAAGTAAATATTTCTCCGTATAAAGACATACTGAGACATAATGAGAATCATCATAACACACGTGGAATTCTTTACATCACGATTTTTTGACGATGAACTGATCAGTTACGGTGAAAGGAATACACCATAAATTAGGCTCAGACATTAGCTAGCTGGCAAAGTCGGACAATCTATTCTAAATGCCAAATACACATTATTGCTGCACGTGAAAAACATCTGTAATCGACTTCCGGCTGGGACGGTCAATGTTTTGAACAAACATCATTTGTAACATTTCTTCCGCTAAGTAAGAATGGTAGGCGATGGTAGTAGGCAATTTCAAGCCAGGAAACATACGAATTGTTAAAATTTACAACTGTGACAAAGCAGTAAAATAATAATAATAATTATTATAATAATATAATAATATAATAATATAATAATATAATAATATAATAATATAATAATATAATAATATAATAATATAATAATATAATAATATAATAATATAATAATATAATAATATAATAATAATAATAGTAACAATAACAATACCAACAACTCTTGGTACGTATACCGTCAAAATCATCTTAGCCGCAAAAGTACAAGTTAGTTTGTTCCATTGTAATGAATTGTTTTACACTTGTTCTCCGCTCATTATTAAACAATTAATAACTATTTTTTAAATGTTTATGAATATCGTTTGTGTGCTATCAATGTAAAACTTTCTTTTTACCACACAATAGATATATTACATTTTCATGTACATTTCACAAGAGATTTTTGTCATTTCAAGTTCACTTTTGTGTTGTGTTTCTTATTTATTGATGACATTGATTAATTGGTTACTCCAGCAACGAAATATATTCTTTTGTGTGTATATTGGATGATATTCACGAAATGTTAATAAAGAAATAGTGTCTTAACGAATGTTAAACGTGTGTTGAGGTTAAAATGGCGCAACTAAGTTAAAATTTACTCACATTTCAAATTGGTTGAAGTATATTGGCATGTTATATTTCTTATTATATTAAAGAATACAATCTGTTTGATGTCTATAGGTTCAAAGAGAAAGATGGAGTTATGTTTAAAAATGTATATGTTTGAATTTTAAAAATCACAAATGCACACATAAATAAAATTTGATGTATTAAGCAATTCACACATGTGACGTTCTTGTTGCATGCTGGTGTTTTTTAATATCATTTACGGATTACTGTTTAAATTGCTGAAGTTTTCTGAAGTGTTGTATTTGACACAAAAGGTATTATTGTGTTTTAGTGTATTTGAACAGACTTTCGACATCAACTGCATTGATTACTTGAAATTTATAAAATTGTTCTGTTAAGAGTAGCGATGATGTCTTTTCATCCACTCTTGTGACTTTCAGAACTTATCCCAACACAAACATTCGGTTTTTATTATTCTTATGTTCTTGTTCTCAAATTTTGTAATGATCTACTGCGATTCATGTAATCTAAGTAAAAATAAATGTAAGTATTCATCTTGTTCATTACTGAGTTGGAGAGGTTGACAACCTTAATAAAACCAATATATCATTATTGTTGCAGCCTTTTCATCACACTTCCTACCTAAAGGTAGTGAAGGTAAATAATTGGAATCACTTTCACTGGTATTTTTTTTTTTTTGGTTTTATTTCTATCAAACACATTTAAAAACTGTGTGGCGTACTAAGGGGTGAAGTACAATCCGTGCACGTTTTCGGATATTCTTGCGTCTGCATTTACAAGTTGAATTCAGAAGGCAGATGAGCGGTTTTGGCAAGAATTGATAAAATATTCGCTCCCGTGTATTAAAAACGATTTGCAAACACAAAAAAATACATACATTTACAATATAGAAACAATGGAAAATAGTTAAAAATGTGTTGTTGGCAAAACCTATTGTAAAATTTGAAAACCAGCTACCCTTGATATTACGAGTAAAACATGAATATATCCTCCTGAAATTAATCAAATTACCTTCAATAAGCTAATATGCTGTAATAATATAAAAATATTTACAAAATGTGAAGTCCAGTAGATATTTGAGTAAAATTTGCAATTTGCAACCAAAGTTAATTTTAATTTACTTTTGATCAAAATTCAAAATAAAACCATCATAAGTTTCTATGAACCTCTTCAGCCTTTTTGTTTTTGCCACATTTTCCCTCCCCGAAAATATTTTTTTACGGTCCATTACAAAGATTGAGACAGTAACAAATTAATATCCTTGCTTCATCTATGTGACAATGAATTATATATGTGAAAATAGGAATAAAATGAAATAAAACTGAATACCAAAATTCGAATAACAGAAAAATGAATAAACATATATGTATAAATATTAATAAGAAAAGTATATATGCAGTTACAAAGTGACAAAACAGCGTTTAAAACAACACGTCCGCTATAACACGTTCTAGTGAGAAAACATAAAACGAATTTCACGCGGTTGCGGGCACCGCGCCTGCTAGCCAATCAGGGAACCCCGTTGCCTTAGGCATGTGCAGTTTGCTTATATGCCTCCAAGACAGATATGTAGTTACTAGCTGGGGAATAGAACTAAATCTGCAAAATTGTAAAAGAACCATAAAAAAGGTCGTATTTTGTAGAATACTGCCTAACAATGTAATCCGTGTCCAACCAGGTCTTCTTAATTTCCCCACTGTCCCCATCTATCCTTCAACTGCACCTGAACTGTCCCTCATTGTTTCTCCATTTCCCATCTACCCAGACACAAAGCATGGTTTAAAAGGACTAAGACGCATCGCTTCCGAGTTATTCGCGATCATAATAAGTGTTGCAAAAATATTTTGTTTGTATGTCATACTCTGCAAACTTCTATTTTTACTTTCTCGTCTTAGAAAGTTCTTCGTAAGAAGAGATAGATATGTAATCGTGCGCCGGAAAACAGCGAATTTTCGCCAGAAAAACTCTCATTGCCGGCTTCTGGAAACAAAAAGGTGGATAAATCATGTTGCTAAATTTAGGGGTAAAATTCTCTAACACGCGATATAGACAGAATCAGTGATTTATTGGTTATTGATTCCTAAAAATCGATTGATGGCAAAACGTCATTCTGTCTGTGTGTCCATTCGTCTGTGGTCATCGCTAGCACCTAAACCGTCAGCAGATTTTCTTGAAAATTCATGTTCCCCGATTGCATGAACTCTAGGCTCTGAGAATTTCAAACGAATATATTTACTTTGGGAGTACTTTACATGAAGCCGCAAAAACACTTTCAAAATTTTCTCAAAATTGTTGATCAAACTTTATCTTTGGATAGCGTAAAAGAAGCTTATGCCAAATACCAAAACCTTAGGCAAAATGCTCTGAACTAGCGATGGTAAAGTGTAAAAGGCTCGTTGCGGAATTGAGGATAGATGGACTACAGATTAAGGACCCCAACATTGATAAGTCCACATAGTATATAGGATGGCCTGTGGGGCTTAGTGTGATTACAGACTCGACTGGGCTTAGATAACAGGAATCTGTAGTGGCTCAAATAGCAGATTCATGTCTATACGACTGGCAAAAGCTGAACGCCTTCTGCCAGATCGTTCTGCTCTCAATGATCTGAGGATGGGAAAAGTATGCCAAAAATAAGCTGGAAGTAATGGACACGGCGATTAGGACAAACGTGAAAGAGTTTGTCTCCCTTCCTGATCGCGCCTAAACCTTTATCTACGGCCACAGGGAGGATGTAGCAATCGGAATTCAATGCTTTGAGCGCTGAGGCAGACTTCTGGGCAGTCGACTCGGCGTTCAAAATATTGACTTGCCGGGATACCAACACCAGTGGGAAGCAGCGCTTCAAGACACAGTCGAGGAGGCGGCGTACTGGCTTCAAAGCAAGCCAGACATGCTCTCACTTCTACGCTACCTAAATAATGAACGCACAGAGCGCAGCTATGGGCCTCCTACATTCTGGACGTGGGCAAGGCAGGCATCCAACTGTTTCAAGATAGAATGGGGATTCGCAGGGCAGCGCAGTGCAGAATGACCAATATTTAATAAAAAATATGTAATACAACAATCATTTAGTCAACGTTAGGTAATTTAAAAATAACATACGTTATCTGTATTACTCACCGGTATGTGCGAAGATGACTCCCCAGACCCGACTCTGCGCAGAACACCTGCCTCGTCCACACCCTCTTCCCAGAGGATGTGAAAGCGGATGTTCTGATGCAAAATCCAGAGGTGATTGGGCGTTTCCGCTTCCCAGGTGCCGTGCAGCGGGGCCTTCTTGGGCGACACCCAGGCCAACAGAATTCGCGCATCGCTCCGCAAAGGACGAACGACCCGATCAAAATCTTGCGGTATCTGAAAAAAACAACACGTTTTTCCTATCAAGGACCTCCAAAACATCTATTTCGACTAAATAAATAATATACTCCATTGTATGTGGTAGAAAAGTAAGGAATTGGTCGCCTGTCCGTCTAAAAATGAAGAAAATAGTGATGCTCCAAGAGCACAAATTTCGCGTTATTTCTAACTGCAACACAATATTATACTACATAAATCTGCAAATCTGCAATACTACATAAATCTGCAGTCTGTTTTCAATCAGCAGCATTTTTTTCCGCTCGGAGATTCGAACTCATATTCTCAGAGTTTACTCGCCGGCACTCATATCACTACGTTACAGGAAAGTCGTATGAATCCAACTCGGGCCAACGCTTAAAGACGTAAATTCTCGCTTCATGGAAAGTGCCCTCAAAAATCTATATAACAGTTTCAAACTCTCAAAGCATATAATTTATTCACATCGATCGGGGTATATTAATGTTGGAGAAAATCGCTTAGACGGTTTAGACGGTAACGTTGACCGCAGATGGATCGACAGACGGACGTTTTACCGTCAATCGATTTTCGGTATCAAAGACCTACAAAACAGGGATTCTGGCTACACCACGTGTTAGACGAAGTAAGTTAGTATTACTCGCGCAACTTTTCTTTAACCTTGCTTTCCCCTCTCTGGCACAATAAACAGTTCAAGCAAGAGCTCGCAAGGATCATTAATGACAACTTTCCAAACACAACTTCACTGGTGGTAAATAGAAACTATTTTTTGTTGAAGACGGGAACTTCTGTCTGTAATTTTCTCCAAAAAATGTAAAGAAATGACCGAAGCAGGTGAATATCCATCACAGAAGATACCTCGAACTCCTGAGAAAGTTAGATAGCAAATTATTGAGAATGTTGCGAAGGCATGACTGATTCTCCAGATATTGGCATTGCTTCATAAAATCCGGTGGTCAATTTCGTAACTAATACCCCCACTCTACCAGCATTTCTTCAATTCATCGTTCAAGAAAAGTTGCGCGAGTAATAGCACAGATTTAGCGCGAGTAATAGCAAAGAAAACGTGATGCATCGCTGACAGAAGTGCTGGGAGTGGAGACCGGCAGATGGACTCAAAGGATCATCTCAAACATATCCAAATGGATAAGCCGCAAACATGTCTCCGTGGCATACCATTCAACACAGTCATTAACAGTGCATGGATGCTTTACATCATACCTGAAGAGATTCAGAAAGACAAGGCGAGGTACGCTTCTACTGCGTCCATGCACTAGACGACACCGAACATACTTGTACGCTATTCCACTGCCCGAGATGGAACACGTTAAGGCATCGTATGATGTGACACGTTAAGACATCGTGTAATGCCTCACTAGAAAGCATAGTGACAGTAATTATCTATAACAAGGAGACGTGGCAGCAATTGAGATATATCACCACCATCCTCAAAACGATGGAAGAAGACGAAGGAAATAGCAGCCAAACTGGATACTGAGCAGTACCTCAAAATGCTATAGCTGGCACCATTCTGAAGTAATGCATAATTGCGGTTCCAGTGTGGATAACGCCAGGTGCATGAAGGGTTTGTGGTTTTATTGAGTATAAATCTCACACTGTTGAGGAGTGCGGGCTCCTCTTCGTCTTGTTGAAGAATTCCACAGTTCCCCTCGTAAAAAAATAGAAAGATAGATAGATAGATAGATAGATAGGTAGAGGCCTCATGGCCTGAGTCTCGCCACTTAAAATAAGGCATTAATTCAATTCAATTCAACTAATGATGCTGCAAAACACATACTTTCTCGCATTGTTTCTAAAAGCTCCGTCACATTACAATACCACATAACCAGCAAAAGTGTTGTAAAGCAGCTAATTATATTTCCGCAACGAGAGTTGAACTCAGATCCGCAGAGTTAACGTGCCGGCGCTCATAACACTACACAACAGAAGCGTCGGTGGGTTCGAACTCTGACAAAGGTATAAAAAGCCCGATTTAAGTAAATAAATCCTTCAACATTTTATATATCTGTTAAAAAACTCTTAAAGCCACCAGTCAGTTAAGATCTATCAAGGTACAATACTTTCTCTTCTTGCGAATAATGAGCGAGAAAGTAAAAATATCTCTTTGCATGTCAAACTCCCATTGACGGCCCTATAACTTATCGTCTCAACCATTCCATTTTATCGGAGTAGTGCCCGAACGACAATATTAAAAACAGATTTTTCCTCTAATGAAATATCTTTTTCTAAAACATCTTGAAGTGTTGAATTTTCAAACATATATACATTCAAATAGTTTTGATGCCATTTTGCGCGATACAAAATCCACTTTAAAAGTTTTAAAAACTTTTTTCTCTAAACCGCTCCAATTTTTAAAAAAAAATATTTTCATTGTAAAAATATGGCGCTTGTCTCATTTTCGGAAAACCCTCCAAATTTTTGAAAACCGCCGCTAAACCGCCGATGCCTCAAAAGTCAAGAGAAAAAAAATGTGTCGAGACAACCCACGCGATCTTTACCATGTACGCCGTGTGGTTCACGAGGAATTCGTTCAGTCTCCGGACGGAAGGGGCGGTGAGGAGCAGCGCGCGCTGGCTTATCACCCACCAGGGGGCGGCGCCCAGGGAAGGCGTGTGCTCCGGGGGGGCGTGCCACAGCAGCAGCGCCGCACGCGTGCGTACGTGCAGGGCCCTCAGCCAGCGCTGGAACGCGGCCGACCCCGCGCCCTCCACCGCGCCCACTCCCAAATCCACCACGGTCACGGCCACCCCCTCGGCCTCCAGCCACTCCAGCAGCGGCGGCGACGGCGGCCAGCGGCCGGGCAGCAGAGCGCGCTGCAGGGCGGAGCGGCCCTCGCTCGGCGGCTGGGCCTGCGCATGGAGAACGACGCCTCAGAGCCAAACACTAGCAGGCTCCAGGAGAACGCACTCTGGAACTGGCGCTGCAGGGCGGAGCGGCTTTCGCTCGGCGGCTGGGCCTGCGCATGGGGAACGACGCCTCAGAGCCAAACACTAGCAGGTTCCAGGAGAACGCAGTCTGGAACTGGCGCTGCAGGGCGGAGCGGCCCTCGCTCGGCGGCTGGCCCTGCGCATGGAGAACGACGCCTCAGTGCCAAACACTAGCAGGTTCCAGGAGAACGCACTCTGGCACTGGCGCTGCAGGGCGGAGCGGCCCTCGCTCGGCGGCAGGCCCTGCGCATGGAGAACGGCGCCTCAGTGCCAAACACTAGCAGGCTCCAGGAGAACGCACTCTGGCACTGGCGCTGCAGGGCGGAGCGGCCCTCGCTCGACGGCTGGCCCTGCGCATGGAGAACGACGCCTCAGCGCCAAACACTAGCAGGTTCCAGGAGAACGCACTCCTGCACTGGCGCTGCAGGGCGGAGCGGCCCTCGCTCGGCGGCAGCCCTGCGCATGGAGAACGACGCCTCAGAGCCAAACACTAGCAGGCTCCAGGAGAACGCACTCTGGAACTGACGCTGCAGGGTGGAGCGGCCCTCGCTCGGCGGCAGGCCCTGTACAATGAGAAAGACGCCTCAAACACACAAGCATGTATATGTATATGTATATATATATATATATATATATATATATATATATATATATATATATATATATGTTTATATGTATGTGTTTCTTCCATTCATTTCGTTATGACAACGATCAACTCTTGCCTTCATGACTATTTCAATTTCTTGTTTGACTGTTAGCACAATGTCATCTGCTGACCCTTAAGTAATTTTTATTGCGTCTTGATCGACGTTCAATTAATGCATCCTGTTGATATATATTAAATCCTTTTCCGAATGACTCAGTTACCAGCCTTTTAATTGTGAAAATAATATTGAGAATCATTTAAATCAAATGTATCGTGAAAAATTCATTGTTGGATCCTGAAATCATCTTTGCACACGATCAGTGTTAATGAGTACTTCATTCCAAAATCCTAGTAAAATTAGAAAGTCTTAAGCCAACATATGAGTGCAAATGTCAGGCAACACTTTTTGGGTCATTGGTCTTGTTTGAGTTATTGGTCATGATTTGGAAAACATTAAGAATGTTGTCGAGGAAGTTATTTACAGGTTTTATAGATTCTACCCGTGCACTCCTTTTGGATAAAGATTTCGTGTTTAGAACGACATTTATAGCTTTTTGCAATTTTTCCCAGCGTAGATTACCCAGCTGTGGATTCTGAAAAGAACTCATGTAGAGCTTCAAGTTTTCCGAAAAATGTGACCATTAATACTTGTTGCTATGCTGCATGTACACCAAACAAATGATTATCACAATCGACGAACCTGGCTAGATTATTTAAAAAGTTCATTTTATTTTGTCTTTTAGGAACTGTCACATACTATCTAATGATAATATAAATACGATGTTTATAAATGCTGTATAGCGTCTACTTGGGAATTTTCAAAGCTGCGTAAAAGTAAAAAATGCGCGGTTGGCAACGATTTTTCAATGCATTGTGGATATTCTCGCGGTCAGCTGTAGGAAACGTGTTGTTTTCACATCATTTCTTTCCGTCTTTGTGTGGTGTTCGGTTGCGAGTGGTAGTATTATTGTCCGGTGATGGATTGAACTAAGGTTGGAAAGAATGCAAGATGTGCTCAATTTGTCTCCAGTTGAAAGAGAATTACTCAAAAGCTTAATGAGCAAATACAAAGAAATTTTTAATGCTCGTTCTGACTTTTCAAAATAATCGCTTCTCTTTTGATTTACTCGTGGTGTGTCTCCCCACAATAAATCTTCAATAACTTCATCACCGAAAACAAACTCCATTTTTACGACACAAATTAATCTAACAAGAACAAACGTTCAGAGTATTACTACACTAAAAAAGTATTATTTTTATTTATTTAATAGGTAATTATTACAAACAAATTAGCTTTCCTTTGTGGCTAGGCCGAAGGCCTTTAAGCCATTACAATACCTACATCCTTTCGCGTTCTAATTTTTCGAATTCTGGTATTCACCCCAAATGGTCTCTCTATCGCATCAAAGCCGCGGAAAAGAGACCATAAGGTACGGCTCAGGAAAAAACCCCTGAAGGGGGAAAAACCTGCCGTCAGAAGCCGAGTACATTCTAATCTATCCGACGTTTATTTTAATTATTTATTTTCTGGCGCGGGCGTCCCGCCGTCTCCTTCCAGTGCTTGGCCTCCTCAGCACCTGAAATCAAACAGCGCCACAGAAGATCGTCCGCACCAGCGCCTCTGCCCTTACATTTTCGATCCTTCCTTCCCTTCACACCCTAATGTGCTTATTACTATGACAGTTTTATTTTATTTATTATATTGACCTGTTACTTACCAATTGACTACGACTTATGACTTATTTCTTAACTGTTTACTAACTTAACATAAAATTACTGATTAACTTACATATTGTTAGCTTATTGGCTTATTTATTTCTCTCCAGTCTAGGCTCCGCTCAAGCTAGCCGGTGCTGTTTTCCCACTCCCTAATTTCAATTTCCCTAATGGTCCGAACCTTTCCTAAAAATGTTCCTAATTCTAAAAAAAGTATTCATTAAAACTATCCCACGCCAATTGCAATACAGATAACACAAAAATCAGATAGAAATGCGGAAAAATAGCGCCTCCAATAAACTACAACTAACAAAATGCTATTTTACTAATGATACTTATAATCTTCACTAATTTGAAGCCAAAATATATTTAGATTTTACTTCACAATACCGAGAATTCTAGCCTACAATTGTATTAACCCTACTTTTATTTACATTACCATCTTAGAAAACACATTTGCCCAACAAATATTACGCGCAATCATACTTGTTAGCAAATACATCCATACTGAATCCAAATCCAACTACAGGTATTTACTTAAAAAATACGGAAAACCGAAATAGCGAGACGACCAAGTCGATATCTTGATATGGCCGTGATCCGCCGGTCAGCGACGAATCAATTTGCGAGTCAAATTTGATCCGAGTCAGACACGTTGATTCGTTTTACGTGCGTGGCGAAACGTACAACGGGATCAACTGAAGTTGACTCGGATCAAATCAGGATCATCCTCTTGACTCCGGCTGGTGCAACCGGCCCTATGAGCCCCAGTGAGCCCAAAAAACGCGCGTATTGGCTTGCGTGGAGGGGCTCACCAGCACTGCCTCCTCCGCCTCCGCCGGCGTGAGGGCGCGCGGCCGCGGCGCCAGGAGGTCCCAGCGCACGTCCCGCGCCACCAGCGCCGGCGCCGCCAGCAGCCACACGAGCACGGCCGCGCTCCGCATTGGCGCCTGAAGACCAAGTTGCCACTTGCGTAAGGGCCCCTTTAAATGATGTTCGTTTGGGTTCGTAGAAGAGTCACACGATTTTAATTAGTGTATAGCAGGAAATCTGGAGGAATGTTTGGAGTCGTAGAAAAGTTACTCGATTTTAATTAGTGCAATGCAGGAAATCTGGACGAATGTTTGGAGGATTTCCGTTCGGATTCGTAGAAAAGTTACTCGATTTTAATTAGTGTATTTCAGGAAATCTGGCGAATTTTGACCGGAGGGGCACCACACCACGATTTTTTGCGTCGCCCCGCAGCTACCTAAATTTGCCTTTGCATGTTCACCTAGTACCAAGCTGAAACTCAACCCTGAAATTTCTCAATACCACTGCGTTTTTAACTACTGAACAAATATGTTACGATTTGCCTTCTCTGTGCGTTGGCTAAAAAGGCCGACCTTTTGAATTCTTCATAGTGCCAAGGGAGAGTAAATCCTCTTGGACCAAGAATATGCAATAATTTCAACAATTATGTTCAAACTGTCGAGTATTGGTTTTTCAATATGCAATAATTTCAACGGTACAGTTTGAAGAAACTGTGGAGTATTGAATATTCAATGCCGAAACTTACCTGAGCCTACTAGAATTGGAACAGTTATGAGTCACCAGTGCAGATTAAGCCCCCGACTAAAGTGTTTTTGAGTTTCTGTAAGAGTCGACGACGGAATTTCCTTAGGCAGATAAAATGTCTATAATATGAAACACATTTCAATCTCAAGTAGTACCAAAGTGATGTACTCTCCGAATTGCGCAACGTAATGTGCATCTACCAGTGCACTCTTGTCTAGCGAGAGCTCTTCATGGTGAACATTTTCTCGATCAATATAAGGAAGACTCGAAGTGGCTGTGCCATATAAAGTGCATAGGTCTCTTATTTCCACAGGCTATCTCAAATCGTTCAAGTATTTATATTTTATTTCATCTAGTAACATAAATAAAACTTTATATTATTCATTCTTTACTTATATATTTAATTATTCGTTTAATTTTCTTTACTACATACAGACATTTGGTTTTATTTCGCTATTCAATTATACTTAATAGTCGGTCGGGATGCCTGATATCATTAAGCCAATAGTGCCGTGGCAACAATCTCGGACCCAATGATCGCGGGTTCGAGTCCCGCCTTGAGGATGGTTGTATTTGTGTTCGTCTTGTCACTCCCTATCATCACCATATCATGTCATTTTCACAGTTACCATACCGTTAAATGCAATAGTGGTCGCTAAATGACCTTCATGTTGATGCCACCTTAAGGAACAAAATAACAAGAAGAAACTAAAGTTGATACTGTTTTTCAATGCTTGTTAATCTTCCCATAGGTTCAATTATATCTTAAACGTTTTTTCGTATAATTTTATGTATACCAATTATGCCGAAGAACGAAATATTTGGATTTGTCTTCATCTCTTGAAATCCGTGTACCGATGAATTCGGTAAGACTAGTTATCCTTAATTGCTTCGTTGTAAAGTACAAAATACACTTTTTAAACTCCCACTATAAAACTCTGTAATAAGTATTATATTTTATTTTCAAAATTCAAAAGAAATTTGTGAGTATAATGAATTTATAAAAGTAACTTTCAACGGTTTTAACATTCCATTGTTTTCAACTGTTCGGTGATTTTTTTAAATATTATTTCTAGTTTTATATATACACAGTACTTACGACTCAAATACAAAATTTGACAAAAGCAACTCAAGAAAGTTTGACAAATAGCCAAGAAGAAATAGAACTTGCTATTTTTGGATGAAATAATACTTTTGCATTAGTGTATTCAAATATGACTATGACGCACTGGTAAATGTGAAATACCACATGGTCTCAAATTTTCTTTACTTTTCTTGTTGAATGTTCAGAAGTGGTCGACACAATTATCAGTTTTCAATTTTTAATAATAATTAATTTAATTTCGATAATTAATAAAATAAAAAACATTCCTTGATGTTTCATATTGTACAGCTATATGCAGGTATCAAATAACTATACAGACGTTTACCTACTCTCTAAACCATTATGCAGATTGCGTTAGCGCGGTACTCCTTTACATTTTATTTTCTCGCCCATCGTAAGAAAAATTGTAATCATTCGCCAGAAATCCGCGATTTTTCGACCGAAAAACCTTTCTTGCCGAGTCCTAATAACGGAAAAGCGAATAAATGTTTGTTTCGTATAGTAAACTACTTCCTTTAACATGTTGTCTAGTCAGAATCCCGGTTTTTTTGCAACTTTGAAAATTAAAATTATTTTCTCAAAAACAGCTTTATTTAGCAACTTGTTTGTACACTGTAATGGGACGTCGCTCATGTGAGGGCCACGTGTGTGATAAAAATAATTTAAATAATATTATGGGTCACTTTCTAAGATTGGGTCTAAAACGCCGTTTCAAACCGTAGTTCTGAAACCCCGGTCGTAGGCACAACTCGCGTTGGCTTACCAAGACGGAGTTTCAACGCCGTCTGGCGAGACCCCGTTTTCAAGCCATGGTTTCCTCAATCGGTCTGGCAACGCTGCCTTTGTGTATGCGTATTTCGCTCGTCCTCTGTTTTCCTCGCGGATTTTCCTTCAGTCGTATTGCAGTCTTTGTTGTGTGTAGTTGTGTTCTGGTGAGTGTTCAGTTCGTGGCGTCCACGTGCAGCAAAAGTAGTGAAGTGAAAGTGAAAAGAGAAGTGTTATAGCAAGGTAAATGTTCCGACAGAATTTAATTATTCAATATTATCATTCTTTATTGTAATGTAATATAATGAATATTAAAGCTGGCGTGTTTGTTTAGTTCGTGGCGACCACGTGCAGCAGAAGTAGTGAAGTGAAAAGAGAAGTGTTATAGCAAGGTAATGTTCCGACCGAATTTAATTATTCAATATTACCATTCTTTATTGTAATGTTATAGAATAAATATTAAAGCTGGCGTGAGAAATAACTATAAATCTAAAGTTAATGGCTGGCTTTTTTTTTCAGTAAAAAATCATTGTATGATGAGCAGCTGCTCCAGATGGCAGAAAAAGAGCACCTGCAAAAATTGTCCGACAATGCCAGAAGAATGCAGATGGAAATCGAAAAACACGAGATGCAAATGCAGGTTTTGCAGTTAGAAAGAAAAATTAAATTAAAAATATTAAAGAGTAAATGCAAATGTACATTAATAAAAAATAAAAATTTAATTTGCATTAACCATTGTAATTTTATGAAATGAACCGTGCCTTGGTCCTTCAACATCTACCTCCTTTCATATTCCAGAATCCTAATCACTTGTAATGTTATGTATACTCTGAAATTACAATCTTCTTTAAAGTAGTAGCACGTGTAAATTATTCCCCACTGCTCTATAACTAGTTGTAAGGTATATGCAATATAATTGCCAGGAAAAGGAATGTTGAAAATTTCACTTAATGGAATTGATATTTTAATTGTGTACTGTGATTTCCACAACTTTGCCTCTGGCAGGTATCAGCTGTTGAGTTTCATTCAGATAGTCCTATCACTATGGTGATGTTTAAGCTCCCGATTGGATGAAACTGCCAGTGGCAGAATTGCATAAATCGCAGTATAGTATTGATCTGTGTTTTTTTTCTCCTTTTGATATTTACGTCATCAGTTGAAGATCTGTAATAAATATATTAATTCGTATCAGTGTGTGTTAGACCTTCGAACAAGGTAGACAAACAGAACAGTTGTGACAGTATATGGAGATGGAGGGCTATTGTTCCCTATGTAAGATAGGTATGTACAAACATCAAGCACTGGGATGTGCATCATTTACTCTATTTCAAGATTTTGAAATATATTAGAATTTAAGAAATCATGATTGTCCTGTTTACTTGAATACGACCTGAAAGAGGGCCATGCATATTCAGTCAAAATTAGTTATTTCATGCGAGTTTAAGATTATCTGATACTCTGTATTAAAGTTGATACCTAATGACCAATTTATAGCCTGTATTCAAATTAATAGGATTTGAGAGGGAGGCCCTTTTCCCGCAAAGCAGGAAACATGTCAATAGGCTTCAGTAGTAATGTTCTGTGAATATCTTCAGTTTTGCATAATTCATTTGCAAGTGAGCAACATATTAAAGGGAATGACAGAAGTAAAAAGAGAATATCAACTCATTTAATTCAAGTTTCACTTGCATGAAGGGAAATAATACCAACCCTAAAATATGCAGGTCATTACATTATCGTTAAGTATACAATGAAATTTAGCATAACTATGAAATTACATTGAATGGGAATTTCAAACATGCAAAATAAAACTTTGAAACTGGCATTATGAACATGATTTTACATAACAATTCAAGCCCAGCCTCTTAACTTTCATGTAACATAGACATATGTAACCATGTTATACATACCTAGATATGTTATGAACTGCATATCTAAAGTATATGGATCAGAAAAATCACTTGCGAGAATTGCGAGAATTTAATTTTTCCTGGCAAAAATGAACAATTTCAAGGATTGTAAAAGAAAAACTATGTAGTCATCTGTTCAAGTTTTTTTTATTTAGGTAAAATGAGTTCTAATAAAATGTTCTCTCCACCTTAGACCTTCAGGACGATCAGCTTTGTCTGCTTCTATTACTACTTCCCCCTCTTCTAAAGCCTCATTGAATTCTTCCTCTGCTCTCTCAACAGCAATATTGTGAAGAATAGCTGAAGCTACAATAATTTTTAATGTGGTTGACACCTTAGTGCGCAACGTGTAGTGGAGGCAGGGGAATCTCTTCTTCCAGCTGCCAAAAGCTCTCTCTATTACATTTCTGGCACTTTTATGTGCCACATTATACCTTCTCTCAGCAGGTGTTCTTTCATTAACAACAGGTGTCAGTAGGTACCTAGAGCATGCATAACCACTGTCCCCAATTAGGTGTCCAGAGAAGGTGCCACTCTCCAACACCTCTTTTATTACCGAATTTCGAAAAATTCTACTGTCATGGCATGAGCCAGGCCATCTTGCCACAATATTTGTGATTTTCATATTAGCATCACAAATTACCTGGAAATACAAAATTCATGTTTTTCTCAATCCAGTTGTAAAAGCACTCTCAATGAAATGATAAAATAAGAAAACTATTTTTACTTTACCTGGCAGTTGATTGAGTAGTATCTTTTTCTATTGCAGTATCTTTCTGCTTCCTCCTTCCTTGGACACACTATCCTGATATGGGTGCAATCTATTGCTCCAATGATCCCAGGAAAATTATCACTGCATTAACAGAATTTCATAATAAATATATACATTTTCTTTCTCCTCCAATTGGAGTATCGTATTACAAAGAAACATAGTTAAAAGGTTTTAAAAACTGCATTTTAAGAAAATAGAATAAATAAACGTTTAAATATATTAGGAATATGGTGGTGAATTTCTTTTTGTGATATGAACTAGGAGTTAAAATTGCTTTTACCACAAATTTATTTCACAAAACATTTCAGCTAATGGGCTGTTTTCAAGCCTGAGGATATTCATTTTATCTTTTATAAGAACTGATGATTAAATTGTAAGTGAATTCAGAAACAAATTCTAAAAAATATAAATAAAAGTGAAAACAATGTTTTTGTTAATAGTCTTGAAAGTGTGTAAGAAATGTAATTGTTTATGAAGAAACAATTCATATACAAATCTATGCCAATTGAAAGAGAGTACAATAAGGAAATCAGTGAAATAAAATATACATTCATTTTGCCCAAGTATGCTCCTTGGGTACTATGTGCAAGGAAAAATGTAAGTTAGTATAATATACCGTGATAGCTCTGAACCGTTGCTTCACTCTGGGGTGATCACGTCTGTGGGGGAAATATATGTATTGGCGAATCCATGAACATATAACTTCAGAGACATTCTGAATTAAGCTGCACACTTGACTTTCATGTATGCCCACTAGGCCTCCTATTACAATTTGGAATGCTCCAGTGGCGTAAAATCTGTGAAAGGAGGCCAAACAATTTATTTCTTTTGATGTGATTTTATTGCAAAGCAACATATTTGTAATATAATAAATAATAATTATTGAGTCACATATACAATTACAATCGTGTATCCCAAGCCAAATATGATATATATAGAGGGAGTACAATTGCATACATCTTCTTGAGTACAGCGAGTGAAGTTACATTTATTGTCCAGAATTAAAACAAGGGGCCATCTCAACATTTGCTGAAAGGACCGGGGAAACTTGACAAAAAACCTGATCAAGATGGGGTCATTGGCCTAGAGATTATACTACAATACTTGTTAAAGATATATCAAGATATTACATAGTAGATAATTATTTTTAGTAGCAAAATAGTTGAACATTTATCTTACTTTAATTTAATTTAAAATACTTATTTCAAGATTTGTACAGTTTCATTTTGGTATACTGATTTTACTGCTACTACTTAATAATAATAATAATAATAATAATAATAATAATAACAATAATAATAATAATAATAATAATATAATAGATAACATTACTTATAAAATAATAATAGTAATGACACTACTAATAGTAATACTAGCAGTACATGATAACAATTATGGTAACAGCTACATATGATTTAAGAGTATTAGCATATTCCTTGATTAAATTTTGAAATGGTGAGGACGAGGCGACAGGTTATGGCCAGTTTTTTTCTTCTTCTCTCTATACATACAACTCGCACCATACAAGTTTCATGCGTTGGCTTGTATTGTTGGGTGGCTGGTTATCCACATCCGCATTCAATTAGCATGTAAAAATGTAATATAGAAAATACATGTGAAACGGCAATTACTAACCTCAAAACTATCAGGAGCTGGAGTATCACTAGTAACCCCAAGCCTCTTCTGTCTTGGTGTTGTAGGTTAGGTCGCAGCATCTCCGCCAAGTAAATCGTCGTTTCTTTTGGAAAACGATACCTTCTTCGAAATTATTTTTCTGTATAATTTTCGAGAGGGTTGCTACGATCCCGCAAGACCCTCGTTCGCGGGTGCAGTGCTCTATGGAGGTTTATTCTCCGCCGAAACTCGCTGAAAATACTCCATTTTCCCAGTCACTTTTCTGCTAGAGCCGTGGTTTCAAACCTCCCTTTGACGCGGTCTGTAATTGAGAACCACGTCTCGAGACACAGTCTGGAAATGGCGCACGAACTTCGTTCTAGCAGGCGAAATCCTGGTTTGAAACCACGTCTCGAAGAAACCGCGTCCAGACCCCTTCTTAGAAAGTGACCCTATAAGTTCGCTAGAAAAACCGTGGCCCTACACATACAGAATGCGTATAGACAGCGCGCGGCGATGGAGTAACGGATAGCGTATCAGACTCTTGTACCCAAGTTGGCGGGTACCCGATCGAAGCCGTGGATTGTTAAGAGCGAAAAAATCCTACGTACGCCTTCCTTCGGAGGGAAAGTAAAGCCGGCTGTCCCATGTTAGTAGATTTACTTGCATGTAAAAGATCAAGTCTAAATGACGCCTCTGAGCTAAATTCAAACCGCCTGTTTCTCGCCCAAGAAATAACTCCTCTTTCTCTACTAGTTGAAATAATCTCTACTTTCTCTGCTAGTTGGTGAAGAGCTAGCTTCTTGTATGAGGCATAGCTCTTGCCAGAGGCCTGCGCTAGAAGAACAGGTCTCATGGTCTGAGTCTTGCCACGTAAAATATGGCATCAATTCAATTCAGAATACCCTTTGCCGTATCCAGGCGAGCGCTGACAGCCGGGAGAAGTGAAAGGCAGTTATTGTAATGACCAGACGCGTCCCGCAGAAGGCGGTGACAGCGGAAAATTCGCTACACCCTACCGCACGACACCGCACGACACCGCGGACCCCGACGCCACTTTGCACACCGCAATAATTTTTTGGACATCGTATTTCTGAGTATGGAGCACAACACTTACAATTAAATTGTAGGAGTGTCAATTTTACATTTTAACCATTTCAATTACCTTCATTAACCATTTTGGATTTTGGAGTGTGAAGCGGTGTTTGAGAAAAAGTTTGTTTTCTTAATTGCACAAATTACGTGAAAATTCTCGTTTTTCCAAAACGTAGAACATGATATTTTTAAAGCACTGATTTTTTACAACAGATTTTGTTTAAAGTAAAAATCTCTATCTTCAATTTTTCAGTTTTGAATGTGTTTTTATTTTTATTTTCGAAACTTCCGGGAGTTCACCGAAAATGAAGCCAGCACCATTTTATCGACTTTTAATAGTCAGGAGGAGAAAATTCACAGACCAAATTGACACTTTTTTAGGAAAAAAAAATTGCTTATATTTCACTCACAATAACGCGAAAACTACTCATATTTTCGAAAATTTGAACATGACCTTCTTTGAATACCTGCCTTTAAAGAACATATTTTCTTAGAAAATAAGTCCTGCTTCAATATTGTAGTTGTAAGAAGTCGCCGGAAAAATTAAACTTTTGCAATTTTTCAAAGTCAGGGATTTGGACAGAAATGATACCTGTAATTATTGTCTTAGGCGCCCTTTAGGCTCTCCTAGGACAATGTTTAATACAAAAATTTGCAACTACTTTTTAAAAAAGTTTGAAAATGGTGAAGCTTAATGTAAAGTATTATTAATTAAATTATCTCAAAACTTAAAATATCCTCTCAAACTCAAAGGGCTTCATATTCCTTAACACTGATGAGGCAATATCAATTTTGAAGAAAATCGGTCGAACTGGTTTTTTCCTAGCTTTCACAGGGACGGACGGGGCCAGGTAATAAGAGTTTTGAAGTGGGGAAAATTGGCCGGTTTCTTGCACACAATTACAATATTTCCCCTTCTTACAAAGGAAGGGCGGGGAAGTAAAAAGTATGTTATTGGACATGTCTGAAGCCCTGCTCATTAAATTGCTGCCAAAATGGGAATTTATATGGTTGTAAAATTGTGTTGAGTGGAGCAGTTACAAAGAAGCTATAAAGTGTTAATTTAAACCTACAAGATATTGATAGAAGTCATCGGGTAGGTCGTCAAATAACTGGCAAAAACAGATGTATCATTGTTAAATTTGTCAGTTACAGGAAACGGAACGAAATGTTCCGCTCGAAACGGCTGCTCAAGCGTACTGGGATAACGATTCGCGAGGACCTCACGAAATCGCGCCTGGTTTTGCTACAAGCTGCTATCGAGAAGTTTGGCCTCAGGAATGTGTGGACAGAAGATGGCAACATCGTTATTAAACACGGTAACGGTCGTGCCCGGGTGCAAACCAGGGCCCAGCTAGAGGCACATAATCCTTAGCGTAGGAGCGCCCCCACCCTTCCACCCCCACTCTACACCTCCCCGACACAACAACTTTCGGATTTTTCCGAGAACTCTCCTTCTTCTCCTAACATTGCCTCTACAAATCCTCTGTAAATGCTACCTACTTCCTTCCCTGCACATCCCGTAAACCTGTTACCTGTGGGTGGCCGGACCCTCTCCCCGACCGTCCAAGCGTCTGGCACTATAAATGAGCCTAATCCTCGCTCCCTCTCTCTGCACGTTGCACACTTAAATGCCCAGTCTCTGCCCTGCCATTTCGACGAAGTAACGGAAATAATATCTAAACACCGTTTTCATGCACTTCTCATAAGCGAAACCTGGTTAAAGCATTCTCTCAATTCTGCACTAGTAGCAATATCAGGGTACCGCCTAATAAGAGCCGATCGGAAGGCCAGCGTCGCCGCACACGGTGGAGGCGTCGGTATATACATTCGCGAAGATCTGAGGCATAAACTTTTACTGTCTTCAACAAATACGGATTGCCTGCGTAGCGAATATCTTTTTATCGAAGTTGGACTTTTAGGGAAAAAATGTCTCTTGGCTGTAATATATTTACCTCCTAAGACAGGCAGCGTAGATATGCTGGACGAAACCATTGCATTTGCGATAAATTCCTATGAACACGTTATTGTAATGGGTGACTTTAATCATAACTTATTAAAACCTTCTCCCTCTGCAGAGCTTTTTACGCGGTTTTTCCACAGCATGTGCCTCGAAATTTTACCTCTAGCCCCAACACACCACTCAAAGAACACAGAAACTTGGATCGATCATATTATAGTGTCTAATGTTAACAAAGTTCGAAAACACGGACAATTTCCAGTTCCTGGGATTTCAAAACACGACCTAAATTACCTTGTTTACAACCTGAAGTGCCCTAAATACTCACCTCAGATAATCAAATACCGCGATTTTTCAAAATTTGATAAGCAAGCATTTATTATAGATGGATTGGCAATTCCATGGCGCCTTGTACAAAAAGAAGAATTACTGGATGATAAAGTAAATATTTTCACTAACTTAATAACACAGCTCTACGACCGGCATGCGCCTTTAAAAATTTCGCGTGTAACTCGTCCTCCTGCACGATGGTTAGCTGCTGAAATTCGAAATTTAATGAAAGATCGTGATGCAGCGTATGCAATTTTCCGGAAAACTAAATGCGAACTACTTAAAAAACAGTACAAAATGCTCAGAAATTTAGTTACGCAGAAATGCCGCAACGCTAAAATAAAATATTACCACACCACCTTCGGCAGAAACAGCGACTCGAGAACGATCTGGAAAAATTTGAAAATTCTGGGAATAGGCAAAGGTCCTCCCCAAATTGAAGCGAATATACCCTTAGAATCACTAAATCACAGTTTCATAAACAGCGTTCCTTCATTTGACAGTAACTTGAAAAAGCAATCTCTTTTGTTTCTCCAAAACGCACAAATAAAATCCAACGATAAATTTTTCTTTTCGTCCTTTCGTTTCTTTCAAAGTCTCAAATCAAATGCTTCAGGTTCCGATGGTATACATGCCAAGCTGCTAAAAAATAGCTTAGATGTGACGTACCCAATTATCACCGAAATCGTAAATTTCTCAGTAATGAGCGGGCAATATCCCTTATCCTGGAAGACTGCGCTCGTGCATCCTATTCCCAAGACAACATCAACCAAAAACCCTATTGAATACCGCCCAATTAGCATCCTCCCAACTATCTCTAAAGTACTCGAAAAAGTCGTCCGGAAGCAAACTGAACAGTATCTTCGAACAAAATGACTTTTAAACGATCAGCAATCAGGTTTCCGTTCCGGCAGAAATACTGGAACCGCACTACTAAACGTCATTGAAGACGCGAGAACAGCAATAGATTACAGTAATATAACTATTTTGGTTCTTCTGGATTTCAGCAAAGCATTCGATTCAGTAGATCACGACATCCTGCTCGCCAAACTAAAGATCATGAGATTTGCACAGCCCACGTGTAAATGGTTTCTTAATTATTTAACTTCCAGAACCCAAAGAGTGGTGTCCGGTAGCCGTAGCTCAAGGGACTTGAAGCTTAACCGCGGAGTTGCTCAAGGCACTGTGTTAGGGCCACTGGCCTTCTTAATCTATGTAAATGACGTGGGAAATGCACTTAAATATTGCAGTCATCAAATGTATGCGGACGATCTCCAGATATATCTAAGTGGTCACCCGTCTCAACTCGTTTCACTCGTACAAAAAATTAATGAAGATTTAATAGCGGTAAACAAATGGGAAGCGTCTTTAGGCTTACAATTAAACCCAAACAAATCACAGTGCATGGTTATCAGCTCGAAATGCACTATGAATAAAATCTCTTCTTCTCCTTTGCCTAATATTTATATAAATGACACCATTTTACCTTGGTGTTCTGAAGTCAAGAACCTAGGTGTAGTTATCGACAACACTCTCAGCTGGAACGAACGACCATGTATCCGAATTTTTTGACAGAATTCGTATGCTTACTGGAGACAAAAGACGGTTACTCCACTCTTTACTTCTTTTTTATAAAGTTTTAACCGGTTCTCATGCAACACGCCTCATAAGTAACTTCAATCCTCTGAAACTAAATCGATCTCGTGAATCAGCCCTGCTTTGTGTACCACGTCACAACACGACTTCATTCAGTAAATCATTCACCATTACAGCTATCCGAGCCTGGAATAAATTACCAGCGAGACTAAAACATTTAAATACTTTCGGCAAATTCAAAGCTGAATTAACCACATGGGTAAGGAATAACGACATATAGAACGGCGTTAACGTCTTCTTCAATCTCCAGACTTCTCCCACTTCCAAGCGCCCGGTCACCGCCCCCGTTAATCACCCTCTATTTCCCCCTCTTTATTCTCAATATTCTACCCCATACCTCATTGCTCTATCCTCATCTTCCATTCCCTCTCACACCTAAATTATGAGCATTATTATTTTTCTGTGTACCCTAATGAAATTGTTAATAAAATATACAAAAATATTAGTGACGTTCCAGATAAAATATACTTGTAGCTATCTTTGTACCATCATCAGGATATTCACTACAATATATTGGCATAAACAAAATTGATGTTAAGATACCCGCACTCTTTGTATTGTTCCTTAATACTGCCAGTATTGTGTTTAAAATTACGGTTGTTATTAGCTTATAGTGTATTGTGCTTCTCTGGTGTAAAAATTATTGTATATTTATGTTAAGTGCTACTGTAAACTAAACGTAGCTTTCTGTAACGTTCCTCAAATAACTTCACTTTTTTCGCCTACTTCTTCTTCGTCCTTTCCTTTGCTTTTTTCTCTTCCCTCTCCCTCACATACTTTATCATTTATACTTTTTGACCCCTTCCCTGTACGTCTTTTCTTTTCTCTTTCACGAAACTTCCCTTTCACTACTCAGTATAACATACTCAGTTCTATACCGAGTAACATACTCAGTATAACATACTCAGTTCGGCCCTAAGCCGACATCCTGATTGAGGTTTTTCTGCGTTTACTCAATCGCTTAAGGCGTATGCCGGGATGGTCCCTAGATTTGTTCTCCCAGACGTAAATGTACAGCTTGTCCTCCCCTCTTAAAATGTTACTACTCTAAATGTATGTAAATTCAGTGCTTAGGCGGAAGAGCAGGCCCTATGGCCTGAGCCTCGCCATTAATAAAGAAATTATTATTATTATTATTAATATTATTATTATTATTATTTTTCGTTGATCGGCCAGCTAGGACCACGCAGTCAAGCACTCTGCCTTTACCGTGGCCCAGTTTTTATTCATTCTCACGGAGGCAGGTGCTTGCGACAATTCTTTTTGGGGGGACCAGCATTTAAGCTGGATCCGGCTTTTTATCCCCCAAGGTTGTTAGCCCTGGGGGTATGGAAGATGAAATGACGATATATGATAATGATGGGGGTGAAAGGACAATACATACAGACATACACAAATACACAAATACATCCATGCCCGAGGCGGGACTCGAACCCGCGATCTTCTGGTCCGAGACCACTCCGGCACTACTGCCTTAGCGATCTCGGCCATCTGATCGGCTATTATTATTATTATTATTATTATTATTATTATTATTATTATTATTATTATTATTATTATTATTATTATTATTATTATTATTATTATTATTATTATTATTATTATTATTATTATTATTATTATTATTATTATTATTAAAAATTGGTAAGTTTCTTCTAACATTAGTAGTAACAGTTTGATATGTAGAGTGAAATCAAGAACGGTTTCCTCAATATTTATGCAATTGTTTTAAAAAAAACGCTTTAGTTGTAACCAATTTAAAACGTATTTGTTACTTTATTGAGATAATGTTCCTTTAAGTGGGGCAAGTTGATTTTCTAGTCTATCAGAATCCTGTGCAACAGTAATTTCACGTTTTTATTTTTTATTGTTTTTTTTAAATTTGATTTAGTCAATGTGGAGTCTTTAGATTGATGGGCTTTATAATCCATTGTCTCTGGTGCAATCGGTTGTATGTCATTAGTATATGAGACACTTTCTTTAAGATGGGTTAGGTTTTCTTCACATACAATTGAGTTTAACATTTTTGATGTCCCAGATTTTGAAGATAGACTAGATAAGGGGCGTTTGACATTTTTTGTAGGTCGGTTGTCAAAAGAAGGACACGCAGTTGAAGAGGGTATAAGTGCTGGGAAGGAGGAAGGAGGCAGTTGTTTTTTTTCATTGGGATTAACTTCAGTGCCCACAGGGGATATCCTTTTGTTAGTTCATAGGGCAATTATTTACAAAATGTCCGTGTTTCTTTGCATAGAAAGCATGATATAGCATCTGATGATGGATATATCCAGAAAACTGTGTCATCATATTTAATTTTAATGGTTTCTGGTATTCTATCCATATCATCAGGATGAATGTAAATTTGTCGTCGAAAACTCATCAATAATTACAGAGCGTGGGATAATAGGACAATGAGTCTTTTATTCTGCGTAAATAGCGCTCTAATGTTTAGCGTTGAGTTACTAATTGATATAGTTAATTTATTGTCAACTAATTGTTTTACAGTTTCCTTGGAATCGAGTTAAACACCTATACGATGTTTCGAAATCCTTGAGACGAACCGTATAGTATGAGGATTAATAATTTTTCCAAGTTCCTGGAAGTACGTTTTTACTAATATTCCGTCTACTGAGTAAATCACAATCGCGTGTTCTTTTGTAGGGAACATACCTTTCTGAGGAGCAGTTAAATATCGGTTGAAATAATCCTGATTTTCATTACTAACTTGACTTGATTGTTAGATTTCACAGGTAGGCATGACACCTTGATCACAAGTGGATGGATGTTCGTTGGGTGTACAGAGTACACCTACGATGCTATAAGTGCGTTTTACCCACTCACTGGATTTGATTCAGTTGAACTTATTAACACGGAAGTCGACACAACACAACACAACACTCGGCACTGTAGTGAATTTTTAGTTAATTTTTTTACTATCCCTGGTGGGGAAACTACGAGAAAGTCAGTGCGGATGAAATCTAATATATGTGAGCTGTATTAGATGTATAGTTACGAATTGCCATAACGTGTCCAAAATTAAGATTCATTTAAAACTAAAATTTAAAAAATGGTTTTTATGTGGATTAAGTTATTAATTTCTCTTACATAATTTCACTTTTACAGAATTGTACCCTACTAGTAACTGCATGTCACATTATTTTTTCTACAATTGAGATGCAACATTTTGTTTTTATTTAATGTTTTATCGTCTTGAGATTTTAGTTAAAGGCTTTATGAATTCTCAACATATTACGTAATCTATTGGTGTTATCAGTTGGTAATTTTTTAAGTAAGACGCAATAAAAGCAATGGTTAGTGGTAGAGCAGCAATGGTTGTAATGTTAACAAAATTTTGAATATCGCTTGCGAAACTAAATATTACTATAGAATAAATTCATTGAATTTATAATATCATTTATAATTGAAAATAAAACATTTGTGCTGCTAATTGGTGTCGTTAGAATTTTCTATTTTCCACCTACCCCAAATAAAAGAGTAGCCAAACTTACCTATCAAAACCTGATACTTTCATCTTCTTTAAATCGAAAATGTATCCTATGTAAAGGGATAATAAAAGTATGATCTTTAGAAATGAAAATATGCATTTTAAACTATTCAAATATTTATATGTTAGACTAGTGACGGAAAAAACTTTAATTTCAATCTTGTTCTTTTTCCCCTTACTACATTACTGATTTTATTCTCAGATAATATTACAATATTGATAGTTTGTGAAAATCACGATAAGCATCCTATTTTTTTATATTAGTATTATACCATTCAAACAGTTTTGTCTTAAAATTGATTTAAGAGGTAGCAATTGTAAGCAATTGCTTTGCTTTGGGGAAAATCATATGATGCATATCTGATATTATAGCCGACATCCAAATTAGCACCGGACAACTGAAATCACAGCAACATGCAATTGGAATATTGTTTCCAAGGTGGATTATGATTCAAGTAGAAACAGTTCGCTTTTCAATCAAGAGATGGTAGTTGGGCCGGCATGCTCACCTTGTACAGTAATTGGATACACATTCGCCATTACAGAAAAAATCGGAAGTCATGAATTTTACATAATTTAATAACAAAAATTCGATAGAACAAACTTAAGTTTGCACTTTAAGAGAAGCAGAAAACTAAATCTTCACGATGCTTTCAAAATAAAATGTAATGCGGTCACGCTTTACAAGAATCTCTTACGAAGATCCCATCGCCAAAGACGGAGGTAAGTAGCTGCCCGCTTATATCTCACAAATCAAGACTATAGTGAATGTATGGAAATCGTGGACAGTTGAAGACACATGTGATAGTAATGGTAAATATCAACCGCGCATTGCGAATTTAGAAAATATTATAAATTATTCAATGTAACTACTTTTTTGTTAAGAATTAATGTAAACCAATTATAATATGTTTCTTTTTTGAAGGGAAATGAGCTCATTTGAATCCTCTTCCTATTTTTTTCGTGATAATTCACACATTAAACTAGAGATATTATGTTCACTGAATAACTTCTTTCATTTCTCTATAACGTCCATTCTCCGTTAGTCTCATGCAGGTAACCAGCAGGAGTCCAAGAGCTAGCCGGCGTGTTCGATATTAAATTAGAGGTGCGAGTGTGACATTATGAAAAGGAATTATCGGAGGGAAATATGAAGAGACACAGTCAAGTTAACATCTAGTTAATAAGTAAATCTGAATCAATAAAATTAGGTAAAAAATAAAAAAGGATGTTTGTACCACGGGCGTTAATTCGTTCTAATGATCTCAATGATCAAAAATTCGTTGGTAGCGACCTCTAAATTTCAGTGAATCTAGTTTTTTCTTTGTTGTCACGTCTTTTTTATAAATTTCAAGTGCTAGGACGGGGTGCACCATCAAAAATTCGAAAGTGATCTTTTTTTGAATCACCCTACTCTGTATAGTCTAATTTGATAGGAAATTGTGATTTTTGCTGCACCCTTCATGTGCTAATTCCATTCCGTCATAACTTGAGCTCTAAAGGTTAATTATCTACAACATTTGTAATTTCTGATTAATAGATTAGTGATTTAGGGCAAGTCAACAGCCAAGGTTATTAGTCTCGCAACTGTAGGGCACGTTTTTTTCGCGGGGGATGACGATGATCTCCCCTCACTAGACGGCGAGAACCGGTGCCGACCTAAGGTCGCCTCGCGGGGATTTTCCCCAACCAGGTATCTCCGACCAGCGAAGCACCATCCCCTGCTGGGCAAGCTCAAAGCTCCTGGCTGGTGTCCCGGCATGAGAGTGTAGTGCGTGTGAGTGGTACTGTGCCTTTGTAAGGGGTAAGGAAAGGGCAAAGAGGAAAGTTCGCGATAGACCTGTGACACGTTTGTTAAGGATTCTTCAATTGTTCAACTAGTGGTGCTACTCTGACTGTCCACTGGACACTGTCCGATGCAAATAAGTTTTCTATAATTCAGAAACAAAAATAGCAATATTTGAAAAATAGTCAATCTTGCTATTTTTAAATGTATTTTTAAATCTTATTTTTATTTACTTATGTTAAACTTTTACTCACCTTTCAACTATTTATCATTAAAATGACGGGAAGGGATTCTGGACCTCAAGAAAACGTGTGCAGATAATCTTTTCCCCCTACGGCACATACAGTTTTTACTGTTTTTTTGTCTGAATAAATCTAAATCTAAATCACTTCTTCATCACTTCATTTCTAGCATTACTTCCAACACATGCCATGTTCAAAAATTCAGAGAATTTAATAAAATTCAGACCCGTGTCTTTTCAAGTGTTCTTTGCTGTATCTACGGAAACCATTTTTAAAAAGTTACACACATTTTCGAGAAAACACGTTCAATAAATTTTATTAAATACTAGCAGAAAATACGTGAAAATTACTAGCATTTTCAAATATATATATATACTTTAATCTTATACTTATATACTCAAATATATAGACTTTTTTATTATTACCATCAAGATTGTAATTTCGCAATGTTATTTTTTTCAATTTTGCAAAAATACAGAGAATTCGTAAAAAATATGACCAGTACAAAAATGTTTAAAGTGTTCTGTTACATACGACGAGAAATTGGGTCTTTCAAAGAAAAGAATTGTTTAAAAATTGTCTATATTTCACGCAAAATTACTCAAAACTATTCACAACCCGAGATCAACTGATCAGAGCATCAACTGATGTCACTGCAGTCCCACTGATCGGAAGTCATAGGTTCGAGTCCCGGCGGTGGCAGGATTTTCGACTCTAGCTACATAGCTAGGTCGAATTCAGTCGCTGTCTGGAAGAGAATTCTGGTGGCCGGCTGCTCTGGTCGGTAGTTTTCCGTGGTTTCTCCAATCGTAGCAGTGGCGTTGCCCCGCTGGTGGGAGATACCTGGTTGGGGAAACCCCGCTAGCCGACTGTAGGTCGGCGCCGGATCTCGCCATACAGCTAGGGAAAGATCACCGCCACCTCTCGAGAAAACACATGCACTAAACTTACAGGACTCATGACCCTGGTAGTTGATGAGCCCGGAATCACTCAAACAATCATTCAATCAATCAAAACTATTCACATGTTTCAGAAATTCTAAATGAGCATATTTGGAGATATCTTTATAAAATACATTTCATCAAGGAAAAAATCTCTTACTTCAATATTTTATTAGTAGGAAGGCGCCAAAAAATATTTTGAGCTTTTGTTATTTTCGAAATATCAGGGATTTCAACGAAAGAGAGTCCTTCGGAATTATTTTAAATATTCTTTAGGCTATTCGATAATAAACTTATTTAAAAAATTGGGAGCCACTTTTTAGAAAATGTTCAAAATGGTGTTGAGGCTTCTCGTAAAAAATATCCACGTCAAACTGGCTGAGCCTCGAGTACATTTGGAACGATCGGGTAATATCAATTTCGAATGTGAACTGTTTAAGATGTTTAAGGATTTCCCCCCTCCAGTTACCTTCGCTAACGGTTCATCGCATGAGCTGAGAATTCTCCTCTAGACAGCCGCTGAGTTCGATCTAGCTATTGCTAGTGTCAAAAATTCACCATCTGGACTCTCAAGACCACCCAGTCAGGGACCCTGCGGTCTCAACATTTGCATCGCTGCGCCATCCCAACTGGGGCATTATTTGAGCAGATTAATAAATTAAAGTAGTGATATTCCTCTATGTTTTTATAACAAAAGTTAACACCATTTAGCGACCGTGAAAATAGAATTTTTTTTAAAATGCACAATACAATTAAATTATTTTCAATCTAAGAAAATGTACTTCTCTCGAAATTAAATACATAAAACCAAAATATTGCTTTTACCAAAAATAAGTTTCTCAAAATGATTTTTCAAATTTTAAAATTATCAAATTTGAATTTTATGAAAATGAAAATAGTGATATTACGCTCCTGAATAACAATGTTTAATAACGCGTCATCGTTTCTGATTTCTCGTCGCGTTTGATATATCAAATAGGCCGCATTCTGTGACGTCATTTTGACTTGGAATGTTTGTGTTCAGCGGCCGCAGATGGCGTAGCAATGTCTACCTTCGCTTCGTTCAGCGGCCCGCTTCGCGCAGTCGTTGCGGAGAGCTCGAGTACAACCGTTACGTGGGCAGTGGCAAGGTGAGTTCCATCCACTTACTGTCATTTATACATCCTCACGTTCGCGAACATGTGGCATCTCGGGTTCTAATGGTAGCATCTGGTGGTTCTTTAGACTGCTAAATTTTATAAACATTCAAGAACTGAAGATTGAATCGCATGGTCCAGCGGCGTATTGCAACGGATAGTCTTTGACCACGTAAAGCCATTGCCGCGCAAATGCGATGGGAAGCCATTACCGATCATCAGGCGCCTTTCTTACCGTTAGAGGGTTTCACGGATTATATGAGCAACATCGTAGACAGATCTCTCTTTACCAGGGCCGTTCGTTCCAAGGAAGCAAGGGAAGCATTGCTTCCCCTCATTGCCAAGGATATCTTACATTTAAATACCACTTGACGCGTAATTTAGAATCATTTACTTGTATTCCAAGAGAATATATTTTAAATTGGGCGCGTCCAATCTTCACTTTCCCAAGTGAGCACGTAGTTCTTATTGTCGCCAATATATAGGGATGGCTTCGCCTTAAACCTCATTGGAAGCACTGGGCTGACTGCATCTAGTGTTGCATAAGGCCGTATTCCTAGTCGGCACTTATACGATAAGTAAACGCTTAAGTAATAAGCATTTACTTCAAATAAGTGAACCCTTATGACAATTTCGTATTCATAGGCCCCACTTATTCGAGAGAATGCAATGATCAGCTGATATGCTAGCGCGTATTGTGGGCGCGCGCGGGCTCTTCGAGTCGAGTTCGCCTTTGAAAGCAATCTGGCAGTTGCAGACGGCGTGACTCACTGTGGCCGTGTGGTGGCTCCGCATGTTGTTATCAGTTCAGTGGTATTAATTTGTTCGTAAATTAAATCTGGTACTATCTCAGTCAGTTTCCAAAATCAAAGAATGTAAAATAGTTTTTCAAAACTTTAACTGGTTTATCCACATTTTTCTCGCAATCTCCTAAACTTTACCATGCTCTAGACAATGAGGCTAAAAAATGCTTCCAAACGCAGCTCCCACTAGATAGAAGTATTATAGTTTATTAGTTCAAACTGTGAATGATTGTCGAGAACCTCTATTAAATTTGTTTGAAAATATTGTCGAAGGAGACAGTGATTGGGGTTGCAGAAACGCTCACGTCGAGGATTTTTAGGGTAACTGAAAAGAAATTCGGTTTCAATTTTCCTATTATTGTTTATTGAAATTTGTCCCTTAACAGAAAAACTATTCAATATTTTACAAAAGTAATACTAATGACATTGGATACTGTGTAATACAAATAAACAAGTTTCAGAAGTTAATAAAAACAAAAAGGGAGTGTTTGGAAGACATTTGGAATAAAGCTCTGGGTATTCGAGACATATCAGAACCAAGATTCAAAAGACTGTCTTGATAATACTGGTGGATATAAAGCAGTTATCGCAGGCTTTTCCGCGAAATAATTGATAACATTGTTGAGCAACTGAACTTGAGATTCTGCAATTTCAAATCCCTGAGGTTTTTAGAACTCGCTAATTTCGAGAACTATAACCAAGCGCCCTTCCCACAAGAAACACCAGATTCATTAATAGAGCGCTATGGAACAATTTTCAATGTAATCCCATTGCGCTCAGAATTGAGTGTTTTGTACACAATGACTGATGGCAATAAGAAACTAAGTGCTCAAGAATTGTACGGTGTCCGGGAAAATAAATTGTAAAAGGCATTCTCAGAAGTGTTGAAACTGTGCGAACTTATTACTATTCCAGCAACAATTGCAACTTTTCGACACTGAGACGTATAAAAACGTTTGTGAGAAATTCTGTAAGTCTGGACTGACTTAGTAATTTGGCAATTTTCAGTGTTGAAAAGTCATTTATTAAAAGACTGAGCGATAATCCTAATAATTACGATAGCGTCATCGCTGAGTTTGCAAAGCAAGGCAGTGGAATCGGTTTTCACTAAATAAGGTAGTTTAAATTATCCATTTGTAGTCATGGCCATGTGAAATATTAAAAATCTTCCATCTGAAATGTAATTGCTTCCGTAGAAAGAAAATTTCACCACACGCCACTACGTTTTATGCGAGAGGGATAAACGGTCTTAAGTAAACATACTCTCCTTCAAGATTTTAGTCCCGACACCACGCCGTTCGAAGGCGAGGGCACTCCGAAGTTGGAGTGTTTATAGTCACTGTCTTTAGAACTAGATATTCGGCCAAGAAATTGGGCTCCCAAATTCGCATTTAGATTTTCCCACCAGAAATCTGAGCGACAAAAATGGAAATTGTAAACAATCCTTTTGCTAAAAAAAGTTGCACATTTTTCCGTGTTTCGGTCATATCTTGAAAACTACGAGCTTTATCGAAATTACCTTATGATTCAAAATTGAATTACATAAAATTATCTACAATATGCGTCTATGAACTTTAATTTTTCGTGAATCTTTTGAGGCACTAGAGGGTTTATACACGGCATCTTGTTGGCCCTCTGTCTAAAACCGAAAAAAAAAAACCTTCGGCTCTATTACCTCGCAGCGGCCTTCTATTTTTACATCGTGCTTCAAAACGACTTTGGCGAATATATTATTTGCATTCTTAAATGATTATCACTCGGTTACTCCAGGAATATGTATAAAAGCGTATACTCCACGGTTTACTGGTACACCCCAGCCTTAATGTCTAAAATACAACAGAAACAAAAAGAGACAAAGCGTTAAGAAATAATGCAAATTTTTCTTACAATATTTTAACTAACAATTTATTCTGTTCTGTGCCAATATGAAGTGATAGAAACAATGAAACTAAAGAGGAAATTTGAGGCTGTACCGATCATAAAAATATTAATTTTAACAATGATATTTAATGTATTATTTACCATTTGGACTATATAATTCTAAGCAACTTGTAAAAAAATATTGTACCTCAGATTCTGGGTCCATGGCCCCCACCTCGGTTAGATTTTTCGGCCAGTTTTCCTGATCATTTCGGCGATTAGATTTAATTTAGATTTGGATTATTTAGTCAAAAAAACAGTAAAAACTGTGACGTATTGGGCAGAAGATTATCTGCGCACATTTTCTTGAGTTCCAGAATCCCTTCCCGTCATTTTAACTATAAATAGTTAAAAGATGAGTAAAAGTTTAAAATAAATAAATAAAAAAATTAAAAAGCGTGAGATAAGCATTATTTGAAAAACATAGACATTTTCGTTCCTGCGTTATAGAAAACTTATTTGCATCGGTAAATGAATTGAAAGTATGATTTTTCTACATTGCTAACAAAATAGTAACTCGCCCTTACCTCTACTCCTATAATTACAAGCAAAAGAAGAGTTCAATAAAACGTGCGCATTACGTCCAGAAGCAAAAGGGACCATGTCAGTATTTGCTCAATAGATTATGGAAACTGGACAAAAACCTGATCGAGATGTGGGTCATTTACCTGGAGGCTGAAGTACATTATTTGTTACAAACATTAAGTCCTTTTAAGAAAAATATACTATACAAATGTAACCTAATTTAATAAATTGGTGAGATGGCCCCTTATTTTGCTTCTGGGCATAAATGTAACTTCACTATCTGTATTCAACTTCTACATTTATGTAGGAAATGCAAGTTATATATATAAATTAACATATTAATATAATATATTAATATATTAATTATAACTATATATATATATATATATATATATATATATATATGTTAATTGAATTAGATCAGAGTTTTTAATATATATGCTAATTTAATGTTAATTTATATGTTAGTGAGAGTACAGACCATTTCCTAATTTATGTACTTAAATTATAGTATTCAAGGTTGTCGCAAAACAAAAAATTGGTTCCTACACGACGGGTAAGATGACGGAAACGAGCCCAAATCTAAAACTGAATTGCATTTGCAAATATTTTTTAATTACCCTGGATAATGTTCCCTATTAGATATGTACAGTATTATGCTTTCTAGAAGCAAAAACATAGAACAAGTGAAAGTTCCTTGACGTGTATCTTTCATTTAAAATATTAGAATTATGTCTTTGAATTGCTACGGAAATTTTAAAAACGTAGTACATAATTCCCTTAATACTTTCTTTACATATCTGAAAAATGACAAGTTGTTGAAAGATTTGATTGTCATGAACTACGTTGTGAATTTACGCTAAAAACTGTGACGAAAAAAACTGATGAAAAACGCTATGAAATTATGAACTTGTTACGGACGGCTTGGTAGCACCCCCAATGATATCGCAAGTACTTTTGCTAAGGCTCGATGCAAATACTACCATTCAATAACGTGTTCAAAATATACTATTTTTTCTTGATACGTTACAGCTTGTTATTGCCTTTGGTACGGAGTTCGATATACGCTGCATAACTTACCTGGATCAAGAGGTCCGTGATTATGAGGGAAATATGAAAACAGCTGAATGATACAGGTTTCCTTACAGAGGGCATTATGGGATGGAATTTGTGTGTGAATAATATTTTAAAGTGTCAAATATGGTTTGTTTAAACAATATGTGCAAATTTAATTTTAATAAACACTAAAATCATATTTCACTCACCATATATATTACATTCGAAATAAAAATAAACTGATCCGTGGATGAATTGTAGTTTTTAGGCTACTTTTTTAGGCGATTTTAAAGTGTTTATCTGGCCTTTTTTTCTGCCAAACCCTATATTTATAATTGAACACGTTCATTTTCAGTTTTACGTAGAAATTACATTGCATTAAAAATGTTTTAGTCTTGCACTGCTACAGTGCGTGCTGCTCTTAAAATAATTTGACTCGGGAGCCAACGATCCTACCTGTAGAAAAGCCCTTTAACCTTATCATCAAAATTGAAATTTATACTACAGTTTAATATAATAGTGAACGTTTATATGTGTTAATTTCAAACGTTTATCAGGTTCGCCAACAGAGAGATTACAGTTAAAAATTTGGAAAAAATTAAAATCTTATTTTTGGAGTGTGTATTTTTATGTAGCACTCTACTTATTACTAATATTTTACATAAAGTATCTAACTGTATGTGTAAAATCACAGGAAAAAATAAGATTGACTCTATTCCTTCAAACATTACTGTTTGGAAATGTAAATCAGATGATGTGCTTTCGATTGATTTTATAGCAAATATTACCTGAATAAAAACACCCGTAGAATCTCCTGCGATTAAATCGCTTGGGAAGTTTAATTCCGAATTCCTTTTCATGCCCGTGTATTTATCATACTCCTCTATTCAGACAGGTAAACAGTTCTGGAAAGTAAAGGACGTAAAGTAACCAGTAAAGGAAAGAATTTTGTATCGGCCGTTTAGTGCTCATCACTCCTCGGTCTGTGCTGCCTCAATTTTACCCGCTCCCGCCAGCCTTTTCCTGCCATATTCACTACAATCACAAACCCTGAGCTATCATCCTGAACATTTCATACATATTCAGAAGCGTATTGGAAACACACATTGAAAAACGCAAATGCGACTTTAAATCGCACTGAACATAACAATGTATCACTTCACGTCAAACATGCCTGCGTCTTCGCATCGGACACCGTCAAACTGGTTACTTAAGTCTGCCAAAATGCACTCTACGTGGACATTTCAAAAATATGTATATATATTTTTTAATTCATGTAGCATATACGAGGTATGTTAGAAAAGTATCCGACCTTTGGCCGAGAAAAAAACCGGCATACCTGGAGCGTTGAAAACCTAATCACCTTCAAGGTACTCTTAACGTCGTCTTTTGTCTGAAATCGTGCTCCTTCAATGATTCCTTGAATTTGAGGAACAGCTAGAAGTGGCAAGGGGCCATATCAGGAGAATAAGAAGCCTGTTGAACCACAGAAGACTAGTTTTTCGCCAAAAGATTCTGAATAGAGTGCGAGGAATGTGCTGGAGAATTGTCGTGGAATCGCAATTTTCCTGTTAATGCAATGAAAAATCCGACGAGAGCATTATTAACTATCCCACTCAGGTGCCTCTTGCATCAGACGATATCGATAGGTGAGAAAAAATTCGCGCATTCACAAAAAGATTAAAGTTCGGCTAACTCAAAGGCGCTTAATGAAAAAATATAGTTTTCGCAAAAATAATAAAGTCGGATACTTTTCTAACAGACCTTGTACAAAATTGTATATTGCACGTGCAATCACCGGGGACGTGCAATTTTCATAAAACATCGATTTGCTAAGATACATTCATTCGGAAATGGAAGTTTAAAAGCACGATATTGAATTATACAAGATTAGGTATCAATATAACTTTGATAAGTAGCCCAGAGTTTAGTGAATCAAATGAAGTTTTGTATAAAAGGCAACTTCATAGCACTGGTTGAAATAAAAAACCGTAAATGTCTCCAAACGCAAAAAATTCTGGACGGGTTAAAACAAAACTGGCCGCCGTGTGTCAACCACGTACAATTTTTCAAAGAACTATTTGAAAATCAAAACCCAACCAAACAAGGTTTGAATGTTTACTGAGATAGAACGGTCAATATCGATCCCGCTTCAAACTATTGACACTCTGGAAACAGATAAATCTTGTTCTTGCATGTGGTAATTCACTTCCTTAATCGCAGTATGTATCCCAAAACCGTTATGTGGCTCACTGATACCGAAATTTGATTGATTGCAAAACGTCCGTCATACTGCCCGAGCGTCTCCTCCGGTCTGTACGATAAAAATTGAACTTTTGCATTTTTCAAAAAATCTGCGAGAACAACAGAATTATGCGTCATTCTCTTAAACGTTCATTGTGCTAACCAAGGACAATGTTTATAAAATAATAGGAGCTATTTTTGAGAAAAATATCCGATAAAAACTTATGGGCCTTAGCTTCTTTGAAATCAATTGGCGATTATCAATTTTGGAAAAAATTCACTGAACGGTTTAGGTGCTTGCCTCAGGCAGACGTTTGACAGTCAATCGTTTTTTCGGTTTCAAGGGCACAAAATATGGATGCTGAGTACAAAACTTGTCAGAGGAAGTAATTTACTATTTATGGGAACAAGGAGTATCCACTTTTTCGTTATTAGGACAAAACGTTTCTGTCCAAAATTCAGTTTTCGGCGTTTTCTGTCGAAAAAACACCGCACGATTACAATACCTTTTCTTGCGAAGATGGAGAAAGTAAATGTGAAATACAGTGATGAAAATAAAATTATCAATTGGATGAAAGAGCAGTTTGAACTAGTACATACTTAAAAGTTGGATAAAAATTGAGTGTGTACTGAAAAACTGAGTTCTGCGACTTCACTTAAATTGTCACGCAGCCGATGTCCGATGAGTGGATGCGTACCTCTGCGGTTCTCAGGCAAACGCTGAATAGAGGCCTCCCACATAGTTGACAGATTACTGGGCGCGTCTGTGACCCCGTAGCTGGACCAAGGAACAGGATCAATAGCTCTCATTGCGGCGTGGGGAGCAGAAGTAGGCTCACTCTTGCACAGGTGAATGAGTATGCGAATCCGTATCCCAATGCCGTTCACGACGAAGGCAGATAACCGCGATTACCGATGGCTAGTAACGTTAAGTTACTAAGTTAACGTTAATTACCAGTTCTTTTTCTATAATCTCATACTGGCTTTCTTTGGCTTTATTAACGCATCCAATATTGTTTATAAATATTGTTCTTCAAAATCTCTACAAATTAAAATCTTAGAGCATTGTGCATTACCGACTCAAATAGTACATCTCTTTCAGTGTCTTCTTAACTACGATGGATACTAAACAATAACGCATTCAGACACACAAGACATAACTTTTACAAAGAGTCCCAGACAGGCAGGGCCAAACTTGAACGGAAGTTTTGTACTTGTCGTCATTTTGAGTCGCAACTTTGTATTGTCACACCTACTTGTATTCTTGGCAACGCAGATCTATTGTTGCAAATGTGTTGTACTGTCACGAGCGCCAGTGAATAAAAGAAGCATCCTCTATTGCACAGTTACCCCTGCGACAGCTGCCGCAAAGAGACCGGATGGAGCAGCCCAGCGACAACAGCAGCCACCCGCCCCAGCAGCCACCTGACTCAACAGGCGACCACGCCTGCGCCTCACTCGCTGCCGCACGAAGTGCCGAATCAACAGACACCTCCAGCCGCCCCCGGGGCCGTCGTCGGAATCGTCGCCGCGGCCGACACCGAGGCGCTCCCAGCGGCGCTCCCAGCGGCGCTCCCGCCGGCGCCCCCGCCGGCGCCCCCGCCGGCGCCCCCGGCGACGGCCCCGGCGACGGCCCCGGCGACGGCCCCGGCGACGGCCCCGGCGACGGCCCCGGCGACGGCCCCGGCGACGGCCCCGGCGACGGCCCCGGCGACGGCCCCGGCGACGGCCCCGGCGACGGCCCCGGCGACGGCCCCGGCGACGGCCCCGGCGACGGCCCCGGCGACGGCCCCGGCGACGGCCCCGGCGACGGCCCCGGCGACGGCCCCGGCGACGGCCCCGGCGACGGCCCCGGCGACGGCCCCGGCGACGGCCCCGGCGACGGCCCCGGCGACGGCCCCGGCGACGGCCCCGGCGACGGCCCCGGCGACGGCCCCGGCGACGGCCCCGGCGACGGCCCCGGCGACGGCCCCGGCGACGGCCCCGGCGACGGCCCCGGCGACGGCCCCGGCGACGGCCCCGGCGACGGCCCCGGCGACGGCCCCGGCGACGGCCCCGGCGACGGCCCCGGCGACGGCCCCGGCGACGGCCCCGGCGACGGCCCCGGCGACGGCCCCGGCGACGGCCCCGGCGACGGCCCCGGCGACGGCCCCGGCGACGGCCCCGGCGACGGCCCCGGCGACGGCCCCGGCCCCTTCCCCCTATACTACTGCCCTGACGCGGTTCTTGAAGTTGTTTTTAGCCATTTGAAGGAGCAGGACCTGTGCCGCGTGGCCCAAGTGTGCTGTCGCTTTCAATACCTCGCTGACCGCCCGGTGTACTGGAAGCTGCTGTACAGGGAAGTGTTCGAATACGACCTCCCGGTGTTCCACCCTGCGCCGTGTGTATTTAAATTCCGTACACCAAAAGACTGTGGTTATTACAACCCGTGGAAAAAGAGCCTCCAGCAGTTATATCGCGGTTTGCACGTGCGTCCAGGCTTCCAAGAAACATGTCCTGGTCGTAGAATTAGGTATTTCGACACGGTTCACGATGCATTGAACTTCGCGAGAAACAACTATGACAAATCTGAGGTACGTGGCCATGATGCACTGATTTTCGTTCATACTGGTAGACACCGGGGAGAAATTGTTATTGACTGCAACGTCGCCCTTCTCGGAGCATATGCGGGAAATGTTAAAGATTCTGTACTTCTAGAAGGCGAAAATGAAAGTACTGTGAAATTTGTCATGGGAGCAGAAGCAGCATACATTGCGTTTCTGACACTGAAGTACAAGACAATTGTGGACAACGATGAGCAGGGGGACAACGATGAGCAGGGGGACAACGATGAGCAGGGGGACAACGATGAGCAGGGGGACAACGATGAGCAGGGGGACAACGATGAGCAGGGGGACAACGATGAGCAGGGGGACAACGATGAGCAGGGGGACAACGATGAGCAGGGGGACAACGATGAGCAGGGGGACAACGATGGGCAGGGGGACAACGATGGGCAGGGGGACAACGATGGGCAGGGGGACAACGATGGGCAGGGGGACAACGATGGGCAGGGGGACAACGATGGGCAGGGGGACAACGATGAGCAAATTCGCAACCCTGCCTGCCTAGAAATCACTGAAAACTGTAGCCCGACTGTAGAAAAGTGTGTTTTCCGTAATGGTTCCGAACAGGCATCAGCTGTTCGTGTAAGTGGACAGGGTGCACAACCAGTAATATCATATTGTTCCATTCGTCGTAGTCAAGGCAGAGGTCTAATTCTGGAAAATGGGGCTCAAGGCACATACAAACGTAACAAAATTATTGGCAGTGTTCACTCAGGCATTTGGGTGTCAACTATGGCAAGCCCAATCATTCGTAAAAATTGCGTTACTAAGGGGAAAGATGTTGGTATAAAATTGTCTCGTGAAGGATCTGGTGTATTCGAGCTGAATAAAGTAATTGGCAATAAAAGGTCTGCTTTCGACGTTTCTCAAGGAGCGAACCCTTTGGTATTAAACAATAAGTTAGTGTCTGGGCGGATTGCTTCAATCAATATACATAACGGGGGTTTTGGCGTATTCTTAGGGAATAGAGTAAATGCCAGACACGCCTGTGGTATTATATGCTCGGGTAGTAGTAATCCTACAATAAAGGACAATTTAATTTACAATGGTAGAGAAGGTGTGCTCCTTACTGGAAACGGAAGAAGCTGGATTGAAAGAAACGATATTCATGGGAGTAGTGTTGCGGGAATTGGTATCACAGGTTGCGACCCAAATGTTCGACAAAATATGATACATCACTGCGAAGCAGCTGGAATTGAAGTCAGACATAGCGGTCGAGGACATATTGTTAAAAACGACATTTTTTCAAATTCATTTGGAGTGCGAATTGGAACTGCTAGCACACCGAGTTTACAATGTAACACCATTTATTACAGCAACATTGGTGTGCATTTTCATGATGGGGGCTGTGGTGAAGTAGAAGATAATGTGATTACCAATAATAAACCTTTTAATGTAAAAATAGAATCCGAAAGTAATCCAGTCATTCGGAAAAACAAAATTATGAATGGAAAACTCGGAGTTTTAATAACAAACGGAGGTTTAGGGGTTTTGGAAGAAAACGAAATATTTAAAAATTCTGACATTGGTGTCTGCATCGACAATCTTTCTGACCCCACGCTTAAAGCTAACAAGATATTTGACACCAGAGGATGTGGGGTACGCATTCGCAATGACGCCAGAGGGAAGTTGGAAGAAAATGAAGTATATCGCAGTTCACAGAGTGGCGTGCTCATAAACTCGAAAGGTAACCCTATCTTGACACGAAATGAAATTGCGTATGGTCTAGGATCTGGAATAGACATGACTAGCGACGCATCTGCAACTCTTGAATATAATAAAATAGTACACAATAAATTCAGTGGGTTAAGCCTTGCTTCTGGTGTTGAGCCAGTTCTAAAGGAAAATATCATCGCAGACAATGAAGAACTTGTGGTGAAGGCAGTGGCCGATGGCAAGTGCCTCTATACCATATCTCGAACATCTGAGGTGTTGCACGAATCTTACGAGTGCGAATCTTGTTTGGCCGCAGCCAACGCAGCAGTGTTGATAAATGTGTGTAAGAACTGCATGCGAACGTGCCACGAAGGACACGCGGTTGCTTCGGTACGCCGTGACATGTTCAAGTGTGATTGCGGGGCGGGGACGCTGCCAACCCCGTGCCGGCTGCAGGGCCCGGCGCACGGGGGCCCTGACCCCCCGGCCAGCTGACGCCGCTTAGCTGTCACACTCTGCAGAGACTTGTACTTCCGTGCTCCCAGAGGCGCCAAGTTTCTCCGCAAGCACTTCCCGCCGACGCGACTTTTACCCCCTCTTACCACCACGAACAAAATACTCCCTTCTGTTACTGAATATCTTGAAAAGGCTCTGCAGAAATATTTACCGTTTCGTTTGTGTGAATTGACACTTTCATGTACAAGTGAGCATACTTGGTTTGCTTCTTTTGTTGAGTGTCTTGAACAGATGAGAATTGTTTCTGCATCTCGGTCTTTTTGGTTGCGTTTCATTCTCATGAAACACTCCTTTTGAATGCCATTTTGCCAATGAAACTAATCCATTTTCATATCTTAATGCTTCATGTATGAGTAGTTTTCATCAAAATGTCTCGATACGTCGCATCTGCTACGTCACGTATTTTCAACGAATGTGGCCCACTATTATACAACTGAGACGAGCACTGAAGGGAATTCGTGTGATCGAAAATGATTCCAAAGTAGTACACGTGCAAACGTTCTTTGCACAGGGATCTTTAGTCGAGCATCAGACTCGTAGATGGCAACTATTGAAATAGTCCATTTTGTTGGAAGATAACGTCTGAATGCCGCAACATTTTCCACGTCCGTTGTAGAACTGCACATCATTGTTAACTTATAATCACAATTGTTACTAAGGCACAATGTGAGTTAGTATTTTTAGTGTTCTTGACTATGCGGCGTAGCATTTGTTTCTGTTTGAAATTGATTGCTTGCCTTTGCTTTACTTGTCTTTGTAACCTCTTGATAATGACGAAAAATTCTAATAAGTTTTACATATTTATTGTTTATAATTGTGTTAATTTAATTTTTTATTATATAAATAATTGTATTGTGTATCATATATTATACAAGTATTATAAATTATTACGACAAATTTTGTACGTAAAGGATTTTTCTGTAGAATTTCTGTTGAACCCTTTTCTCCCGGACCCCATTCAATTTAATTAGCTATATTGCAATTTTAATATATATATATATATATATATATATATATATATATATATATATTAAAATTGTAGTGGCTCATAAACTCAAAATACTTTCTTATCGCTTTTACGAACACCCAGAAAATAGAGGCCTGAGGAAGTAGATCCACGGAGGCTTCATATTTCAAATAAAAGTTTCGCTTCTCCTTGCAGCGAAAATAACAAACAGCGTTAAATTTTGAATTAGAAGTAAAACATTTTTGTTATGAATCAAAAAGCAATTTTTGGAGCTTCAATTAACTCGGGCCTCGCGAAAGTTGTCCTCTTTCGGGCCCTCTGCTCACATTATGGGCCGTCCATGAATTACGTAACGCAAATTTGAAGTATTTTGAATACCCCCCTCTCCCTGTAACACCCTGATACTGAACCCCTTTTAATAATTATGTAACGCGATCGCCTATCGCGTTTTAAATTTTAAAATTGTTTCAATTTTTTAAATTTTTCGTTTCAAAATGTATCATTAAGTAAGAATTAGTTGACGAAGCGCATTGCACCTAGAATGAGGTTGGGAAAAATTTTGTGTGAAGGAAGGACTCGGCGGGGGGGGGGGGCGAGGTATTTATGGCCACGTGCTCTGCACACGCAGTTGTTGATGCATGGGAGTGTCTACTGTGCCAATTTAAGTGGATTCTAGAACGTAGTCTAGTTTCGAATATTTTCTTCGTAATCTGACAGACTAATCTTCAGTTACCTGAAATTCAACCATTCATTCTTAGTATTGATGGAAAAAATATATTTATAAATTATGAAAAACATATTTTAAATCATATTTTTCAAAATTTATTTTTTTAATCTTATATGTTAGTATAAAATTGAATAAAACGAATTATTTCAAAAAATGAAAACATAAGTATGAGCGTTTCGTAACACTAAACTAACACCCCTTATGAAACGTACTTTAGCTTTGCCTCAAATACACTTCACCTCTTTAGCGCTACGTAATTATGTACGATCCGGAATGGTGGTTCTCACCGCCATTTATAATTTTACCATTAACTAACTAGGTTAATTAGTGCAGCACTCCCTTGAAAATATTGCTAGTAATTATTAAGCTCCGTTACGGCGGATGGAAATTTGTTTTTGATCATTGAAGGTGTGCATTAATTGCTCCAGTAAATAAGTTATTACTTACCAACTAAAGAAGGTAGTAAGAATGATTCACAAAATGCAGTGAATGAAAATGATGAATGATTGAAAATGAATCCCTTTCAAATGTTGATGATAAATTGGGCATTACTCGTAATCCCAACGACTTCAATGCCTTCCCATTGTACACATTTAGTTCGATGAAAGGAATTTTGCCAGAAAAAGGGAAGTGTCAATTTTACTTTCCCGTATACGTACGTATATACGGAGTAAAATATACGTAGTATATAATTTCCCGTATACGGAGTATAGGAATGCAATGCTGCATAAAATCAATTTCGTGATTTCAACGGAAATGCAAGTTTTGCGGTCTCCTGATACCGGTTTTTTCTTTTTTTCAAAACGTCCGTCCGTCTGGTGTCTGTGAACAGTATTATAACCATGCGTAGGATTTTTTCCAAATTGAAGAAACCAGTGTCGATATCGCTCGAGTCAAATCTCTGAGATTTTGCAAAATGTTCTTTAAAATTTGAGGGTAGTTAATATGAAGCACCCCGGGCATTTTCAAAATTTTCTCACAAACAGCTCTAATTTTTTCTTTAAGTTTCTTATAAGAATAGAGTAAAATACACTTATAATGATGGCATAGGTCCGATTTTCAGGTTTAGAACTACAGTTTCGAAAATTTAAATATTTTTCGGGCGTCTACCTACAACTACAAAATTCTAGATAGAGATTTTTCCTTGAAATAAAATTTGTTCTCCATAGTGAGTATTTAATTAAAGTCGGGTACATTTGTTATGAAAATTTTAGTTTTCACCCAATATAGCGTGCAATATGTGCAATTTAAAAAAATATAAAAACAAGATTTTCTCAAAAATGGCTCCAATTTTTTTCTTTAAACTCTTTGTAGGTATAGTGCTAAATAAACCCTATAAGACGACACAAACAACTTATTTCTCTTTTCTTGTTTTTTCAAAAATTGTAAAAAAATTACTTGCATCTCACATTGTTAATATTTATATTAGCGGCAATTTGTTCACATTATTGTATTTATGAGTACATGTGCTTTAAATAATATTTTATAAAGTTTCCCGAAACATCTACCTTTTTCTGTGAAAACTAGCTCAAAACTCCGCATTTTCAGAAACGCTCAACCGCCATTTTCTATATAACGACTCCAAAATTTTTCTTAACACATTTCTAACGGATTGTGGTAATTGCACTCTTTAGTATGACGTTTAGTTAATTTCGGTGAATTTTTTTTTCAAATAATTACACAAATGTAATTTTTTGAAAGCACTCTCACGCCGTTGATACGCACATTTTCAGCAATTTGTAAACACTATTGTATTTGTGAGTTAAAGTACTTAAAATGACTTCCATTAAAATTTTTCTAAAACTCAAAATTATTTTTGAAATAGCTTCAAATTTCGAACTTAAAGTAGTGCTTAAACGCCTCCATGTTGTTAAAAACGGCTCCAATTTTTTCAAAGAAAATTGCCATATAGGACGAGTTTCTTTAATAACCTTAAAATATTTCCGCTCTACATTTAGGAAACCGAAAAATTAAGAGAATGTCAAAAAAAATTACTTTGGACGGAGATACACATAAATATCAGCACACAAGAATATATGTGGCTCGTTCGAATAATTAAGAGAGACCAAAGGAAATAGAAATCTAATACGGGAATGTCTGTGCCATTCTGTAGCACCACTAGTTAAAAGATCAAGTGTGTCTTCTGAATGTCTCAGGTGTGCTAGATGTTCTTCAGAATTCTCAATTTTCATTAGATTGCTAAAATCCATTTCACCATATCATTTTGTGAGACCTTCTTATTCACATTACATTACCCATGTGAAGTCACTCAACGGTAATTCTTCAGCCATCCCTCTGGTTTCCCGATGTTACTAAAGTATAAAGCAAATTTTCATTGTTAGGGGAGAGTGAAAATGTTACTTATCGATGAAATACATGCTATGGATTGTATAGGAGCTAGGGAAATCCGCTATGGATTGTATGGAGCGAGCATAGTTGGTGCTTATGGTGTACAGCTTGCTGTCTTCATATAAAGATGTACATACCAGTACACAAAAGTGATCTTTTACACAATTCACAAATATAAAATGGTTTGGAGAACATAGGTTTTGAAGCTTTTGGAGTGATTTCAGGCAACAATTCTATGAACAGATAAGCTATGATACGCTATATTCTCATTATTTGCAGGCCACCTGATTTAAAATACGCATAAGTGCTTCTAAAAAGCAGTGATGGATCCTCGTTATCTTTTTGATTATACAATGAAATAAATATTTTTTTCTGATTACATTCTATCAAGGAAACATTTTCCCTGAAATGAAATGAGCATATGTCTGTATGTATGTAAATTAAAATATGATTTATGGAGAATAAATTTATGTTTTTCAAATTGACAAAAATCTATTTTTTATTGAATTCTGATTCCAATTTTGATGGGAGGGAAAAAAGGTTTATTTCAAGGACACATTTTCCTGAAACAAAGAACACATTTCTGAAAATATACATCCTTTTATTTTCCCTTCCAAAAGCGTTTGGTGGGAAATGGAAACAGCGAAAAATAATTTGTGGGAACGCTTAAACCAGAATGCAAGGGGGCTCGTGGACCCACGGCGAGACAGGCATTGGCCTTCTCATCGTGACGTCATTGGTAAGACGGCTGCCCTTCGTCACGCTTTTTCTAGCAACAAGTAGGAATATACTACACACTCGTATAATGGCTGAAGCGCCTCCATCTTTGCAGCAAATTGAAATCATGTATTTTGTATTTTGTATTGTACAAATTGTATTTTGCAGACAAGGGAGATCCCTCTGGAGAAAAAAGTATTCTAGTATTCAGTTCGGTACTTTATAAGGTCGGGTGGGCGCAGTCTGCGCGTAATATAAATCATCTTACCCTTTATAAATAAATCAAAAACCAATAATTTAAAAAAGAAATCACAATATGTAGTGAATGTTACAAAGAGTATGTTATTCAACAAGAAGCAAACAAGCAGATAAGAAATAAGGCGGCAAATTGGAAAATGAGATTTTTTTGGTTTAATGACTTCTATTTTTATACTAGCAGCAGTTGGTAACAGTTGTTAGTTTTAAAAGAAGAAAAAAGTACCTTACCTCCATTACTTTCTCTCGTTCTAATAACTGAATTCCGTAAGTATTATTGACGTTTTTCAATGTAATAAAGCCTACACTAAGGTGACCAATCGTCCTCCTTTAAAGAGGATAGATTTACTTTTGCAGGTTCTGTCCTTTCTCGAAAAGTGTCCTCCTACCTGTCCTCCTCTTCGATATCTTAACTGTTAATCTCTGTATTAAGATGTGCCGCACTGAACTATTACGCGTCTTGTGAATATAGAGTTCGGAAAGACGCGATTACTGTTGCCACGTTGGCGGAATTACCGTCGTTTTCGGCGAATATTCAACTCGTACCGCGGGAAAAAAATAGTTCCCGGACAGCGGAAGAATTGTGGAAAAGAATTGAGATGGCGGAAAATAAGCGGAAGTTTAATTATTCAGTATTAATTTTCTTACAAAAACATATTTGGTTTAAAAAAACTAAGTTATAACCGAAATATGTTCAAAAAGTATTAATACCATTGATCGCTGAGAAACGTTTGTATCGACAGTACATCTATATCTACTGCATATACAGATATACTCCAAATACAGGTAATCCCAAAATAATTTTTCACAATAATCATTGATGTGAATAATTTTTGTTTCTTGGCGTTTTCGCAAAAGATTCACAGCAACTATTGTTGTGAACATTTACTAAACACGCATGCTCCATTTAAACAGGTGGAATGAACACGAGAACACTCCTCTAATCTCGGATGAAGTGATTACTTATGTTGACACTGCTGGACAAAAATCCTTCAAAGAATTGTTGGATTTTGCTCTCTCCTCCTTGATTTTACCTTATTCAAATTCATTCATTCAATTTTATACAAGCCTGTTATCAATACAAATGTAAAATAATTTAAATATAGATTTATTAAGCTTAGGTATAGATATAGATCACTCTTTTACAATGAAAAGGACCAAAATTTTAAAAAGAACAACGTAAATAAATGAATTTTTTTCTAATTCAAACAAAAAATTCCAGTAATTATGCGTATTATATGTAAATTTCTTGTAATTATTTAATTAAACAAGTATTTCTCCATTGAATTAGTATTTTCTGTCAATATATCATTTTCGCACAATATGTTGGATATTGATATATTTTAGAGCTAGAAATGTCCTTCATATTGAATGTCAAGGTAAGGCTGCTGCTCACATTCAATCTTGATTTCTCACAGTTGTTATAACTCTATCGACTGCTGCATTAGTTCTCGGGTAGCACACCGTAAATTGAACAAGAATAAGTATTATAACATTTTATACAATAAAATAGTTTCCGTGTAGAATGTGTTCACTCTTACTTTCTCACTATCGCTTACGCAGTAGAGGGGAAATTTGGTAATACTGCGCGATAAACGGCGAATTGTCCGCAGAAAAACTTGTATTACAGAGCCCTGGTAACGAAAAAGTAGAAGAATCAAATTGCTAAATTAAAAAAGTCTAACATATGGTGAACCGAGAATCCGTATTTTGAGCGTCCTTGATAACGAAAAATCGAATGACGGCAAAACGTCTGTCCGAACGTCCGTGTGTGAACAACGCTTATTGTGGTATAACACCTCTGCGACTAATATAAAGAAAATACAAACCTTCCAAATTAAGATCTTGCGTATGGCTGTAGCCCCTTGGTTCATTGGAAACATTCAATTACACTCAGAATTAAAAACATAAACTATTCATCAAATAATGCTCAAACGTTCACATTCCTTTTTCACATTTTGACATAATAATCGTATACCAGCAACTGACACCTTAACTACCTTGGTTCATCAGTAACAACATCCCGTATCAAAAACAGATTTCCATATGACAAATATTTCATACAATTTGCTGAATCCCCTTAGATCTTTCAGAATTGGAATAAACAATGCAATGAAAAATAAAGAAATTTACTAGAAAAACAACAAACATTAATGAGGAATCTCTTGGGCTTTCCTTATTTCTTTTTATCTAAACGATGACCTTTTTATGAATGTTATCCTTTGTCCCAGTGTAGATTGAAAGGTATTTCGCTGTTTATTATTGACCTTTGTATATTTGTGTTTTGAGTTGTTATTTATAAGAAAACCATCTCTGTGAAGCAGTTATGTTGGTCAGTGGAAATAAAAAGATTAATTGTTTAAAATTGTGGCTAAGTGAATGTGTTCGTGACCTGGCTATTGAGTGCGTTCTGTGTATTGTTTGTTTGTTTGTTTGTTTGTTTTTCCTTCATTAAAATTGCCATGACAATCATTTTCATTACCGTCAACGTCTGAAATTGAGAAACATTCGCGAGAAATCCCGATAGAATGGCATGGCGTAACAACTGCTGTTTTAAACGTATTTTACAAGTATTCAATTCATTACGCAAGAAGAATACAATATCATCAATTGATAGAAGATAAAGCCACTGTCAGATTCAGAATTAACGATATTTTTCTTTACATGTAAGAAACTAATAAATTTCATGATAAATCAATGATAGATTAGTGCAGTACCGTACCAATTTTGTGTTAACGTTGAAAAATCACTCTCATGCGAGATGACCAGCTCGCGTTTCTTACGGTGTGCAAACGTTTCGTGTCATGATGTTTATAAGAACTAGACCGTGGAACATCATGCACATGCATATATTTACTGATTGCGTATGTCGAAAGCAAATTTACCTGTCCTCAAAAATAAAACAAATGTAGCCAATTTTGCCAATTTTTATTCTGCATATTTCTGAGATTTTTTCGGTAACTGTATATTTTAATGTAGGCGCATATTTAAGTGCATATTTACAAGTTTTGGTAGAAATGTGTCGAAGATAGTTATTTTCGTGAATTTCTCTTTCACAAATGTGAATTACACCATACCAATACTGCAATACCAACATAATATTTCCGATAGCCTTCTGATAAGATTGTTTTCCCTTCAATCTAATATACTTCCAGTAACTTTATTTGTGCTAAAAATTTAAAAAGGCTATTCGCGTGAAAACTCTTTGCTAGCTTCTTTAAACTTTTTTGTCGGAATATATCGACATCAAGTACTTGAAAACCGCATGTAATGGTTAACATAATTTCCTAATTAATATTTTGCACAGTACTCTCAATTTACACAGCCTAACACGCTTCAATTTCTATCACTTGAATATAATGGATGACTGACGCTAGAGTGCACTGTCGTTGGCAAAAAAAAAATCAACTTACTTGCCGTCATTGGATTGCTGCATCCCGGTTTCATCAAACGTCTTCAATTTTAATCGAAGCGTAAACCGATCAGCGCCGCCTCGCCAACGCTGTGTCCCCTGTCTTCGCTTGACCTTGGTCCGCGCCCCACGCAGCGCACGTGGTTCGGCGGCGCTTGGCCTGGTCAGCCTCCCCTCCCCTCCCCGTCCTCCACGCGTATTTCGCAGCGAGTCGCCTGTCCTCCCCTCCCCTCCCCCCTCTTGCGCGTCACCACGGCGTCCGCCACGACAGCTATCCCGCCTTGGCCTAGCCTCTGCACCGCCCTTTGCAACCCCGCTTCCTGTGTACCCGCTGGGGCCCTGCAAACGGGCGAGACTGCAATGGTCCGTGATCAGACGGCCACGGCCAAACCAACGCACGTTCAAAGCAGGTCCTAAGTCTGTGTTAGCAAAACTGTTTGAATGGAAATCTTATTCTTACTCCTCAAATGGTCAGTATTCTGATTTTGGAATTTGAAAACTAGAGAGCGGATTTTGATGACCTAAAACATCGCCAAGAAATGATCAATAAAATGTTCGAAAAGTGTTTTGAAAATTTCCTAAAAGCAAAGAGAAATTACGTCACGTAAACAATTTGACTAAAACCTCTTCAGGTGAACAACTGAAGCTGTTGGGTATGTCAAAAATGTAATAGAGACATAATTTCGTTGAAGTGAATTCAGCTTGCAAACGTTTAGTTGAGATTGTACGGAACGGTCCCTTTCTTTAGTTATCCTGAAATGAACCGAACTGATAATGCCGCTGATAGGCATCCCAGGAACCTTCGATTACACACTCACAACGGCTGACATTGCAATTTCTAAGTGAAGAAATCGAGTAGGCTAATCAAGAATTGTGTGGAGAACATTTATTGCATCGCGTAAATATAATTTGAAGCAAGCACCACTAGAATTATATTAAATTAAATCTGGGGAAAAAACTTTAAAAATGACGGAAAAGGTAAATAATGACAAGGAAATTAATTTGAGGTGCACATTAATGTCGTAAAAGGGGGGGGATAGTTTTGAATCCAAACAAAAAGGTGCTGCTGAAACAACTATAATACCACTCACATAAACTCAGTTTCTAGAATATACGGATCATTTTACATTTTTTTCTTCTTTATAGAGGCCGTATGAGGTGATTCAGTCCTTTATCCATCACTTAATCAGATAGAAAACTGGTAAACAATTGCTAATACTGACTGAACTTATTTTCCCACGGGTCGCGTAGTACAAAGTATAGTACTTCGCAGCCGCGTCAAACTGCGCTCGCACGAGCACTTGGCCGCGTGGGAACCTCGGCTCTCTTGTTGGCACCGGCGTGACCCCTCTCCATTCCCCTCCAAATCCACAAGCGCTGCCAGTGCTCGCGTAGCATTGACGGCGAACCTATGGCAAGGGTATAATATTAAATTAAAGCTAATATACCCCACTATCCCCAACACCATTTCAACCTCCCACCAATTACTTAGGGACAATGGGAATTCATACAGGAAGCTTTCCCGAAAATCATTATACTATCGTCACGAGTGTAGATATAACCCAGGTCTTTGATAGTCTGGCACATCGGCCTCATTCACAAATTAAAATCTATAGGCACTCCCGTATATCTCTTCAACACAATAACTAGTTTTCTATCAGACAGTACATTTACGGTTACCACTGACAATCACACATCAAACCCCAGAAATATACAAACAGGCCTCCCTCAAGGATCTCCGTTATCTCCCAAACTCTTTAATCTCTTCATAGCTGACATACCAAGCACCCAACCCCAACATCGGGCAATTCGCTGACGATACCATTATATAAAGGGTCGTGTATACGGGTCGAGTTATTCATGTATCATCATAGGAAATAAGAAACAAAGGCGCCTAGACAAAACTGATGAATGATCCAAAAAATGGAAACTCAATCTCAATGCTGAACAATCTAATGCAAAAATCTTTACACTCAGACAAATTTTCACCCCTCCCCCTCCCATCAGTCATGCACTAATTCCTTGGACGACACCCAACCAAATCATCAAATAACTAGGACTAAATCTTGATACGAAGCGACACTGGAAAGATCATACAAACGCATCAAGCAAATATAAAGATTCTCCAACAAAAAACACTTATTAATTACAAAAGTAAAATCTCTTTAAACAATGCAATAGCCCTATACAAACATATTATCCGACATATTATAAGCTATGTGTGTCCCATCTTATTAAATGCCTCAAGAACCGATTTAAACAAAATTCAAATCGTATAATCATCAAATAAATACCTCAGAACAAATACGCAAGCCCCATGGTTCGTTTCAGATCTACAGTGGCACAAAGAATTAAATATGCCATAAATAATTCCATTCATCACCAAGACCTCCAGCAAATTCTACTTATACATCAACCACAACGACCACCTATCCAATTTCAACCTCGCTCTAAACCCTAATTCCCGTGCAAGAATTAAAAACAAGTTCCCAATGCAAACTTTTTTGAATATACAGACAGAGTTGGAGAATAAATAAGACGCTTAGATTTAGATTTATGTAGTAAAAAAAAACAAACAATAAAAACTGTATGTGACGTATGGGGGTGAAGATCATCTGCCCACGTTTTCTTAAGTTTCAGAATCCCTTCCCACCATTTTAACTATAAATAGTTGAATAAAATAAATACAAATAAATAGTTAAAAAGCGCGAGATTTTCATTATTTGAAAAAAAAACTAGACATTTCCGTTCGCGAGTTTTTAGAAAATTTATTTGCATAGGTAAACGAATTACAGGTATGATTTTTCTGCATTGCTAACAATATAGTAACTCGCCCTTACCTCTACTCCTACCATCACAAGCAAAAGAAGAGTTCAACAAAACGTGCGAATAGTGAAGCTACATTTAGGTCCAGATGCAAAGCAAGTGCCATCTCGAAATTTGCTCAATGGATCAGGCAAACTGGACAAAAAGTTGATCAAGATCTGGGTCAGTGAACCGGAAGTTGAAGTACATTATTTGTTATAAACATAAAGTGTTAAAAAAATATACAATTCAAATGTAAGCTAATTCAATAAATATCACTGTTTTGTTAAAATAAACATTATTTTTCTTTATGATAATCAGTATAGGTTCTAATTGTTTAGAAACAGTTACGCAGCAGAAAAGATATTATTTTTAACTTAAATTTGTGAACAGACTTCACTTGTTTAATGTAATCTGGCAGTGCGTTGTGAGGTAACGTACGTGTATTCTATGTGGATGTGAGATGTTGATACTGACACTTGATGAACGTGATTTCTACGACGTGTGTTGTAATTACAAATATCAGTATTGCATGAAAATATGTTCCCACCGTTAAGTAAGTCACTTTTGACAATGTTACAGATTCGTAAAGAAATAGGCAAGGCAGTGGTAAGATTCCAACCTCAATGAAGAGAGGCTTGCAGAGATCTTGCGGATGGCATTTTTTCATTATTCGAATGATTTTCTTTTGCAATCAAAAGGTCTGAGTACTACATGAAGAGTTTCCCCGGAATATTATGCCATATCACAGGCGGGAATGCACGTTCGCCAAATACACGCAACGAGCTGCATGAAGGCTGATAGAATTTGAAAGAATTTTGAATGCGTAACATAATGAACTTATTTTATTGTTTAATTTGGTTATATGTACATTCCATTTGAGATTTGACTGAATTGAGACACCTAAAAATTTTGTTACCTAAACATCAGCTAATTGCATATTATTCATATGCTTGAATTTCATTTTTCCCCCCTTTTTTAGAAAGTGGAGTAATTTTTGATGTTTTCAAAATATTCCAGTGCATAAAGAAACATTGGAAACGTGAGTTAACGGGTGTATAAAGGCAAGTACAGTTTTCAATAAACAATCCGGAATTCATCTAAACTAGAGAATATTTATTTTTTAGTTTACTGGCTATTCGCTGGATTTCATGAAAAGTTTCGGAAACATGCATCGTGTCAAAAAAGTTTTTGGGAAGAGAATGAAGTTGAATTTTGCGGTTTTAGTCCTTCGTACGTTCAGCCGCAATTCTAGAAAAGTGTTGGTTAAAAAGATTTGCCACTTTTTCCGGCTCTCTTTCATTATCCTCTAAAACAACATTCTCTACTAAGTGAAGAAATGATGTGGTCGTCTTTTTTACGATATTCCACATTGCTTTAGTTTTGTTGCTAGCGTTCAAAATATCCTGATTAGTTTTCATTATTTTTGCCTGTACTGTTACATTCCTTAAAATTCTTTTGTATTCTTGGAAATAGACATGGAAACTGGGTGATACGTTAAGATGTTTAGAAATAATGTAAAGCGTACGTTTGTTTTTACACGATGTTCTAATACCTTGTGAGATCCAAATATAATGTTTCCGTGGAATATTTAATTTTCTATTTTTGAGAGGAAAGCATGCATTAAAGTGAAATGAAAGTTTTGAGAAAAATAGATTATATTTTTCATTTGTGTCAACAGCGTTATGAACTGTGTCCCATGATTCATTCAGCAAGTAGTCCGTAAGCACTTTTATGTTAATTTTAGTGAATGCTCTGCACATGCGTGTATAATTTGTGTCTGTGTTCATGTTATTAGTAATTGTAAGAATTTGTGCATCGTTGTCACTGTAACCTAAATTAGTAGTTTTTATTTTATATCTAGTTGTTCATATCTAGTGGTTGTGTTAATTATAATTTGATCTATAACTTTTTTATGGAAATGTATTCCGTGTAGGTACATTCCCTGTAATATCGAAATTAAAAGTATGCAGTAAATTGAGAAACAGCTCTTTTTCGTGTGATTCGCTCAGAAAATAATACTGAAATCTCCACATATAACAATAGATTTAAACGATAAATTACTAATTTTGTTCAGAGTTATCTCTAGATTTTCTAAGAAAATAAGATTATCTCAAGTTCGCTTTGTTGGAGGTCTGTAGATGCAAAGTAAGATAGTTTTGAGCGTGGTAAGATGTACGACTGTTATTTCAAAAACTTTTTCTACCGCATGTAAATTAAATTCTGACAAGAAAATAGAATCAATTTCATTTCTTACCTAAATAGACGAACCTCCGTAAGCAGGGCCCTTATTTTATTCCCTCGCTCTAGAATACGATCCTGCAAGGTAAAAGCTAGGAATTTGGAGGCTGTTTAGATCATTATGAGACAACCAATATCCGGTAAAGCAAAAAACATCTATTTGATCTAGATCACACTGTAATGCTGGCTCAGTAAATACAACTATTTGAAAGAGATTGCACATTATGAAGCATTATTTGAATTTTTTACGTGTACCTATACGGATGTTTCTCTGCAGCATTTAACTATTGTTGCTCATTTTTCTCATTTTTACCTCGAGTGCGTGATCGAAGAAAACATGGATTCCCAGCAGTGACAGAAGATGAGGAAGGAGAGGGAACAAATGTAGATAAATGAATAATGGGACAGGTAGTACAAGGATTTGGTTCAGGGGATAAGGTAATTGGGTCCAAAGAGGTCCTGGAGAATAGAAGAGAACTAGGATATGTGGGTGGGGATGGATGTTGGGCAGGGCACTGCCTGGACGCTTCATGAGCTCCCTTACCCTGAGTAGTTAGCATTAGAATTAAGTTAGTTTTTAGTTTAGCCTAAGTCGCAAAAAAATACATCTGTAAAACTACTATAATACTGATCTATGTAACTTGCAATTCCAAGAAAAAGAAAATGAAAGAATTAAATTCAGCGTGAGTGTGTAAATCTGTTGCAGCAACACTGTTGAAATTTAAATTTGAATTTACAGCTGCAGATTGACCATTGTTGTTGGATATAACTTACTGGTTGTTTATGTAAATTATATTTTAATATTTTTCAGTCTTAAAATTATTTCCGTAACAATGACGTAACAGTCGAAATCAACGAAAAATGTAAAAAAATATCATATAAAAATTGGTAATTTATTTTTTGTCATAACGAATAATTAATGTCTATACTAAAATACATTGTTCTAACGAGAAAAGAAAAATAATGATATTTCATTGAAATTCGCCCCTATTAATAAGAACTATTGCATTTTGTTTTTGAACGCGTTTGTTCGAAGGTTTATTTTCAATATAAGTACATACTACATAGGTTCATTGCTAATCATCATCGAAGTGGTTATATAAGATACTCTGAATCGTACCTCATGCTCGAATGTGATCTAACGGCGTGGCGGCTTTGAGGGGGAAAGTTAAGTAGTATACTGGGAGCGTTCAACACCGGAATTAGAACGATTTAGGCGTTCAAGGGAAGTGGCCATTTAGCGATGTACATAGCACGCATCACCTCTCGAGTTTTGTCAGCGCTGAACAATTTCTGAGAGCCACAAATTTCATGGAATCGGAGTCGAATCTGATACGTGGTCAGGTAGTAAACACAAAATAGTCTCGAATACTTTCAATTTCAAAATATCAATATTTCTTCCAGGGCACTGAACATTCCTGAGCAAAATATTAACTTAAAGTCTCTCGTTTGTTGAGCTTTATTCCCATAAATCTCCTTTCCCTTCCAGCTTGCAAATTGAGGTCAATTATTGTTCCTCTACTCTCCGAAGTCTGTCTGTTCCACGAATCAATTGGCGAGTGGTTAGAGAATGAAATATCTCTGAAAGATCATCCAATCAACGACTCTTTTCTTGCAGCAGACACCTAAAATCCAAATGTTGAATGAAAATGAAATCCCTGTTTACAGATCGCCTCTCTCATATGCCATTCATAGGAATTTTCTTCATTTTGTCTCTTTTAAGAGACATGTTTCAGGAGAACTGTAAGTATTCAGTACACCGAATTTTCCGTACTTCAAGTGAAAATTGGCGACGTTGTAAAAAGCATTTGCGCGATATGTCCTGTGTCTCAGTTATATTCTCGAGAATAACGGTTGGCGGGCGGGGGGATCCGGGAATCAAGTATCAATAAGTCGTGGCCACTGATCGTTTATCAAGGCTACTCGCTCCATTTCTGTTATTGAGACGGGAGATATGAACGTGACCTAACGTTTAATTTGAATTAACGAATTTTCTTACCGTTTCGTAGCTTTCTGGAAGAACTTCAGATGAGGTAGAATATCAATGTCGAAAGTCAGGGTTATCGACTTGCGCCCTGAGGGTTTAGTACGTTGTGTCCGGGATGTGAACCCCTGCGCAGCCAAGGCCCATTAATCGAAGTTTTTAATTGTGCGACGATGTGCGAGCACAGCGAGCTTGTGAGCTTCCAAAAAATAGAATAAGTCGTACATACCCTAATGACGAATGAGTCTACACAGGAAAATATGAGGTTCAATTCCGATAGACAACTATTGAGAGTCCTAAAACTGAAAATGTTTCAGACATTAATTTTTACCCAAGAGTAGATATAAATATTTTAAATTAATTTAAAATGGTAGTAAATAATTATAAACAAATACGTGCGTCAAAAAGACTGTATAAAACTTGATCAAAATGTCTCATTTTTCATAGTTTGGACTTCCATACTAAAAACGTTTTAGTAACATTCTCTTTCCTAAACATCAGATGTCTAGTACTAATATACAGTTTTTCGTATAAAAAATTAAAATATAAAAAAAACCTATAAAGCGAAAACCCCTCTAAAAACCACTTTTCACGTAACAAACAATGCATGTTAATGCATGTGCATGCATTAACGCATGTTAGCACTCTAGATTGAAATGTGCTCGGTTTAATGGTTAGTATGAACTCCAAATCGCTTATTTTTAAGTTGTGTTACTTTCCTATGTGATGTGCGACAAGGGAGTTCATCTCTGTCTGCGCTCTAGTGAGGACAATGCATTCTAGAGAGTTCCCTGCAGAGAAATAGTCTGCGGAAAACGGACACTCTGCACAATCTGCCAGGCTGCTCTGATTGACTGATTAGTGATTCCGGGCGCATCAACTGCTAAGGTCATTAGTCCATTAATGTAGTTTATATCGCGGGAGATGACGGTGATCTTCCCCCGCTGGATGGCGAGATCCGGCGCCGACCTACATCGCCTTGCAAGAATTTTCCCCAACCAGGTATCTTCCTCCAGCCTATCTCTATAATATACTTTTTAACATGAACACGAAACTTTTTACTGAAAAACCTATTTGAGTCGAATAATTTTCACTCCAGGGTAGTTTTACCCGATTACGAAGAAACAAAATTTGACATAAGTTATATTTTATGTTGCTTGATTTTTTTTTATTAGGAGGTGACATTTCTCTTCAGCCGTTTTACTAAAACAAAACATAGTAGATATTTAACTGACAGTTACTGTATTTAACTAAATTTGGCCAAAACTTGTCTTAAGAATTTCCGTCACAGAAATAATATTATAAAATAGATGTACTAGGTGTTTGGCATAAGGCATACTATGTGCATGAAAACTCTGCGAAACTAGCAAGTCTTTTACACGATTACTAAAATAGAAGTTGTATGAAAATGTTTTCCAAATGTTTATCTTTTGTGTAAAATAATAACTAAAAATGGTTTCTTGAACACTGGCTCAAAATTTCAGTAAAGTCATAATCATAAAATCACTATTTTAATAATAATCATAAGATCACATTTTTATTTTTTAATCATGTTCAACGAATATTAAAAGAAAGAGATAATTATAATTTTGGTATTAAGAAGTGTATGAAAAATGTTATAAACAAAATAGCATATTAAGGCATTATCGAAGTACATTTTTCCAACATCTAATATCTTGAATTTGGCGCTATTAGTTATGGCATTTTTCATTATTACCGTATTGTTGCATTTTTTATAGTTAAGTATGTTTGTATGTTATTGTTTTATAGTTTTGTATGTTATTGCTCATCATTAATTTTCAGAAACATTTTATTTTATTAGCAAATAATTCTTCTTTGTTAGTGCTTTACTAAATAATTAATATTAGTAAGAAACTGCTGGTGAGTCCCAAGTAGCCGCCGCAATAGCAAACGATCTCGTAATAATTACGGGTAAATGATATAATACGTTTTAACGTTCATTTTATGTAATAAGATGTAAAAAGCGGTGTCTTGATACTTCGTATGTTTATTTCTAGATTCTGACATAATTACTTATTATTAGATTATCTTCAATTCACCAACATAAATGTTTTCATATGATCGAATTGCTTGTAATGAAGTCAAAATTAACTATCATTCAAATACTGCAAAATCAACAAGAAACTAAATTCAATTTGCTCATTTAAGCACTGAATTAAACCATTCCAAGAATAATAACACAAACAATATTCTGTAATAAAATATTCTGTAAACAATATTCTGTAATATTCTGTTAAATTAATACATTCAATTTTTGAAATAATATTGTTTCTTTTATTTCACATTTTGTAAATTTAATTTTGATTAGGATTCATTCAGCGATCCCCTTAAAAGCGGATAGATTGCCTTATATGGTTTTAACATCTTATCTGAATATTCGCCAGCTTTTTGTGCTGTGTTCAGGAACGGGCGTCGCGTGCCTTCCTTTCGTCCCTTGTTGCGGCCTTGTTGCGCAATTTCTGTCCCTCCCTCCGACCTCCCCTCTCCAATAGACAACCCCCCTCTCCCAAGGTTGTAGCACGTCGGGTGGCGAATCAGCGCCGAGGAATCATGGGCTTCGTTTGCAGATCCTGGCAGGATGCAATTCCGGTTGGGAACGATTCGAGTGCCAGGACTGCGGGCGTGCGGACGTGAGCCGTTGAGGACGTGAGGTGGAGCGAGCGGCAGTGTAGTTTGTTTCGGCACCGTGAACACTTGCAGGGTAAGTTGACCTTCATGCAGTATAAATTGCATTAAATTTTGTTGTGGGAGATGTGGATGTCCGACGGACTAAATATTGTCGTTGGATTGTATGCAATTCGACAATTGTATGCGATTGCATTGCAATGCTTGAAGTTGTTGGATAAAAAAACCGAAATAATTAGTGTGGAATTTTGATCGTGCTCGCCGTGTAGCTATTGTTTGGGCAGTAAAGATATTGGTCTTATAATTTTCCTTGTTTTAAGGTAAACATTGCGTATTGTACTTGATAGTACGTTTCGGGAAATTGGAACAAAGCAAGTAATTTATTGAAATGTCTTGGGTGGAAATTCTGAGTAAACTTTCTTAAAAGAGGGTTCACCGAGTGATGAAAATGTTTGAAGTTAATATAATGAAGCCATCATTCGTGTGACAAATGTTCAAAATTAAACCTTGTAATAAATAGATCAACTTTCGTTTTACTCATTATAAACCAAGTAGTACAATTAAGTGTATTAAAATTGGTGTATCTCCAATATTTGGCTCATGACACACCACTGGCGTATTTTCAGGGCACGCCATTTATGCCTTGGGTCAAAGAAACATTTTTCATAACTAGTTTATAAAAGACATGCGACAGAAGGTACAATTTTTGTAGCCTGTCATTCAGTAGTTCAGTTTATTGTAATGTAAAAGAGAAAATGGTATATCCGGAGTTCATGGTGCCACCGGTTCCTTTGGTTCATTGATTCGGTTCACTATTTCTCGTGATTCACAAAACATAGTTGCGCGGTTCACTTCAATCACTTTGTCCCCGCCGCATTGTAATGCAAATTTAGTTTCAAAGGCAAGTTTTCTCGCTTCGCTCGCCCGGATCCAAGTCACGGCGAGGCTCGGGCCTTCGGCCCTCGCGTTCACTATAAACAACCTTGAGTCTATCCAACGCATAATTACCAATTCACTTTTATAAGAAAGCACTTTTCAAGAAAGCCTCCACAATTCAAACTGCGGAGTTGCCGCCGGAGCGGCGTGAAGTGCCAGCAAAATTATTCTTTTTGTGAATCACGAGAAACAGTGAACCGAATCAGTGAACCCAAGGAACCTGTGGCACCATGAACTCCGGATCAACCGAGAAAATATTAATGTTTCAGGAAATTGTTTGGTTGATTCTTTACCCGCAGTAGCGAGCGATCAAAATCACTCGCACATCCATTACTTAACCTCTGGTGTGTAGATTTCGGAAGCTTACTGTACGGTTAAGAAACTGACTTCCTGAGAAATTATGGAGGAAGCATGCTCTAATCTATTGTTTTTAAAATAGCTTGAAAATAATCCTATATACAATATCTCATGCCAATTGAACATGACATTTTTTTCTATATTCAAATTATGATTCGTAGCAGGTATTTTTTAACTCTAATTTACGTCCTTTGTGTATTTCATTCTTTTTATTTCATTATCTTTTAGTATCAATATTTTCTTAAGACTCTTCTCCGACATACTCCCAAATATTGAGTAAAATTGCGTTTATAATATGTGTAGCGGCATTCCAACTCCGTTGAATCCCATTTGGAAATATAAGGTAGAATGTGAATACTTTCCCTTCCTGAAAACTGTTGTATGGAGATCAGCCCCTTAGGAAATAAATTCTTCAAATACTTGGAAGTACGGAGCAGGATTGTCCTCATTCCCGCGACATTTCGCCTGTCGTTCTTCACTTACAATATTCTGTGCCGCGGCGTCGGCAGTTCAGTAGTGGACAGGTCAGTTTATGGTCAAACCCCTGTAACGAGAATGAAGGATGCACATTGAGTGAAGGGAATTTTGAAGTGCACAGATACCCCTAAATCTTTAAATGCCATTTTCTGTGTGATGTTTCAGCGGTATCTTACATTAAAAATGCTCAATGTTGAACAATTTTTGTTTGATTGCAGTGAAACTTTCAGATATATCTAAACGTCTAATAATGTTATTGTGGTGTGGATTTTGTTATGACATAAGTCGAACTATTTTTCGTGAATTTTTAAAAGCAACCAGATACCTTTTTCTTCGAAAATTCATTATGCAGTATTTTTTAAGAAACTGTAGAAACATGTTCTTGCATTCCAATGAAATCCATACTCCATTTTGTTTATATATATATTTAATGAATTAGTAAACAAATCAAGCAAACAAATTATTCTACAAGGAGCTTTTCTTGTATTACATGACAAAAATTTAATTGATAATTAATAACTATTATTTGACTCGAACAATTGAGTTGAAAGATCGTACAGTGTTTAACATAAACCACATGCATGCCCTTTGAAAATGTTATTTTTCTGTGTACGGACATTTCATGATTTAGTCATTAGTCCTTTTAAGGCTCAAACTGTCGCAGAGCTGAACAATAATCGAACGTGTAATTCTTGACTTACCCTCGAGCTGGCTGCTGATATGACGTTTTTTGTGCATGAATCCTGGGCATTCTAAATATGTGCGAAATATCTAGAAGGAAATTCCTATATGGAGAAGAATCTGTATTTGCCTGAATGTTTCTTAAGCAGTGTTGATATGTAGAACATTAATTCTTTACTTCGTTAATTACCAAATCTTTTGCTTTTATTTCTTTGAACGGGCACAGGTTACAGTGGTAATTTTCTTTTAAAATTCAGATAATAGAGTTTTCCAACACGAATTTAATGAACAAAGAAGTTTAATCACCTATTTTCATTAAACCACTACTACTATACCAACTCAATTAGCGTAAAATTCGTAAAAAAGGTACAATCAAGTACAAAGTACAAGTTAATAGCCATACAACGATACAAAGATTAATATAAAACCCATTATATTGAAAATTTATATTGTTTTTATATTATTGATGATCGATAGATTGTTAGTGATTCCGTGCGCAACAACCAAGGTCATTCCCGTATGTGTAGTGCATGTTTTTCTCTGTAGTAGCGGTGATCTTTCCCCTCTGGATGGCAATATCGGTGGCGACTTGCTGTGGTTTTCTCGGGGTTTTCTAGCGGGGTTTTCCCCAACCAAGTATCTCACCGGCGGGGCATGCGCTAAAACCCCCGCTCCCGATCGGTCTCCCAATGCCCGTAAAGTTAGCATACCCACGTATCACAAAATTGAAATAGTGTCCCAGAATTTTGTTCTAATTACGAATAATTTATACCCAAATTTAATAATTTTCTTCCGATCCAGAACATCAAAATATACAAAGCTAAAGAGTGCGTATACTTAACGTTAAGTTATCAAACTCTTACAAGAAAAATGCATGAAAGCAAGGGACACGGGACATTTTCAAAATTTTCAAAAAAATCACTTCAATTTTTTAAATTAAATTTTGTTTTTGAATAGTGTGAGAGATGTTCAGGCGAATGGTACAGATCTCATTTTCGCTGACATCCTTGATGTTTGGAAAATTGGGTATTGCTCGGTCTTTTGACATTTGTTACTCAGTCTGTTGTATAAAATTATCTCAAAAAAAGGTCATGTACACTATTTTTACAAAACGAACAATACGAATAGTTTATGCGTATTTTGTGATTGACAACAACAAAAAATCTCAAAAACCGCCCCAAATATTTTCTTTCAATTTTCTCTAGTAATGTAATTAAGAACGGTAAGAAATTCGGCGCAAGTCTAATTTTCGGGTATTGCTAGTTTTTTTCGAAAATTGCAAAAGATTTCAAAATTACAAAATTGAAGATAGTGATTTCTGCTTCAGACGAAATCCGTTGAACAAAATTAGCTCTTTAAAAAAATCATGTGTACTTTTTTGAAAAATACAAACAGTAGTTTTCGCGAAATTTCTGAGTGGAAATAATAAAATATGTACATGGTTCACACCAACTATGACCCATGCGAAAAATTGAATGAATGATATGAAAAATGTATGAAAAAAAATTTTGCTTACTCGCACTTTTACTTTACCTAATTCTACAAATTGTATTCTTAATGTATTGATGTACGAGTACATAAAGATGACTGTCTGACGATGGTATAATGGCTTTCAACGTTCCCTTGTAATCCCGGCAAGTAATTCTTAAAGAGCCTTGTTATTTAGACCATCATTCATAATATAATATTGCTGAATTTAAGATATACAACAGTGGAGTGCCAGCAACACCGCCTAGAAACTATCTAGGTGGTGTTGGTGCAAAGCAATGACAGGAGAGAATGTGTTTATTAAAAATGGAACTTCAAAGGTCATTTTCAATTATTTTTTTTAATATGAGTATTTCTGCACCAATTTAAAGACAAAAATAATGGCCGGTCCGAATTTATTGCGCTTCTATATCTTAATTCCCGACATTTGAATGGTTCGTATGTTAGAATTTGTATATTTCATATATCTTCGTTTCATACTTTTGACTTTTGTTATACATTTGCACATCTACATCATTGAGAAATTATTTAAGACCAATTTGAAATACTGCTAGATTTCAGGTAATATCAGATTGGAATTCTACAAATGACTCGACAAAAATATCTCAAGCTCATGTTTGTGAATTGCGTCTTATTGTTGGGACATGATTTACTTGTATGAAAATCAGTCATAGTTGTCAAATTTGTGTTGATATATGCTTGAAAATATTTAGTTTTTGCATCAAATGTACGATTTGTAATGAGTTGGGTTGGGCAGTATTTGAATACATGTATATGAAATACGTATTTTAAATAATTCACATATATATCCACGCTAGTTGAGTGACTGGTTTCATTTGCAGATTTTATGTATTCACCAACTAGGGGTTCCTTGTCTGATGATTTGTTTGAAAAAATCAGTCTTTTTTAAGGTAAATTCCATTTCTTTGTGTTGGACATTTTTGATAATTTATTTTTGAAAATGATTATATATTTTGTTACAATTCATTACAATATTTATTTGCATATTTATGCGCAAATCAGTAACACCGTGCACGTAGCTCGCTTCTTTCAAATCGAGTGACAAGTTTCTTACCAAGAGTTCTTACACTTACCTCGATGTAGTGGGAGCAATAGAAAGAACCTCACTCCTACAAAATCATACCTTTGAGATTAACCAGATATTCAGCTACATGAAATTTGATGGATATAATAATACTATAAAGTTTGCTGGATAGAAATTATAATGTAGAAAAGTTTTGAATTTTTGCAAATTTCGAAAAGTCGGGAATGTTAGTGAAAATGAGACCTGCACCATTCACATTCTGCCCTTCATTCTATTGAGTATTAAAATTAAATCAAAGCCGTTGGAGTCTTTTTTCGTAAACGTTCCTGAAGCTTCATGAAAAGGGAAAGGAATAGCTAAAATTTGAAATGATTAAACATTCATTTTTATATTAAAAAAATACATAACTAGAATAAAAAGTATTAAATAACTATTACTAAAGGCGAGAACGTATGTGCTGTTTCAACACCACTAGTTTCGCGAAGCGTTACATAACTCCCTATACTACGTGTATAACTCCGTTTATATGTATGTGTGCGGGATAGTAAAAAGATGTATAGTTCCAGTGAAAAAAAAGTTTCATCAATATCTCGCAAAATATTAAAAGATAATAAAAACTATTAATTACATCAATCAGCACCATTCCCTCGTGCACTTCCACGAACACTACATTACAAGAACTTCAACAGTTCAAAAATTACAGGAAAAAGGATGTTAGCGTCTTTTCATGCCTTTTCCTTGGGTGGAATGCTGACTCAACGTTAACTAGCGCACCCACTCTTTAACGTTGTACTTTTAATGTTCAAAATTTTAAAATTTGGGGATAAATTAGTACTTAATGAGAACGAAAATCTAGCATATTTATTTTCGTTGTTTCATGGGTTTTCTTGAGTGGGTAAGTTATCATACCGTTAAGTTAACGTACGCACTCTTTAGCGTTGTATATTTTGATGTTCTGGACCGGTAGAAAATTTTTAAATTTGGGTATAAGTTAGTTCTTTATAAGTACAAAATTCTGGGATACTTCTTTTGAATTTTGTAATAAGAGAGTGTGCTAATTTTACGGACATGTCTCCCGGCATGTGTGGTAGTGTGGTGCATGTTAGGGTGTGTTCCTTTCGATTAATTTAATTTTTGGATCTGAATTTAATTAGTGTGACGAGCTACACCAGTTCGATCCATTTAACCCACTATCAGAAGTCATGACAAAAAATTTCTTTTGGATATCTTTTTCGATAAATCTTTTCAGTTTTTGTGGGGCCTCAAGTGCGCTAAGGGCTGCAGCCATGCCATAAATTCGACCCTGCGCCTTCTGCGTACTTTCGTATTCAAGAGGAAGTGTTGTGAAGCTTCACAGAAAAATGACGATTTTTTTCGTCAGAGAAAAGTCTTGTTGGGTTTCTGGTAACGATAAAGTGGATAATTCTTTTTTGTTGTAAATTACTTCCTCTTTATACTTTGTGTATTTAGGAACCGCGTTCTGTGCGTATTTCTTCCATAAAAATCTATTTTCTGCAAAACGATCGACCGTTTACAGGATTGTCTCTAAATCTCTTCCAATTGATGTTACCCTACCGATCTAGCCCATGGGTTTCTAACGGGGTCGGTAACGACCCCCCACCCCCCAGAGGGTCGATGAAGGAAGTCAATGATGATCAAGGGGTTGATTGGGGGCCTATAGCCGGATGTGAACTGGCGTTTGGAAGATATAACTGGCGATCGTATTGGTTACAAAACTATTGATGTACTTGGCTATTAATTGTTTTCTGATACCAAGAAACAAAATATATAAATTACAAATTCACTCTTTCGTATCTGTCACTCATACTTCAGGGTCACCGCGCACGGGTATCGACAAGGAATAACACAAACAGCTCTCCGATTTTATTTCTCCATTGCACCAACCGTAAACCAATTAGTGAAGACCTTTTTGACGAACTGCACCAGGGCATCCAAGAACCTAGCTACGCAACTGCTTGGGATATTTAGAACGTTTTGAACGTTTAGAACGTACGTTTTGTCAGCCTTTGATTTCCGAAAATTGACCGACCAAAAACGACCAGTAGCCTGGCACTGTGGTTTTACCTTACTATATATTTATTATTAGACATGGATTTTCGTGGAGAGAAATTCTCTAAAACCTATAGTAAAAACACCAAAACGTGCAATAACATGCAATAAAATTAAATCAAAACTTTGCAAAATGATGTTACGTAGCCCAAAATCTCCAGTTAATCCACGTATAAAATTTTCAATTTGATTTAGAATTGAAGGGAATAAAATGTGATTTTAGAGTTTTGATTATAATATAGTTAAATTTGTACATGTAATTTAAACAAACCCCATTTAATATCTTCAATATTATTCACGCAGAAAATTCAATTAGCATGGAAATTGAAAAAAGTGAATACAAGCACTCCTTGATCGAGAAAGACGACCGAGAAAGATGCGAAATTCAGTGACGTATTCCGTAATGAAGACGCCTTGACGCGACTCGTTATAACAACCGAAGAATAAAAGTGGTCGAAATCCGCGTTCATTCTCTCTGCCGTATCCTGCAGAGCACACGTCCGTTCCGAGAATGTCGATGAATTTGACACGCAGTGCAGCTTGCCACTAGGCTTCGCGCCAGGTCATGAGGTCAAATGGAAGTCGCGCGTGCAGTCTCGAGTTTGGTTAGTTCAGTGAATACCGACAAAACTGACACACGATCTGATTGGGAAGACCGACCCCGAACATTGCGTGGGTTGAGCGACCGCAACGAAGGACTGCGAGCCGATTTCCTGTTGCGGCGTCTTTGCCGGGGCAATAAATCACAGACGTGAACGGTTTGTGATTTATTGAGTATTTATTTGAAAAAATGCTCCAACACCTGAATACTATGTACAATAATTACAATTAACAATATTGGCCCATTACTAGAAGGAATGTTTCCTGGTTACCACCACCGCTGGCCTGATATTTAGATATCTTATTCGGTGTGATGCACCAGTAGCCATCGTGAGCATACAAGCGAGTATGCCGCACCTCCCGTCTCGACGTAGCACGCCGGCTTCAGTTCCCTGCCACAGTAGCCGATGCATTGAAATGCAGTGCCGCGCACAACCCTCACGACTTTCTACCGACGCGCCCAAGAATCAGAAGGAGTTTAGGTCTGGGGTCCGTTTATATTACTTTCTGGGCCGGCTGACGGAACTGCGTCATCTCGCTGTTTCCGCCGACGCGTTTCCGCAGCTAGCCTGTGTACGGGGTTCACACGTTTGCCGCAAGTGGTCTACGGGGTTCACAAGTTGCCACCCACGACACGGCACCCCTTCCCTTCCGCTCCCTAGGTTTGCCATTATTCAGCCCGGCGTCTCTTACCGCCAGCGCTGTCCATGAGCTTGAAATGCACGTGGCTGATATTTGTCACGTTTGTACAAGGCGACTGATATGACGCCACACTGTGAACACCGTCTATCCCACTCCGAACTGCAATTTCTCAGAATTTTCTGTGAGACAATTGGTATCATGAAAGGTATAGACGTTCAGTTTACATGGAAACAAAAATGCGGAATTCTTATTAAACGGCGCTCGGGTTTCACAGATCACGCGAATGCATTGCCTGGTTGTCATACTCGTTTTCTGAAATGAAACGTTTAAAAAAGGTAAATAAATAAAACGTGGTAATAATGAATTATATTGTATGCAATAAAACTGAGGAATCTTGCAAATGCGTCCAGTAAAGCCCCAAAAAGTGCAATTTTCAGGTAGCATTACCGAAAACGCGCAATTTTGTGTAGTAACCCCCTAAACGTGGAAAAAACAAGAACTCAAGTAACGTGCGTTTCACGATTCCAATTTCAGTCAAGGTGTCATTAAATTTCAAGTTAGCAAAGTAAAGATGCAATAACATCGGTCTTCATTATTGTTCTCCAAACACTATCATTTGTGCTATCATTTGTCACATAGAGAATAGATGAGAATTACGCAGACTATTCCACTCGTGAAATTAATACCAATAGTGTTTAACTATACATATAAATGCCCCAATCAGGGCGGTGTATCTCAAAAAGTTTATCCTTTTTTTATCCAATTTTTTATACTTATCGACAATTTTCAAAGCACTCGTGGTATTACCTATGATCAAGTGTTCGTAATTTTCCCTTTTTACATGTTTTAAGTAGACCTAAGATTTTAGGACAAATGCTTATGTAGTTCCTTTAGGAGATTGTCGAAAATAATTGCAGATATTTACGCATCCTTAACTTTACATTCACTGAAAGCATTTAATACTGCCCGAACTGTCCTAAAAGGGTGGCTGATGCCTATTTTAATCCCCCCCCTTAAATTTGCCTAAACCAAGTAATTTTAAAGAAGTATTTTTTAATTACTAATTTTTTAATTTGTTATATCGAAAAGCGAATTTCCCCTGACAAGATGCAATCAACTACTCTCCGAAACGTCTCACCCTACAACCCAACATGACGATCTTTGCAAGTCAATATAAAGATGTTTGACGCTCGTCTCCGATCAGCTCGCACGTCTTAGGCAATTGCGCCCATTCCCGGTGCAGCTGCGTTGTTGACAGGTTGAGGCTTCTTGCCTCCGCGCGTCATTACGCCATCCAGGCGAAGACAGAAAGAGCAGGTTACTTTCGAAAGCCTACAAAATACGACCCAGCAAAATACACATTTTTTAAACATGCCCTCAACAACACCCAAGCTGGAACGCAAAGGAGCGCCTCGTCAAGTGCTCATGGTAAAAGACGCTGAAGTGAAAATTAGTTCTGCTAAGGGAGCCTTAGGGATCATAGTAAAGAGCAAATGGGAGAGCGTATATGATGTAATAGGTCGTATGGTGCAAGTTTTGGTGTGAGAGAGTGGGGGGAGTTCCAGAAGAATGGGCATTAGAAATGTGGCTTAATTTAAGTTTGCTTCTATAACATCTGTGTCCGTGGAAAGTTCCTTTTTCAGTTCCCAAAATTATTTTAACAGACAAGACACCACTTTACTGTAATAGATTGGGAGAAAATTATCATTAAAATGTAAATAGATGATATGATTATGATGTAAAATATTTGGAGAAAAGTATACTGTGTTTTTAATCACGAAAACAGACTTTCCCATATTAATTTTCTATTTCCTTTGGTCTAGGTTAGCTATTCGATCTTGCCACATATTTTTCCCTGCTGCCATCTGTCGCCGCCCAAAGTATATTTTTTAAACATTTTCCTAATTTTTCGCTATTTTTTTTAAGATTATTAAAGAAGGGGAAAACCTCGTCGTTCGTAAGTAAGAAGTTCGAACGAAAGTTCGAAATTTGAAGCTCTTTAACAAAAATTTTTTAGTTTTCGAAAACCTTAATCGGAAGTCATTTTAAGTACTTAAACTCACAGTTACAATAGTGTTAACAAATTGCTGGAAATGTGCAAAAACAAAAATTACACCGAAATTAACTATACGTCATATTCAAGAGTGCAATTACCACAATCCTTTAGAAGAGTTCCGAGTTTTTAGCTAGTTTTCACAGAAAAAGGTAGATTTTTCGGGAAACTTTATATTACATTATTTGAAGTACATGTACTCATAAATACAGTAATATGCACAAATTGCCGCTAATAAAACTATTAACGATGTTAGAGGCAAGTAAAAAAAATACATTTTTGTAATTTTTTAAAAAGTAAAAGAATAGAGCAATGTGGCTCTCATGTCATCTTATAGAGAATATTTAGCACTCACCCTACCAAAAGTTTAAAGAAAAAAGTTAGACGTTTTCGAGAAAATTTTGTTTTTGTAATTGTTTAAAATTGCACATATTGCACAGAATATTGCGCGAAAACTTCTAGAACTTTCAAAAAATGTACCTTACCGTAACGAAATAACTCACTATGAAGAGCAAATTTTATTTAAAGAAAAGATCTCAAGTCTTCAATTTTGTAGCAGTAGGACGACGCCGAAAAAATTCATACTTTTGAAATTTTCGAAACTTCTGAGTTCACCGTAAAAATCAGACATACGCAACGTTTATGTATATATTTCTCTATTCTTTTAAGAAATATAAAGTAATAAAATATAGAAATATAAATATAAAATATAGAAATATAAATATAAACTTTGGAGCAGTTTTGGAGAAAATTTTGAAAATGTCCGGGGGCTTTATGTAAAGAATTCTCAAATTTTAAAGATTATTTTTCAAAATTTCTAAGTTTCAACCGAGTCAGATCGACACTGGTTTCTTCAATTTGGAAAAAAATCTTAGTCATGGTTTAAGGGCTAGTAGTGCTCAGACTACGGACGGAAGGAAGGATACACGGACGTTTTGAAGTGGGGGGGGGGGGGAGAAAGAAAATACCACACGTTTTCGGTTTCAGCGGACCCAGAAACGTGTATTTCCATTGGAATCACGTGGAAAAAAAATTCCATAGCATTACATACTTTAGTATATAATGTACAGTAATATACCTATTTTACGTATATTACTGTATACTTTTAATTTAATGACGGGAATAATGATTCTTGTTGCACATTTTTGAGTGGAAAATCCGAAAATAATTTCAGGAAGGGGAGGGGCCTTTAAGCGTGTGCACCTCCCATAACTTTCTTTGGGAATAATAATAATAATAATAATAATAATAATAATAATAATAATAATAATAATAATAATAATAATAATAATGATGATGATGATGAAAGAAAATGGAGATACTTGGTAATGGGATGCAATGTATTTTTTTTTGAATAATTTGAGTAAAATTAGTTTGAAACTGTATTAAACATTTTGATCAAGATGCCTAAAATGTGTCGATACAATCCCTCTTTTGATAACTTTCAGTTGCTGAAACACCCAGAGCCACAAAATTCAAGAAATTTCGTCGACATCAACGTGACTACATAGATGCTGTCTCTTCCTTAGTTTAAGAAGATGGCTTCATGACTTCTCTCCAGTTTACTGATGTAATTAGTAAGTACTGAAAGGTCTTGCAAAGATATTTATCCCAAGATACTTATTTTTTTCGTTTTTGGCCATGTAGATTCTTCTTTCTTTCTTCATTCTTTCATCATTCTTCTTTCTTTTCTATGCGATTCGATGGGTCGTATATGTGACAATAGACTAGAAATGTATTTATTTACGTCAAAAAACAGTTAGAAACTTACCTCAGAAAACAGTACATGCTACAGGGAGAAGTTAATTTGAAGTTACATTTATGTTCACTAGCAAACCAAGGGGTCATCTCGGCATTTGATCAAGGATCAGGGAAACTATGAAAACCTGATCGAGATGGGGGTCATTGACCCAGAAGATGAAGTACAATACTTGTTACAGGCTCTGTAGAATTATACAGTTCAAATGGTAAATAATACATTAAATGTCATTGTTAAAATTAATATTACTTTCTTTTTGGATGCGCGGTATAGTGTCTTTTGATAACTTTCAGTTGCTGAAACACCCAGAGCCACAAAATTCAAGAAATTTCGTCGACATCAACGTGACTACATAGATGCTGTCTCTTCCTTAGTTTAAGAAGATGGCTTCATGACTTCTCTCCAGTTTACTGATGTAATTAGTAAGTACTGAAAGGTCTTGCAAAGATATTTATCCCAAGATACTTATTTTTTTCGTTTTTGGCCATGTAGATTCTTCTTTCTTTCTTCATTCTTTCATCATTCTTCTTTCTTTTCTATGCGATTCGATGGGTCGTATATGTGACAATAGACTAGAAATGTATTTATTTACGTCAAAAAACAGTTAGAAACTTACCTCAGAAAACAGTACATGCTACAGGGAGAAGTTAATTTGAAGTTACATTTATGTTCACTAGCAAACCAAGGGGTCATCTCGGCATTTGATCAAGGATCAGGGAAACTATGAAAACCTGATCGAGATGGGGGTCATTGACCCAGAAGATGAAGTACAATACTTGTTACAGGCTCTGTAGAATTATACAGTTCAAATGGTAAATAATACATTAAATGTCATTGTTAAAATTAATATTACTTTCTTTTTGGATGCGCGGTATAGTGTCCCATTGTTTACAAACAGTTGTGCAGCTGGAAAGATTTTACTTAAACTTTTGTATCGAATTTCATCGTTTAATGTAATCTGGCAGAGAGTTGTAAAATAATGTATATGTATTGTATGTGGATTTTTTTGTAATGAGTTGTTGATACTGTCACCTGATGATTATGATTACTACGTCGAGTGTTGTAGTTATATGGAACTGCTTTCAAAAGCTTGTCTGTCTGTCTCTTGTCTGTCTGTCTCTTGTCTGTCTGTCTCTTGTCTGTCTGTCTCTTGTCTGTCTGTCTCTTGTCTGTCTGTCTCTTGTCTGTCTGTCTCTTGTCTGTCTGTCTCTTGTCTGTCTGTCTCTTGTCTGTCTGTCTCTTGTCTGTCTGTCTCTTGTCTGTCTGTCTCTTGTCTGTCTGTCTGTCTCTTGTCTGTCTGTCTCTTGTCTGTCTGTCTCTGTCTCTTGTCTGTCTGTCTCTGTCTCTTGTCTGTCTGTCTCTGTCTCTTGTCTGTCTGTCTCTGTCTCTTGTCTGTCTGTCTCTGTCTCTTGTCTGTCTGTCTCTGTCTCTTGTCTGTCTGTCTCTGTCTCTTGTCTGTCTCAGTCTCTCGTCTGTCTGTCTCTGTCTCTCGTCTGTCTGTCTCTGTCTGTCTCTCGTGTCTCTGTCTCTGGTGTCTCGTGTCTCTGTCTCTCGTGTCTGTCTGTCTCTGTCTCTCGTGTCTGTCTGTCTCTGTCTCTCGTGTCTGTCTGTCTCTGTCTCTTGTGTCTGTCTGTCTCTGTCTCTGTCTCTTGTCTGTCTGTCTCTGGCCTGTCTTTGTCTCTGTATCTTTCACAGACTGTCTCTTTGCCTTTTTCTGTGTCGCTGTCTTTATAGAGAAAATTAGTTCGGTAATTTGAAACTTTTTTTCTTTTCAGGAGTAAGGTGCAACTTCTCCAAGGTGTGACGTCGTCTGCGATGTGATTTTTTCTTCAGCTTCAGAAACACTGAATGGAACTACTGAGGGAGAGGTCCTCTTCAAATGGTAGGAGAAGATTACTTCATTGCAATTACGATTTCTGGATGTTACGGAAATGAAATTACTTCTGGCCAGAATTGGTTCTAAAAATGTGCTGGCCAGAAATACGAATTATTGGCAGAGTTTGTGTGCATTGAGTCTGCCGACTTTGCCAGTGTTCTGAAACTTTGCAGAAAGGCACTTCAGAGTAGATCAGCATGTTATTGAACTATTTTTGAAACTATTGTCATGATATGGATCAAATGTTTAATATGTCAATTTTTTGTACCTATTTATGTAGCGAATGATTTTTTGTTTGTTTGTATGTACAGTATTTATTGTTATAATTGAAGCATGTGTCATGAAATTTTTATTGATTTGATTTAAATGATGGTATTTTTGTCAGTCTTCTTTTTGTGGGTATATGATAATGAATTTTAAAATCTTCGAAATACAATTTTGTTAGATAATAAGTTCATACATAGAAACATTAATCTATGTATTTTATTACATATGCTGGTATCTATAAGAAATAATTAAATTAATATCTACAAAATTTCCTTTCAGAATTTTAAATTTTTAAATTTATAGACTCTTGTGTTATTGTTTGATCATGCGTTCTGAATATACACATATGTGTACATACTGCAAGAAAGTGTCATTTTTAGTTTTAAAAGTATTTGGGTCAGTGATCGTTTTCAATATTCTTGTATCTCATTTGTGTACAAGAATTAAAACAAATACGAGTATCGGAATCACTTGACTTAAAAAGAACATTTTGGCAGCAAAATATTGAGTATGGCTTTTGCATGATTGAAGTTTAGGTACTAATTTCAATTGTATAAAGTGTAGTGGTACAGATTTTTTTTAAAATTTATTTTGTGACACATATATTGTAATATCGTTACTGTCAGAACTTTTTAATGGTATTTGTGAAGTTAGAGAAATTTTGAAGTCATTTGTTTGATGTACACGAGATGTAATCTTCTTAAAGCAATATTTGAATTGTCGGTGTCAACATTTGAATTGTAGTGAATGCATCAAAGGGAAATCGGTGTAAGCAATAATCAGTCATTTTAATGATAGTTTCTCTCGCATTAGCATTTGCCTTCAATGTAAGAATTCTCTATTTTATGGTTGTTTTCTCAATTTGTTTGCTCATTGTAGTTTAAACTAGTCCATATTAAAGTTGGGTAATTTGAGGCAGATGAAAATGGACCAAGCAACCTCTTTATGTAGTGAACAGAAGGAAATTCAATTGGTATCTTTATATACTTTGCCATCTCTTTGGAACTATTTAAATACAATACTTTTAGGCCCTTGCAACTGGGGTTGAAGAGAAGAACTACATTCAAATGTATTTTAGCACATTAAAGCAGTTAATGAGACAGGCTAATTTCTCCAAGCTCACAAAGCCTGCTGCACAAGTCTAATTTTTCACTGTACAGAATTCACATTTCTGGAAGAGTTTACTTATATCTTATTACTATTTCTTACTTAGTATGCATAAATACTGTTTGGCAGTATAGCTCTGAGGAACACTACAGCATGTTGGCCGAAATGTCAGCCACCATGACAGAAATGCAATTTATGCCGAATAGACTAGATTATACAAGGCCAGCTGCAGAAGCCTATGCATTTATACCCATAACATGTAACTGTTTCTTGTCATAAAACTCTTTGTATTGGATATTCACGCTCATTGGGTGCTCCAGGAGTTCTTAACAAATTCGTAAGAAGGGAAGTATGAGTTATCAAACCATAGGAATGCTGTGAAACGGAAGAAACTAACCCATCATTTCATTAAGGTATGATTATTAAAATACCTTGATGGTACATACCTGAAACAGAGTGTAATCCTTCAGTGAGCCCAGTCAGATAACAAACTCTGGAGTTCATTATTTGAAGTTATTTTACAATGAGTCCCATTGTAAGAAGATAATTATTTAACAGTAAACTCCACTTCTCTATTTCTCAATATAACACAGTTCAGAAATGTGCCGGACCACTGGTCACTTCATCAGGTGGCCCTTGAAAAGAGGGAATATTTTTCACTTGTTCTATGGAAAAATCAATTGGTTCCACAAAAAATGCCTGTGTGTGGAGATGACCGCTTAAGTGAGGCAGCTGTTTCTACAGATTTCACTGTAATACATTGTCTTTTGTATACCAAGTTATAAATTGTACTTGTAGTTCCCCATAATATTGTCGTTATAGCAAAAGAGAAATCAGCTTCAATTAAAGTAAACGTGTAATTGTGAATGTTAACCCTTGTTCCACACAGTGATAAACGGGGACACATACTACACATACCACACCAATTCTTTAAATACATATCTGACACTGGACTTTTTTAAGCTTCAGAATTGGTTGATTCAGAATTATTGGAAGCTTCAGAAAAGCAATGGAGGACAATACAGTAGGTAACTTACACTTATGTATTATGAACAAAGCCATAATTGTTCAATACATTTCAATAATATAACAAAATCCGCATCTTGCAAATCATCATTAACATTGTAATCAGCATCATTTACTTCTTAATCGCTAGATAGCAATGCTCTTCTGCTCCACAATAATCATTCGAGAAGATAGTGTCATTATCTTAACTACAAGAGCCACTGATCTCACTTTCATCATCACTTGCATTTTCTAACATCAAAAGTTCATTTCTGATTTTCTCACAGCTCAAGATATGTGAATCAGAGTTCATGAGAAAAAAACAATTTGAGTTCCGTAAACCACAAGGATAGTGTCAAATGTGACACCGAAGTGCGAATAATTTTAAATACTTATATAATGGAAAGACGTCTTGATTTATCAGACAATTAACTAGGTCATTTGCCATTTATTAAGTCATAACCCGGGGCTTTGTGTGGTTATTAACTTTTGTATTACTCTGTATTGTTCTACTTCGTATGATATGAATGTCTTCACTGGCATTTGTAAGGGCGTGTGAAGATATGAATTCTATTTCAAGTTCCGCTTCTGGCTCAGTAGGTGGATATGGCTGGAAACAGTTACAAGATGTTGCAGAAATGTTACCTTCTCTGTATTACTTCTTGCTCATTTACCATCAACTTTGCGTATTGTAAGGATAGGTTGAATTGGTCCTTATAAACCTTCTTGTTGCCTTCCACAATGAATAATCTGATTCTTTACAGGCAAAAAAATTCTTAAGATATTTATTTTTTCAACATTCTTCAGTTCTTGAAGTGCCAATGTTAAATCCTTCGTTGCTTGTAGAATGAATGAAAGGGAAATCTGTTAATAATTCTCATTTGGTAATTGGAATTTTTGCCTAGTTTGTAGTGTAGTGATGCCTGTATATAGAGGTTTAAATAAAAATTGTGTGAGAGATAGGTTTTTTATTTATTTTTAAGTCATTGGGCAGTTGATTTTTGCTGATGAACAATGGTGCTTTGTGAAATTAATCCTAAATTTATTTTGGATCCCTTGCATTTTGTTCAGGTTGGTATTGATAGCATTGGTCTAGATGAGACAAGCATGTTGTAGTAGTAGCCATATTATTGCTTTGTGGAGTAAAAGAGGAGATAATTTAGTGTTGTTTCAGTGAGGTTTGCACCAGATTTAATTTAGTTTTGGATTGTTGGGATTTTATCTCTAAATGTTTCTTCCATTCATGTCTAGTATCAGAGTTAAGTGCTAGGTATTTTATTGTTTTATTCGGTGTTTGGTTGATGGTAGTATAAATCAATAGAGCAGGGAAGTTTGGCAAAATACCTCTTTATTGTTACGATTTTGTGAGTTTTCACGATCTGGATCACTTAAATGTACATCTGGGGAGTTGTTTTAATAGATATTTCATTTGCCTTTGTTGCTTCTATTCTTATTTTTGATATTCTATATTATTTTTTCCTTTTCTCGTCATTATTATCCGTGTTTCTTCTGGCACCGATCGTTGTGAAGTTGGACACCTATCTGCAAGCCTGAACAACATGGAGGCATGTCATGTTTTGTCTTTCTGTAGAAGCAGAGTTGAATTAGTTTTTTTATTGTTTTTTTTATGGGTGGGAGAAATGGCCCTCTCCACCACTCCGTAAATGGAAAACTTGGTGGGTGGGTTCATAAATCGTGGTGTGTGGATGTTGTCGATTGTAAGGAATGGGTGGCGAAATCCTCAGGGAAAGAGGCAGGGTAGGGCGGAGTATTTTAGAAGGGGATTATTTATTTTCTTTTAATTATGATTTGCTGAAGTTCTTGACAAACTTTAGAATGAATTGTGTCACATGTACTTGTGAATTTCATAGAATCTACCATTGTATTGATTTCTGGGAGTATTTTAATATTTTATCCACATGGTTAGGTGAAGTCAAATATTAGGCCATTGTAATCAGTTTTATAATGAAGTACTTTATCACCCTAGTGCGGTAATGTACTTCATAATGACCCTGGTATGGTAAAGTAATGGCATATGCGTAAGGTTATTCTGGGACTAGCATTATTCCATGGTGTACTATTAAGAATATCAATAATTGCTTATTATTTAACCCATTTTTGATGCGATTAGTTACAGTCCCTGTGTACCCGTATCCCAGTTCTGCTAACTAGCAAGCTGAAGACAGATATGAGAACAACCTGTCCCCATAATTTTGAATAGTTTCCTTTCTGGAAGGCATTTCTTCATTAACCTGAATTATAATGTCCCCCATGTTGTTGTCTGTTATTCTTTCAACTTTGTTGAAATGAAAATGACAGCTTCTCCTTTTACCAGAAATTGACTCCCAGAGAGATTGTTAACTGTTCCACTCATGGTCTGCACCATCTTCCTCGCTTTCAGCACCATGTTTAGGTGTAATAAAAATACAAGTATTTGAAAAATCAACATAATCAAGAAGTTGTAGAATTTCTCCGACAGTTAGGTTTCTAAAAAATGAACGAGTTAGGTTTCTAAAAAATGAACGAGTTAGGTTTCTAAAAAATGAACGACCAATTAAAGGGTGGTACTGTTCATTGCTAGTGTTTCACAAATGGAAAATTTTATCATGTCCAAATCATTGTAATTGTTTAAATTGGATAGTTTCTAAAATTGTATGAACTTCATTCATATTTTCTCTTATTTTTAAATTTCTTGTTTTATCTAATTTTAATATCCTGGATGACCTTAAGGAAATCCATTTCTGTGTCCCATAAATTTAGTTTTAAATTTTGCTTTAATTTCCCAATTTCTGATGACATGCAAAACAGTACTTTCTACAATAGATTTATGTATCCTTAATTTGGTATCTTTTGTTATATGCTTATCTCATAATATTTTATTTAGCATTGATGTTGCTTTCTTTTTTTTAGCATTGATCTTCCTTTCTTTTTTCTATGTCTTATGATTTTTTTTAAGTTCTATGTCTTTTCCTTCTCGCGAATAGGCCAACTAGGACCACGCGTTTATACATCCTGCATTTACCGTGGCTCAGTATCATATATCACGGTAGCAGGTGCATGCATCAATTGGGGGGGGATCAGTATTTTTTTACTGAATCCAATTTTTATCCCCCAGGGTTGTTAGCTCTGGGGGTATGAAAGATGAAATGATGATGATAATGAGGGGTGAAAGGACGACTCACTCATACAATCACACACAAATACACCCATGCCCGAGGCGGGACTCGAACCCACGATCTTCTGGTCCGAGACCACTCCGGCACTACTGCCTTAGCGATCTCGGCCATCTGATCGGCCTTTCTTCTATTTAGCATTGATCTTCCTTCCTTTCTTCTATGTCCTATATCAACTTCTTAATTTCTACCCTTATTTATTTCTACTTCTGAATATTTAAAATCTGAACAACATTTAATTTTTCCTTTTCCATACTCTAAAATTAATTCTGTATTACTTACTCCACACCGCATATAAAATGTTTTTTTCTGGATTAATTTTTAGTCCCCATTTGTTGCATTGTAATAATTTTCTAAACATGTATTCCACATGTTCAGCATCCTGTGCTATTATTACCTGGTCATCTGCAAATAAGAAAATGTAAATACTTTTATTTAATATTGGAACACCCATTTCTTCAACTTCGTTTTTCCATGTTTCTAGCTATTTTTGCAAGTATATTTTAAGTAATGTTGGAGACAAGTTGCTCCCTTTGTTGCACGCCTTTGGTAATAAAAATTGATTCTGAGGTATTTCTATGTATTTGGACTAGTCTTTTTTAATATGAGGACTATATAGTCTTTTTTAATATATTTACAGGATTTTCAAAAATCCGAAAATATTTTATAATCGTTTATCAAATCCATTGTAATTTTATATTTTTTATGAGCAATATATTTATTTTTCAAAATGTTTGTTTCCCTGGAATACCAATAATAATATTTTGATGGAATTACAAGGTATTTTGGAACATTCTTTTCAATATTGCACATTGTTTTATAAAAATAGAGTAAAGATGAATCTATCTATAGAATTATTAACAAAATAGCCCAACAAACAATATCAAATCGTTATTTATCGCAACATAATCCGCTCCCTCAAAATTATATCTTAATTTCATCAATATAAAGTGACTGAAAACTAACATGAATACTGAACAAAATGTCTAAAGCAGGATGGTATTTATCACAAGATAAAATTGGCGTTGTAGATTTGAATATTTTACAATGTGGATCTTCGGTAAACATAAGATCTAATATATTACCAACTTCATCTCTAATTGAGTGACATTGGAACAAATTTAAATAGTTTACAGAGTTTAATAATAATGAGCTTGATTAAATGTCATCATTAGCAGGGCTTACAAATTCATACATAACTTCAAGATCCTCATTTATCCACTTTGTTTGTGGCAAGTTAAAATCAATCAGCATTAAAAAGTCTGATAAAGATAAAGTCTGATAAGTCTCTCAAATTTTTGTTCTAATTTTTCAGTAAATTGTGAGTATGCAATCGACATGGATTTTGGAGGTATGTACACTGACGCCACAATAAGGTATGAGTTCTCAGTTTTAACTCAAACAAATATTTATTCTACACAAGAATTACAGGATTCAATAGCAATACAATAATATTTCTTGTGGAAAGTCTCTGAGTAGCCAAGTCTCTGTGAAAATCAGGGTATCGATGTCATCAAAGGCCAGTACATTGTTGTTGAAGGCGGAAAGCTTAGTACGGAGTCCATGAAGATTTTGATAGACGAAGATGTTAGATGGGGATTGCTTGTTGTTTAGTTTTTTGGTCACTATATTTAGATATGCCCTTGAATGCCCCATCAATAATTTGCGGAATATTATTAATTTATTTGAAACTTAGATTATTGTTGTCCTTTCTTGATTCCTCATTTATTACAGAAATAGGTCCTCTCAAATGACTACGTTGATGAGGAGTCATATCAGGACTAATCTTAGAATCACCTTTATACTTTTTTTTGGTTTATTAATATTTCCAGAGCTTCTTTTCCACTTGGCAAAAAGACTTTGATTGGTCTAACCATATCATTTGTATCAGATGAATAAATACAATATCATTATTCCTATAAAAAAACACCTTTGGTAATTTTTAAAGACTCCAGAATTTTACGTTAGTGTTTATTGTTTGATTTATTAGTAATTGGTTGAATTATGAATTCTATTTGTGACTTAGATGAAGTAAATCAAGCGTGGTTTCATAATGCTTTAGGAAAACAAAATATGCCATTCTCAAATTATTTAATTTAAATATTCATATCCTTTTAATTGAGGAAAACTGGAATTTTCACCAATCATGGTAATATTTTGTACTTATTGAGGTATGACTAAATTTGTGAAATTCTACAAACGTTTTCCAAATTTAATATTATCATTTTGTTAAAAATGCTCTTACAAATTTTGCTAAAATATATATTTTTCATGATTTTGAAAAAAACAACCTTTTGAATTTATTAATTTTTTTTAAATTTCATTTTGAAATATTTACTGTGTAAGAAATAATGTTACTATGTTTTTATAATTTAATTTCACAGCCTGATGATGGGAACAACAATCCTTGATACTGTTGTGAAATAAATTCTTCCAAGATTTGTTTGTCTATAAACCTGTATGTATGAACCATAATTACTTCATAATTTACAATGGATATACAAGACTGCTCCGAGATGGCCGCTTTAACATCTGTTTCGATAGTGAAACTCCGCTCGTCGGCGCGTGCAATGTCGCCATTAGAGTCTTGCATTTTGACAATGTGCGGTAATGGCGGCGCCTCCTTTACCGGCTGAAACTGAGATTTTAAAATATAAGCTAATACATTACGCTTTCGCATCGTGGGATTCTGCGAACTCTCCTGTGCTAGTCTGAAGACGTAGAAAGCATGCGTGAGTTTTTCCACAGTGAATTATCTTTAGGTTTGAGACCTGATGTCAATTTATCCCATTTCTGGTAGCGGTATTGAGCTAGTTCAATTTCCACTTTACGATCAATCGATTTAGCTCCCGCTTATCAGCTGGGTGTCTTGTGCTCTGCTACTCTGCGCGCCTTGTTTTTTCTAGAAATTAAATTAATTAAAAAGGGGTTAATGGCTGCTTCTTAGAGAAACGTTACTCCTCAGTTGCTGCGCTGAGGCTGTTAGTCGCAGCTTCGGCGAATTTTTTAGCTTCAGCTTGTATCTGCTGCGGGCCTGACAGCGGATCCGTCCGGGATGCGCTGCTGCAGCTCCGTCTGAAATTGGTTCCAATCCGTGCGCAGTTTCTGCGTCGTGGGTGCAGTCGAGGTCGCCGCGTCTCATATCCTCTGCCACTGGAAAGTGGTCAGAGAGCTCGTAATTCACTGTAAGTATGGGAGGGTAAGGGATTTTTTTTTACAAAAGCGCGATATCTAAAACATCGGCCTTGCCGTTCGTACCGTAAGGATAGTGAGGTAGGTGCACTGGTAGCGTTCGGTGGAGGGGGGGCGCCCGCAGATGACGCAATCCGCGCAGCGTATCCCGGCAGAAGATGCAATTCGTTACAGATGCTTCAATGCACCAGAATCAAAAACAGGTAGACTTTCTGAGCGATTTGTGTCTACAATACGAATAAGAGTGTCGTAGTCAATCTGTGTCCTCGTGTTGTAGTCAATGCAGTTTGGTATATTGGATTCTCTCATAAATATCAAGTGTATATACAAACTAGTTTTCGCGATCACCTTCTTGTAGCTGTGCTGTAAACATTTTCAAACTACTCGTTTTTTTGCCAGGATGGCAATTACGAAGACAAGTTGCGTAATAGGGCTGCAAGATGAAATATCAGATAGGATGAAACCTTTTCTTGTTGATTTTATGTAGTTTTGTGTGTGTGTGTGTGTTTTAACGACGGGGGAAATGCATTTACGCACTATCGACCCAGACTCATATCCGGGCCGATTCGTGTGGGACTCATCCGCGGATAATACCCACTAAAACCCTACGTCCCCCTTCGCCCCACCTACGGAACCGCCGTCAGGCATTACTTCGTTAGGTGGGTGGTGGGGCTATTCTAGCCCTCCTCCTTTACGCCTTTATTGGCTTTCACTTCTCGCACGCTCTTCAGTTCTGAGGCGTCGCATGACCCGGGCAGCGTACGTCGCAATTGCGGCCCATCTGACTTCCGTGGTCATCATCAATGGGATCAATGGGGTCATCATCATAATTTTTATCCATTACGACAACCCTCACACCTATAAAGAACAACCAAGAGTTTTAAAAACTATAATTCTCTTATAATCAATAGTGTAAGAGGGTGTGTGTGTGTGTGTGTGTGTGTGTGTCCTAGGTCTCCAGCTCCAGTTCTCCTGATCCGCTTGACACAGGTACCGACACTTTGTAAGGAAGTGTCGCCCATCATTCGGCGAAGGATATCCGCGTATGACGATTTCTGCCCGTCCACCTTGACGAGGAGAGCATCTGTGCGGATAGGTCTCGGACGCGGACGCTGGAGTTTAGCACCCTGCGGCGCCTCATTGACCAGTTTTTTCCTCTTTTTCTTTCCCTTTGGAACAACTTCCCACGGGTTTTCCGGTAGTCGCACACTTCCGGGTTTTTCGCTGGTCACCTCAGGAGTTTCCGGTAATCTGGCAGGATCCCTTTGACGCGACAACGCGCCCTCTTCCCTTCTGTAGGAGGGAGGGGAAGGCGACTCATGTATCTTCCGCTTACCCGACTTATCCATCTTCTGCCGGGCATCCCGTCCGGGCGAGGTCTGCGTCTCCCCTGTATCCGTGGGACATGTCTGCGGTGAAGTCTGCGTCTCCGCCTCGACTGTTTTCGAGCTAATTACAGATAGTGACTCCTCCATGTCCACCACCTCATCAAAGTCAGCTCGGATGGAGCTTACCATGCGCTTTATCTCCCCGTGGACATTATTCCTTGGCAGGACAAAGTGCAGGAGATCCTCGATCTTCTTCCCCAACTTCAGAAACTTCACTCTCCTATTCTCTTCCCAGACACTCTCGTGAGCTTGGCTCCCCCCAAAATCCTTGGAGCCGGCACCGACTATCGGGGCTTTCACCCGATCAGAATCGGTGGCGAGATTCGGCGTCAACGCGCGACCCGCTTGGGGTAGTAAGTTTTGAGGCTCACTCATATCCATCACTGGTTTATTTTCGGGGTGACCTTCCCTTAGCGTTTTATATGCTACCGCCAGCAGAAATGGAGTTTGAAGGAAGGTGAGAAGGGAATTTTCGTAGGGATAGGGAGCAAGATCCCATAAGCTACTCAGTCCACCTATTGGATCTTGTGGGATGGGAGGAAAACTAGGTGGGAAAGTAGGAATATTTGGGAAAACGACAGCGGACAGCTGCTCCTTTTAGTCGCCTTTTACGACAGGTGGAGGTCCCGTGGCGCTATTCTACAAAAAAAAACCCCGGCAATCACACAGGGTAAGCCAAAAAACCGCCCTTCTAATTTAAGTTCCAACTCTTTCTGGAGGAGCTTGATTACAAGGTATTTCTGAATCCCCTGGCTTTGGTCAATATAATCATGCAGATATATCCGAACCTATTCGGATGGATTCTTGTGGGTCAAGAAGTACAGTAGTGTCCTCTTATCGAAATGGTCCTGCTTACTTAACTTCTCAGTCCGAATAGTGGCACTGGGACTGTCCAAATGATATTTGTCTCGAGTTTGAGCTAATGCCGTATCCCGAAGTAACGGAAACAAGGTGTCAACAAAGTCGAATTCTAAGCATTTCTCTAATTGAATAGTCCGGAAATCATCAGGTGACACATTTGGGAAGTTAGTGGGCACACTCTTGTCATTTATCCACACATTATACAAAATACAATAGCGCAGGGTGGGGTTGATTTGAGGGGACATTGTGACGATGGGCCATTTACGGTGTCGTTTAAAGTGTTCCTCGCAAAAGTTGTAAACCGCAGTCGCCTGCAGTTCCATTACGATCTCAAGTGTGATTTCCTTCTGGCTCATAACTCTTGAGTAAGTTTTTGCCACCCCTGCCTCTGTGTTGATGTCTGGATGTCCTGTGAGCTGAATCTTCGAATTGATCTCAGGATCGGCAGGTGATCCTTTGGGGTTTGGGGCCGGAGATTGGACAGAAATGTCAGTGGCTGTACTGGGGCCTGGGATTGCTAATGTAGCGGGAGGAGCACAAGGCTGGACTGTAGCGGCAGGCAATAATAAAGAAGAAGAAAACTGTGGATAGGCTCGCTTCGAGGGCTGTTTTTTATCCATGACGACAACCTTCACACCTATAAAGAACAACCAAGAGTTTTAAAAACTATAATTCTCTTATAATCAATAGTGTAAGAGGATGTGTGTGTGGGGGGTGGGGGTTGTGTGTGTGTGGGGGGGGTGTGGGGGGTTGGGCGTGGGCGTGCGTGTGTGTGTGTGCGTGCGTGTGTGTGTGGGGGAATTAGAACTTCTGTCGTCAATACTCATGCTCCACAGTTCTAGAACATGTTATTTTGAAAGAGTTTCCCAATTCTCACGTGCTCTTGGCTGGATATTTAAGAATCCTACAAGCAGACAACGATAAGCCTGATTTTCATTTAAATGATAGGGAGTATCATTTTCATTCCTAAAGAGAAGAGTCATAGACGCCCCCGTGGGGATAAGTGGCGAGATTCAAATTAGCGCTGCAAACGGTGTTTAAGCTAATTCTGTTTCAATTTTTCAACACAAGTCATCTGCAGGTTTTTCTCAATTTTTCCATCACAAATTTTCAAAATATGGAGAATGATTTCCTGTATTTTGCACAGACGCCTATGTTCTGTTGTTGGAGCATTCGCTCTCGACCACGACTCGGCGGCGACTGAGCCCGCTAGCCAAGCAGGGGAACCGCCGCTGCGCGTGGGGACGCGCAACGGCGGCCCCTGATTGGCCAGGGGTATGAGATCTAGTATGTTCTGATGGTTAATTTGAGCCGAATATCAAATATAGTAACAGGCGAATTATCCGGATAACATTAAGTTCTTGCTTTCGCGGTTTGCTAGTGAGAATGAAAGAGAGAACATTTTTTCTGAGCGCACCTTCTTTTAGTGTTATGTCCGCGTTGCTAGTTATTACCATGTCCAGTAGTAAACCTAGTGCTTCTTTAGGAGAGTAGCATTCAGGATGTACTACATTGGATTGTACTGCGCACTTCATTTTACACAGGATTCTAGGAGTACTAATTGACACCTATTCTATGACATCGGCAACCTTCCTTTGGCAACTTACTCGGAAACTGCAGTGAACGATAAATGACAATTCAGAGGAGCTTCTTTCTGATAACATGTCTCAGAACTTTCGTTTCTTGCCTCTTTCTCTGCTTTTGTGAAGGAGATTTTTAGGTCTTCATTGTGAGGGCGTAGCGATCACGGTAAAATCGACATTGGCATTCAAGAATGAAGAACTTGCTTATATGTTTCGTTTAGAATGTCAGCTTGTATGGAAAAAATAAAATTCACATATATTGTGAATTAAGCAAATTTGAGTTGACTAGAAACGTGCGTCGTCGAATTAGCACGCTGGGCGTGAAGGTGTTCATGTGAACAGGTGTTATTCAAGGTGAACATTTATTATTTCATGAAATGCCCTCCTGCCTTTGTTTCTTAGCTACTACCTTGCAGGTGTACGCCTTCACTTTGGGATAGGGCGTTTACAATTTAGATTATTATTGCTTTTGGTGGGGCATTTCGCAGTGAAATCGTCTTTGGCACAAAATGTAATTACAGTGGTTACGGGTATGACCGAAATGTAAGTATCTCAAGCATTGAATTGGACCTTTGTTTTCTTTCTTTTTTTTTTCTTTTGAGTTGCACACGTTATTGATATGGAGTACTGATTCTGTTTTGTCTTTCCCACCAAACTCTACTGCTACTACTGGACTTTATACATTGTCTTTCATTTATCTAGTTACTTTGATAACTGAGATCACTATCGAACATTTTTTGCCTGAGGGATCACTATGGGCATGAAATTGTGTGTTGGTTTAAATAAAATGTTTTGCAGCACAACGGAAGTCTTGTGTGGACCGGAATAAACTTTTAATTTTGTTTGTCTTGAATTCTATTGTAAAGTTATTAGATAATAATATCCCTAAAACAAAGAATACGATAAGCCCGCAACAACATAGCAGTGCGTCGAACGCAGATAAAATTTCGTTTTCAGAAGAAACAAGGTGAAAGCGAACAATGGTTTTCACCACTGTCATCAGAGCACATCGATCACAATTTTTGTGCTGGTGCAAATTTCTATGTCGCACTGTTATTGTGTTGATAATTGGGTTATTAGATTCAAAACCTTGTGAATGGAGAGAGAGCTGGGGGTGTGTTTGAGTATTTTGTGAATTGTATTGGATTCGATTTTTTGTATTTGACCAATGGGAGAAATATCGGAGAGTGCTGGTTTCCGGAAACTTGCAAAATGTACTCCGGGTTGGTTCGGGAGAAGGGGTGGTTGAGGGATTGAGAGTTTTGAAGTTTCACATTTCTGGAAGTTTTGTTGTGATCACGGTTTTTTCTTTCAAGGATTTCTTCAAAATAAGAACAGTTTTGGTTTTGTATATTTGCTCGGTGATTTTCGATGCAGTTCACTCAAAAAGGGGTTTCTTTTTTGGGGGGCACCTCGAAGAATAGTGATTTCCGGCACAAAAAGCACAATTGATGATATGATTGCAATTTTTCTTAGTGTGACCTAAACATTTTTGACTCTGCGAGGGGCCTTGAGGTTTTCTACGTCTTTTTGTTTTCACACGGTGATTACAAATTTGCAATATTGTGGAATTGTTTCGAATGGTTCGGTTCCGATAAAGTCTGCGGCCACCACAGGAATTCGGTTGTTGTCCTTTAATAGTCTTGTGACTTTGGGAATTAATGGATGACACTGTTCTAAATCTGCAAAGATTTCTGGGTCCGTAATTGATTGATGTAAGTTTTTAAAAACAACAGAATATTTTTTATTAGATGGACCTTTATACGAGTGGAAACTACCCTGCGTTAGAATTAATTATTTAATTATGCTACGGAAGCCTGTTGATGTGTTAGGACTGATTTTAATTTTGCTATTTTCGATGTCTGCTATGAAATATTGTTAAATTTATTTTTAGTTCTTCAAAGAACGAGAAGAAATTATTAACTTGATCGATGTGGCAACAAATATAGGAGCCATTCTATTTGTTACACGTGTTTGATCTTGTTGGAGATCTATTCGATGCTTGAACCTTCTGTCCTCGGGCATCTAGTCTAAAGTAGCATGCACACCCAAACCGTTCTGTACTGGCATGTTGTATTTCAGTCACTATCATGGGCTGGTGGATCACCGTTAATGTACACTTCTTTTTGTAATGAAAGTCATCAAGTTCACCGACTGACCTTTTTCTATTTTCCGCACTTGGCGTTGGAGGTTGCTGCTCATTGCAGTGTAGTTGACTGGGCAGCCAGCGAGCTTCCTTGAAGGCTGGTTAGGGGCGAGGCCATGCCGAGTCCCACACCCATGGCTTCCCCTGGTGATAAAATTTGCGGCGTCATAAGTTCGTCATCGTTGATGAAGGCGTTGATGCCACTATTGTGGAGAGGTATCAGGGCTCGTCTAATAGCTTGCCCTGTTGACGAGCCTGTCGCATGAAATGGACTGGTCACGCGGGAAACGTACACTGCTAGCACCAGTCTTTGTTACTGCGCGAAGCGGTAACTCATATTAAATTGTAAGATGCATACAATCTCGTGTGCGAATTTCAGAGCTGTAGCTTAAATAGTTTAGGAGAGAGAGCCATTTGAAATTTACTATTATTTTCAGAGATTTCAACATGCGAAAATACAAGGCTTTCAATTTAAGGTTCGTAGGGGCCACATTTCTCATCCGTATATGGCAAATGCCGACATTTTCTGAAATTACAAGAATTTAGAAACACATCCGTGCCTCTACAATCGATTTATGTTACATAGTTTGTAAAATATGCTGGTTTAATTTTTGTGTTAAAAGATGTAAAGTCTCGTCGATCGACGAAATTTTCTGATTTTCGAAATGCCACCGACTTTTCTGAAAACCACGGACCTAGCACGAAAGTTCATGGCGAATTCACTGGTGATACCCATTTTTCGATTTAAAGGTTAGTTTTTTTAGAAAATCGCAAAAGTTCCGCCATAAACGTCAATTTCTTCCTAATAGCAGTTTAGAAAATTTCCATTTCAAGCAGGTTCTGAATAAGGAGAATCTCCATTTTCGACTCAAATTAACGAATATAAATAACAAGACTTAGGACACAAGTTCACTGGTAGACGAATCAGTTGAGACTGAGCGCTAGCAAGATGAGTGCTGTGCAGCTAGCACGCCCGCACCCCACCGCTGCTGAACGACGAAAGGTTTCTAAACACGACTTTTAGGGTCTTTCATACGCATATTGCGAGGGTTGCACTGAGCGGATTTCTGCACTAAATGATGCGCCTACATTCGTGGAACAATATTCCACTGCTAACTCGCTTTTAAAACTTTTGACGTTTGACGGTTTCTGAAATAAACGATTCAATTTATTCCTTTGTCTCCTGAATAACTGCGTGTGCATTTACTAAGGTTTCTCTTGAACTGTGATCTTTATATTGTAGCGGTACCGAATTATCTAAATAAATGAGATAGAATAACGTAGATTTAAGGAAGAATATTCTCCAAGAAAGGACCTACGGCGTCACGCGCACTCCCCCCCTCCCTTCTTGCAACAGCCACGAGTCCCCTCACCCACTTTGGCAGTTTATGGCACCCCGTCGGCCGAAGAAAGGGTGAGTTAGGTGGAAGTTAACTTTATACTTGAGGGAGAGAAAAATCGACATTACATTACTACTTCTACTACCGCTAGGGCGGGAGCCAGTCGTGGGAAGAGGTGCGAGCACCTTTGGGAGGACAGAGGGAGAAGAAATTTTTAGAGAGAGGTGGTGTGCACCTCCGGGGACGGGGATTGAATCGAAGTTTTGATTCGAGGGGAAGTGCAAAAGCACTTATAAGGGAATTGTCGAATCCTTTGTTATTGCGTATTCGCTGCAGGATTTCGCAATTACTTTTCCTACAAGCTCCGCCGCGCCCACCCGGGCCTACTGAGCACATCTGCCACCGAGGGTTCCCAGGCAACGTAAACAGGGGCAATAAGCTCTTTAGAATGAAGATTTAGAAGATTTAAAATGAAGGGTTGTACAAATTCCTCCGGGGTGGCGGTACGTCCTCTGGTCCATGGCAGTCTTTGGAAGAAGTTACATGACAGTTCTTGTCACAAATTTAGCTATATTAATTACTTTTTTCTCTTTGAGACAAATAAATGATCTATTAAAATCAATACTACAGTTCCATTTTCTCAATTGAGCGTAAATTAAAAGAAAAATCCAAAGTATGGTGATTTTTGTAACTGATTACTTAGGAGTGATATAAAAGTAAGAACTTTCTACGTTCAGATTACAAGGTTTAACAGAAAAATATTCCTGTCTATTTAAAGAGCTGTATTCGTATGCGAGAATTGTTAACTTATATAGACGTGTTAGTTATTTCACGTTCTTTCTAAATACATTGAAAAACTGAAATATTTAATAAATAACACGACACAAAACGAAAAAAAAATGGATTGAATTTACCATTTAAACATTTCACTTAGCAATGATGTTTATATATGAGATAGGGCCAATGAGAGTAACAAGTTCTGCCATAGAATAGCTTCAACTCATGGTCAATGTAAATGACTGTGCGAACTTAACATTTTCGAGGTTTTTTTCCTGGCACGTGTGACCGTTCTCGTTAACGTTCAAATCTCAAACGCTCACGACCACTTTCGTCAACCTTCGAATCTCCTTTGTTCTTTTGCGACCGAATCACCTGCGTTCTTTTGCGACCACTCTCTTAATGTTTTTAATCTCTTCCCTCCATTTGCTTCCCTGCCTTACGCCATCAGCGAGTAATATTTGGTTCAATCTTCGGTGACGACTCGAGGATGACTGAGGAGAGTTCACGTTGCCGTGAATAATACACAAGATGGAGTTTACAACGTTTATTGAGAGCGTAAACGCCTCGTTCGCAATCACTACATAGTATGAGCTGCTGGGAGCTCGCTCTTACTTTATTTATACATAGTACACGTCATGAGCTGCGGATCAGAGGGGGAGGAGGAGGAGGAGTAAAGGTTAGGGTGGTCAAGGGGCAGACGGATGGGGTAAGATTCCGGGGCCTCCGCTGGCTCATGCAGCAAACAGATAATGATTTGTTTGCGGCTGGATCTCGTCTGGCGGACTTTCCCCTGGCGGACGTGCTCCCGAAGAGTGTACATAACTCCTCCGGCGCTTGTAGAAGATCACTGCCCTCAGTGACAGGTGGCGGTGGATTTCGTACTCCTGAATGCGGTAACAATTGGCTGCTTGAAGACATAACACAATGAACATACAATAAACATAATATATGCAATATGTAACATTAGGAAATAAGTCCATATTGGAACGGGTGTTGTAATAGGCTGGAGGTCTAATTTCAGTTGGTTTACATCGAGATTGTTATGGTGTGCTTTGACCTCGTGTTTTACTACAGGAGTGCGAGAAATGTATGGGAGTGAAAAATGTTTGACATAATTGACAGGCTGGGGTTAGAGGATGATCCCCATGGATGCCATTGGGCAACTGTGGTTGCTATACAGTAGGTGAGCACCTTGTAATTGTACGGAACGTTGCACTTTATCACAAGTCTGTAGCACCATTTCTGCCTGAGCAGAGAAAAATAAGATATCGGCTTTATTAAGTAATTGAAATATCTTGACATTGTTCATAACTTGGGCGAAGGCACAGCTTGCGGTGTTCGTCAAGTTGCAAGCCGTAGTGCGAAGATTGTAATGGGTACACACATACGTCACAGCACCTTTTGCACAAACACTGGTGGCCCACCTGGCCGTTGACCCCTGGAGATAGTATTTCTCGGAAGGAATCACCACCACATTATTGACTGTAGGGGTGGGAGTGACAGCGTACAAATGGTACAGGTCGCCGTCGGTTGTAGGCACTGATAAAATGACCACCAAATCATGGCCGATCATGGCAACATTTGTTTTAGTAAACTTTAAATTTTCATACGGATGGTAAGCGTCCGTCTTAATTAATTTACTTTCTGGGTAGATGTCACGTAGATGTTGTACGATGGTAGAAATATCTTCATCGGAGAATAATTGTACATTTGTCACATCGGTAAAAGAGAGGCTCACAGTGTTTTCGAGGATTAGTATAATGTTTGAAAGTCTCTTTAAGCACATCACTATATATTGGTAATTTTCCAGCATATCTATTTTAAATTCCTGCTGTGATAACATTCTTTCGATAATACCCAAGTTTAAATTTAAACGATTCATCTCGTTGTAGAATTTTTGAGATATAAAATTGCTGAATGAGACCAGGCGGTTGATGCGCTGGATTTCATGGCTTTTAGCAGTTTGTAGTGCTTTGATCTGCGACTCGAGATTATCGTAGTCGTTTTGGTCGAGGTTACCAGAAATGAATTTAATAACAGTACCGAGCCCGTTAATTATACCTCGTTTGTTGCGACCTGGTAGGGTAATCATTTTTTTAAAGATGAATTTCCGTCTCTCGGAGTGATTGTGACAGTTCGAAGAATAAGAATGGGAACGTGTTGTTGCTGTTTTTCCTGAGAGATGCAGATGCATCCTGAATTATTTGAAAAGAATCGACTAAAGTAGTAAGGTTAAAGTGAAACATAAACTTGTGATATCGGGCGGTGATCACAGCTGGTCCAAGAGGGTCGGCGTAGAATCCGAGCGTTTCAATTTTTGTAGTTTTTATCTCGTGCCCTCGGGCGGCCGATCTGAAAGAGAGTGTTTCCTTTTAGTTTTTACTTGTCGAAAATGCCGAACATGTATTTTTCCATTTTTCATGCGACAGTGAATTTTGTTGCCCTCTATTTTAATAATTTGTCCTTCTCTATAAAGATTACGTGATTTCCGGTTGCGGGTTAAGGGATCGGTGACGTAGACAGTGTCACCTAACTTATACTGATGGTGAAAAGGTTTGTTTTCCACTGGCGGGTTTAAGGCTGCTAGGTTTTTTACCTGCGATGCCTTGCCTAGAATATATTCTTCTAATTTCGGTGTGGGGGAAAATACATGTTTTAGAGGATTGTAGTGGCTACCTATTGTAACTGAAAAAGGTGTTCTGTTGGTGGTTGAATGAATGGAGGAATTATACAAAGTGATGACGTCAACTACTAAGTGTTTCAGAGGGCTGGCCGTATCCTTGCTTCTAAGAATACGTAGCTTTTCTAAAATGGTGGAGTTGAAACGTTCTACGGGGGAGTTGGAGGACGAGTTTAAAGGGGTAGTGGCATGACAAACAATGTTGTGGGAATGACAGAAATCGGAAATTAGCTTATTCTGGAACTCGGTCCCCTGATCGTGAGTAATTTGCGCGGGGTATCCGTGATGCGAGAAGTATTGCTTAAGGGTACATAGTGCAGAATATCCTGTGGCGTCAGGCAGAAGATAAGCCTGTCCGTATTTTGAAAATACATCCAAGATAGTTAGCATTCTTTCTCCATCAAAATGAAAGGTATCCACATGGAGGAGTGAGAAAGGTGTCTCAGCGGTAATAGGACCCTCATTCGGTACCTTGTTTGGGTGCCGCTCATATTTGTTCTTTTGACACAGGTCGCAGTTATTGATGTATTCACTAACTCGTGTCGTTAAATTGGGCCAGTAGTATTTCTGTTTAAGATGTTCAACAGTTTCGTGGATACCATTATGATTGAGACTATGATATTGCGCAATTAACTGTTGTTGTTTTGTCACGTCTTCTACATTTTCAACTAATTTAGTCGTGCGAAGAATAGTTAGATCTGCAGTAAAAAGTTTCTGACATACCCTGATAAAGGGTATTTCGATTGTGACGTCATCAAAATAAACAGCATATTTCTCTGAGGGAATAATTAGTTTGGGGAGGAGATCTTGCAAGTCGCGTGAAAGGTTGTTGTGAGTAACGCGAATTCTAATAATTTTGTGCCTTTTAAAAATTGGCAGGACAGAGTGTCCGGGTGTTTTGCCGAAAGTAATGAACAATTGGTTCTTATTTTGATTAAGGCTTCGTTCTGACATGCGCAGCGTAAAGATCGGGTCTTCCTGATTGGAGTGGATAGTTTCCTGATCAAATTCAGTCTGATATTCATTATTAGGAACCGTGGCTGCGTTAGAAACAATGTCATCATCAAGTGCGTTAAGCTCAATGCGTGATAGCGCATCGGCGACATAATTGGTTTTCCCGGTGACATATTTGATATCAAAATTAAAGGCTTCCAACTTGATCCTCCACCGGTGCAACCGAGATGAGGGATCTTTCAGGGAAAATAACCACTGCAACGGCCTGTGGTCTCATTCGATATCGAACTTTTGTCCCCAAAGATATGGTCTAAAATGTTTACAGCTATCCAAAATACTGAGTAATTCTCTTTCCACGGTGGAGTATTTGCGTTCCGCCGGGTTCAGAGTACGGGAGTAATAGGCGATAGCGTGACCTTTCTGAGAGAGCACTGATCCTATCGCGAAGTTGGAGGCATCTGTAGTCAGATTGCGTGATTATGATTGCGTAAAATCAGGATACGCGAGTACCGGCGCGTTGGTTAATAGAACTTTGAGTTGTTCAAAGGCATTCCGATAAGAAGGGTCGTTGATGTCAATTTTTGTTCCTTTCATAAGGCAACGAGTGAGAGGGAAAGCTATTTTAGAGAAATCTTTAATGAATTTCTTATAGTATCCGGCGAGTCCTACGAATTGCTTAATTTCTTTTGTAGAGGTTGGTATGGGATACTGTTTTAATGCTAAGACTTTTTCAGGATTGGGTTTGATTCCATCCTGGGTGATAAGGTGGCCAAGAAAGGACACTTCCTTGTGCAAAAACTCGGTTTTATCCAGCTGCACTTTCAAGTTAACTTCGCGGAGTTTTTTAAGAATTAATCTGAGGTGCTGAACATGTTCTTCCAGGGATTTTGAGAATACAATCAATATACACAAAACAAAATTTGAAAAGGAAAGGCCTAAGAACGTTATCCATCACCCTCTGGAAGGTGGCGGGGGCGTTTTTCAGTCCGAAAGGCATTCTTGTAAACATCAGATGCTGATTGTCTACGGAAAAGGCCGTTTTTTCCAAAGTGCGCGGGTCTAATTCAATCTGATGAAACCCCTGCGCTAGGTCAAGGGTGCTGAAATACTGACATTTCCCGAGATTATCAAGTATTTCTTCTATACGGAGCAAAGGGTACTTGTCTTCTATTGTCTTGCTATTTAGGTCTCTGAAATCAATGACTAATGTCCACTTCTTTTGTCCTGAGGCGTCTGTTTTCTTAGGGACGACCCACACGGAATTACAATAGGGTGACTCACTAGGAATGACGATGCCTTGGTCAAGGAGCTTCTGAACTTCGATATTGGTGATATCTTTAAGGGTGGGAGAATAGCGATAATTTTTTCTATGGACTGGACTTTCGTCCGTTCTAATATAGTACTTTACAGCGCTTATAAATGAAAGATCACATCCGGGGTAAAAGAAAACATCAGAAAATTCGTTACAAACTTAGAATATAGCATCTCTTTCTGCATCGTTCATGTGCTGCGTGCGAAAGAATTCACTAATATCTGTGTCTGAAATAGAATTGATTTCGACAGGTTGAATGATGTTATCTACGGGTTGTACTAGGACTGGTTGTTCGAAATTCAACTCGACGAGAGATTCTGTCGGATATTTGACAGAGTAATTCTCCGCGGTCAATATTGCATCTGAGAAATAACAATTTTGGTGAACAAAAGAAGGAATATACACATCGCCTTGCTTAACATTTACTGGAATTGGCACAAAATTGGGATTTTGATCATCAGAGAAATCTCTTTGCTTGCGAGAATGAATATGGAACGGTATAATTTTATCATTTAAAGTGATAGTACTCTCATTGTAATTTATTGTGGCTCCTAGTTTTATAAAGTCTGTGGTTCCAATTAACGCATCGAAATAACTATGCCATTGCAGCACTCGAAACTTTACTTGAGCGTCTATATCATATTCTGCAAATATAGGAAACGTTACATTGTCGCTACCAATGCTTTCCGCATGTATGGACTGGATACGGAAAGGCTCTTTAAAAATGCGTTCGCGAAAGAGTGAATATGCAACGGACGGGTTCATAACAGAGTTGCTTGCTCCGCTATCGATTAGAATACGAAGTCCAAAAAGGGTGACAAAAGGCAAATAAGGTGCCTCTGCTACATTGTTTATGTCTTCGATCCTGATGACTGGGCAAAGTGAAAATCCTGAGGGGACTTTATTTCCTCGTTTTGGAACTGATAAGCTTCGGGTTGCTCTTCCTCGGGGGCGCAGTAGCCTTTGTCCGAATACTCATACTCTGGAAGGGGCGGACTGTCGTAATAGAACTCGTCATCGTAAGCGAAGTAGGCTTCGCTAGGGTACTCAGAATGATGATTCATACTGGCCCTAACGGTTGACACGCCTGACATGGGCCGGGGAAATTTTCCTTGTCCCTGGATCGGTGAACCATGCATTCTCCCTATTTGTTGAGGTGTTGGATATGGCTGAACGTGTGAATTCTGCGCATTTCTGAGAAGTGGCGACCGATGTGAATTAGGCGCCATTTGATTTTGCGGTGTTGCTCGCGGGTGAAATCCTGCTTATTCCTGTCGATTGGACTGTGAACTTTGGAACGGCATTCTATTCCCTACGTGGGGCGGCTGTTGTCGCGTGGGTGGGGGTACAGAACTTCGAAAATTTGTAAAAGAATTGTTACTTGGGGCGAAAGAGGGTGGGTGATATATATTGGATTGCAGACGCGGGGCATGCGGAGCTGATCTAGGGTTGTATCGTAATGAGTCCATATAAGACTCATAAGAGTGGTCATTGTCGAAATTACGACAAGCGCCTAGAGCTTGCGTAAGGTCTGAGAGATGGGCATAGCGCAGATATTCGCGATATGGCGATAGTACTCCGGCACGAAATGCGCCAAGAGTCTTTTCCTCTGCTTCCCGAATTTTCATCTCTAGAATGGGTGGTTTGTAGTTCAATTTTAAAGTGCAAACATATTTAAAAAATAACTGATTTAATCTGTCGTAATAGCATTGATAGTCCTTGTTACGTCATTGGTGGCAATTTGAAATTTCACGGGATATAAGATTTTCATCGCGGGCGTCACCATACTTTCTAATTAGTTTCTCTTTCAATTTGTCACAACTAACGTGCGTTTCTATATCTAGTACGGATAGTGCGTCGCCTTTGATTTTGGATTTGACTACGTTATATAGGAATGAATTAATTGATGACGCGTTTGGGACATCCGGGGTCCTCTGAAAGTTTTGCAAGAATGTTTCACATTGCACAAGAAAATAATCAAGATTAGAACTATCGTCGAATTCTGGTAGCAAACTGATATGAGCCATTTCCCATTGCGACAGGGGAGCACTACCTTGATTTAAAGCCATGATAAAAAATTAAATAACTCTAATTTATTTAAACACGAGATGAGTCTAGTAATTTTAAACTTAAGTTTACAATTTTGCAGCAAATGCAAGAGCAAAATGGTTTGTTAGTAAGATTATTACTGGAAATTACCCTAAGTGAATTTTGTTTTACAGGAAAAGCAAAAATAGCTAGTTACTACTGTGCTTAACACTGGAGCTCTTACGCAGTGACTTTTGCGGCTTCACTTACAACACTGAAGAGATGATGATGATGAACAAAGTCAGCATCCTACGTGATGAAGTGGCGTTGGCTTCTCTTGTGTACCAGGTGTTCCTCGGGTTATCTCGAAGTGGATCGGCAGCGGGGCTCAATCGATCGCAGGCCTGAAGACTTCTTAATGGTTGAAGAAGCTGCTTACTGACGATCGGCTGGCTTGTTGAAGTCCTCTACTGCAACAGGGACGCTTTGCCGATCCCGGACGAGCCCCCAGTAATATTTGGTTCAATCTTCGGTGACGACTCGAGGATGACTGAGGAGAGTTCACGTTGCCGTGAATAATACACAAGGTGGAGTTTACAACGTTTATTGAGAGCGTAAACGCCTCGTTTGCAATCACTACATAGTATGAGCTGCTGGGAGCTCGCTCTTATTGTATTTATACATAGTACACGTCATGAGCTGCGGATCAGAGGGGGAGGAGGAGGAGGAGTAAAGGTTAGGGTGGTCAAGGGGCAGACGGATGGGGTAAGATTCCGGGGCCTCCGCTGGCTCAAGCAGCAAACAGATAATGATTTGTTTGCGGCTGGATCTCGTCCGGTGGACTATCCCCTGGCGGACGTGCTCCCGAAGAGTGTACATAACTAGCGTATCCAATCCCTTCCACCCAGACCCACTGCGACCTCTCCTCTTGCTCCAATAGTATGTTCCTATCCATTAAAAAAAAATTACCAGATTTTGAATTGGACCACAGGACCAATTGACCAATTGGGTCACAGTACTGCTCACTACGCTTCTCCCGTCGCCCTCGCGCGGACACGTGCGCGTATCCGATTGCCTCGCTGCCACTCGTGAAGCCCGAAGTATTTAGGACACCCGATCGAGCTCACGCAATGGCCTCGTTACGGCTGTCCTACTGTTTACTGTAAGCGGCTATCATCGTGACCCGCCTGCCTTCTTTCGAGTCTTGAATGGAAGTTGCAGGGGGAGGTTGTGTGTGTGTGTGTGTGTTTGTATGTGTCCCGGAATTGGTAATGTCCTTTTCTTGTTGAAATTCCGAAGAGAGGCGCCGTGCCTGGGGCCAGGGACACGTGGTAGAAGCCGTCTCTAAGGTCTAAACGAACGGCGTAGTGGAAGTCTTGAATATCTTGCAAAATCTGGTTAGGTGATGGCAAGCAGACTGCAGGGAGCGACGTATAGTATTGTGTCCAGGGCGACATGTCGTAAATGAGACTGTGGCCGTCGCTTCGTGGCTTCGGGATGATAAAACAAGTGAAGCTGTTTTCAGGCGGGTCGGGGAGCTCCTAGATGATGCCCGTCGCAACCATGTTACCCAGGGTCTGAGTGAGCTTACGTGACGTTAAGCGTTGCGCTATGGGGGCGCCCGCCGGTGGTACGTGGTGTACCCCCTGCTGAAAAAGCGGGTGCTGGACCGCAGGTGTGGAGTGTTGGTGAAACTGCGGCGTGGCCGCCTCGGCGCGACGCTCACGTCGATGTCGTCAAACTCAGCTTCTGCGTTGTCCGGCGTGTTGTCTTCCTGGTCACGTTGAGCATCACTCAGATCCTGGATAATAGGTCGCCAGAAGGCCCAGTCGATAGGTATCGGCTGGGCGTCCGGCGGCGCCGCGTCCTGGCTGACGACGGGCAACAGCTCGTCGAACAGAGCCGGGAACTCCCCGGGATCCCAGTCGCCGGGGGCTGCTGCGGTTGCAGGGGGGGGGGCGGCAAGTGCCGGCGCGGCCCCCAGCAGGCGGCGCGGGCGAAAGCGCCTAGGGCGCTTACGCGTCCTGGCTGGTTGTGGCCGCTGCTTGCGTCGCCCACGACGCGCCGCGGCCCCGAGAAAAGGGCCGGCTGGCTGGCGCGCCGCGTCGACGGAAGACGGTCCTGGTGGCAGCTGGTGGCGGAGGCGGCTCCGTAATTTGTAGGCCGAATAAAACCATGTCCGCCCAGGTAGAAATTTTCGCAAGTCAGAAGCTAATTTTTCACGATTTTTTTTAGTTTCATCTCTAAAATTTCGTGAAATTTTTGAACGGTTAACTCGTGAGTGGTGTACATGCAAAAACTCACGATTTATTAACGAAAAATTATAGCGAAAAACTTGTGAATTAATATAACGATAAACTTGTGAGAATTTTTAATGAATAATTAGTTGTTTTAATTAATTTCCGAAAAAGTCTTTCAATTGATGAATTGTTATTAAATTTATTTATTCACAAGATTAAATATACATTAAATGATTGGAAATATACACTATTTCCAATCTTTCGCATTTGGTAGCACGGTCTTCAAACTGTGTAAAAAATCTTTTTCGGTCAATGTTCGCCCTTCTGAAGCATATTTGTTTGTGAAGAAGGCTGCAACAAAAATATAATTTTAGATGAAAATTAATATTAAAGTGATATGTGTCAAAAAGGAAAATATATATAATATATATAATATATATATATAATATATATATTATATATATAATATATATATTATATTTACTTAATAAATGCGAATACAGCCTTGTATTCTTGAAAATAGATTTGTTCTCCACCTGCCGCGTACAAGTGTATTTTTTTGCAAAATTTTTATCTATAACTTTTTGAAGGACGTGGGTCAAATTGCTTGACAGTGATCCACTCTCCGAGTATATATTCAGCAAAGCATTGAACTGCAAAGGAAATGTTTTTTAAATAATATATTACAAAAATACAAAAAAACGATAGCAAGGAATAATTATTTTACTGTCTCAGAATATATTAAAATAATTATATTAAAAATATACTTACAAATTCTTGACGGACGTCAAGATCATTTAAATTGTTATTTAATTTGTCCAAGTCTTCACAATTTACTAAAGGAAGGTCGAGGCCATGCTTTTCTTTAAAAGTTTCTATATTCACCACCGTCCCCACAAAATTGGGAGACTGTTTCCCCATGGATATTATAAGATCCTTTATCTCTCGTAAATTTCGACGTACGTTTACGTGGTGCAATTCTATGGCAGCATTAACTCCCGACAATAAAGTATCCGCAAACTCTGAAATGAAAATTAATATTTAAACGCAATTAAATTTGTTTACAATTTTATTCTAATGTTTTCATCATATATACCTTGGAACTGCTTGTTTGTAGTAGTCGACTTTACAATACTTTTAATATTTCCGATTGCTACCGCTTCAGTAATATCTAAAATACAATATTATTAATTGTTAATTTGTAAATACATTCATGCTGGTTCATTATTATATTATATATAACGTACGTTGTTTAGATGATTTTGCAACCACGTTTTTCAATAAACGATCTATATTGGGAGCTGTGGAAATTTTCATATTAAAATTTCATATCAAAACATCATCATTTCATATTCAAAGTATACAGTTACTTTAGTAAAAACCTAAATTTTATTTTTTCTAACGTATAATATACGTCCAACTGTACAGACCTATATATGCTTGTACAATAGGACACTTTTTACATTTTTTTAAATTGCTGTTAAAATGAAAATTAAGTTTGAAGTTATCATAATGTAGTTCAACAGTCATAATTTAAATTTTTCTAAAAAAGTTTACAAAAAAAAATTAAATTTATATTAAAAAAGTTACATTTCATAAAAAATGTCCCACTGCACAATCCTCTTCCTTTATATATTCTTGTACACAATGTTCAATGCGACATTCAAACGTTCAAGCTTATATATTTTCCCATAATTGTTATAGAAATGGATAAAACTTACCTGTATTCAGTGGCCAGTCTTTACTACATGAAGGGAAAACGTTTTCCTCACTTTTGTTTTTGGTTTTTGATTTCTTTTTCGTTTCCTGCTCTGTAGAACCATTGTGACTTTTCTTCACATTTAGTTTTCCTTTTGTTTTGCCAGACCCTGTTAATAATTTATTTTCAATCAGTAATGAATTTTCTTTTCTAAATAAAGTTTTTAAAGCAATAATATACCCAGACGTACCCAGCAAACAAAAACCAATTCAATCAAAATTAAGTCTAATTGTTTCACATTGTTTTTGTGTCCAAGTTGAATTGTATTAAATTAACTGTAATAGCAGCCGAGTATTTGAACATATTTTAATATGGCGATTAACCGGAAAACACATTTAAGATGAATGTAATTGTGTAAAATTGAAATTTCACAATTAAAAACGCTGAAAATGAAATTGGAATAAATTGCATCAAAGTGTACATTACGAATTATATTTTAGAACACTCTACCGCTATTGGATCCTATTAAATTCAATTAATTACAATTTGAGTAACTAAATCTGTACTTCGGACACAAATACAATTTAAACAATTCAACTTCAAACGGGATTTAATTGATTCTCGTTTGCTAGATATTTTTTTACAAAAGTAAAAAATATCAATAATATGACTTCACTACCTTTAAAACACGCTGCAGGTATACTATTATCTTCGTCAGAGCAACTGCCAATATCTAAAAAAATGGATATAATTAATTTTATAATTTTTACAAGTTCAAAAGCGATGCAATAAACTTGTTAAATTCATTTTATTAATTTCTAGAACTACTACATAAAAAAATATCAGCTTAAACTTTTTCATTTCGCCATAAGAATGAGACAAACCAAATTCAAATTTAACTACATTCTTCTCAAACTTTTACTGACCTGTTTTCAATGGCGAATCGTTGCTATTTAAAGATAAATCATTTTCCTCAGTTTTCTTGGCTTTTTTTGATCCCTGCTCTCCAGAATCACGAGGTTTTCTCTTTAAACGTTTAATTTTTGTTTTTTCAGTCCCTGTTGATAATTTATTTTGAATTAGTAACAATGAATTTCTAAATATAGCTTGTAAAGTAATATAACTTTTTACAGACGTAAAAAATATCAAGAATATTAATTCACTACCATCAGAACTAGATGCACTAGATGTACAATCGCTGTCCAAGGTACTTCCAACACCTAAAAAAATTATTTCATCGTCATTCGTTGTAACAAATGCATCCTATACATAATTATTATAAATGAAAATTAATCGATGGAACATAAGACCTTACCAGCTGCATATTCTGATGTGCTTTTGTCTTCTGAATCAAAAGGAAGTATTTCGACGTCCTCCTTTACTAGTAATGATAATTTTTTTTTACAATATCAGCTCTATCCTCTTTACTAATTTCTGTATCAGTCGTAAAAACATCAGGCTTTATTTTCAAAAGGTTGACTTTCTTAAGAAGTTCTGCATGACTTTCTAAAATATACAAATTTATTTAATTTATATGATATAAGTCATGGTCTAAAAATTATTCATCGTTAATCAAAACTATTTTCATAATATAATATTATTTACTCGGTGAATATCTTTTTCGTAATTGTTAAAATTCTAAGTTTGTTATTTGATATTTAGGTAATTCTTAGTTAGCAAACGGTGAACATCAAAATAATGCATGTGCCAATATAAACATTTCAATTAATATTATTTTAATGAATTTACTTATTAATTATTTGTAACAATCAAAATGCTTTGTAATATTTAATTTATTTAGACTTATCATTAAATAGTCACCTGCAGTTCCTTTCAGATTCACTTCATACAGACCCCAATCTAATGACGCTTTGGCTCTATGTTTTATCATTCTTTGAATTTCTTTTAATTTTTCCTCGGAATATGGTGGTTTGGGATAAAATGCAAAACATTTTTGTTCGTTTAATGGATCTACATGTATCCATTGTCGGGGCAAGCCATCAATGTCTAATGAATATATCTAATATAGCCAATATATCTAATGAAATAATTTTCAACGGGTCTACTGTAAATTTAGTAAGGCCAACTTTTCATTATCCTGTAAATTCCAAATATTTGAATATGTGGAGGGTTAACACAAATCTAACCGCTGAAATTTCATTTACGATTAATGACATTGAAAAAAAAATGATACTTGTGAATATTGAACCTACGGGAAAATCGTATATAGTACCTTTGTTACACGAATAAATTTGAAAAAATAAGGTATAAAGTATATAATTGTATATATTTCATTCAATAAATTACATATACAACGAAACACTTTTATTTTTATCTTAAATCTTATCTTAATTTGGAAGGAAAATGTTTCATGTTCCTTTTCCTCCTTCTCAAATTCCCAATCCCTCAAAAAAAAAATATATATATTTTATGCCGAAATTCTTATTGTTGTTATTATTATAACAAATATATTATAATTTCTGAATAACGATGATGAAGTAATAAATTTGGAAATTTCTTCAAAAAGCATTAGGTTATCGATAATATTATTGAATTACATAATTAATAATATAATTTAATAAATTACCTTTATAATATTTGGAAAATTAATGTGATTTTATATAGCTAATTTTTAGCGAGTTAATTTTTCAATTTATTAGATCTAAAAAAACTCTCGAGTTTTTTACAAATAAATCACAAGTTTTTTCAGATTAGTAAATTGCAAAATATATTCGCTAAAAACTAGCTATTTTAACGCAAGTTTTTTTATTCTAAAAAATTTCACGGAAAACTTGCGAAAAATTAACGTTAACTTGCGGATTACTAGAGAAATTTCTACCTGGGGTTGCGTTGTGAACGGCTGTTCGCCACCCGAGTTTGAGCGCTATTGTCAGGATACATACACGCTCCAGAATGAACATCTTGCAGTCTTCCGGGAGATTGTCAAAGTGGGGGCGCATTTAAATATTGCGCCTCCACCCTGTCCCGTTTAAGTTCGGGGTTGACAATCTGCGTTTCGATATAATCCCAGGCACGCTACTAAGTTAACGTACTAATCAAATAAGATTGTTAATCTGCTTCGCAGTAACCAACGCCGACCCGCGTATGCGTTCGAGTCACTACCGCCCGGTAGTTCTCAAGCGATTAGCACAATTAACTTCAAAAGATACAAAATGAAGCTACATGCTTCGTAAGGTTCGTTTAACGTGAATCTTCATCACGGAGTTCGAGTAACGTCTGTCTCGAATGGTGTTTGCTCAGAGACTAGCGCGCCCGTGTCTTGCCAGGGTTGCCAGAATACTATCACGCCTTGTCGCCATTTACAATGCCACATGTCGCCAAAAGTCGCCAAGCATTCGACAGATGTCGCCATTAAACCGCCAAAGTTCAAAACGGTATAAGCTGTTAATAAAAAACACATCTCATTAAAAATGCTATATTTTATTGAAAAAATGGATGAAATGTATTATATTTTAAACATTAATCTATAAAACTCTAAAACAAAACAAACTTTCTTATATGATTAGCATCGAAATCACAATTATACCCCTGCAGTAGATAACAGTCATGCATTAAACTTCGTTGAGTATCGAAAATACGGATTCATCATCTTCGTTGTTTTGGTCCGTCTCTTTTTTCGCGTACATGATTTTCGAGGTGAATTTTGCGAGCATATCTTTCGAGGGCGAAAATTTCGCACAACAGTTGTCTTTAACTTGTAAAGTGAGGCGAATGCGTAAAAGTGCATCCAGCAGAGTGAACGCAATCTTATTCCGGGCCTTATTTTTCACCGCGTTCATTACAGAGAACGCCCTTTTCACAACTGCGTTGCTTGTAGGTAAGCACAGCAGGTCTAAGCACAACGTCGCTAATTCGCGGAAAACGTAACGCCCGCCAGCGTCTGTGTAAAAGTACACTCGAGGCCACAAATCATAGCCTGATTTGACGCTACCGTTTTCCACCCACTTAACATGTAGCAATTTAGCGTATTGGTTTTCGATTTGGCCCAGAATCGGAAGAAGTTTTATCTTATCGTAGAACGGCAGCTCGTTCAACGCAGGACGGGTTTGGCTCAAACATACGGCTGGGGACAAAAACTTGAGTTTGCTAATCACGTCCAAATGATGGGTCACTCTTTTTGCGATTTCAGAGCATAACTTTTTTAAGTAGCTGCAAGCTCGCAGTTCCAAATTGCGTTTCTGTTCTGCCGTAACGTTATAGGATCGTAGCTCTCTGTAATATTCGGCCCCGAAATCTACCCTATCCACTGGTAAGAACGCCAAGTTGTTGTCGAAAGCCTCGATTAGTTCTCGCGTGTTACCGTTAACGAAAGTTGGTTTTAGTACCTTGCTACCAAGCACTTTCAACAAAGACACTAAATCATCATGAGCTCGACCCGTATCGATATTATCACCTTGAAACAACAAATTAATATTATTTACTTCAGCTAAAATCGGTTTCAAAAAAACAAAATAAAGATAGTTAGTGTCATCATGCAGCATCTCGTTAACGATTCGCAAAGTGTAGCATCGTTCCTTCTGTACTATAAGATTGAAGTAAGTCTTCAACTCCAACCACTGTTCTAAAATGACCTTAACCGCGTTGTACCTGGCCAGCCACCTTGTTGTCGAGAGTTGAACAAATTTGCGGAATTCTCGCGAATCTTCGCCGGTGTTGATGAGGTTGAAGAGCTTTTGGTACTCTATCTTTCTATTAGAGCTATTGCTAAACCAATTGTACACTTCTTTGCACAAAAACTCTACAGACGACGGTAAAGCTTCAGAGGCGCTGGAGCTGGCGTTATTTAATGAGTGGCAAATACACTTGATCAGAATTAGATCCGGGCAGTCTTCCTTCAACAATGTATACAGCGAATGGTTCTTGCCACATAATGCGCTTGCCCCATCCGTGCCTAGTCCGATACAGTTGGTTACGGTGATGCCAATCGCATCGAGAAAATTTTTCAAGCTTCCGTATAGCACATTTGCTGTCCCATTCTCGAGCGCGATCAAACCTATAAAAAATAACATACTTATTACATTTGTTATGAAGTTAATATATCAATTCTTTCTAATAAATTGCCTTCATACCTAAATACCGTGTCACAACGGATGCCTCTTTTTCGCTGAAGTATTTAATACATACACACAAGTACTTGACCACCGAGACGTCCGTGGATTCATCGACGATCAGCGAATAGCATCGGTTACCCAGGTCTGTTATCAGCTCTTCCAAAAGGGACGGGGCGATAACATATTTAATCAAGTTCCCGCACTTGGTCCGATGAAGCTTCCCGTTTTCGAGCACAGATCCTTCACCAACAACCTTTAATATTTCGCACAAATGGTCCGAACTTTGAATGGCTGAATGCATCGCGATGAATACCGCCAGTCGTAAATCCTTGTCCTTTTGCTGACATTTTCGGCTTGAAAGGCAAGGTCTGCTGACCAGTCGGCAAAGCAGACATGTTGTTGTTGTGAGTACTGGTTGCAGAGTGCTTTTGCAAATCTCCGGCGTGCGCTCGCATTGCTGATTTGCAAACTTTGCAATATCCCTTCGACTGATCTTCGGCATAACTTGTCAACCATCCTAGAACAAATTTCAATATTCTTAACGTGGATTTTTTTTAAATAAAAATGTTATATTATGCCCATAACCTATTTTTGAGACATCCTGAATCAGAATACAACTGTGTTTAAATTGTTCGCCCGTTGGCGTAGCAAGAGGCGGTAGCAAGGGGTATACATACTCTCCCCGTGTGGGTTTCATTTCTGAGAATGTCTCGGTGCGCCGGCTGGCGGCTGGCGTGTGCGCGTGGCATTCTCCCTGCAAAGGCTTGTAACGGATTTACAGAATGATTAGTGGAATAGAGCCTACGCAACAATGATCGCTTACCTTGCGTGGTGATTGATTCCTTATGCAATATTTCTATGTGGGACTGAACAATCAGACACACAGCCATTGATTATTTAGAGTTATGACACTTTTTTAGAATGAAATTATACATGTCATTTTATATTCAATTTATCTTTATTGATGTTTTGTTTGGAATTACGTCTTATCGGATAGAACTCTCTGACCTGTATGCAACAGCGTGAATGGTACTTTTATCTCTTTCAAAAATGATAGTAGCAGCAAATGATCTTATTTCATTACAGGATTTCATTATTAATGATGCATTCCTATGACAATTTAGCTCATCAAGTATTTTATTATTGTCTTCCTTTGCTACATCATCGCTTAAAAATACAATTGCATGAACTTCCAGCTCTTCCCAGAAGTTCCAGTCTGTCAGCTCTTATAATTACAATATAGTGTTTGTTGCAAGTTGAGTTAAGACTCACCTGCTCGCGCGAGTCACATTTGACATTACGTCCGGGTACAAAGCTTTGCAAAAGGCAGTTTTCAGTTACAAATTCTTGGTTCTTGGTTCAACGAAATGATTCAAAGAAATTATTTCAGAGAGCTATATGTTCTATGAACCTACTCGCTGTCCTTTTACTTCTCGATCAGAAGGTAATTGGAGCAGGGTGAAAGTTGGCTAACCCAAATGAGTCTGCTAATCTGGGAGGTACCATAACCCTTGCAAGAAGGAACTTTTATTTAATCTCCGCCTATCGAATCTCCATCTAAGCACACTCATTAGTATGAACAAAATACGGCGACTTCTGTTATAGTGAACTTCTGGGCATAAACATTTTTCATTCACTATATGAGAAGTTCACTATATCTGATGATGTCAAAGTTAAACAGAATTTCTCTACAATTATATATATCTTTTAAAATATAGATATACAGGAAGATCCATTAACAGCACGGGCTGAAAATATCAATATTTTTCTTTAAATATTTTATTTCATATCGCTTTTTAAATACGATGGTTATCATCGACGTCATTATAGATTTTGATGTATTCCATTAATGAAAGAGGTACGTCACCTTAAACACTATGTATTCACCTACTATAAACTTGACAATTAGAAATCCTCGGAGTTAACAACGTCCAAATCCCTCAATGGAGAGAGCTTGTAGCGCGAATGCGCCCTGCCTGAGCGTCAGTGCTATGCCAGCAGGGACCGCGGCCCCCAGGGTTGGGCACCTGTAGAACGAGCGACCTGCTCGTTCACGTCCACGGAGTCGTCTCTCTCGGCGGCTTTCCGTGCGCCCTCCGGCACGGTTTGTTGGCTCGACGCGGTCCACACCTCGTAGTCGACTCCCGTGTTGACTCTGCTGTCGGGCGGGCGGACTACAAGCCATCGATGTTTTACACTGGGTTAGTAACCTCTAACGTTCAATTCTTGTGCGTTAAAATTTAATTTGACACTTCTGTTTGTCAATTCGCCGAGTAAGGGTATGAAAAGAAGGGTCGGACCCTACGACTATTTGCTGACCGTATCTCAGTGTGCGAAATAATTAAGAGGAAATTCAAAGGCTATGAGGTCATTTCGGGCGAGAGAGTTTGGTCAATGGTGCAAAGGGCGTTCTTCTGGTTCCACTGCGTGAATTAACAGTATTACTATCAGTTGTTATTTCATATTTTAACTTTTTCAGTTAACTGTGATCATGTGAGTTTTTCATTCAGAAACAAAACGTCGGGGAAAAAATCGATGTTAAAAAACATGGGTGGTAATACATAGATGTTTAAAATGTCGATGTTTTGAAAACATCGAAATCGATGTCGCATGCGTAGCCAGACTCGCTCTCCGCCTGTGCGCCGGTAGCGTGTCAGGTTGCCGCTGAAGTTCTGTTGACAGTTTGTCCCTTTTTGTTGTAAATACTTTTGGCGCTAAACCCAGTTATTTCTGCCGTTCATTTCACAATGCCATCAACTGCCAGTTTCGAGAGCGACTTGCGTAAGGAATTGATCATATTAAAAAAAAGTTATCTCACCACTTTTAATTAGCCTTCCCCGAGGATGATTAATAATAGACTGTATCTATGATAAAGGCGAGTGTTCAGCCATGACACTTTTCTTTGCACCGCAGTTCAAATAGTCACCAAATTGAACACTAAACTATTCGCAATCGATTTTGATACTGATGCATTCCACAACTGACATTTATTCACACTGTCATTAGCATTAATGATCTCAAAACTAAAATGTCACTCTGCGATATACACATGTGTTGGTTCGCCATTAGAGGGTAACTGCTCTTCGCGTGATACGTGCCATCTGATTATTTTCGCTTGTCCGTACATTTCAGGAATAAACTAATATAATTTGAAGTAAATAATCGCTTATGTATCTGCTTTCTATGTATGATTTACGCGTGTTCTGTTGTATGTAACATACAGTTACTTGAATTTCACGGAACTATCTTCTCACGCGTAGGCTTAAAAAAAGTGCGAGGAAGAGTGCGCGTCGTGCACTTGCAGCCAATCAGCGATTGCAAGCCCACGTGCCCTTGTTTACATCCACTTCGTTCTCTCGTTGGACAAGGCATAGTTACCCCGAAATGGGGCGAACCGACAATGGCGCTGATAGGCGTCACAGGAATCGTATTCCTCGGCTGACATTGCAATTTCTGAGCGAAAAAATAGAATAGGCTACTTAGGAACTCTGTGGAGAACATTTGTTTCATCTCGTAAATATTATTTGAAGTATCATTAAAATGGACGAAATCAGCGAAAAATGCGTTAGAATGACGGACAAATTTAAAAATGACTTATTATTTGAAATCCACGAAAAAAGACATAAAATGAGATGTCTATTTGTCATAACATAAAATTAATTTCTATACTAACCGGCATTGTCCTAAAGTGAAAAAAAGACATGTCATTAAAATCCGCCCTTTGGTCATAGACGTTTTTCAGAGCACAGTCTTTCTCAGAACCCCTCTTATTATTCTAGATGTCATAGCTTCCTGTTTGGACCGTTAAGGGCATGATCGTTCCCAGAAATTTCTATCGAAATCGCATCGTTAAGATCGGCGCCTGTTGTATAATTTACAAGTACCATTTTCTAACATATTTGTTATTATAGTCATTGTATATCAGTAAAGTTTTAAAATTTTCATGTTAAGAAACGTATTTACTAAAATGTATGAAGCTAGATCAGCTCAAATTCAAATAATTTATTGTGATTATATCCACCCCGTCACATTGCGACAGTAGCTAGAGTCTGGAGTCTTCAGGTCTGGATTCATACCCTCCACCTCCTTCCTACTTTCAACACTCATGTATTTACCACTGTTACTTTAATATTACTGCGTTAAATGTCCTGCTGTACGCTCTCTGGCATGCTGTGATTATTTCAGACTTGTTAATTTAATCCTAACTGCCGCATGTGGGATATCATATTGACTTGATTTTTCAGGTGGTAATTAATAAGATATAATTTAAACGTGTAAAAAGTCGCTTACTATACTCGAGTGAATTTGGATACATTTGGCCGAAACTCGCAACGCGCTTTTGTTTATGTAACATTTACTAACAACTACTACTACTATTACTACTACTACTACTACTACTACTACTACTACTACTACTACTACTACTACTACTACTACTACTACTACTACTACTACTACTACTCCACCACTTTCTACTCTTCTAACTACTTTCTTCCACGAATAGTAACGTTCTCCGATACTCTCGCCAAGATGGCGTCTATCACTCCTCACTCAGCCAACCGGGAACGCACAACCGACTTGGCCTTCGACGTTCTCAAGAAGAAGGAGCGGTCAGCTGTCCGGATTCTCCTTGAGGGGTAACACTGCGTCACAACCGCTACCGACTGCCCCCTCGCGCCCACCATAAATTGTGAGTCCGGCAGCTGAGCTGCCGGCAGCTGATACTAGGCCCTTCTCTTTCGCACCCACAATAGCAGCGTGAATGCATTGCGTGGACGTGTCTGGGCGACTGGAGTGTTTGGTCCATGTCTCAAACGCCACTACATATACTCCAATGAGCCAAGATAACGGCATTGATACTAAGGACAATTCGAATGTTCTGTTTGGACTAGCAGAAAGAAATCGTGTTGAATTTAGCATTAACGAGGAGCAGTCGCATTCGTTGCCGGTATTTCTGGACCAAACCAGTTTCGATTGACGTGGCTGAAATAATCACACAGTTCTTCACGGAAATGGAACGGCCGTGTCAATGTACTGAGATCGCAGCCCTGAATTTCTGGCGAGTTCCACAATGAGTGATGCGCAGATAGTTTTCCAATTTCAAACTTTTTCTCAATTACAGCCCTGGCGTGTCTTGGAAGGTAGTGAAGGAGGTGAATTTAACCTTTTACAATCCATTGTTGCTATCCGAATACCTCTTAGCGCTATTTATTTGTAGGTTGCTTCTTCTTCTTCTTCTTCTTCTTGGTGATTTTTCCAGCCGACTGCCAGTTCCCTTTGCATTACGATGAGGCGTATTTGCGACCATACACTAAACATCAACACACTTTGCGAGCTCCTCTGATCTCTGAACAGTAAATTGTATCTTCAATCCTTCCCCTGTCTCATTTATTCTGTAGCGAACCATGCAAACCCATTTAGATCACAATGTATCAGAAGTTTCGTTGCGATATGTAATGTGGGAGTTCACGATATACGGCAGCTGCTCAATTATCCATTGCTACATTTTTATGAACGAATTACAGTAAATAAAGTTTAAACTCTGTTCTCTGCGCAATCAAAGAGAACAGTCATTACCTTTACCAAGGTATACGTGGAATAGGCACATGGACGGCTCCATCTGCATCGATATCCTTCCCAATGGAATGAGAAGAGGTGAAACGATCTGAAACGTGATAAGTATTCAGTTGTGCAGCTGTTTTTCTGCATGTGCGAATAATGACGAATACAGAAACAAAAAAGTTTAAAAATCCTTTCAGAGGTTTCATTGCACGCTTGTGAGGAAGGAGTCCACCTAAAACGGCAAGTGCTCATTTGTCAGTCTCATACTCTGGGGTTGGTTCTTTAAAATGCTGTATCCGCGCTATCAAAGAGAACAGTCATTACTGGAGGCATTGTTTTCTCGAATCATTTAAAGTTGACATTGTAAGGTGCCATTTCCGTGCCACTCCCAATGTCTACTTTTAGTACTGAAACATTCTGTGTCCTTCGCGCTATCAAAGAGAACAGAGTCATTACCTGAGGCGAAGGTTTTACAATCGCACAAAGTTGACATTAGACTCCATTCCCGCGCCATTCCCAATGTGTGCATGTTACCACACATATGTAATTGTTAGGGGTTATCCTGGTGCATAGAGTGCACAGTGACGCCAGTCTATGTAGAAGAAGCGCGTCTAGATAGTTCTAAAAATTGCCTGTCGGTGATCTCGCTAATCTGTTGCGTATATATTTCGCTTGACGGCGTACTGTGGATAATTTTAAAAGGTTCATGGGAAAGTTACATTACAATATTCTAAAATTGAAATATTTTTTTTTTCGTTTTCGTTTTTATCTTAGCCTGTTACCCTCTTTAATGCGATGGTGATATTAGTACTATATTTTTGTTTGTGGTTTTCATTCTACAGTATTATCCGCGCACGTTGTCTTGGGCCCTCGCTTCGCTAGATGCGAGAATTAGTGGGGGGGGTTGGTTATTTTCACAAAAGGAATTTTACGTCGAATTTGTAGTTCACTTTTCGATGCAAAAATAGTTTCGGGAGCGAACATTTCTCTTTACCAAATTGTCTACAATGCTCGTTGCTATCATTTATTCGTTATTCAACTAATGTTGAAAAAAGAGTAGGTAGATTCAAGAAAACGTGCTTCTATAATACTTGGACACATTTTGGGAAGAAAATAAGCATGATAACAGTTGAATTCTAATACCTGTTTTTGTTTCGTGTTCGATATCTTGCTTCTCTAACTACAGGTGTACTTTGAATATTCTATGCGCTAATAATAGTTACTTTCTTAGTTCATTTTCTACTTTATATTCGAGAGACGTGGTAGGGAAATGCCGTAACGTTAGTAAAGAAGTAGTTGCCTTCCTTCCTGCTGATGCTGATTTTCCAGCTACAGTTGTGCCTACACCTTGGTTGTATTGTTTTATGTAACTTGTATTTTGGAAGTATACTCGATTCTTTACGAAATATGTGCCCTATCCCTTATCAAATAAACTGTAAACGTTTTCGTACCTGAGGTAATCGCGGACACCAATACAAGTCTTTATACTCTCGAATACTCACAAGTCTACATACAAAATAAGTAAAGAGTAATATTTTTTTTTTCGTTAATCGGCCAACTAGGACCACGCTTGCAAGCATCCTGCCTTTACCGTGGCCCAGTTTTTTTTTATTTATTCTCACGGTGGCAGGTGCTTGCGACAATTTTTTGGGGGGACCAGCATTTTCAGCTGGATCCGGTTTTTAACCCCCACGGTTGTTAGCCCTGGGGGTATGGAGGATGAAATGATGATATGATGGCAATGGGAGTGAAAGGACAGCACATACAGACATACACAAACACACAAATATACCCATGCCCGAGGCGGGACTCGAACCCGCGATCTTCTGGTCCGAAACCACTCCGGCACTACTGCCTTAGCGATCTCGGCCATCTGATCGGCTAAAGAGTAATATATTATATAATAAAATAAGTAACTAATGTAAAGAGGTAGAATGTTTCTGTTTTTTAACGAAATATGCAAATACTTATTGTTGATATATAATGAACAAAAATAGAATTACTTCCGTGCATTGAACATGTTATTTTATGAGGGTACTAGGTCCTTGTCGGAAACAAAAACAATAACTTTTCAAGCTTATGACTCTAATATGGTTAATTTTCCAACAAAACCGTATGGGAACTGTTTAGAACATACTTTTCTGTGGGATTGTTACCTATGACGTTACATGCAAAAGAACGTATGAAAGTCTTCAAGGAGCCCCGGGCTTAAACCCGCACACTTTGGAATTTTTAGTATGTTATGCAGTACGTACCAACAAATATGCCTAGTTTCAAAACTTCGGAATTTTTTCCTACGGTCGCCATTTTTTCTTTTGTGACTGGGCTATAAGTAAAAAAGTAAAAGGTTAGCTTTCGCACGAGTAGTGGGGGAAATACGATGTTCACAGCTCTTAAGTGCCTCGTGGTCGCCACCCAAGATTTAAAAAAACAATATATTTTTTTCGTCTATACAGAATATTTCATACCGTCCTACCCTTGCCTTCCGTGTTTGGAAGATGTCTGGCTTCTCTAGTGTACTTTGCATGGGAAAATTGTCCGTTGTGAGATTTTTCCCGCGAAAGGAGTACTCCGCCTTATCCAAGTTTTGTTGTAGTTAATTTTTTTTACTGTACTAGATAAACGTTTAGTACAGTTGGCCACTATTTTGATGGAACAAATTTCCCTCATTTTTCTCGGTTTTCCAAACATGATCATTAATTGTCTTCGATTTTTGTGCGGTATTTTTACTAACATTGTTTTAAAAGCGTAAAATTATGGCTTCGGAACCTGTTAGAATTTGCAAACTGTTCTTACTTCCCTTTTATTTCCAGTCATTAATGTCGATAAAAAGATGATATTTAAGATCAATAGTGTTTTAATTTTTCAGATTGAACACTTTACTGACAAATGAACAATATCCACACAAATATTTTCGAATTAAATTATTATAAAATTTCTTAAAAATGATATAAAATGTAATTCGTTTAAGAAAAACACATTTTAAAATTCTGGGTTTTCTTTCTAAATTTTAAAAAAATCTGGGTTTCTCTTTATACGAAATCCATATCCAGTTTCTCTCATCATTCTACTCAGTAGAATAAGCGAGATCCAGAACCAAAGAGGGCTCAAACTATCCTCATCATGTCCTGCTGTTGCTTGCTAGACTTCAACTTCAGGTTCCCCCTCCCAGTGATCTGACTCCCCTTCCTCCACCTGAGCTTCAGTTTGCTGTGTCAAGTTTCCCCGCATTTCCATGCTCACTTGTTGCTTTATCAGTTCCAGGTCAGCAGATGACAATGCATTTCTTCTTCGAATAAAATTGAATTGACTACATATTCGTTGCTCATCCAGGGTGCTTTTGGGATAGATTTTCTTCCATTCGGCGTGCATCTTTGCTCTTTATCCTTCACTTTCTGCCTCCACTCTTGTACTTATATAATACGCACGCATTACAGAGATATTCATCTCTTTCGACCATTTCATACCTTGGCCACACTAACTAGAAGCGGCGGAGGACGCTGCAGATGGCACTGTCCTCAAGCCACTTCGTTCTGAGACGGATTGAGCTGTATTCTCTGCGGTCGCCGTGAGTGGCGCGGCGCCGCGCCTGGTATCATCTGTACCAGGTCCACCGGTATCCACTGACACTGGTAACACATTTGACACAGAAGACCCAGTGTCAGAACCTTCTGCGCGGTCCTGCAAAGACCGATCGCCTGCGACTCTATTTATGAATATTCGTCTACTCATATTTGGGATGTTGCATTTTAGAGCTACTGCCAGCATTTCTACAGCCGCCCCTAACATGGGAAACAGACGCTCTCGCCTCTCCGCCATATCCGCATTGCTGAAGATCTCAGCGTGGTTCTCTTCTGGAGATTCCTCCTTTGGTCTTCTTTGTGGCGTCGAGGTCCTTTCTGGAGTACTTCTTTGTCTCATCCCTCTCCTTCGACCTGGGAGGCCCTACCAGTAGCTACGCTATCGCCGGCATAGCTCTCAGGGTCACAGGGGTACTCAAGCTCCATCACCAACGTCAAGGTCATGGAGTGTAACCAGGGTATGCCTTCTGGATGTTTCGGAAGCTATTGAGACGGTGAAGGGTGTCAAGCTCAGAGAGTGTAGTCGCCTGCTCGTTTGAGTATAGGTCGAGAAAGACCTTGGTGTTGTGCTCTTGAACACCACACCTAGACCTCTCCATGTCAGTTCTGCATCCAAATCTGTATATACTTTTGAGTTACTTCTCTTTGGGCACAATCCTGAGGACCAAATAATCTAATAGACCATCTAGGTTTTCAGACTCCGTGTATCGCTTTAAATAGGGATTAGATACGGTGATTAGTAAATACCTGATTAGTTATCACCTGGCTATTGTCTAGCTGGTGTATGAGGCATCTAGTCTCCTTCCATGTGTATCTGTCAGGGTTCTTATTTAAATATGTGTTGATTACCTTTGACCGCAGCATAGATATGGTTTTGTCTTTAATGTTGGGGATATAATTCTCCAACCTGTCGAATTCCATTATTTTTCTCAAATTGATCTTATCAAAGGCATGTGATGGGATTTGGCCGTACTTTGATGTTATATATGTGGAATCAGGATCTTTGTTGGTCATCATAGCCTTTAAGAGGCCTTCGTGAATATCACGAGAACAATCAACAACAACAGAGAAGGACTTCTTGCAGGATCTGAGTGATTCTTGGACTAATTCATGATCAATTTGGTGTTCTTCTGACACATTAGTGTACAGTTTTCTCGTACCGGCCTCCATGTCAACAAAAGGGTGGCCCATGATTTTTGATAGACAACCGAGTTCATGGCGCTGAGAGATAGAAGCTGTTTTGAGGATGTCATATAGATCAGAGCCCTGTATATCTATGTTGTGCTGTTCTAATAATTCATTCACTATAATCACTAAAAACTCGTTATTGGACTCACCATCTAATTCCACCAAGGTCATACCCGTTACAAGACTTTCAAGAGCCTTAGCAAACTGGAAGAATCTCTGTTTAGAGGTAATAGCTATATTGATCAAGCTCTTGATAAAGTCAATGGTAATAGAATAACTACCTTGTTCTAGCCCCTTGCCATCATAATGAGATAGAGTTAATACAGAAAAACAATCGAACAGTTTATTATGCAACAATAATAAGTATGCTCTTGGATATACATAATTCACAGAGTTGAATTTCAGGATACAAAACTTGTTGTTCCACACCATGCTCAGGCCTATTTCAGGGATATGGAAGTAAGCATGTCGTGAAGCCCAACTAATGTTTGCATATCTGTCCGAATTTGGTCTAAGAGTATCAGCTTCAAGTGACCATATCATCAAAAATTGGCAGAAATGATGCCAAGGATTGGAGCTCTGCTGGGATCACATTTTCTCTAATGTCAAACTCAGATTTAATCAACTTCCGTTTTAGGTTGGGTTCTACCTGACATACCATAGTAATGCTGGAGCTTTGTTTCTACCTGCCAATTCAAAGGCTTTTTGGACCCAATCTTTAGACCGTTTAATATATCTAATTTTCAGTATTCGCTACAAGATCTTAGAATAGACATCTCTAGTGTTTACATTGTGCAGGTCAAAATCTTTTGTATGTTCTGTGTCGAGCTTCCACAGATCATCTACCTGCCAGCTAGAGGTCATTGTTCCTCAATTGGCGAAGAGGTACCGAAACTAAGCTATCCCTTAGTGCTACATCTAGTTTTCTATCATAGACGAGATTTGATGGATTACACCAAACAACTTTTCTTTGGCCAAGATTCATCATTATTATTATTATTATTATTATTATTATTATTATTATTATTATTATTATTATTGTTATTCCAATGTTCTACAAGTGTTACTATTGTTATTCAGTGTGTTTGATAATTATTAAATTTTATTATAAATATATAACAATTTCAAATGAATAAATAATTAATTTGGGGCGCGTCTTGGGACGTACAATTTTACAAATGAAGCACTGAGGAACCATTTGATTTAACTTCTATAATATCAATGATGTCGCAGGCTTCCGCGGCCAGAGTCATGATCTGGGCTGTCCGGGTGACGCCGTGTCGATGGCTGATGTCGCGTTGACCGACATATTGCGGTCAAGAATGTTGGGCGCTGTGGTTTATATAGAGGTGGGCCAGGTGATACGCCGAGGTGTCGGCCAATCGGGCGCGACGGGGTGAAGGGTGAAAGGAGGCGGGGGAACGGACGGACGAGAGCGGTCCGTGCTCGGACTGCGTGGTGCGGTCGGGAAGCTCATGGATCGGACGGCGTGGTGCCTGATGGATCGGACGGCGTAGGACGGACCGGCCTCCCGCGACCGCGCACTCTGCAATGGTGCAAGCCACGCATCGTGGAGACGTAATCATGTGTCCCCGTTGATGTTCTGGGGATGTTTTGCAATTTCTAATGCTTTCTTCATCCGTCTTGGCCACCACCTATCTTCTCTGTCAAGCACTTGGTCTTATCGAAGAGGAAATCATGGCCGGCTTCCCATGCGAGGAGAGCTACGGCGGAGCGATTTACCTTCTTAAATTTAAAGGCCCATATGTGCTCGCGTAGTCTCTCCTCTATGGTTCTTCCTGTCTCCCAGATGTAAACGTGATCGCAGCTGCATGAGATGGAATATACTCCGTCGGCTTGGAGCGGCGGAAGCTGGTCTTCGAAGCGCATCAATGTTTGGTCGAGCTTCTGGTGTGCCTTGAAAACTGTCTTGATCTGGAAACGTCTCAGGAGTTTGCCTATTCTGTCCGTGACGCCTTGTACATAAGGTACATCGTGGGATCCCTCGATGTTGGAGGGTCGTGAGTAAGTTGACCCATTTGCGGCGAAGGTCGTTTCTAGAACTTAACGTTCAGCGGGGAGACTGTCTTGGTCGCAGATTCTTGTTGCGCGGATGGCCAGGGTTTTCAGGATGCCATTCTTCATCGCTGGGTGGTGGTGCGAATCGGCGTGAAGAAAGCGGTTCGTGTGGGTGGGTTTTCTGTAAACTGGGTGTTCTAGGTTGCTGTCATTTCTCCTACTCACCATGACGTCGAGGAAAGGAACTTGGCCGTTCTTCTGTGTCCATGATGAATTTTATTTTGGGGTGAGCTGTTTATGTGGTTCAAGTATTCCTTTAGAGAGTCTCGTCCGTGGGGCCATATCACGAAGGTGTCGTCGACGTATCTTACCCACATTGTAGGTTTGAGGCGAGCGTTGTTTAGAAACTCGGTTTCAAATGCTTCCATGAAGAGATGGGCGGTAATCGGTGACAAGGGTGAATCCATAGCCGCGCCCTCCTGGGCGTAAATCTTCCCCCGATGAAAGAAGGTAGACATCAGGCAAAATTGCACGAGGTCGGCCTATTCTGTAGGGAGCTCCCGTGCTTCTATAATGTCAATGTTTTGAAACTTCAACCAATTAAAACCTAAAAATTTATATTATGCAATACGTAGTTGGCTAATGAATTTATAAATTAAATAAAACAAAATCAAAATAGATGCAAATAAATTTTATAATTAGGAAACACGGGAAAACAGTGTTGCTGCATTAACTCCACAGAATTAGACTATATACCGAGCATCAAAACGAAAGTAATTTTCATTTTAGTAATAATTCGGAATATATTAATGAACATTTTTTTGGACTGCATAATTCTAAACAACCTGTAACAAGTACATATTGTACTTCAGCTTCTGGGTCAAAGACTCCCATATCTGGCAGATTTTCCGTCCAGTTTCCGTGATCTTTCGAGCGAATACTGAGATAGCCCCTTGTTTTTCATCTGGATATAAATGTAACTTTACTGTTTAAACACGTTTTTCAAGAGTTCTGTGGGTAATAATGTGTTAAATTAAAGAAAAATGAACATTTTATCTTCATATGAAACTTAACGATTTGATACGATGCAGGTAGCAGGATGTGCTTCCGGTTTCACAAAAACAAAGATTGCACAAACATTTATTCTTAGTCACTTGCTAGCAATGATTCACAAATTCACAGTTCAATAATTGTGTATGTTACAGTTCAGTTTCGTTTAGACAGCGATGTTTCCATTTAGAACATTAAAGAAGCTGGTGAAGCTGAAGAAGCATTTATGAAGCTGGTGCTTCGTACAATTTGAGGCGGCACACACTGCCGTTTACGGCTCAGTTTAGAACATTAACTAATTAAGTTTGCGTAAATATTCGTTGCCAGTTAAGGTACTTTCAGCTTCTAAGACTGTAGCTTACGCCCGAAGTTTACGTGTATGTCTTCCACGGAGCTCTATGGACGCGAATCCCACGTGCGTGTGTAGCAAGCTGTCCACTGCCGAACTACTTTCTGTTGGTGGCGGCTGAGTCGCCAAGATTCTGTGCGCATTACAGAATGGGGAATGAGGAGAGCTAATATCCTATCACGGATTAGTATTACTTCTGGAACCGTCTAGGCCAAAAATTCGTTCGGTTCGATTAAGAACGGTTGAATCGTGGCTAATTCGTGGCTATCGTGGCTAATTCGAACATGTCGGAATTTCGAGAAGCGAAGGATTTTAATATAAATGTACTTGGGTAAAGTTGCTCCAAAAATAAGTTACTAATAATTTTAAAGCATTGGGACGAAACCAAACAGACGAGGGTACTACGACTATAGTGTTATAAGAAAAGTATGAAACATCAGAAGCAGTATTATTCAATATAATAAATAATTTCCTGGAAAAGGGGATTTTTCCAGAGTCATGGAAAAATTCCACAGTAATACCAATTCCAAAAGTGACATATAAAGAGAGTAGCTGAATTTAGGCCTGTAAATAAGCTACATATACATGAAGAAATATTAGAAGAAATTGCAAAGAAACTGTTAAAAGAGTATTGAAACAATCAGAATTATAGGAAATGAATTATGAAGCTTCAGAGAGAAACAGTCATGTGAAACTGCGAGAGAAGCACTTTTAGACAAATGGAAGATTCAATGCAATAGGTACACTCTAGTGCTAGATATGCTAGATACTTAAATTTGTACATAAAAGAGAGAATTCATTACAAGACTCAACAAATTAAAGAATTAAAAAAAAAAAAAACATAAAAGTAGAAAATTTATTTTGTAAATTGTTCAATAGGGTATACCTACAGATTAAACAATGTATGTAAATGTATGTTTCAATTAGCCGGCAAGGCTAAATAAACCATACCTTCGTGTCTTCTCTTTTCCACAATGACGTGATGGTTGGATACATGACGAATCCGGATATTTTTTATGTGTTCCGAGCTGAATCCGTTGACATAACTGGTATACGTTTTCCTTCTTTTTGGAGTCTGCTGACCTTGAGCACGGCACTGTTGATTTTAGTTCGTGTACGGAATTATTTGTATTAGGAATGTTTGCTACGAAAAGGGGATGGATGTCATTTGCATTGTTGGTTTGTTCACTACTGTTTTCGTTTAAATCGGTAAATCTCTTGTTTTCGAGGCTTAGATTAACATCGCTTAAATAACCAAATCTGTTGCCGATTGATACGTTGTATTGTAAATTGGTTGGAACTGACTTCTCACTGTCACATTCAGAACCCACACTTTTTTCTTCGCATCTTGCGTATTTTCGGGTTCACTCACTGACCTTTTTCGATGATCGCCGTTGTTTGCTGCTATTAGTATGGCCGTTCCCTCTACGGTTGATAGGTTGGAGGCCACTCCATTACTGTAGTCGCTGCTTTGCTAGTTCATGGCTGCCTGCAGTTGGATGTCCATTTCTTCCGTGGAAGAGGATTGTAGAGGTTATTATTTCTCGTGTCAAGTACGCAATTCTTTGTGACATTGGTTTTTATTTCAAGAGTTGATATTAGTCATTTGAATCTCTACTCTGGCGGAATCTTATCCTATTGTAGAGTGTTTTCATCCGAGCTTAAAGCTTGTCCCGGCTGGGGCGGTGCCTACTAGTGGGAGATCTGTGTAAGTCGGCGCCAGATCTCTCCATCCAGCGGGGGAGGATCACCGCCACCTCCCGAGAAAAGCACGCACTTGGCTTATGGGACTAATGACCTTTGCACTTGTGCCACAAACTACAAAATAATCATTCAAAGACTGTTAGAACTACATTAACGTTCGAGCATTTGAAAATAGACAATATCCTGAGTGTCATACTCTTCCTAAAACACTCACTTTAAACCTCTCCTAAATTCCTAACACCTTTGAGACTTTCAGACCAAACTAATACATTTTAGAAAGCTTAGCATTTGTGAGTATTCTGGCTCTGCGCGCACGTACGCGAGGGCTTTGTGTTCTGCTCGCAGTCTCTCGAAAAAATACGAATAATTTCTTAACGATTGTGTTGTGGGTAGTATTGAATTCGAATTTTATATTTTGTACCTTAAAAAGTCGAAGTTCAAGTGTGAGGAGAGGTATGTGATGTTTTGGGCTAATTGCTCTAGGTTAAATTTTTTATGTAGTTGATTTTTATTAACATACCATAATGCAATTGTGATGGACATGGTCCTTAGGTATTGATTTTGTATACTTTGCATTTTATTGTTTTAGAAGTATTTAACCTAAATGGACAGGCGCACAGAAACAGGGGTATTGTAGTTTTGAATAATATCAGAGCAATGTTGTATCGCAGATGACTATTTCTGTTTATAAGAGGTTTGAGTTAGTGTAAGTTATTTTGGGCCTTGTTAATTTGATGGCAAAACGTTGTTTCCAATTACGGCGTGTGCAAATATTTAATCCAATATATCTTACTGGTTTATTTGGGGGGTACCAGCTTATTTGGGCATTGTTTAAAATGAAGGGGCAAGGGATCGTTAACGGTCTGAGAGTGAACATTTTTGCTGCATTTTTAGTTGGATTGAGGAGAATTTGAGTTTTGCAAGCCCAGCTTTCGATATGGTGTAGGTTTAGTTACATTTCGATTTTGATGTCTGTTAATGTAGTTCCGGATGAGTGTCTGTGATATGCTGCAACCTGAGCGATGCGATTTCCGTTTTGTTTGGGAATATCGGCTACATATAGATTCAAGAGAGTGGGTGACAGGCGGGACACCTGGAGTAAATCAACGATTCGGTTTTTGGGGATTGGATTGACGATTGTTTACTGTAACTGAAAATGATCAGTTATTTAGGAAGTTTTTTTTTATTTCAGCAATGTAATGAGGGGCCCAGCTTTTCGGATTTTGTAATTTAATGCTCTGTGCCAGACAATCGATTGCTTGAGTTATATCTATGATATAACTCAAGCATAAGTTATATTTTTAATAAGTACGTACGTGTGTTCAGTTATTCTCAGGAGTTGGTGTTGCGTGGAGATTTGTTCGATGTAACAGAATTGATCTTTAGGCATTGCTTTGGTGCTTATTAGGTGTTTACTTGACAGTTTTAATATTACTTTTTCGAATATTTTTGATGGGATGGGCAATAAACTTCATGGTCCATAACTATTAGCGATTGTTGTGTTCGTGCTACGTTTTGGCGCTGGAAGAAGTATCGAGTATTTCCATGAATGCGGAAAGTGGCTGCTTCCCAAACAGAAAATATTTGTGTGGTAAAAATGCTATTGCCGTTGAGGTTACATTCGTGTGAGAACAATAGTATTAATATGGGATTGGAATATGTTTTCAATGCTTAGATTTAGATTTATTCAGTCAAAAAACTGTGAAAACTGTATGTGACGTAGGGGGAGAAGATTATCTGCGGACGTTTTCTTGAGTTCCAGAATACTTTCCCGTTATTTTAACTTTAAATAGTGTAGAGACGTGTAAAAGTTTAACATAAATAATTAAAAATAAATTTTAAAAATTGCATGATTAGCAATGTTTGAAAAATAGTCATTTTAGTTTCCTTGTTATAGAAAACTTATTTGCATCGGTACACGAATTGCAAGTATGATTTTTCTGAATTGCTAACAAAATAGCAACTCTACTCTTACCGTTACAAGCAAAAGGAGAGTACAACAAACCGTGCGCATATTAAAACTACATTTACGTCCAGTAGCAAAACGTCGGCACCTTCGCCATGGACGCGGCGTCACCCCGACAGCCTAGTAAATATAGCAAAACAAGGGGCCATCTCAACATTTGCTCAATGGATCAGGGGAAACTGGACCAAAACCGGATCGAGATGGGTGTCATTGACACGGAAGCTGAAGTACATTATTTGTTACAAACACATTAAGTCTTTTAAAATAATTATCCAATACAAATGTAAACGGTTTTGTTAAATAAACATTTTTTTCTTTTCGGTAATCAGTATAGTCTCTAATTGTATAGAAACAGTTATGCAGCAGACAATATTTTACTTTAAATTTGTGAACAGACTGTGAATGGTTTAATGGCATCTGGCCGTGCGTTGTAAAGTAACGTACATGTATTGTATGTGGATTTCTGATAGTGAGCTGTTGATACTGACACTTGATGAAGGACGTAAATGTGATTTTTACGAAGAGTGTTGTAATTATAAATATCAGTATTGCATGAAAGTATGTTCCCCCCGTTAATTAAATCACTTTTGACTAATCTTACAGATTCGTAAATATATAGGCAAGGCAGTGGTAAGATTCCAAGCTTAATGAAGAGAAGCTAGCAAGGGTAACGCGGATGGCACGTTTTTTCATTATTCGAATAATTTTGCAATCTAACGGTCTGAGTTGAGTTTTCCCAGAATTTTATACCATATCTCAGACGGGAAAGAATATTTGCAAAATACTCGCAACGAGCGGCGTGAAGGCTGACAGAATTTGAGAGAATTCTGAATGCGTAACATAATGAACTTAATTTAGTATTTAATTTTGTTGTATGTACATTCCATTTGAGGTTTGACTGAATCGGGAAACATAGAAATTTTGTTACCTGATCAAAAGCTAATTGAATATTATTCTTTTTCAATGGAACATGCATTTGCTGATTTGAAGTGCAAAAATGCATTGAAACTGGTTTTTCTTCCTTAACTATTAATCTGTTATTACAAAACCAAATTGAAACTTCTAAAATCGTACTATTTATTGTTTCTTCTTTGCAAAGAACATGCGTGCCATCGGCAAACAACCGTTCTTCCGTTTTTAATAGACGACGGCTTATCGTTTACGTATAACAAAGAGGATAAGGCCTAAGATCGAGCCTTACGGAACCCCATATTCAATTGGAAAAGAATTGGAAAGATAAGTAAATGATGTCCTTTTGAGCCAGTACGGTAATTCTACTCTTTGAGATCGATGTTTAAGGTACGAGGTTGTCCAAGCTAGGGCGATATCACGAATTCCATAAGAAGGTAATTTTGATAGCAAGATGTTATGGTGCTTGCTGTGGCTATTTTGACCGAAGGTGGTTTATATGCTGCTATTGCGTTCCAATTTTAGATATTTGTCCTCATTCAGATTACAATTGTTTCTATGCCTGAAGTATCAGATTTGTGTTTCATGGTGTTACATGATTGATTTTATAGCTGTTATCACTCCCACCTCCATTGGTATTTCTGTGTTATGCGAATGGTGTAGCCTGGAATATACAATTCATTTTTACTTTTAAGTGTGTTTCAGATATGCATGCGATATCAACCTTTTGAGAATCTGGAAGGTTAGTTAGTTCTGATTTTTTAAATTTATATGCCATTGTCTTCCAATTATGAGAGTAAAGTTATGGAGATGAACTGTCATAACTGCTGCTTAAATACGAGGATACTGAACTTTGAATTGATGTAATGATAGTTGGGATTAATGAGTTGATGGAATTGATGTTACGTGATGTTATCGTGTTTATTATTATGTTCAGGAAGGGATTGTTTGTTTGGCAGGGGTGTGTATTACGATTATCACTGTGAGGACTCTTATTATGACTGTGAGGTTGAATTTTGGGCATTCTGATTTACGGGTGGGGTATTGCTAATAGCATTTCTCATATAAACAGGTCTCATTGAAATTTTAGTCAGCAGATTTTTTTTTCAATTATTATATTTCATAACAAGTAAACTTTAATCTTACGTCAATGTTTTCTCAGTCTTCAACGTTTCGAGAACTTTCGCGCCCCCATCTTAAAGTTTCATGACATTATATGATTCATCTTAATTCCTAAAGGTATGACTTAGCCGGAGTTGAGTTCTAAATAATTAACATGTAAACATAAAGTTAATGTTTTTCCATATAACATGTTCTTAAAGTCCAACAGAATGGATCTCATTATCTGGTTTTTATTGACCTGCAGGGGAAGCTTAAATATTGTTTAAAATGTTTGAAAGTGTTCAAACATTTTTGAAATGATTTTGAAATTTATAAAGCTATTTCTAGATATAATGCACTCTTTTAAGAAATTAGAGCTCGCCCATTTGTCACAAATAGTAATCCTTCTAATTGGCATTAGCAACTGGAAGTGACTTTGAGCCGGGAGCGAAACAGGTGAAGTGGAAGATTTATTCCATCATGAATGCTGAATGTGATTCTGATTTTGTTTCTCTTTAAATTCCATAATTATACTTTCATAGTTGCTTCTAAATGAGTGTAGTTCTGTCACTGAATTCATGGTATGCCGAATTTTAATCTGTAATGTTCCCATTAATATTTCATCTTTGTACCTTCTTTCGATTGCTAGAATCTGTGGGTGAGTGAATTTCTAGTGTAAATACATCAGAGTTGTTGTTAACTCAAGAGCAAGAGCTAGACAAACAGGAATTATCAACCTCCCAGCAAGAAGAATTTGTGAATCCATTAAATATTGATTCATTTGTTGAAGGTGAATTTAAGAAAGAACTTGGTAGTGATCTCAATGAATGTACAGCCTTCTCTACTAAAGCAGAATTTGGTGATGAATCGGTATCCAGTAGTGCAGATTTTCAGAAGATATTAAATACATCAAGCAACATTATGGAAACTTCATTGATGGGACATGATTTTCTTGCTTCGGATGAACAAATAAGTGGAAATGTCTTGGAGGATACCACAGAATCTTCAGTAATAGAAAAAGAATCTGTTCCACAGCAAGATCTCATTAGTGATTTTCAGAAGGAACCTGTCCATATTTCTTTTGAATTGCAAAAGGAAATTGCCCCACAAATGGAGTCTGAACCTGAACGTGTTAAAGTGGACAGTGATGATCAGAGCCCAACATTAGATACGGAACCAGAGATGCCTAATTCTGTGACGGAAAATAATTTTGTAGATAATTTTGTATTGGTGCACGAGGAAGAACCAGTCAATAATGCTCCAGTATTGGAAGATTTCACATCAGTCTCAAATCATACATCACAGGATGTGGATATATTAGGCAACATGGGAGACAATATTGGAACTAATATTGAAGGTAAGATAGGTGCTGCAGATTTTCTTAAAGATGATGTTGATTTTCTTGCGGGAGCAGAATCAAAGCAACCTCCTACATATAACCTTTTGGAATTCTCTCAAACAAAAGAAAAGATAGAATTTGAAGGATCTACAAACACACCAACGGCCCTTCTTCAAAAAGATTTTCCAGGGTTTGAAGTCCAGGTGGAAGCATCGTCACAGCTATCGGAATCTCCTTTAAGTGAACTGACAGATGAATTACCTGTGCAGCAAGAAATAGTTAATCAGTTAAGCAATGAAATATCTACTCCAGAATATGAAAAGCTTGAGAAAGATCTTGAGGCTTCAGAGCAATATCAAGATAAATTTAATTCAACCAAAGAAAACATTCCTGTAGATTTCTCTTCTGTTGAGGAGGAGAATTTATGCAACACCTCTGATGTGCTGCTCGAATGTGCCCATCCTGATAAAGTGGCATTATTGGACGATGCTTGTGCTGAATCTGTCCCATCGGAGAATAATTTAGTGGAGAATGTATCGGAGTTCACTAATGGACCATTAAATGCCCCAACCTCAGATTTGTTTGATTCCTGTTTGACTGAAAATGTCTCAAAATGTTCCACAAGATTCTGGTATTCTTGATAATTTGATGGGTTAGATCTAATCTGTGCTTGGAAATAGTTTTGCCTATTGTGTTCTTCTAAAATGTTTCTTCTATGCCCATTAATTCAGAACTCAGAATTAATTAGCATAGAAAATATGTGGAATATTGATGAAAAGACGTAGTAAATGTATTTTTTTAAATTTACTTTAACTTTCTGTAAAGCAATCATTACTATCAGAGATTTGTGACCATCACTAATACATTTATAATCATCGGTTACGGAAATAATTTTCCCCTTTAACATTGTGAAAAATTGTTTTAAAAATATATTATTTTTTCACCCTTCATCATCTGCTTCTTTAAATGTTCAGTAGTTAATTTTGGCGCCGTTCTAATAGGATGTTTTTGTAGAAAAATTAATAGAAATACGTGTTTTGGTGAAATTTCTTCTGAAATATCCTCATTTCCGCACATTTTGTGAAATTTCAGTGGTGTAGAAACAAATTTCTAATAGATTTTGATTTAAATTTCTAGTATTAATATTTATCACTGCCAGTTCAATCACCTTCCACAGGGACTGCATGGTGATTTTTTTTCCGAACTTGAAAACATTTAAAATAAAGGTTAGGTGTGCCAGGAGGCCATACCACAAATTTCCAATCATTAAGACTTCTACTCAATTTATTCGAAAGAAAATGATGTTAGAGTTTTGAGTGTCAGGAGTTCTCAATTACGTGCCATTTACTGAAGAAGCATTAAAAGTATCAGAAAGTTTTTCAACTATTAAATTTACTTCTGCCACATCTTTAGCTAATTTATGTTTTGGGCGTAGTAGCTCAATTCACAGAAACTTTGACTAAACAATTACGCAGTTAATTTTACTCTCATTCTTTCTTTAGAATTTGGAGCAAGATGACGATCACTGATTTTTAATGGATACACTTTGTCAGATATTTTTTTCTTTTTCTCATATTCTAGGCACTCTGATCACACATCAGGCGTCGTCGTGGAAATGACCGATTCTCGTGGGTTGTTGAGTACGGATTCGTCACTGTGAGTGGTGCTTAATTAGTATGATAAATTGCAGATGGACAAAATTGATTTTTTGCTTTTTTGAAGCAAACTTGAAACTTATTATTTTATTTTTTGTCGAGTTTGTTGGTGTCTAAAAACACTTCCCACATGGCTGGTGACTGCAGTTTTCTTTCAATTTCTGGGGGCATTGGACATTTGTAATACGAATGGTTAGTGCGCGCAGGCCCACAGTAACAGTTGCGGAGGCCCCGGAGCTCTCTTCGTGTGGGAGCTCTTATAATTCAATTAACTTGTTCATTCATCATCCCTGATTTTTGCTTAATGGCAGAAAAAACGTGAATTTAAATTTATACCCAGAAAGTAATGCCAAATAATATTTACTTAGAAGTGGTTTAGATTTCACTTACGTTTCCAGAGAATGTTATATAGAAATATTTGACTGTACATATAGGACTCAGCATCATGCCTCAGAAAAGAACTACACTAATAGTTTACGTTCTCTATATTTCCTCTTTGTTCATAATACGCTAGGAGAGATGACGTCTTGGGACAATTTACTCTATAAGAAATCTTCAAAACAAAATCTCGTAGGTTCGCTGTTGGATAGCGAATTACTTTTCAGTTCTGCAGCCAACAGATTTAAGTTTCAAAAACACTTTGCAGAATGTTATGTAAAAGGCAGATTATTGTAACTCGCATTAAAATCGCAACTCCGAAGCGGTGCGTTTGAGACAGATTTAAAGTCAGATTTTGTGACACGAATAAACACAATTGTGAGTGGGCGTGGGAGTTTGCTTGGGATGCGAGTTTTGGGGCCAGGTGGGGATATGCGGTCACAGATGGGCCTTACATTTTGCGGTAATTTACGAAGTGACTCCTATTTGAACCATTCTTTTTTCTGTTACATTTTTCGTAAGTATGGCATCGCACATGGAGAAGTCCTCTGTTGTGTCCGTGAGTCATTCTTTGCCGTGTCACTCTTCAGACAGGTGCTCGGCGCCGTTAGATCCCAAGGGTTCCCAGACGGACACCCATCCAGGGATCCGCGGGTTCTAGAATTCCTTAACCTCTGTGGTCACACAATTCGCCTAGCCACACAATGATGACTCAACGCACAATTGAGGTGCGGGTTGTTCGAAGTTAGAATTGAAATTAACTGTGGAGTTGGTTGTGTACTTTCCCTATCGCATCCTAGGCTGAATCTTTTTCATATGGGAAAACGTTTTCTCACATATCCGTATGTAAATGCTCCTGAAGACAGTCGACATGTCAGGTGCTAATGTTCTATTTGTGAAGCATTCACAAAGTCTTGACTAAAATCACAATTGCATCATTATTCTTAAGTGAATCATTTAATGCATCATTCGGTTGTAGCCTAATCACCCCATTTACAACTTCTCTAGAATTTTCAGAACTTGTCCTTCACTAGGATTTTGAAACGGTTACATTTCATTTGAACAAACATTTTGTTCGACAAATTACAACTTTAACTTACTTTTAATACGTTCTGTAGCTTGAACCCATTTTCCAACTGGGACATGCTGTCGCGCGGGGCTGTGCGTACAGACCACCAATAATGTTTCGTGCGTTATCTTTGGGTTTGATACATTGTATTACCCATCAGTCATTGGCCTCTTTCCTTACCAATATTCTTCCGAATTCAGTTTATCTGATACAAATTGTGCGGGCATTATGAAAGCAATGATTTTTGGCAGTCAATTGATAGGGGCGACTTGTGTGACATTGACATGATGAATGTAGGGAGAGGATTTGGGTCTTGTGTTTTCCTCGCTATTCTCTTTATAACCCTAAAGCACTTCTTTGAAGTCTTTTGGAGCATTCGTATTGTCTCATCACTGGCTTCCGGAAACATAGCACACACATCGCCATCTCGGCCATAGTAGCTATGGAGAGCCGCGCAACCGTCTCGGCCAGTGAGCGGGCGAAGCGGCGGTTTGCGAGCCAGCGCCACGGTGCGCCGGATCGGCAGTGGCGGCTTTGTGGATACCATTCCGATAGTAATCACTTTCCACAAAATATTCAAAGCAACTTCTTATATATAAATCGACGAAAATCACCGCTTAGGAATACCTAAACGCCTGTTAGGAATTCGCAGAAATCATGCTCTTGCTAGCGCTGTAATAGCTCAAGGCAGTGGGATTTTTTGGGTGTTAGAGAGAATGCAAACTAGAACACTAATCAATTGCACTGGGCTTTATATTCTGAAGAACCCCTCGGTTGCTTACATAAATTAAAAAAAAAGTACCTCTTTCTTTAACATACATGAATCATCCATTAAAATCTTTGAGCATATATGAGCATAGTTGCGTAACTATTTTATTTATTGTTGCCGCGAGCAACAAATTGAGTACTCATTTCATACACTTTTGCAGGCAAAATGCTTAAAATGGCAGGAATCTATAAATGTTGACTAGATGCGTCCAGTATTTTGTTTTCCTTGCAATTTTCCCTTTCAATAAGTCTTCCCTTGGTCGTGGAACGTTGACCTAGTTTCCAGTGACTTTGGGCCGCCCACCGTTACCTCACCCCGCTTCGCCCGCCGCTGGATCAGACCTCGACCTTTGCGCGCAACGGCAGTTGCCTCGCCCATGCGCGCTGCCTTCTGCCTCGGCGCGCACCGTTCGCACCATGGTCGTCGGCGTCTTCTCGTTGCTGGCTGCGTCGCCTCCCGTCTTCCTCGCGCGGCGCCTCACGTCCTCGTCTGCTTCTTTCCTGCTCATCGTCGCGTTCACGCCCGCGTGCGAATGTCCCTTGCACGCCGCAAGGAATAAATAATGCGTATTTCGGGCGTACGGGTAGCACACGATTGCACTGTTCGAATTATCGCCTCTGATTGAAATTTACAACTTCTTCCCTGCGTAAAACTACTATCCCTCCTTTACTGTCCTCTGACTCGCAGTGAATGATGGAATCAGTATTAAATATTCCCGTCTTATTCGATGAAAACTCTCATCCGGTAAAACTCTTAATGGAAGTTCGCGAATGACTGTCTAGGCGCCTCCGTGGCGTCCAAAAACTCCTACCTAATATCTCGTCGAGGTTGCTGCTTGACCGGCGATCGGGAACAGAAGAGTGAATCTTCGGCGGCTCGTATTTGCCTGCGTAATGCCGCGGGCATCGCACGCAACAGTATGGAAGGCTGCCGCCGCGCCCTTATTTAATTGCGCCGCCATCGCTCGCCCGGTCTTATGCAGACATTCTGTTGTTGCGTGGGCGTGTGGGACGAACGTGAGCGCGCGCGCGCACACACACACACACACACTCTCACACACCATATTTACCCGAATATCACACGAACCCCGTATTTTAAAGATGCCTCCTCAGAATTTTTAAAACGTTTAACTACATTCTCACTATTTAGTCGAAATAAAATTACAAAGTGTCCTATTGACTAGAAAACTGCCTTGTTGATAAAGCTATTAAGTTATTGCAAAACTATTATTTTCTTGTTCCTTAATGACATAATAATGGTTTTCAATACTACCCTCATCATCTTCACATCTATCAATGTTTCTTTTTTTTTGGGGGGGGGTCTACTTCCGTGCTGTGACATTTTCAAATTTTAGGACCCTTATGGGAGACCAAATGAAGCGTTGTTCATAGTCTTTCATCAGACGCTATCTAAGAATTTTCCCTTGTGTCGCCAGTTTTTCTGTCCGTCCCGCTCTTGTGGAGCGCCTCTGCGTTTCCGTTTCAAACGCGGATTCGTATTATACGGGCGTCGAACCTGCATCGTGTGACAAACTCGCCGCACTCACTTTCACGTTACGTTTCATTTAACACAATGCCATTCGGTTAGAGATTTTTTTTGACTGGCCCATTCAACAATATAGCTGTTCGTCAAATTCGCGGTGGATTCCAAACATACGAACGCATATATAATTAGCTATTGTTACGCGCGATATTTTTACCGTCATCGCAGTTTGTTGTTCCGTCAACACTTAAGAGTTTCGTAACATGGAATGGCATAGTAAAAACTTAAATCCTAACCGACTATGCTTAATCTGAGAATATAAGAAGATCCTGCATTTTTCGACGGAGATATTTAGGAAAAAACCTCGTCTTGTATTCTGGTAATAATGGTATATTACAAAATTATTACAATTCGATTTTCGACATTATTTACAATTCAATAATTAACATTTTTTTAAGAAAATTATTGTTAAATGTAGTACAATATAATCAGTTTAACGCAATAAATGAATATTTCCAATTTTTTAATCTTCAATTAAATTGTTCATTCGTTTTGTACAACCAATTTCAACGTACTGATATTATAATTAAACCACACATAAATCAACTACACCATTTGGTTAATGAACGTGTCTCTAAATTAAGATTCACAAAACCAAAATTAACATTAAAGTCCATCATTATCATCTACAGCAGGATAAATAAGTATGTTACTGTTTCAAAAAACCAGACAAGTATCTCAAGAATAATATTAATATTCTAGGAGTTTCCTGCATTTTCATCTGTCTTCCTTTGTCACCCTGTCCCAATGGTTTAATTCAGAGCAGATCTGGTGAATCTTCCGTAGCTCATAATATATTCCAGCCTCTTCTAGATTCCATTCAACTTTCTTTGTGTTTTTGTCTTTTTTATTGTTTGTCTTTGGATACAATTCATGAAAATTCCTAAATCTCTGTGTTCCAAAAACAAAATCTGAGATAAGTGAAGATTTTCATTACAAATAATTGACTTCAAATAATAAAACAGGTGTCATCGTTCCAATAATTAGTTGACTGCATTCAACTTAATTTTTGTCTTCCTATTAGGAATACCACTTTACGAAATAATAAGATTTATACAATTTTCCCCAAGTTTTTCATCCATGTATTCCTGTCAGATAATGATTAAAAATCATTATATATAACCAATTAATTTATTATATTTCATTCGGTATAGTAATATCATATATGTAACCAATAAATAAGGACTTGATTAAAAAATTATACCTCCTATAGGCGACAGCGAGATATACCAAGTTAATGAATTCAGCTACTCGGCATTTCAGTACGTCGGCAATCACTTGGGTAATTAAAGTAAAATCCTTCAATTGCATACGAAATTGACACACTTTCCCGGCTCTACATTTTTCCCTAATACTCGTATATTCTCAACTAGTAATTGGTCCAATTTCATCTTATTTTCAATCTGTTTTGAAAGCATACTACTTGTTCGTGCACATCGCCTTTTATTTTCTCTCCGAAAACCTACGCAAACAAGGACTATTTATAGAAAATGATCAAAGATATTTCGTCAATGGGTGACACCGGGATCTCACGAGTTAATTATTTCGGCTATTCGACATTTAAATATCTCGGGTATCCTTTCCCTATACGGAGTATAATCGGTCAATTGAATACGCAATTGATACACTATACCTGCTCCACAATGTTCTCTAATACTAGTTTACTCGCAACTAGTAATTGGGCCAATTTTAGCTTCTTTTGAATCTATTTTGAAGGCTTCCTACCTGTTGGGGCAGATTGGCTTGTATTTTCTCTCCAACAATCTAGGCAAACAGAATATTTATAGAAAATGATCACCTAGGCGACACCGGGATCTCCTTTTTAAATCTTTTCACCTACTCGACATTTCAACACATCGGGTATCATTTGCCTAAACGGAGTGTAATCGGCCAATTGGACACCAAATTGATACTCTGCCGCAACTCTACCTACTACTGCAACAACCTAAGCAACAGCAGCTACTACTGCAACAACCTAAGCATTATTTATATAAAATAATCAAAGAAATCTCACCTGTAGGCGACACTGGCATCTCCCGAGTTAATCAATTCAGCTAGTCGACACTTAATTCTCTCGGATATCCTTCACGTAAATGGAGTATAATCAGTCAATTAGAAATGAAGTTGATATGATTTACCGGCTTCACATTTTTCTCTATCGTTTATTCCTAACTAGTAATTGGGCCAATTTAAATTTCATTTGAATCTATTTCGAAAGCTCTCTACGTGTTGGAGCAGATCGGCTTTTATTCTCTCTCGAACAACGTACGCTAACAAGGTCTATTTATAAAAAATAACAAAGATATCACTCCAGAAGGCGACACCGCGATCTCCCTTTTTAATCTATTCGCCTACTCGACATTTCATGTTCGACTTATTACATTTGGTGTTAACTGTTTTATGTATTTGTTACGAGTTGCATGACGAATGTGTCGCCATCTATAACCGAGAGTGTTTTGTCTCAACTAGAACGTTCTGCGCTGTTGCTGTTTGTATTCAGTCTGGCTCAATCAGTCGATCGGTGCACATCGTGTCGGGATGTTTGAGTTTGTAATTTGTCGAATAAAGCATTGTTCAACTTGAAATCGTGTTTCATCATTAGAGTGATCCTAAATTAAGCGCTGAACCTCTAACATTTCAATACCTCGGGTATCCTTTGCGTAAACGGAGTGTAATCAGACAATTGGATACGAAATTCATACACTATGCCGGCTTTACAATGGTTTATAATATTGGTTTATTTTACACTGGTAATTGGGCCAATTTTAATTTCATTTGAATCTGTTTCGAAAGCTCCCTACATGTTGGTGCAGTTCGGCTTTTATTCTCTCTCCAACAACCTACGCTAACAAGGTCTATTTAAAAAAAAAAAAAAAAAAAAAAAAAAAAAAAAAAAAAAAAAAAAAAAAAAAAAAAAACCAAAGATATCTCTCCAGTAGGCGACACGGCGATCTTCCTTTTTTAGTCTATTCAGCTACTCGACATTTCAATACCTCGGGTATCCTTTGCGTAAACGGAGTTTAATTGGTCACTTAGATACGTAATTGATACGATTTTTCGGCTTCACATTCTTATCTAATACTCGTTTATTCTCAACTGGTAATTGGGCCAATTTTAGCTTCTTTTGAATCTATTTCGAAAGTTTCCTTCCTGTTGGTGCAGATCGGCTTTTATTTTCTCTGCAACAACCTATGAAAACAGAGAATATTAAAAAAAAGAGTTCATCCAAAGATACCTCTCCTGTAGGAGACACTGTGATCTCCTTTTTTAATCTATTCACCTATCTGACATTTTAATACCTTTGGTATCCTTTGCGTAAACGGAGTATACTCGGTCAATTGGATACGAAATTGATACGATTTACTGGCTTCATTATCTTATCTAATACTCGTGTATTCTCAACTAGTAATTGGGCTAATTTTTGCTTCTTGTGAATCTATTTCGAAAGTTTCCTACCTGTTATTGCAGATCGGCTTTTATTTTCTCTGCAACAACCTACGCAAACAGGGAATATTAATCAAAGAGTTTATTCAAAGATACCTCTCCTTTTGTTTTTTTATAAATTTATTTTTATTTTGGTAGACATTACATTGATCAGTTTACGTGTTAACTGTGCAAATGATTGATGATTTTAACCTATCTTATACTAACTTACATTAACTTAAAATTATACATTACAATTTATATAAAACAATATACTGGGAGAGGAAGCAGGTAGCACCTCAGATTAGTATTATTCCAAGTTTGCGAATATTTTATAAAATGAATGGAGGGGAAATCTGTTGTTAATTCTAGTTCGATAATTGGGGGCTTTGCCTAGTTTATAGAAGGATGTTGCTTGAATTAGGGGAAGATTAGTGTAAAAGTTATGTGCAAGATAGGCTATTTGGTTTTTTATTGTGTTTATGTTTAAATCATTGTGTAGTTGATTGTTGGTGATGAACCATGGTGCTTTTGTAATTAATCTTAAAAATTTATTTTGGATAACTTGTATTTTGTATAGGTTGGAATTAGCTGCATTGGTCCAGATGGGACAAGCATAGAGTAATGTCGGCCGGATTATTGTTTTGTAGAGTAATAGAGTATTGGATTTGGAGAGTTGGCTATGTTGATTCAGTAATCGTCGGAGTTGAATTAGTTTAATTTTGGCTTGATGAGTTTTTACCTCTATATGTTGCTTCCAGTTGAGTCGGGTATCGAAGTTTAAGCCCAAATATTTAGTTGTTTCATTAGTTGGTGTCCAATTGATGATGTCGTTATTTATGAAGAATGGGAGAGGGTGAGTAAAATGTCTAATGTGAATATTTTTGCTAGAGATTTTGTTGGGTTTAACTTTATTTTCCAGACATTAGCCCAGTTTGCTATTAAATTTATGTGATTCTGAAGCTGTGTTTGAAGAGTTGTTAAAGAATTTCCTGAGATATACAGTGCAGTGTCATCGGCAAATTGAGCGATGTTTATATGTGCTGTAGTAGGAATATCTGCTGTGTATAAATTGAACAACGTGGGGGAAAGTGGTGAACCTTGGGGAACCCCAGCAGCAATTTTCCTTGGGTTGGAACAGTGGCCTTCGACTGAAACTGAAAATGTTCTATTTGTTATGTAGCTAAGGATAATAGATACTAGATATTTAGGTGTGCCTATTGATATTAATTTAAAATAGAGAGCTGGATGCCAAATTCTGTCAAATGCTTGAGAAATATCTATGAATGCAGCGATGGTATGTTGTCCGTTTTGAAACGCAGAGAGAATGTGTTCCGCAAGTCTTAGTGGTTGATGGGTGGTAGAATATTGTGATTTGAAGCCAAACTGGTGCTGTGGAATACTGTTTGTTTTCTTGATATATTTGTTCAATCTGAAGAGTATTAATTTCTCTAAGATTTTAGACATTATAGGAAGCAGGCTGATAGGTCTGTAATTCTCGGCTTTTGAGTGATTCATGCTCGGTTTTGCTATTGGGTGAATGATTGAGTGTTTCCATGTTTGGGGGAAATATCCTGTTCTCAATACTGAGTTGTAAATGTTATTTAGAAAAGCAATAGCTTTCTCTGGTAGGTTTTTTAGGAGGATTGTGTTGATCCGATCATGGCCTGGTGCTTTTTTATTTGGCATGTCCTTTATTATTTTTCTTATTTCATTAGGGGATATGAATTGTATTTGATGGGGAACATCATATAGGGGAGCATTGAACATTGTCATTATTTCATCGTGTTTCGGGTCTTTAGGGGTGTTATTGGGGGTGAAAGTGTCAACAAAGTGTGAAGCCAGTACTTCAGCTTTTTCCATTGGGGAGTATTTTTTACCATCACTAGTTGCTAATGGGGGAATGCTTGTTCTTTTTTTTAAGAGTTTCTTAGTAAACTGCCATAGTGAGTTGTTTTTAGTATTTAAGCTATTGATATATGAGTTGTATTGTTCTTGTTTATATCTGTTTAGAAGCTTTTTACAAATATTATTTAGCAGGTTTAGTTCTTTTTTTAAAGAGGGAATTCTTAGTGAATTCCAAAGTCTTCTTGTTTTATTTTTTATTCGGATTAAGTTAATTATATTAGTTGGTAGTGGTTTGTGCATTATTTTGTTAACATCTAGGCTTTTTTGGATATGACTGTTGCTAATATTACTAAGTATTATATTGTTGAGGGTCATGATTGCTTGGTTAATTTCTTGGGGAGAGTTGAGGTTGTGAAATGGAGGTATGGATTTATTTATGGAACATTTAAAGTTCTTCCAGTTAATGTGATAAGTATTTAAAGTGGGTGGGGGTGTTGAAGGAGGCTTTTCTACTCTAGTTGAAATTATTACTGGTAAATGGTCTGAATCTAGTTCATGGTACGTTGTAGAAATGAACTGAGTTTTAATATTAGTAACAGCTATGTCAAGTATATCTGGACTTTTGTTTGAATCATATGGAAAGTAAGTGGGTTCGGTTGGTGATAATATGTTGAAATTCAAGTTCCTTTTTATGTTGTATAAGTATTTGCCAGCTGTATTCGTAGATCGACATCCCCATTAATAGTGTTTAGAGTTTAGATCACCTGCAATTATGAATGGGTTTGGTAGTTGTAATAATGTGTAGATGTTGGTATTATTGATTTTTATATTTGGAGATTTGTAAGCAGTTACTATTGTAATTGTCCTATTATTATTATACTTTACATTAATTGCTGCTGTTTCGAGTCCGGGCGTGTGTGGTAGAGTAATCTGGTGATGTGGTATACTGGATTTTATTAGTATTAATACTCCTCCACCTTTCGAGTTTTGTCTGTCTGTTCTGATTGTTATGTATCCCTGAATGAAGAATAAGTTTTCTTGGTTGAGATAAGTTTCTGTGATGCATGCTATATCAATTTTGTTAGCATGTAAGAAGTGTTGTAGTTCGGATCTTTTGTTGATAATGCCATTCGCATTCCAGTTTAATAAAATTATATCTCTATGGTGATCCATAATTGTTGCTAAATGTCATAGCAAATGATTGTTGGATATTCTGAATAATTGTTGGGATTAATGAATTTATAAAATTAATGATGTGATTCGTTATGAATTGAGTGATGTTTTGTATGAATGAGTTACCAATATTGAAATTGTTGTAGTTTCTGTTTGTCTGTTGGTTGTTATGTTGCTGGTTATTTGTGTTTCTTGTGTTTTGTTGGTGGTTGAAATTTGTTGCGTGTGAGGAATTTGGTATGTTGTTGTTGGTTGGAGGTAGTGTTGGAAAATTTGTTGTATTAAATTGCGGGGGATTAGGATTGTTCCTAGGTCTGTCATTAGGATTGTTTCTTTTACTTTCTAATATTTTTCGATAGTATGGACATTCTACTGATCTGAGGTCGGCCCTATGCTTCCCGAGACAATGTTTACATGTAGGAGTGGAGTTCTTTTGTTCGCAGTTTGCTGATAGGTGATCACCTGCACAAAACACACATGAAATTGAATGATTGCAATTGTTTTTGATGTGACCAAAGTCTAAACACCGGTAGCATTGTAGGGGGCCCTTGGTTTTCTTTCTTCTTTCTGGTTTCACAATGTTATTACTTATTTGTTTTATTTCCAACACATCCTCGATTTCATGGGTTCCATCAAAGTCTACTGCCACTACTGGGATGGGGGAATTGTTTTTATACAGACGTGTAACTTTTACAGCTGAGTTGAATTTGTTTTTGATTTCGTCTAATATTTCACGTTCTGGGATTGAAGGATGAATATTCTTGATAACTATGGAGTATTTTTTACTAATTTTTTCCGAATACGTATGAAATTGTTTTTTGGTGGCCAGAAAATATTTAACTGCTTTTCGGAAGTCGGTCACTGATTGAAATTGGATTCGAATCTTTTGATTTTTGAATTCCGTGGTGAAGTTGGATGAAACATTAGACTTTATTTCATTCGCGAGAGAAACTTGGTTTTCGAAATTAGTAACAAAAATTGGAGGGATTTCATTTTCGTCACTTAGATCATGTGGGATTTCATCGTTTAGCCAACTAAATCTGTTTTTGATTTCTACGTTATATTGATTTTGTAGGTTCGACCCTGCCGGGGGCTGACTGTGGTTATACGTTTAAGGTCTCTGTTATCACTGTCGTTATCGCTGGCTCGCTTTCCTTGCGACTTTACCTTGTTTTGATACGGTTGGGCTGAAGCGGCTGACTGTTGAGAATGCAATTGTTCATCGGGCTGGCCTGATGATCCGACCCCGAATTGGTAGTTGTTACTTGCGAAGTGTTGGCGTTGAGGCGGTATTTCGATGAATTCCATGCTGTCGGTGAGATTTACGTTGCCTTCGTCGGGAACCACATTTGATGACACTTCCGTATGATATAATGAGTTTAGGGCTTCACTAACCACTCGCCCTGTGCTGGATAAAACATTGTGGTTCATTCAGCTACTAAAGCACTCGTAGTTGAAAAGCTGGTCACTGAACACTATTACGAACTTAATGTTCTTAACGTTTGGCGTGATGTTGCGCTGCACTATCACACTGAACGATTCTAGCTGCTGTTGGCGGAGCGACTGAGAAACTAATTACTGCGCAGGAGCCGGAAATCCAACTCCTTGCACACGGACGACCACACAGCCACACACAACTGTGACTGAGTGATACCTCTCCTGTAGGAGACACTGGGATCTCCTTTTTTAATCTAATTTTTCTCTCTTTTAATCTGACATTTTAATACCTGTGGTATCCTTTGCGTAAACGGAGTATACTCGGTCAATTGAATACGAAATTGATACGATTTACCGGCTTCATTATCTTATCTAATACTCGTTTATTTCAACTAGTAATTGTGCCAATTTTAGCTGCTTTTGAATCTATTTCGAAAGCTTCCTACCTGTTGGTGCAGATCGGCTTTTATTTTCTCTGCAACAACCTATGAAAACAGGAAATATTAAAAAAAGAGTTTATTCAAAGATACCTCTACTGTAGGAGACACTGGGATCTCCTTTTATAATCTCTTCACCTACCTGACATTTTAATACCTTTGGTATCCTTTGCGTAAACGGAGTATACTCGGTCAATTGGATACGAAATTGATACGATATACCGGCTTCATTATCTTATCTAATACTCGTTTATTCTCAACTAATAATTGGGCCAATTTTAGCTTCTTTTGAATCTATTTCGAAAGCTTCCTACCTGTTGGAGCAGATCGGCTTTTATTTTCTCTGCAACAGCCTATGAAAACAGAGAATATTAAAAAAAGAGGTTATTCAAAGATACCTCTCCTGTAGGAGACACTGGGATCTCCTTTTTTAATCTATTCACCTACCTGACATTTTAATACCTTTGGTATCCTTCGCGTAAACGGAGTATACTCGGTCAATTGGGTACGAAATTGATTCGATTTACCGGCTTTACATTTCTCTAATACTCGTTTATACTTTACTAGTAATTGGGCCAATTTTAATTTCTTTTCAACCTATATCGAAAGCTTCCTACCTGTTGGTGCAGATCGGCTTTTATTTTCTCTGCAACAACCTATGAAAACAGGGAATATTAAAAAAAGAGTTTATTCAAAGATAACTCTCCTGTAGGAGACACTGGGATCTCCTTTTTTAATCTATTCACCTACCTGATATTTTAATACCTTTGGTATCCTTTGCGTAAACGGAGTATACTTGGTCAATTGGATATAAAATTGATTCGATTTACCGGCTTCATTATCTTATCTAATACTCGTTTATTCTCAACTAGTAATTGGGCCAATTTGAGCTTCTTTTGAATCTATTTCGAAAGCTTCCTACCTGTTGGTGCAGATCGGCCTTTATTTTCTCTGCAACAACCTATGAAAACAGAGAATATTAAAAAAAAGAGTTCATCCAAAGATACCTCTCCTGTAGGAGACACTGTGATCTTTTTTAATCTATTCACCTTTCTGACATTTTAATACCTTTGGTATCCTTTGCGTAAACGGAGTATACTCGGTCAATTGGATACGAAATTGATACGATTTACTGGCTTCATTATCTTATCTAATACTCGTGTATTCTCAACTAGTAATTGGGCTAATTTTTGCTTCTTGTGAATCTATTTCGAAAGTTTCCTATCTGTTAATGCAGATCGGCTTTTATTTTCTCTGCAACAACCTACGCAAACAGGGAATATTAATCAATGAGTTTATTCAAAGATACCTCTCCTTTTGTTTTTTTATAAATTTATTTTTATTTTGGTAGACATTACATTGTTCAGTTTACATGTAAACTGTGCAATTGATTGATGATCTTAACCTATCTTATACTAACTTACATTAACTTAAAATTATACATTACAATTTATATAAAACAATATACTGGGAGAGGAAGCAGGTAGCACCTCAGATACGATTATTCCAAGTTTGCGAATATTTTATAAAATGAATGGAGGGGAAATCTGTTGTTAATTTTCGTTCGATAATTGGGGGCTTTGCCTAGTTTATAGAAGGATGTTGCTTGAATTAGGGGAAGATTAGTGTAAAAGTTATGTGCAAGATAGGCTATTTGGTTTTTTTATTGTGTTTATGTTTAAATCATTGTGTAGTTGATTGTTGGTGATGAACCATGGTGCTTTTGTAATTAATCTTAAAAATTTATTTTGGATAACTTGTATTTTGTATAGGTTGGAATTAGCTGCATTGGTCCAGATGGGACAAGCATATGGGACAAGCAATGTCGGCCGGATTATTGTTTTGTAGAGTAATAGAGTATTGGATATGGAGAAGTTGGCTATGTTGATTCAGTAATCGTTGGAGTTGAATTAGTTTAATTTTGGCTTGATGAGTTTTTACCTCTATATGTTGCTTCCAGTTGAGTCGGGTATCGAAGTTTAAGCCCAAATATTTAGTTGTTTTATTAGTTGGTGTCCAATTGATGATGTCGTTATTTATGAAGAATGGGAGAGGGTGAGTAAAATGTCTTAATGTGAATATTTTTGCTACAGATTTTGTTGGGTTTAACTTTATTTTCCAGACATTAGCCCAGTTTGCTATTAAATTTATGTGATTCTGAAGCTGTGTTTGAAGAGTTGTTAAAGAATTTCCTGAGATATACAGTGCAGTGTCATCGGCAAATTGAGCGATGTTTATATGTGCTGTAGTAGGAATATCTGCTGTGTATAAATTGAACAACGTGGGGGAAAGTGGTGAACCTTGGGGAACCCCAGCAGCAATTTTCCTTGGGTTGGAACAGTGGCCTTCGACTGAAACTGAAAATGTTCTATTTGTTATGTAGCTAAGGATAATAGATACTAGATATTTAGGTGTGCCTATTGATATTAATTTAAAATAGAGAGCTGGATGCCAAATTCTGTCAAATGCTTGAGAAATATCTATGAATGCAGCGATGGTATGTTGTCCGTTTTGAAACGCAGAGAGAATGTGTTCCGTAAGTCTTAGTGGTTGATGGGTGGTAGAATATTGTGATTTGAAGCCAAACTGGTGCTGTGGAATACTGTTTGTTTTCTTGATATATTTGTTCAATCTGAAGAGTATTAATTTCTCTAAGATTTTAGACATTATAGGAAGCAGGCTGATAGGTCTGTAATTCTCGGCTTTTGAGTGATTCATGCTCGGTTTTGCTATTGGGTGAATGATTGAGTGTTTCCATGTTTGGGGGAAATATCCTGTTCTCAATACTGAGTTGTAAATGTTATTTAGAAAAGCAATAGCTTTCTCTGGTAGGTTTTTTAGGAGGATTGTGTTGATCCGATCATGGCCTGGTGCTTTTTTATTTGGCATGTCCTTTATTATTTTTCTTATTTCATTAGGGGATATGAATTGTATTTGATGGGGAACATCATATAGGGGAGCATTGAACATTGTCATTATTTCATCGTGTTTCGGGTCTTTAGGGGTGTTATTGGGGGTGAAAGTGTCAACAAAGTGTGAAGCCAGTACTTCAGCTTTTTCCATTGGGGAGTATTTTTTACCATCACTAGTTGCTAATGGGGGAATGCTTGTTCTTTTTTTTAAGAGTTTCTTAGTAAACTGCCATAGTGAGTTGTTTTTAGTATTTAAGCTATTGATATATGAGTTGTATTGTTCTTGTTTATATCTGTTTAGAAGCTTTTTACAAATATTATTTAGCAGGTTTAGTTCTTTTTTTAAAGAGGGAATTCTTAGTGAATTCCAAAGTCTTCTTGTTTTATTTTTTATTCGGATTAAGTTAATTATATTAGTTGGTAGTGGTTTGTGCATTATTTTGTTAACATCTAGGCTTTTTTGGATATGACTGTTGCTAATATTACTAAGTATTATATTGTTGAGGGTCATGATTGCTTGGTTAATTTCTTGGGGAGAGTTGAGGTTGTGAAATGGAGGTATGGATTTATTTATGGAACATTTAAAGTTCTTCCAGTTAATGTGATAAGTATTTAAAGTGGGTGGGGGTGTTGAAGGAGGCTTTTCTACTCTAGTTGAAATTATTACTGGTAAATGGTCTGAATCTAGTTCATGGAACGTTGTAGAAATGAACTGAGTTTTAATATTAGTAACAGCTATGTCAAGTATATCTGGACTTTTGTTTGAATCATATGGAAAGTAAGTGGGTTCGGTTGGTGATAATATGTTGAAATTCAAGTTCCTTTTTATGTTGTATAAGTATTTGCCAGCTGTATTCGTAGATCGACATCCCCATTAATAGTGTTTAGAGTTTAGATCACCTGCAATTATGAATGGGTTTGGTAGTTGTAATATTGTGTAGATGTTGGTATTATTGATTTTTATATTTGGAGATTTGTAAGCAGTTACTATTGTAATTGTCCTATTATTATTATACTTTACATTAATTGCTGCTGTTTCGAGTCCGGGCGTGTGTGGTAGAGTAATCTGGTGATGTGGTATACTGGATTTTATTAGTATTAATACTCCTCCACCTTTCGAGTTTTGTCTGTCTGTTCTGATTGTTATGTATCCCTGAATGAAGAATGAGTTTTCTTGGTTGAGATGAGTTTCTGTGATGCATGCTATATCAATTTTGTTAGCATGTAAGAAGTGTTGTAGTTCGGATCTTTTGTTGATAATGCCATTCGCATTCCAGTTTAATAAAATTATATCTCTATGGTGATCCATAATTGTTGCTAAATGTCAGCAAATGATTGTTGGATATTCTGAATAATTGTTGGGATTAATGAATTTATAAAATTAATGATGTGATTCGTTATGAATTGAGTGATGTTTTGTATGAATGAGTTACCAATATTGAAATTGTTGTAGTTTCTGTTTGTCTGTTGGTTGTTATGTTGCTGGTTATTTGTGTTTCTTGTGTTTTGTTGGTGGTTGAAATTTGTTGCGTGTGAGAAATTTGGTATGTTGTTGTTGGTTGGAGGTAGTGTTGGAAAATTTGTTGTATTAAATTGCGGGGGATTAGGATTGTTCCTAGGTCTGTCATTAGGATTGTTTCTTTTACTTTCTAATATTTTTCGATAGTATGGACATTCTACTGATCTGAGGTCGGCCCTATGCTTCCCGAGACAATGTTTACATGTAGGAGTGGAGTTCTTTTGTTCGCAGTTTGCTGATAGGTGATCACCTGCACAAAACACACATGAAATTGAATGATTGCAATTGTTTTTGCTGTGACCAAAGTCTAAACACCGGTAGCATTGTAGGGGGCGCTTGGTTTTCTTTCTTCTTTCTGGTTTCACTATGTTATTACTTATTTGTTTTATTTCCAACACATCCTCGATTTCATGGGTTCCATCAAAGTCTACTGCCACTACTGGGATGGGGGAATTGTTTTTATACAGACGTGTAACTTTTACAGCTGAGTTGAATTTGTTTTTGATTTCGTCTAATATTTCACGTTCTGGGATTGAAGGATGAATATTCTTGATAACTATGGAGTATTTTTTACTAATTTTATCCGAATACGTATGAAATTGTTTTTTGGTGGCCAGAAAATATTTAACTGCTTTTCGGAAGTCGGTCACTGATTGAAATTGGATTCGAATCTTTTGATTTTTGAATTCCGTGGTGAAGTTGGATGAAACATTAGACTTTATTTCATTCGCGAGAGAAACTTGGTTTTCGAAATTAGTAACAAAAATTGGAGGGATTTCATTTTCGTCACTATGTGGGATTTCATCGTTTAGCCAACTAAATCTGTTTTTGATTTCTACGTTATATTGATTTTGTAGGTTCGACCCTGCCGGGGGCTGACTGTGGTTATACGTTTAAGGTCTCTGTTATCACTGTCGTTATCGCTGGCTCGCTTTCCTTGCGACTTTACCTTGTTTTGATACGGTTGGGCTGAAGCGGCTGACTGTTGAGAATGCAGTTGTTCATCGGGCTGGCCTGATGATCCGACCCCGAATTGGTAGTTGTTACTTGCGAAGTGTTGGCGTTGAGGCGGTATTTCGATGAATTCCATGCTGTCGGTGAGATTTACGTTGCCTTCGTCGGGAACCACATTTGATGACACTTCCGTATGATATAATGAGTTTAGGGCTTCACTAACCACTCGCCCTGTGCTGGATAAAACATTGTGGTTCATTCAGCTACTAAAGCACTCGTAGTTGAAAAGCTGGTCACTGAACACTATTACGAACTTAATGTTCTTAACGTTTGGCGTGATGTTGCGCTGCACTATCACACTGAACGATTCTAGCTGCTGTTGGCGGAGCGACTGAGAAACTAATTACTGCGCAGGAGCCGGAAATCCAACTCCTTGCACACGGACGACCACACAGCCACACACAACTGTGACTGAGTGATACCTCTCCTGTAGGAGACACTGGGATCTCCTTTTTTAATCTAATTTTTCTCTCTTTTAATCTGACATTTTAATACCTGTGGTATCCTTTGCGTAAACGGAGTATACTCGGTCAATTGAATACGAAATTGATACGATTTACCGGCTTCATTATCTTATCTAATACTCGTTTATTTCAACTAGTAATTGTGCCAATTTTAGCTGCTTTTGAATCTATTTCGAAAGCTTCCTACCTGTTGGTGCAGATCGGCTTTTATTTTCTCTGCAACAACCTATGAAAACAGGAAATATTAAAAAAAGAGTTTATTCAAAGATACCTCTACTGTAGGAGACACTGGGATCTCCTTTTATAATCTCTTCACCTACCTGACATTTTAATACCTTTGGTATCCTTTGCGTAAACGGAGTATACTCGGTCAATTGGATACGAAATTGATACGATATACCGGCTTCATTATCTTATCTAATACTCGTTTATTCTCAACTAATAATTGGGCCAATTTTAGCTTCTTTTGAATCTATTTCGAAAGCTTCCTACCTGTTGGAGCAGATCGGCTTTTATTTTATCTGCAACAGCCTATGAAAACAGAGAATATTAAAAAAAGAGGTTATTCAAAGATACCTCTCCTGTAGGAGACACTGGGATCTCCTTTTTTAATCTATTCACCTACCTGACATTTTAATACCTTTGGTATCCTTCGCGTAAACGGAGTATACTCGGTCAATTGGGTACGAAATTGATTCGATTTACCGGCTTTACATTTCTCTAATACTCGTTTATACTTTACTAGTAATTGGGCCAATTTTAATTTCTTTTCAACCTATATCGAAAGCTTCCTACCTGTTGGTGCAGATCGGCTTTTATTTTCTCTGCAAAAACCTATGAAAACAGGGAATATTAAAAAAAGAGTTTATTCAAAGATAACTCTCCTGTAGGAGACACTGGGATCTCCTTTTTTAATCTATTCACCTACCTGATATTTTAATACCTTTGGTATCCTTTGCGTAAACGGAGTATACTTGGTCAATTGGATATAAAATTGATTCGATTTACCGGCTTCATTATCTTATCTAATACTCGTTTATTCTCAACTAGTAATTGGGCCAATTTGAGCTTCTTTTGAATCTATTTCGAAAGCTTCCTACCTGTTGGTGCAGATCGGCCTTTATTTTCTCTGCAACAACCTATGAAAACAGAGAATATTAAAAAAAAGAGTTCATCCAAAGATACCTCTCCTGTAGGAGACACTGTGATCTTTTTTAATCTATTCACCTTTCTGACATTTTAATACCTTTGGTATCCTTTGCGTAAACGGAGTATACTCGGTCAATTGGATACGAAATTGATACGATTTACTGGCTTCATTATCTTATCTAATACTCGTGTATTCTCAACTAGTAATTGGGCTAATTTTTGCTTCTTGTGAATCTATTTCGAAAGTTTCCTATCTGTTAATGCAGATCGGCTTTTATTTTCTCTGCAACAACCTACGCAAACAGGGAATATTAATCAATGAGTTTATTCAAAGATACCTCTCCTTTTGTTTTTTTATAAATTTATTTTTATTTTGGTAGACATTACATTGTTCAGTTTACATGTAAACTGTGCAATTGATTGATGATCTTAACCTATCTTATACTAACTTACATTAACTTAAAATTATACATTACAATTTATATAAAACAATATACTGGGAGAGGAAGCAGGTAGCACCTCAGATACGATTATTCCAAGTTTGCGAATATTTTATAAAATGAATGGAGGGGAAATCTGTTGTTAATTTTCGTTCGATAATTGGGGGCTTTGCCTAGTTTATAGAAGGATGTTGCTTGAATTAGGGGAAGATTAGTGTAAAAGTTATGTGCAAGATAGGCTATTTGGTTTTTTTTATTGTGTTTATGTTTAAATCATTGTGTAGTTGATTGTTGGTGATGAACCATGGTGCTTTTGTAATTAATCTTAAAAATTTATTTTGGATAACTTGTATTTTGTATAGGTTGGAATTAGCTGCATTGGTCCAGATGGGACAAGCATAGAGTAATGTCGGCCGGATTATTGTTTTGTAGAGTAATAGAGTATTGGATATGGAGAAGTTGGCTATGTTGATTCAGTAATCGTTGGAGTTGAATTAGTTTAATTTTGGCTTGATGAGTTTTTACCTCTATATGTTGCTTCCAGTTGAGTCGGGTATCGAAGTTTAAGCCCAAATATTTAGTTGTTTTATTAGTTGGTGTCCAATTGATGATGTCGTTATTTATGAAGAATGGGAGAGGGTGAGTAAAATGTCTTAATGTGAATATTTTTGCTACAGATTTTGTTGGGTTTAACTTTATTTTCCAGACATTAGCCCAGTTTGCTATTAAATTTATGTGATTCTGAAGCTGTGTTTGAAGAGTTGTTAAAGAATTTCCTGAGATATACAGTGCAGTGTCATCGGCAAATTGAGCGATGTTTATATGTGCTGTAGTAGGAATATCTGCTGTGTATAAATTGAACAACGTGGGGGAAAGTGGTGAACCTTGGGGAACCCCAGCAGCAATTTTCCTTGGGTTGGAACAGTGGCCTTCGACTGAAACTGAAAATGTTCTATTTGTTATGTAGCTAAGGATAATAGATACTAGATATTTAGGTGTGCCTATTGATATTAATTTAAAATAGAGAGCTGGATGCCAAATTCTGTCAAATGCTTGAGAAATATCTATGAATGCAGCGATGGTATGTTGTCCGTTTTGAAACGCAGAGAGAATGTGTTCCGCAAGTCTTAGTGGTTGATGGGTGGTAGAATATTGTGATTTGAAGCCAAACTGGTGCTGTGGAATACTGTTTGTTTTCTTGATATATTTGTTCAATCTGAAGAGTATTAATTTCTCTAAGATTTTAGACATTATAGGAAGCAGGCTGATAGGTCTGTAATTCTCGGCTTTTGAGTGATTCATGCTCGGTTTTGCTATTGGGTGAATGATTGAGTGTTTCCATGTTTGGGGGAAATATCCTGTTCTCAATACTGAGTTGTAAATGTTATTTAGAAAAGCAATAGCTTTCTCTGGTAGGTTTTTTAGGAGGATTGTGTTGATCCGATCATGGCCTGGTGCTTTTTTATTTGGCATGTCCTTTATTATTTTTCTTATTTCATTAGGGGATATGAATTGTATTTGATGGGGAACATCATATAGGGGAGCATTGAACATTGTCATTATTTCATCGTGTTTCGGGTCTTTAGGGGTGTTATTGGGGGTGAAAGTGTCAACAAAGTGTGAAGCCAGTACTTCAGCTTTTTCCATTGGGGAGTATTTTTTACCATCACTAGTTGCTAATGGGGGAATGCTTGTTCTTTTTTTTAAGAGTTTCTTAGTAAACTGCCATAGTGAGTTGTTTTTAGTATTTAAGCTATTGATATATGAGTTGTATTGTTCTTGTTTATATCTGTTTAGAAGCTTTTTACAAATATTATTTAGCAGGTTTAGTTCTTTTTTTAAAGAGGGAATTCTTAGTGAATTCCAAAGTCTTCTTGTTTTATTTTTTATTCGGATTAAGTTAATTATATTAGTTGGTAGTGGTTTGTGCATTATTTTGTTAACATCTAGGCTTTTTTGGATATGACTGTTGCTAATATTACTAAGTATTATATTGTTGAGGGTCATGATTGCTTGGTTAATTTCTTGGGGAGAGTTGAGGTTGTGAAATGGAGGTATGGATTTATTTATGGAACATTTAAAGTTCTTCCAGTTAATGTGATAAGTATTTAAAGTGGGTGGGGGTGTTGAAGGAGGCTTTTCTACTCTAGTTGAAATTATTACTGGTAAATGGTCTGAATCTAGTTCATGGAACGTTGTAGAAATGAACTGAGTTTTAATATTAGTAACAGCTATGTCAAGTATATCTGGACTTTTGTTTGAATCATATGGAAAGTAAGTGGGTTCGGTTGGTGATAATATGTTGAAATTCAAGTTCCTTTTTATGTTGTATAAGTATTTGCCAGCTGTATTCGTAGATCGACATCCCCATTAATAGTGTTTAGAGTTTAGATCACCTGCAATTATGAATGGGTTTGGTAGTTGTAATATTGTGTAGATGTTGGTATTATTGATTTTTATATTTGGAGATTTGTAAGCAGTTACTATTGTAATTGTCCTATTATTATTATACTTTACATTAATTGCTGCTGTTTCGAGTCCGGGCGAGTGTGGTAGAGTAATCTGGTGATGTGGTATACTGGATTTTATTAGTATTAATACTCCTCCACCTTTCGAGTTTTGTCTGTCTGTTCTGATTGTTATGTATCCCTGAATGAAGAATGAGTTTTCTTGGTTGAGATGAGTTTCTGTGATGCATGCTATATCAATTTTGTTAGCATGTAAGAAGTGTTGTAGTTCGGATCTTTTGTTGATAATGCCATTCGCATTCCAGTTTAATAAAATTATATCTCTATGGTGATCCATAATTGTTGCTAAATGTCATAGCAAATGATTGTTGGATATTCTGAATAATTGTTGGGATTAATGAATTTATAAAATTAATGATGTGATTCGTTATGAATTGAGTGATGTTTTGTATGAATGAGTTACCAATATTGAAATTGTTGTAGTTTCTGTTTGTCTGTTGGTTGTTATGTTGCTGGTTATTTGTGTTTCTTGTGTTTTGTTGGTGGTTGAAATTTGTTGCGTGTGAGAAATTTGGTATGTTGTTGTTGGTTGGAGGTAGTGTTGGAAAATTTGTTGTATTAAATTGCGGGGGATTAGGATTGTTCCTAGGTCTGTCATTAGGATTGTTTCTTTTACTTTCTAATATTTTTCGATAGTATGGACATTCTACTGATCTGAGGTCGGCCCTATGCTTCCCGAGACAATGTTTACATGTAGGAGTGGAGTTCTTTTGTTCGCAGTTTGCTGATAGGTGATCACCTGCACAAAACACACATGAAATTGAATGATTGCAATTGTTTTTGCTGTGACCAAAGTCTAAACACCGGTAGCATTGTAGGGGGCGCTTGGTTTTCTTTCTTCTTTCTGGTTTCACTATGTTATTACTTATTTGTTTTATTTCCAACACATCCTCGATTTCATGGGTTCCATCAAAGTCTACTGCCACTACTGGGATGGGGGAATTGTTTTTATACAGACGTGTAACTTTTACAGCTGAGTTGAATTTGTTTTTGATTTCGTCTAATATTTCACGTTCTGGGATTGAAGGATGAATATTCTTGATAACTATGGAGTATTTTTTACTAATTTTATCCGAATACGTATGAAATTGTTTTTTGGTGGCCAGAAAATATTTAACTGCTTTTCGGAAGTCGGTCACTGATTGAAATTGGATTCGAATCTTTTGATTTTTGAATTCCGTGGTGAAGTTGGATGAAACATTAGACTTTATTTCATTCGCGAGAGAAACTTGGTTTTCGAAATTAGTAACAAAAATTGGAGGGATTTCATTTTCGTCACTATGTGGGATTTCATCGTTTAGCCAACTAAATCTGTTTTTGATTTCTACGTTATATTGATTTTGTAGGTTCGACCCTGCCGGGGGCTGACTGTGGTTATACGTTTAAGGTCTCTGTTATCACTGTCGTTATCGCTGGCTCGCTTTCCTTGCGACTTTACCTTGTTTTGATACGGTTGGGCTGAAGCGGCTGACTGTTGAGAATGCAATTGTTCATCGGGCTGGCCTGATGATCCGACCCCGAATTGGTAGTTGTTACTTGCGAAGTGTTGGCGTTGAGGCGGTATTTCGATGAATTCCATGCTGTCGGTGAGATTTACGTTGCCTTCGTCGGGAACCACATTTGATGACACTTCCGTATGATATAATGAGTTTAGGGCTTCACTAACCACTCGCCCTGTGCTGGATAAAACATTGTGGTTCATTCAGCTACTAAAGCACTCGTAGTTGAAAAGCTGGTCACTGAACACTATTACGAACTTAATGTTCTTAACGTTTGGCGTGATGTTGCGCTGCACTATCACACTGAACGATTCTAGCTGCTGTTGGCGGAGCGACTGAGAAACTAATTACTGCGCAGGAGCCGGAAATCCAACTCCTTGCACACGGACGACCACACAGCCACACACAACTATGACTGAGTGATACCTCTCCTGTAGGAGACACTGGGATCTCCTTTTTTAATCTAATTTTTCTCTCTTTTAATCTGACATTTTAATACCTGTGGTATCCTTTGCGTAAACGGAGTATACTCGGTCAATTGAATACGAAATTGATACGATTTACCGGCTTCATTATCTTATCTAATACTCGTTTATTTCAACTAGTAATTGTGCCAATTTTAGCTGCTTTTGAATCTATTTCGAAAGCTTCCTACCTGTTGGTGCAGATCGGCTTTTATTTTCTCTGCAACAACCTATGAAAGCAGGAAATATTAAAAAAAGAGTTTATTCAAAGATACCTCTACTGTAGGAGACACTGGGATCTCCTTTTATAATCTCTTCACCTACCTGACATTTTAATACCTTTGGTATCCTTTGCGTAAACGGAGTATACTCGGTCAATTGGATACGAAATTGATACGATATACCGGCTTCATTATCTTATCTAATACTCGGTTATTCTCAACTAATAATTGGGCCAATTTTAGCTTCTTTTGAATCTATTTCGAAAGCTTCCTACCTGTTGGAGCAGATCGGCTTTTATTTTCTCTGCAACAGCCTATGAAAACAGAATATTAAAAAAAGAGGTTATTCAAAGATACCTCTCCTGTAGGAGACACTGGGATCTACATTTTTTAATCTATTCACCTACCTGACATTTTAATACCTTTGGTATCCTTCGCGTAAACGGAGTATACTCGGTCAATTGGGTACGAAATTGATTCGATTTACCGGCTTTACATTTCTCTAATACTCGTTTATACTTTACTAGTAATTGGGCCAATTTTAATTTCTTTTCAACCTATATCGAAAGCTTCCTACCTGTTGGTGCAGATCGGCTTTTATTTTCTCTGCAACAACCTATGAAAACAGGGAATATTAAAAAAAGAGTTTATTCAAAGATAACTCTCCTGTAGGAGACACTGGGATCTCCTTTTTTAATCTATTCACCTACCTGATATTTTAATACCTTTGGTATCCTTTGCGTAAACGGAGTATACTTGGTCAATTGGATATAAAATTGATTCGATTTACCGGCTTCATTATCTTATCTAATACTCGTTTATTCTCAACTAGTAATTGGGCCAATTTGAGCTTCTTTTGAATCTATTTCGAAAGCTTCCTACCTGTTGGTGCAGATCGGCCTTTATTTTCTCTGCAACAACCTATGAAAACAGAGAATATTAAAAAAAGAGTTCATCCAAAGATACCTCTCCTGTAGGAGACACTGTGATCTTTTTTAATCTATTCACCTTTCTGACATTTTAATACCTTTGGTATCCTTTGCGTAAACGGAGTATACTCGGTCAATTGGATACGAAATTGATACGATTTACTGGCTTCATTATCTTATCTAATACTCGTGTATTCTCAACTAGTAATTGGGCTAATTTTTGCTTCTTGTGAATCTATTTCGAAAGTTTCCTATCTGTTAATGCAGATCGGCTTTTATTTTCTCTGCAACAACCTACGCAAACAGGGAATATTAATCAATGAGTTTATTCAAAGATACCTCTCCTTTTGTTTTTTTATAAATTTATTTTTATTTTGGTAGACATTACATTGTTCAGTTTACATGTAAACTGTGCAATTGATTGATGATCTTAACCTATCTTATACTAACTTACATTAACTTAAAATTATACATTACAATTTATATAAAACAATATACTGGGAGAGGAAGCAGGTAGCACCTCAGATACGATTATTCCAAGTTTGCGAATATTTTATAAAATGAATGGAGGGGAAATCTGTTGTTAATTTTCGTTCGATAATTGGGGGCTTTGCCTAGTTTATAGAAGGATGTTGCTTGAATTAGGGGAAGATTAGTGTAAAAGTTATGTGCAAGATAGGCTATTTGGTTTTTTTATTGTGTTTATGTTTAAATCATTGTGTAGTTGATTGTTGGTGATGAACCATGGTGCTTTTGTAATTAATCTTAAAAATTTATTTTGGATAACTTGTATTTTGTATAGGTTGGAATTAGCTGCATTGGTCCAGATGGGACAAGCATATGGGACAAGCAATGTCGGCCGGATTATTGTTTTGTAGAGTAATAGAGTATTGGATATGGAGAAGTTGGCTATGTTGATTCAGTAATCGTTGGAGTTGAATTAGTTTAATTTTGGCTTGATGAGTTTTTACCTCTATATGTTGCTTCCAGTTGAGTCGGGTATCGAAGTTTAAGCCCAAATATTTAGTTGTTTTATTAGTTGGTGTCCAATTGATGATGTCGTTATTTATGAAGAATGGGAGAGGGTGAGTAAAATGTCTTAATGTGAATATTTTTGCTACAGATTTTGTTGGGTTTAACTTTATTTTCCAGACATTAGCCCAGTTTGCTATTAAATTTATGTGATTCTGAAGCTGTGTTTGAAGAGTTGTTAAAGAATTTCCTGAGATATACAGTGCAGTGTCATCGGCAAATTGAGCGATGTTTATATGTGCTGTAGTAGGAATATCTGCTGTGTATAAATTGAACAACGTGGGGGAAAGTGGTGAACCTTGGGGAACCCCAGCAGCAATTTTCCTTGGGTTGGAACAGTGGCCTTCGACTGAAACTGAAAATGTTCTATTTGTTATGTAGCTAAGGATAATAGATACTAGATATTTAGGTGTGCCTATTGATATTAATTTAAAATAGAGAGCTGGATGCCAAATTCTGTCAAATGCTTGAGAAATATCTATGAATGCAGCGATGGTATGTTGTCCGTTTTGAAACGCAGAGAGAATGTGTTCCGTAAGTCTTAGTGGTTGATGGGTGGTAGAATATTGTGATTTGAAGCCAAACTGGTGCTGTGGAATACTGTTTGTTTTCTTGATATATTTGTTCAATCTGAAGAGTATTAATTTCTCTAAGATTTTAGACATTATAGGAAGCAGGCTGATAGGTCTGTAATTCTCGGCTTTTGAGTGATTCATGCTCGGTTTTGCTATTGGGTGAATGATTGAGTGTTTCCATGTTTGGGGGAAATATCCTGTTCTCAATACTGAGTTGTAAATGTTATTTAGAAAAGCAATAGCTTTCTCTGGTAGGTTTTTTAGGAGGATTGTGTTGATCCGATCATGGCCTGGTGCTTTTTTATTTGGCATGTCCTTTATTATTTTTCTTATTTCATTAGGGGATATGAATTGTATTTGATGGGGAACATCATATAGGGGAGCATTGAACATTGTCATTATTTCATCGTGTTTCGGGTCTTTAGGGGTGTTATTGGGGGTGAAAGTGTCAACAAAGTGTGAAGCCAGTACTTCAGCTTTTTCCATTGGGGAGTATTTTTTACCATCACTAGTTGCTAATGGGGGAATGCTTGTTCTTTTTTTTAAGAGTTTCTTAGTAAACTGCCATAGTGAGTTGTTTTTAGTATTTAAGCTATTGATATATGAGTTGTATTGTTCTTGTTTATATCTGTTTAGAAGCTTTTTACAAATATTATTTAGCAGGTTTAGTTCTTTTTTTAAAGAGGGAATTCTTAGTGAATTCCAAAGTCTTCTTGTTTTATTTTTTATTCGGATTAAGTTAATTATATTAGTTGGTAGTGGTTTGTGCATTATTTTGTTAACATCTAGGCTTTTTTGGATATGACTGTTGCTAATATTACTAAGTATTATATTGTTGGGGGTCATGATTGCTTGGTTAATTTCTTGGGGAGAGTTGAGGTTGTGAAATGGAGGTATGGATTTATTTATGGAACATTTAAAGTTCTTCCAGTTAATGTGATAAGTATTTAAAGTGGGTGGGGGTGTTGAAGGAGGCTTTTCTACTCTAGTTGAAATTATTACTGGTAAATGGTCTGAATCTAGTTCATGGTACGTTGTAGAAATGAACTGAGTTTTAATATTAGTAACAGCTATGTCAAGTATATCTGGACTTTTGTTTGAATCATATGGAAAGTAAGTGGGTTCGGTTGGTGATAATATGTTGAAATTCAAGTTCCTTTTTATGTTGTATAAGTATTTGCCAGCTGTATTCGTAGATCGACATCCCCATTAATAGTGTTTAGAGTTTAGATCACCTGCAATTATGAATGGGTTTGGTAGTTGTAATAATGTGTAGATGTTGGTATTATTGATTTTTATATTTGGAGATTTGTAAGCAGTTACTATTGTAATTGTCCTATTATTATTATACTTTACATTAATTGCTGCTGTTTCGAGTCCGGGCGTGTGTGGTAGAGTAATCTGGTGATGTGGTATACTGGATTTTATTAGTATTAATACTCCTCCACCTTTCGAGTTTTGTCTGTCTGTTCTGATTGTTATGTATCCCTGAATGAAGAATAAGTTTTCTTGGTTGAGATAAGTTTCTGTGATGCATGCTATGTCAATTTTGTTAGCATGTAAGAAGTGTTGTAGTTCGGATCTTTTGTTGATAATGCCATTCGCATTCCAGTTTAATAAAATTATATCTCTATGGTGATCCATAATTGTTGCTAAATGTCATAGCAAATGATTGTTGGATATTCTGAATAATTGTTGGGATTAATGAATTTATAAAATTAATGATGTGATTCGTTATGAATTGAGTGATGTTTTGTATGAATGAGTTACCAATATTGAAATTGTTGTAGTTTCTGTTTGTCTGTTGGTTGTTATGTTGCTGGTTATTTGTGTTTCTTGTGTTTTGTTGGTGGTTGAAATTTGTTGCGTGTGAGGAATTTGGTATGTTGTTGTTGGTTGGAGGTAGTGTTGGAAAATTTGTTGTATTAAATTGCGGGGGATTAGGATTGTTCCTAGGTCTGTCATTAGGATTGTTTCTTTTACTTTCTAATATTTTTCGATAGTATGGACATTCTACTGATCTGAGGTCGGCCCTATGCTTCCCGAGACAATGTTTACATGTAGGAGTGGAGTTCTTTTGTTCGCAGTTTGCTGATAGGTGATCACCTGCACAAAACACACATGAAATTGAATGATTGCAATTGTTTTTGATGTGACCAAAGTCTAAACACCGGTAGCATTGTAGGGGGCCCTTGGTTTTCTTTCTTCTTTCTGGTTTCACAATGTTATTACTTATTTGTTTTATTTCCAACACATCCTCGATTTCATGGGTTCCATCAAAGTCTACTGCCACTACTGGGATGGGGGAATTGTTTTTATACAGACGTGTAACTTTTACAGCTGAGTTGAATTTGTTTTTGATTTCGTCTAATATTTCACGTTCTGGGATTGAAGGATGAATATTCTTGATAACTATGGAGTATTTTTTACTAATTTTATCCGAATACGTATGAAATTGTTTTTTGGTGGCCAGAAAATATTTAACTGCTTTTCGGAAGTCGGTCACTGATTGAAATTGGATTCGAATCTTTTGATTTTTGAATTCCGTGGTGAAGTTGGATGAAACATTAGACTTTATTTCATTCGCGAGAGAAACTTGGTTTTCGAAATTAGTAACAAAAATTGGAGGGATTTCATTTTCGTCACTTAGATCATGTGGGATTTCATCGTTTAGCCAACTAAATCTGTTTTTGATTTCTACGTTATATTGATTTTGTAGGTTCGACCCTGCCGGGGGCTGACTGTGGTTATACGTTTAAGGTCTCTGTTATCACTGTCGTTATCGCTGGCTCGCTTTCCTTGCGACTTTACCTTGTTTTGATACGGTTGGGCTGAAGCGGCTGACTGTTGAGAATGCAATTGTTCATCGGGCTGGCCTGATGATCCGACCCCGAATTGGTAGTTGTTACTTGCGAAGTGTTGGCGTTGAGGCGGTATTTCGATGAATTCCATGCTGTCGGTGAGATTTACGTTGCCTTCGTCGGGAACCACATTTGATGACACTTCCGTATGATATAATGAGTTTAGGGCTTCACTAACCACTCGCCCTGTGCTGGATAAAACATTGTGGTTCATTCAGCTACTAAAGCACTCGTAGTTGAAAAGCTGGTCACTGAACACTATTACGAACTTAATGTTCTTAACGTTTGGCGTGATGTTGCGCTGCACTATCACACTGAACGATTCTAGCTGCTGTTGGCGGAGCGACTGAGAAACTAATTACTGCGCAGGAGCCGGAAATCCAACTCCTTGCACACGGACGACCACACAGCCACACACAACTATGACTGAGTGATACCTCTCCTGTAGGAGACACAGGGATCTCCTTTTTTAATCTAATTTTTCTCTCTTTTAATCTGACATTTTAATACCTGTGGTATCCTTTGCGTAAACGGAGTATACTCGGTCAATTGAATACGAAATTGATACGATTTACCGGCTTCATTATCTTATCTAATACTCGTTTATTCTCAACTAGTAATTGGGCCAATTTTAGCTTCTTTTGAATCTATTTCGAAAGCTTCCTACCTGTTAGAGCAGATCGGCTTTCATTTTCTCTGCAACAGCCTATGAAAACAGAGAATATTAAAAAAAGAGGTTATTCAAAGATACCTCTCCTGTAGGAGACACTGGGATCTCCTTTTTTAATCTATTCACCTACCTGACATTTTAATACCTTTGGTATCCTTTGCGTAAACGGAGTATACTTGGTCAATTGGATATAAAATTGATTCGATTTACCGGCTTCATTATCTTATCTAATACTCGTTTATTCTCAACTAGTAATTGGGCCAATTTTAGCTTCTTTTGAATCTATTTCGAAAGCTTCCTACCTGTTGGTGCAGATCGGCCTTTATTTTCTTCCTAACTATCTAAGCAAACAGGGACTATTTATAGAAAATAACTAAGGAACCTCTCCAGTAGGCGACGCCGTCATATCCCGAGTTAATTAATTTAGCCATTTACATTTCAATACCTCAGGTATCCTTTGGGTAAACGGGGTATAATCGGTGAATTAATAAGGGAATTGATACACTTTACCAGCCATAAATTTCTCAAAAATACTAGTTCATTCTTAACTAGTAATTGGTCCAATTGTATCTTTATATTGCATCTATTTTGAAAGCTTCCTACCTTTTGGTGCAGTTCGGCTTTTATTTTCTCACCAACAACCTAGGCAAGCAGGGAATATTTAAATAATATGATCAAAGATATCTCTTATGTAGGCGACACCGGGATCTCCTTTTTTAATTTCCTATGGGGACACACTATATTATTATTCTATTTACAGCCCGTTCGGGCATTTCAGTGCCGTATTTCTATAAATTTCTTACTTGAAGGTATGTTTTCAAAAATTACCATTATTGATCTTCAAAATAATCTTTAAAAAATTCTGTTGCATCTTCAGTTGGAGCATATGCTGAAACAGTGACCATAGTATGGCCAAATATATCTAACTCCAATGTTAGCAGTCTGTCATTGATCTCATTTCAGGTACATATATTTTTATATATTATGTTTTACTATGGATTCTCATTTAGCCACATTATTCTTGTTTACACCACAATAAACATGGATATATTTGTGTTGTCTTCATTTCCTTTTCCTTTCTTCTTTGTTTTCGTTAATAAATGTCTACATTTAACTTTTCGAACTGACTGAATACAATCTGCTAATACCCTGTACGTTCCATGTGGCCATTTGCAATTTCCGGTTCCGTTGCTCATATCGTCTTCGATTGCGTCCGTTTAAAGGCTGCTTTGTTTTTAACATGTTTAGATTTTTACGGAAATGGGGTAGTTGCCATAGCCCAATCTCTTAACTTGCAGGTTAGGATTTGTATGGGGTTTTCTTCCCTAGAGAGGTTGTCTCCGCACCTTCCTGAGTTCTCTCTACCCATGGTTTAGTTTCAGGATTTTCCTTCCCTTGGCCTTTGGGGGCTCCACTCCCTCCTTCCTCCTGCAAGGTAGCGGTTTGAATTCATTTAAGAAGAAGCAGCTTCAGATAATGATAGACAGGAAGGAAAAAATATGGAATTAGAAAAGAAGAGAGGAGGAAACAAGGACTCCTTTACCCTCTCAACCAAATAGCATCGGGGTCGAAAAACACACGAGACTAAGATCGGTCAAATAAGAAAGAATAAAGTGGTATGCTACAAAGGAAGAATAGCAATGCCATACTAGTAAAGGGGCCACATATATGGCTAGTTACCGCTTGTGGGGGAGTGGGAGGGTCATAGGAAATGGGCCCGACGGACTTTAGATGGAGGTGATAAAGAAGTACTGGTGGGTCGTTGTGAGACAGCCCTTTGTCTGGCTCCTCAGTTGATACCTGTACAGCATTGGTGCCCGTACCGGTGCCCCTATCGTTGATTGATTCTCATACCAATCATCAATGCTACCCCTGTATGCCCTCAGCTTAATAAGAGCACACAAACCTCCTCGCCCGTACGGTCAGTGCTACTTTAAGGCTCCTAGAGGATTTAATAATTAAATAAGTGAATAATTAAATAAATAATTAAATACGTAAATAAATAACAAAGTAAATAAATATTAAAAACAGAAATAAATGAGTAAATAAATAAGAAATGAGTAAATAAATAAATAAATGAGTAAATAAATAAATAAATAAATGAGTAAATAAATAAATAAATGAGTAAATAAATAAATAAATGAGTAAATAAATAAGTCAGTAAATAAATAAGTCAGTAAATAAATAAGTCAGTAAATAAATAAGTCAGTAAATAAATAAGTCAGTAAATAAATAAGTCAGTAAATAAATGAGTCAGTAAATAAATGAGTCAGTAAATAAATAAGTCAGTAAATAAATAAGTCAGTAAATAAATAAGTCAGTAAATAAATACGTCAGTAAATAAATACGTCAGTAAATAAATAAGTCAGTAAATAAATTAGTCAGACAATAAATAAGTCAGTAAATAAATAAGTCAGTAAATAAATAAGTCGGTAAGTAAATAAGTCGGTAAGTAAATAAGTCGGTAAGTAAATAAGTCGGTAAGTAAATAAGTCGGTAAGTAAATAAGTCGGTAAGTAAATAAGTCGGTAAGTAAATAAGTCGGTAAGTAAATAAGTCGGTAAGTAAATAAGTCGGTAAGTAAATAAGTCGGTAAGTAAATAAGTCGGTAAGTAAATAAGTCGGTAAGTAAATAAGTCGGTAAGTAAATAAGTCGGTAAGTAAATAAGTCGGTAAGTAAATAAGTCGGTAAGTAAATAAGTCGGTAAGTAAATAAGTCGGTAAGTAAATAAGTCGGTAAGTAAATAAGTCGGTAAGTAAATAAGTCGGTAAGTAAATAAGTCGGTAAGTAAATAAGTCAGTAAATAAATAAGTTAAGTCGGTAAATAAATAAATCGGTAAATAAATAAGTATGCCAGTAAATAAGTATGCCAGTAAATAAGTATGCAAGTAAGTAAGTATGCAAATAAGTAAGTATGCAAGTAAGTAAGTATGCAAGTAAGTAAGTATGCAAGTAAGTAAGTATGCAAGTAAGTAAGTATGCAAGTAAGTAAGTATGCAAGTAAGTAAGTATGCAAGTAAGTAAGTAAATAAGTAAGTAAGTAAATAAGTAAGTAAGTAAATAAGTAAGTAAGTAAATAAGTAAGTAAGTAAATAAGTAAGTAAGTAAATAAGTAAGTAAGTAAATAAGTAAGTAAGTAAATAAGTAAGTAAGTAAATAAGTAAGTAAGTAAATAAGTAAGTAAGTAAATAAGTAAGTAAGTAAATAAGTAAGTAAGCAAATAAGTAAGTAAGCAAATAAGTAAGTAAGCAAATAAGTAAGTAAGCAAATAAGTAAGTAAGTAAATAAGTAAGTAAGTAAATAAGTCAGTAAGTAAATAAGTCAGTAAGTAAATAAGTCAGTAAGTAAATAAGTCAGTAAGTAAATAAGTCAGTAAGTAAATAAGTCAGTAAGTAAATAAGTCAGTAAGTAAATAAGTCAGTAAGTAAATAAGTCAGTAAGTAAATAAGTCACTAAGTAAATAAGTCAGTAAGTAAATAAGTCAGTAAGTAAATAAGTCAGTAAGTAAATAAGTAAATATAAAATTAAGTAAATATAAAATTAAGTAAATATAAAATTAAGTAAATATAAAATTAGGTAAATATAAAATTAAGTAAATATAAAATTAAGTAAATATAAAATTATGTAAATAGAAAATTAAGTAAATAGAAAATTAAGTAAATAGAAAATTAAGTAAATAGAAAATTAAGTAAATAGAAAATTAAGTAAATAGAAAATTAAGTAAATAGAAAATTGAGTAAATAGAAAATTGAGTAAATAGAAAATTGAGTAAATAGAAAATTGAGTAAATAGAAAATTGAGTAAATAGAAAATTGAGTAAATAGAAAATTGAGTAAATAGAAAAGTAAGTAAATAGAAAAGTAAGTAAATAGAAAAGTAAGTAAATAGAAAAGTAAGTAAATAGAAAAGTAAGTAAATAGAAAATTAAGTAAATAGAAAATTAAGTAAATAGAAAATTAAGTAAATAGAAAATTAAGTAAATAGAAAATTAAGTAAATAGAAAATTAAGTAAATATAAAATTAGGTAAATAGAAAATGAATGAATGAAATATAATAAAAAACACTTACTGCCCAGGCAACGAGGATAACTTTCAAATGTTCACAACATGGTCGAAATAAAATATGAAAACTGAAAATCATTTTTGGTACTGCTAGGTGGCAGTTATCCTTTTGGAATGGAGAGAAGGGAAAGCCTACCAATTTTAGGAAGGGGGGAACCAGAAGAGTAGAAGGGGTAGTCATAAACAGAGCTAAAATTGCCTGCTTTTCATACAGGAATGTGAATACAGTCATAAAATTAGGCAAAGTTCTAGAATTTGAAATTACAAAAAGGACTTACAAAAAAGATTTTTTAGATATTGAACTCTTACTGTGTTATTTTTTACGTGTTTTTGTGTTCGAACGTTACTTACTGTGCTTATTTTTTTATATTTCCATTCAGGCGTCCGAGTAGTTTCGTGAGGGAACTTTAAGCTTAAAAAATTCAAATTAAAAAATATCAGTTGCTTATTGTGATTTTAAAGATACCTATGTAAATAGGTTATTACTGCTTATGAAAGGGATCGTATTGTACACTTTATTACATTTATTTTCTACTTTAATTATCCTATTCCATTATTATTCTTTTAAATTAATTTACCCTTGTCCGAATTGTTTTGTGAATATATATATATATATATATATATATATATATATATATATATATATATATATATATATATATATATATTGTGACGTACCTTGTTCTGCCTCAGCTGTGAAGTACTTATCAGTGCATACACTGATCGGACGCCAGCTGCGACGCACCTGTTGGTTGGTATTTTCACTACAAATTTATAAGTTCTAAAGGTCGGGTATCTTGCTCGCGAATGGGTCTTCTGAGGAATTTGGTACTATATTGGTGCGTCAAAATGATAATTTTGTATAAGCAAACAAGTACAATTTATTTATAATGGAATGTTCAATACACTTGATTAATTACAAAACAAAAACCTCTTTAACTTGGTACCAAGATTTAGTTAACCGTGTATTCTTGTCATACCTTTGGGGCCCCATTAACAATTCGGTCGCGGTGATTCCTCACCCCGGCCACTGCAACGGTCGATCTCCGCCGCGGCTCGGCGTCCTTGGGCGGCTGATGACGTAGACACGTGCTGTGCTGGTCTGCAGAAGCGGCGCTAGAAGTCCCTTGGCTGCACCCTCGGATATTTTCGTCTTCGCTCACACACGCGTAATTACTGGGTCTTGAAAATGTCCGTTACGTTCACACCACGCGCGTGAATTGTTACTGCGCCCCTCCTTGGTTTCGTTCTACTTCTCTCTCGCAAATACTACACTACAAATCATCGGCTTCTAATCAATAATGATACACGTAATACTATTAAATGCTTCTCATCATTAGCAGGGGTACACTCTGTCAATAACTATTCGTATGTCCCTTGCCACGCGCTCTCGGCGACTGCCTAACTTTCGCCACACACCGTCTGTTCGCAACCCCGCGTCTCTCGCAACTCGACCGTCCTTTTCGGCCCCTTTCCAGCAACTGCCACTGCTTTTTCAACCGCCACTTGGCGACCCCCTCAACCGTCGAGCATCCCCTCCCCTCGCTGGGCGGCGGCGGCGGTCGCGCTCGCAAATTTCCCACCGCTCGCTCGCACCTGCCGCTGCACTGCACAGTCCAAATGAGCAACAATACACTCTTGCATTAATTATCTGTAATTACGGAGGGAAACACTTAGCGTGTTTCAATATATATATATATATATATATATATATATATATATATTGTGACGTACCTGGTAATGCCTCAGCTGTAACGTACCTATCAGTGCAATACACTGTTCGGGCGCCAGCTGCGACGTACCTGCGTTTGGCGGTACTTTCACTGCAAAGAAATTACTAAAGGAGGGTATCTTTTTCGTGAATGGGTCCCTACGAGGAGTCGATATGGCATTGGGGAATTCAGTTAACATCTGTTATACAATCACGAACATGATTTATTCACAAACTAATTTGTTATATACATGATTCAGTACACCTATACATCTCGCCTTGGTACCAAGATCAGATTTATCATGGGTTTTATCATACCTTTGGGGCCCCAACAAATACCCCCGTTGTTCGGATTACTGCTCGCATCGGCGGGGGTCGTCGACCTCTGCTTCAGCCCGACGCCTTCGGCGGCTGGTGGTGTAGTAGTCGCCTCGGTTGGCGGCCTCCTGGATCCCTCAATCTCAGCTCCTGGTACTTCGGCTGGCACGTCGCACTTTCCTCTAATGACCATTCACCGCTTTACCATGACATATCATGCGGCTACTACGCATGCCAGCGTCAGCTTCGCAACACACAGTTCTGGTATTGTTCTCACTGCGTCGACTAGTATAAGCGCGATTTACTGTTCTCCTAGCATTAACCTCTTATATTTATCACTTTCCCGGCCTCTACCTAACATGCCTATTGTTCTTGCGTTGGCTAATATTCTATAATATACGCTGCGTGCTTCCTTTGTCTGTGTGAAGCGGCGAGCTTCTCACAGCACGTCCGTAGCCACTGACAACTTCTCCTCGACTCTCGCCGGCCGCATGCCGGACACCTCCTTCGGCGACGGCCGACTCGACCCAACTGTGGTAACGGCTGAATCCCCTGCCGCTCCACGCTCGGTTTTCAACCGCCGATCCACGTTCCCACGGACCCTCGCAGCGGCGACGGCGGCGGCGGCGGCAACCGTTGGTCCCTCCCGACCGCTGTTTGTCGCGCCTGTCGTGCGTACTACGCAGTCCGAAATGAACTCTAATTTCTTATGCTAATGCTTCTAATTAGCATAATGAAACATTACGTGTTTCATCATATTGTGACGTACCTGGTTTGCGGTACTTTTCACTACATTTCATTTTAGAAAGGACAGGTGTCTTGGTTCGTGAGTGGGTCTCGTAAGGTTTGACAACAACATTGGAAAAACTCAATTATAATTTTCTTTGAACAAACAATTTATTACTGAAATCACACATTTAGTACATCAGTTCCAGTCTAAGTACTTCTTATTTTGGTACCAAAACTATATCTATGACCTCAAATTTTACAATACCGTATCTACCCAAAATAGTTCGTTTCTTCTCGGATATTCCCCCAACGGCTGCGGCGATCGGCGGCCTTCGGCGCGACTCGGCGCCCGCCAGACGGTTGACTGCATGGACGCCCGTGGCCACGGCTCTCCGCGGCGGTTACACGATACCTTCGCTTCAACCCCGACCGTTGCGCATGCCTTTCAAATCGAGTAGGCACTAATTCTATATCACTGTCCACCTACCCTTTGTAGTTTATTTCGATGCTCCCTTGCGGCACAGCCCACCAGTTCTCCTTCGCTTTCCTTTCACAATAATGCAGGCACGTGGCAACTACCCATAGCCGTTACCAGCCGTGCGGTCTACAGTTCTTGCTTTGTCACCACAGTTCCTGACGCCAATTCCACTTCCACAAGCTTGCACTATTTATCATCATCCATTGTCACGCTTAACTCATTCCCTACGGGTGTCTCTTCCATTAACTAAATTCACATTGTTCCCTTTTCTACCGCGCGCATCAACACCGCTCCGCTCTCCTTCGAGTTCTCTTACCTACTGCTCCCGTCGTCTCGCCCGGTCTCGTCGCCTTCTCGCGCCTGACCCGTTCCCTGATCACGTCCGTTACTCGCCGCCGTTGCCGCGCAATTCAAAATAGGCATATTTGAAAGAAAATGCCCCGCATTTCGAAATAATTAGAGAAACGCTCCGCGTTTCAATATATATATATATATATATATATATATATATATAATAACACGCCTACCAACCAACGTACCACCTTCAGCAGCAGCACGCATGTGCAGTAAGCTTGTTATCAAGAATGCTCGTGAAGAGAGCTTAAAATTTTTAGGAAGCAGGATCTTTCGGGTACGACAAAGATCGGAACCCTCGACACAATAAATTGAAAAGATTGTGAACAAACGAGCGTATAATTTAACCATAAATTCGGTGGCACTTTTACACGACAAAAAAACGGCTAGACGGTGGCTTTGTTATGGGGTTGCACAATCCCATGACGTCACTATATATATATAAGAGTAATCGTTATTCTTCTTGAATTCTCGCGCAATAAATATTTCATATTTCAGTTGGATTAATCTCATAATTCGCAGTATTAAAATGTTTACCTCTTTTTGGAGAGCTTCTGGAATGGCAATTCTATAACGTTCCTAATGATGCAGTCACCTCTTTTGGAGAACATTCGTCGTTCGGGTCACTGTGAAAAATGGACGCGAACGAAAATCTTCTCCCATTAATTTAGGAATTTAGGTAGCGAAAATTTCTGATTAGCTAAAGCATATAAATCGCTTCGTCGGTGTTCGTAGTGGAGCGTCGTTACGGGTACTAGGTCAACGGTAAGCGGCCGGAAACAAAAGTTTTTGAAGGCGTCTGCCTGTAAAAGCGAGCTCGCAGTTACACTTATCGAACTTCTGTTGTTCTACGAATAAGTATTTAAGTTCTCGTATAAGTTGTTAAGCGACATCGGGGGTTGATTTGTAAAATTCTGCCCGAAGCGTACAGTGTAGTTTTCTGGCGACTGGACTGCGTATGTGCAGTATTTTTTTCTCTTATACATTTACACTGAAAATTTATTTACAGCGAATGTTGTCACTTTTTTTTCAGCTTGTCTTGCAATAGTAAAAGAATCTGTAAGATGTTTGAAGCCCTGCTCATTAAATTGCTGTCAAAATGGGAGTTCATATGGTTATAAAATGCCTTATATTTAGAGAAAAGGTTTCTACTTGAAAAGCTAGAAACTTGAAGGATAAGCAAGGCAAAGTGTTTGTATTCCTTTATTCATTAGAAGATACCTGGTTTTATAATGTATGCCAGTGTCATTAATTTGCCAATATGAAATATGTGGGCTCTTCTATAATTAATTACATCTGTACTGCAAAAAATGAAACAAAGGTCAGATCCAAAAGTGTGCTTTAGATATACTGTGTACTTCTTCAAAAAATCATAAAGTGTAAAATTGGGTTAATTTCCATCACTCTGGTTTTTATTTTAATATTGATTTTCCTGATATATTGTCGATATCCATTGCAGTGTAAAGACCGGAAATTATTTGGTTACACTTATTTATCTAATTACTACCATTGTATAAAGTTTTGAAACTGATCGGTTTGAATATGTTGCAGTAATTGGATTTATGTAATTTACCGTGCCTTTTTTTGAGCTCTAGAATCACTACCCCATTTTCTGTTCTATACATAGTCAAATATTAAATAGAGGTACCTACAAAAGTTAGCAATATTTAAAAACTAGAAATTTTTCGTTCCCGAGATATATATAAAAGTTATTTGCATCGGTAAACGAAATAAATATTTGATTTTATCGTATTGGTAATAAATACAGCAATCCCGACTTCGCAGTACTATTCTTACCAGTAGCAAAAGGGGAGCTCAACAAAACGTGCGCACAGTGAAGTTACATTTTTTGTCCAAACAAAAGAAAAGATCATATATCACAAAACCTGGGAACGTAAGGGTCATCGACCCAAAAGCTGAAGTAATTAATTTTTATATGCACACTTATTGTAATCTTGTGCTATTTGCTATAGATACATGTATGTATTTTTGTAAAATAATTTGTTGTGGAAGATTGTATTGTTGGACATGTAATTTATTATCTGGATTACGTTGTTCGAGATTTGGTTTGACTGTGATTTGTTTCCTTATTATTTTCTTATGACAGTACTAGTAACGTTATTGTGCATGATGTGCCTTTCCTCTGAATTAGTGATTACAAAGGCGTGGCTTCATGTAAAATTGAATCACGTTATTTTAATGTTTATTGTATATCATTTAGGGTATTGTAGAGTAATAGTATAATTGGGAGTAATTCTCACACAAATTATATATCCCATACGCTGCACCCAGAAGGATCAGACGGATTCATTGCAAACTAGGCGGGTATGTTGCCATCAGCTACGACAATGATTTATTTTTCACTGTCGGCCAAGCCACTGAGAGGCTGGGGATGGGGACGTTACATCAGGGACACTGACAGACATCAATGACCCCTGATGCTAATACATCGAATCGAGTGCATCGCCCGCTCGTTCCCTATACTTCGGCGACGTGTGGGACAGTGGTTAGGAGCGTTCGAGAAGACCAACATCGTGAGGCTGCGGGAAGCTAATGCCCCTGTCGCCTTATTGTGTCTGAAACCGAAGGTACGAACACTATCTCCGCCATGCGTACGCGACATTCAAAATTGTGACGTCCGCCCCGCACCGCGAGGGGGGGGGGGGGCGGGGAGCCAACGGAAACCCCGCTCGCGCGAACAGATCCAAAAGCAACGATAGCCATTGTGGAGGCTCTGCTGCCTGCTCTGCCTCGTCGCGGGCGAGCCAGCACAATTAGCAGGCGGTGTCACACCGCAGGTCTCTCACACGCCTTCCTTTGATGTTTGCTATCCAAACCCCAGGAGCGTCGCACGTGTCTGGTGGGGAGAAGGACGGACATCTTCAGGGATGAGTCTGCGTCGGTGGCGACGGGGTGGGTCTTCTGCGTCGGTGGCGACGACGGCCGAGAGTGTGTCTGGAGGCCCCGTGAGGTGCATCAAAACGGCAGGCGGTTGCACGCTGCAGGTCTCTCGCCTGCGGACCTGTGACGCCTGCTACTCCATCCGCAGCAGCGTCGCCTCGGACTCGCCACGTGTCGAAAACGACGGGCATGGCGGCAGTCGGCGTTCATCTGGAGTGACGATTTCGCTTCTGAATCTGTGGCGACGATCACCGAGAGTGTGGAGGCCCGGTGAGGCGCGTCAGAAGAGTGGTTAGTGGCTTCTCATCACACGTCCCAGCAGCTTGGAGCGCTGGTGTGGGGCGCGATGTTCTGTGGAGACTTATTTCGCCGATTGCGCTTCTCACGAGCACCGCGCCGGCCACACGTGTTCGAGAAGGTCCTGCAAGCGGCGGCTCGGCCTTTTGGACTGCGCCTACGCTCACCCAGTGCTTCAACAAGGCAACGCTCGTCCTCTGGCTGACGCCTCCAGAGCGTTGCTTGCAGTGGTGGATAGTCGCGGCTGCCGCAGCACCAGACCTCTTCCCGGTCGGGAACGACGGAGAGCTAAGGAGCGCGTGATCGGGTCTGCAATCATTGCCTGCGAGAACTGCGTCCTCAGGGGCGAGTCCCAGTGGATGGACTATCTCTGAACTCCTTTCGAGACCTGAACAACTCCATTCCAGGATGTCTCGATCCCTGTGATCGCCAGTATAACGGCCAGACGACATACACACACCTTCTGTAGCCATGCAGCTCATTAAACATTGGTTCTACTAATGGGAATGTGAAAGCGTAATTTCGTATGCGTGGTACCATCTGCCAACAATGCTCGTAATCGGTCTTGTCCTTCTGGTTGACGCGCACTATTATGACGAGTGTACATGCGGCTTGCCATTGCGGTTCCAAGATTTAGGGTGTTTTAGATAACAATCTTATCTTACCCACTTGCACTGTTACTCCACGGTACTATAGTTTAAACAGAACGTCATGTAAATATTTTCTACACTTAAGATTCAACAGTTTCCTTGAATTTCATATTTTGTCGCGAATCTTGCGTTTAAGTATAAAAAAGGTTTAAGTTTATGCTCATAAAAGTCTCAATACACACTTTCTGTAAGTGCTATCGGTTGTTTAGAGGACCCATTGTAAACAAACCTTAGGTATAATTGAACATCTGTAATTCGGAGGTCAAAACTTCCCACAGTTCATAATCGGGATTCGAAACTGGCAGGGAAAAAATTGCTTTTAATGGATATTGTAGATATCCAGTAAACGTATGTACGTACACAAATACATTATTTACTGTATGCACATATTTAATTCCTGGTCTTATTGCACAGTATTTTTTGTGTAATTAAAAAGTTAAAATTATAATAGTTCATTCGCTCCACTCCTGTAACTTTTAGAGAGAATCATGAGCGATTTCACCGTATTGTTTTGTTCACATTGTAGTGGTCTTCCGACCCGAAAATCGCAACCGTTTGATGATCCGGAAAGGGATAGTTCTTAATCCGTATTAACGATGTTCTACTATAATTCTGACAGCTCAACATAGTAATACGAATGTTTAAACATGTTAACTGTACCTTGTGAAAGAGAAAACACTGCCATGAAATTCTTTATATTTACAATGTGACAGAATTCGTTATTGTAATTATAAGAATGTGAAGTTAAATAAAACATTTTTAATATTGTTATTGGCGTCAGTATATATCCTCAGTTTCCACATATCCCAAGTACACGAATATAAAATATTTCATCCTGTAATCCAATCCTTCTATAGAAATGAAAGCATAATTTTCGAACAGTCTTTAATACCTGGAGGTTGTAGGCTAAAGAACTAGAAAACTTCATTTCCTTCTTCTTTTCGTGCTTTATTAAATATTGATTGATTTGTTAGATATTGATTTACGTGGAAGATTTTGAAACATAGGGTTAAACAATCTAGTTAGTTTTTCATATTTACGTTTTAAATCCGTCGCCGATGCTGCCGTAGCCAGTGTGTAACTGTACCTCTACAGTTTAGTAATGTGGACATTATAACACTAATGGAGTATTTTGTAAACACTTTCATTTGAAACTGATTCAAATCCATCATGAAATAACAATATTAAATGGCAAATTTTCATTCTCAAATCTTAAGAAAGTTGCTAGCAAAGTCAATCATTTTTTCTCCAAAAAAAAACAAATATTACAAGTAAATGTAATTCAAGTGGCACTTGAAATATCTTGAATGTTTTGGCTCTTCTGCCTTATCGTAACGAGCGAGAAAGAATCGGCTGACTCCTGCCAGAACATAGCGAAAGACATAACGGATCCCCAGCGGAATTGCGTTTTCAAACTTTTAAGGCACGTTGACGCTTCGGTCCGCATGTTAATCTCATGTCAAAGCTCCGGCCTTCAGGCTTGACCATGAATGTAAAACATCCTCTTGTCCGTTCTAAGTATATTTTGTACGCGTTTTATTTCAAATTAACCGCGTGTGAAAGTTTACGAGATTCCTTAAACCTATCCAACGCATAATGTCCAATACATTTGAAACCAAAATAAGTTTTTAATTTATTAAAATTCTCGATTTTCATTTGAATATGAAACAAAATGCCTTTGTTCCTGTCACTTGATCTTCGATTTCGTTCACCTATCTCGCGAAGTCGGAGTTAATTCGTTACAATAAGGGATGAAGTACTACGTTTTCATACAAAGTCATAAACAATTTATAATTTCTGTATTTATTTTAAATATTTACGTAGGTTTAGAAAAACGGATAGTTGTATTCTTTCTTCGACTTCATGATTCGTACTTGAGTAAAGTCCGGATCGGGTAAATTACTTCAAGCGCACACACACACACACACACACACACACCGTCCTCTAGGGACTAAGTTCAAAACCACATTGCACATGATGCCCTACCACAGTATTTTGCGGCCTTCTGGAGAAGCTGGCGAAATTGGGCTTGGCGGATGAAGAAGCTCGTGTGAATATGCGCTAAATGCAAAATGTGCCTTTTTTTGTACTCCCGTAGGCAGTGTTGCTCCGAAGGAATATTTCGTAAGTATTTGGACACATTGGAGCAGGTAAGTCGATGTTAGTAGATTAAATGAATTCGTAGGATGTTTCTATGCTTGCATGTATTCATTGCAATGCTTATTACAGTTAGTCAACAACGTACTTAGGAAGGTAATATAACATTGTCCGATAATATATTAGTAAGGAATTAGAATCTACACGTCAATTGTAAACAGTAAGTGTAAAACGTGTTAAGTGCCAAAAAAAGAATTTCAGGATAACTAAGAAAAACTGTTTCAAAAGCTCGTGGGCCTTGACTATTGTGCAGTCCAGGCACGACTGTTTGAACCCCTGTGAATAAGAATTTCATATATCCTATTTTACACAGCATTCATTGCACTTGACACTTACCCCGCTTTTCAGCACAGATACTAATTTTAACACATTGTCACTTGGCCCGGGTTTCACTTATGCTCTACAATTGTCGAAAGATTGTTTCAACAAACATTAAATTCTTCCCTACTAATGTAGCTTTCGTATAAAACCTTACACCTATGATTATAGTCAGATTGAAATTCAAATGAAAAGTTAATTTATATTTGAACGTGAGAAATAAAATGTATCGTTAATATTTACAATTACTGTTAATAAGATAATATAATTTTATTATTTCCGTTAAATTTAATTCGTGGGAAAAAATAACAGGAGCCACCATCTCTAGGCAGGATATTTTTTCCTGCTGTGACTATTGGAAGAAATACACTATCAGTTCTATTGAAGGGAGAATGTGTAGAGTAATAACTATTAATTCTTAGCATGGAATGGAACAGAAATCTGGAACAGTTGTTTTAAAAATCTGATACTATTCGATACTTGCGGTATGAGCGTTTTCAAATGATTAATTAGAGTTCAAACATTTATATTTCACAAACAATTACATGTATTATAAGTGATACATTGATAGAACTTCAATCTCACCAAGTTTTTTCACTTTGCCAGAAATGTTCAAAATGTCATTTCGTCACACGAAATACCGATGCGATAGTCTAATTAAAATTGAATCAGTTAATATGTGTGACGGTATTATTGTGTGTTTAGCATGTGACGGTATTATTTCAGCAATTAAAAAATAAATAAAAAAATATCAACGTTGCGTAATACGAAGCTAACATCCTCCCCCTACCGTATGTAAGAGCATATGCGTTTGTAGAAAATTGTACATGTAGTATTACCTCGCTTTATATCGTTACAGCCATTGTCGCAGTATGACACGAAGATGTGCCCACCGCTTATTGTGGCAGCAAGAAGCGGTTTCGTGGAAATCCTCTCCACAATTTTGGAAGCTGATCCCAAACCGAACGTTGAAATCGAGGCAACATTGCATTTTAATGGTCACAATGATGTAGAAGGCGTCACTGCCTTGTGGTGTGCTGCAGGTAAGTGTCCAATGGCGCCTCCTGCTAAATGTGGCGAGTTCGCGCTACAACCCGAAAGTTTCTTCTCGCTGGAGGCACATGTGGTCTTGGCGCCCTGCGGGCACTGAGTGGCCTCTTGTGTGCGGTTGCTTGTGCTGTGGAAGGGGTCCAAAGGCGCACGGGAGTGACGCGGCACAAGAGGCGGGCAGCGCCTGTGCTTGGCTGGCGCTCAGTGGCACCTGCAGAAGACCCCCGCCCTACCGCTTGCGCCTGGCACCGTTGGCCGAAGAACAGGACGGCCGGCTACGATCAGCTTCGTTCCAGCTTCGGCCAGCTTCGGCCAGCCGGATCAGCTTCGTTCCGACGGCCAAGTGAAAGAGGCCTGGTGAAAGTCCGGTGCTGACAACCACCGGACTTCTGAGACGGGGTGCCTGATCAGTGAAACTTTGGCGCAAGGGCGTGGATATGAGTGGGTTTATGACCCATAGTGAATAGGTAGATGGGATCTATGAACTTTTAAAAAAAATTATTGAGAATTATATAAGATCTTGACGTTTAAAAAAATTATTGAGAATTATATAAGATCTTGACGTGACTTTTTTATTCGATCTTTGTAATTTGTTACTATAATGGAAAGAAAAAAAGTTTCCTGCCAGACAGTATATATTCTGGCTTGAGTATGGTGTCCAATTTTCAGTAGTCGTAAGAATCGATACTTATGAATTGCCTTTTAAATTATTGAAATACATTAATCTGTTCTGAATTGCATTAGGGTACACGTGATGTCATGAAGTACACTGTGAACATAATAACTAGAGCCCGGAAGGTCAGGAATTTATTTGACCTAAAATAGGCAGGAAATGGACATTAGGGTTCACGTGATGCAGGGTTTGAGTATAGCTATAGTAGGGGGTAAAAACTCGGGGGGGGGGGATTTGAAAGTAATTAGTGTAAAAAATAATAATAATAATAAAAAATATTCACATTCTTATTTTAACCTTAAAATTTACATCAGCATTAACGTGGAAGAAAACTTTTCCTTTGTAATTAATGCAATAATGTCTTAATTGCTCTTGACCATTGGGCGTAACGACGAAGAATATTATGTTACTCGCGACGCCGTCTCTACGAAATGCTTTTGTAGACTCCATTTTGAATCTCGAAATAGTATCAGTGGAAACGGAATTGTAGATTTTGTTCTTGGCACTTGTGTACTCGCCAGAAGGGAAGAGAGAACAAGAAAGATCCGAGAAAAGTTTACCGTGTACACATAGCTCTGACATCAAAAGGGAGTGGAGGCCATACACAAACATAGGATGAGATTTCTTGTGAACAAACAAATCTGTCCGAATCAATGATATATCTCAAAAATATTCACTCATCAATAATCATCTTTCCATGTTAGGTTTTTAACAGAACCTGACACTGGAGCCTTCACGTCTACAGAAAGACAAGATACAACCGTGCTTTCAAGTATGTTTCTAGAGATTGGTGCCAGGAGAGGGAGGAGAAGGAAAAATTAAAACGAAAAATTCTTCATGTCTTCCGGGCTGATGGGCCGTGGTCCAATTGGCTTTGAGATACCAAACGTTTCGCCCACGACTGCGGTGGGCATCTTCAGTGGCGAGGTCTCGGGCGAAGTGTCCGGGACGGCGGCTGACTGGCGACTGACGAAGCCACCCGATCGTCAGTCGCCACCCGATCGTCAGTCGCCAGTCAGCCGCCGTCCCGGACACTTCGCCCGAGACCTCGCCACTGAAGATGCCCACCGCAGTCGTGGGCGAAACGTTTGGTATCTCAAAGCCAATTGGACCACGGCCCATCAGCCCGGAAGACATGAAGAATATTGACTCCGGCCGTGAAAGCCTACAATGCTGTATTAAAACGAAAAAGGCAGAAAAAGCACAAATGGGGCAAAATGCCAAAAATTGGCATCAGAAAGGAAACTAGTGGTGTTACAGAATGGCACAGACTTTCGTGTATTAGTTTTTTATTTTCTTTAGTCTCGGGTTAGCTATTCGAACTCGCCACATATTCTTGCCTGCGGCCATCTATCGCCATCCAAAGTACATTTTTTTTGACATTTTCTTAATTCTTTGGTTTCCTTATTGTAGAGCGGAAATATTATTTTAAGATCAATAAAGAATAGTAAAACCTCGTCCTTAATGGCAATTTCCTTTAATAAAATTAGAAAGTTTTTAAAAAGCTGGCGTTTAAGCGCCAATGTAAATTCGAAATTTGAAGCTCTTTTTCACAGAAAATTTTTGAGTTCTCGAAAAACTTCATTTGAAGCATTTTAAGTACATTCACTCACAAATACAATAGTGTATACAAATTGCTGGAAATGTGCATATCAACTGTGTGGTACAATCTTCTTTTGTCATCATATTTAGGATTAAGCTTGGCATCGGAAGGAGCACCCTTGCATGTTTGGTGGAATATTTGATAACGCTGCCTGACTTTTCGAAGGATGACAAAATTCAGGCCCTTGAGCTACTGGGAGCTTCATTTGCTAGCGACATGTATTTCTACGATCTGCCCAGCACGTACAAATGCATGCGTTTGTCAATGGAATTGAGGTACCCGCTTAAGATCCGTGTGTGTGAGGTGGGTGCGGGCGGTGCGATCTCACCGGGAGCTGCTTCGCTGTCGCAGGTTCAGCGACCCAGAGGCCCCGCTGCCCAAGGTGCTGGGGGAGCCTGTCGCCGCCTACGGGAACTGGGTGGAGTGCCAGAGCCTGGAGGAGCTGGAGCGCATCCAGCACGACGCGGCCGCCTTGCACATGGAGTCGCTGGCCGTCAGAGAGCGCATCCTGGGGCAGCGCCACCCGGAGGTGGCCGACGCCGTGGAATTCCGCGGGTCGGTGTTCGCAGAGGACGGCAGATTTGACAGAACCGCGGAGCTTTGGTTCCACGCCTTACGCATACGCCAACAAAACAAAGTGTCTGTCGCGAAGGACCTTATGCGTTTTGCACAGGTTTGTCATGAGTTGAAATAGTTTTTAAAGTTTGCGTAAAACAATATTTGAATGTTTTTTTCTTTTGTTTGTCTAGATGTTTTACAAAATGCTCAGTAGAAATATGGATTTGAAGTTCTCACTTGTTAGAGATGTTTTTGCTGCCTGCATTTTAGAACTGGAAAGGAACTAGGAAACTTTGGCTGCCACAAGTTTAAGACTTCATGCGGAATACTACCTAGTATGCTTTTCTTTTCTTTCTGAAATTATTAATTCCTTGGTTGTTATTGAATGAACTCTTTTTTTATCTGTATTATAATCTTTCTAGGAGGAATTTCAAAACAATATCATTGCTGTAATGAATACTATGACATTTTGTTTTAACAGTTACTATAACAAAATTGATGAGCTCTATAACAACCAAATGAAAATCAAGTGTTTACCATCTGGTTAATCATTCAAACTAGGCAGAAATTCTACTGCACGATGGGTTGACTCTTACATTTGTGTGTCAATGAGGAAACATCTATTGATGAAAATGTCAGTGATCTACAATTCACGTAAGAATATCTTATTTTACAATCTAAGTGTAATGCTTTTGAGAATTAAATTGTTAAATAAATAAAAGTGGTTGTTCAGTATCAAATTTGAGTCAGTCCACATCAAATCAAACAAATTCGACCAAAAATTAACCTTGTTTTTTTTATTTTTTACTTTGTGTATCTGTTCTAATAGTAGAAACAACTCAAAGGTGTTCCCCCCCCTCCCTCCATAAAAGTTGTATACCTTCAGAGTAATTAGATATTAAAAATTATGAAGTACCGCATGTACTGTTATAAAAATGCTCATATCTCCTTTACTAAAAACTAAAGAATTCAAACTAACTTCATTTTATAGATTATAACACTTTTAATATTTGTACTAAAATTCAATTTTTTTTGTTTGTTTGTTTTAAAATAGTAATTTAGGTTTGAATTTTTATTTTCTTTAAGTTCACAAAAATCTTTTTATATATCAAAAACAAATTCCCTGCCTTTTACTATATTCAGCTGTGCTACATTTCAGAATGGGATGTGTGTAAAACCAGTTGCAATAAATTAACTTTCCCAATTGAACATGTGGCATGTGTAGGACAGCCGCATCGAGGTTCTCGCTGTATGAAATCAAATGCACTCAGTCTGTTTATCATTTGAATGAAAATGTTAAAAATGAATTTTTGAAGTAGTAGTTGAAGTTCATTAATATACATTTTACTAAAGTTAACACAATAATAGATCCACAAAAGTCCACTTTTTATTCATCATTTACATTTGTATTCACTTTTGTATTCGTTATTTATTTTGATATTGTATAGTTTTGTCATACAGGGTTTTCAACAAGTCATGTTCTTTTTTGTGGTCATCAATTGTCAAATCCATAAAGTAATTTCCACTTTTTTTTCTTTCTTTTTTCTCTCTAAAATAATTGCTGTGATGTCGTCATTGGATCCTGAAGTGGCTGCACATTTGCTTGGGTAGCCATTTTTTTTGGTGGTGTCACCAATTTCATTACAAGGCCCTTTCCCATAGGAAGTAGCAAAGTATTGACATCAAAATCGTGAAAACATCAATAAACTAATTTTTTTTTATTATATTGCACACTTGCTCTATCTGAAAAATTATTACTGTTTTGACATTACTTCAATTTTTAGAAATTCAATCAGAAGTTTCTGGAAGAGGTGAACAGCATTTGTATTATGTTTTAGGCTATCAGAAATTTTTATTACACTTAGGTGCTTTGTATTACTATTATATTTCAACTATATAACAAAGGGGTGAAATGCTACGTGGTTGTTATTCCAATGTGCTCTTTGTAATGAATTTTGAATGACGATGGAGGATATCCCACACCTAAAGTTTTTCTTCTTATACCTATTACAGTGATATTTTAAATTAAAGTCATGTTTCGTGTCTGTGCTTGATATTACTTATTGTGTTAACAGCTAACACCAATTATGTAAAACCTGCAGTAAGATTATGCAGACTGCAAGTTTTGTTTCGATCTTCACTGTTTCATGTAGTACTTATATTGAATCATCCCCGCAGTACTCTTTATGTTGCAGAGCACACATTCAATTAATATTTTTAAAATCATTTATTAATATTCTAATTTGAAATTTTTCACATTTGAAGTTCATTAAACTGAGAATATGTTATTACTTTCAAAATAAAATTTAATTTTTGCAAAATTGCAATTTTTTATAATTAATTAAGATTTAATGAATGTTTAATATTTAACAATTAAATCCGCATATAAATAATCTTAAATTAATGTGTTTCAGCTTTTCTTTTAGACTAATCTCAGTTCTGTATGATCAATGTAGTAGGAGATATAAGCATTTTTATTTGTTAGTGTGTGTGCTTTTTTGAAAAATTTCATGAGGCATAAATTCCAAAATATTTAAGTTACATTCTAACAAAAACATTTAAGCCTCTTTCAGTTACCCTCGGATCACATTTAAGAAACTTCAATGAATTTGGAACACGTAAGGACAAAACGCTGTTTGATTTGACATGGAATGACTTGTATTTAATCATAAGATCTTTTGGATCATGTAGCGATCATCATCAGAGCTATCTGAGAAATTACAGGAATACATGAAATATAAACTGAAGTTGAAATTATACAATTAGTTATAAAATGTAAATAATTTGTAAAACATTTTGTAAATTTTGTAAATAATTTGTGTAATTCATACTTCAATTTATTTTTCATGTAGCTCTGATGATGATCACTAAACGTTTAAAAGATCTTAAGATTAAATATATATATTTGATACCAAACAACGCCTTTTATTTATTTAATTTTTAGAAGGTATCAACCTCACCAGCAATCTTATTAATTAAATTGTTGTGCATTACTTTTCTAGTTTCCTGTCTGTAGCAAGCAGCTGCATGTCTGCTTATTGAGTGTGGAGCAGATGTTAACTCAATGGATATTAAGTGAGAAACTCTTTTCCGTATCATTGCAGCACACAGGTGTGTATCAAGAGTTTGAATTTAGAAATAACACAAAGGTGGATCAAAAACAGACCTTAACATTTAAAATTGTGTTGGAATGTTACTTACTACAGAGGCACAATTTTTTAGTTGTCTACCCTCTATCTTTGTCATACATTTTATCATTGCAGGGAATTGTATTCCGGAATCATGGTAAAGATAATGTACATCTAAATAAATGATTATGCAAATATTTTTTTACTTGCAAAACTTATGTAAAATGTTCACCAAAATGTTGTGCTTAAGGGGCCAAAGAGGGTTATTGAATGGTGAGAAGTAGTCTGGAGTGTAGAGCGGCTTATTAAGGGCAGTTCATTTTGTCATAGCCATTTTCACTTTGGTTAGAACTGCAGTAGAGAGTCTGGCGTTGACGTGTATCAACAACATTTTTCGAAACTATCTGGTGTTTTGATAATCTTTTGCACGGTTCTAGAGCTTTTCCCAAGATCCTTAAGTATTCCTTTCATGTTTATGTGACTAACTCCATCTGGAAAGATAGGCACTTTTGCTCTGGGATACAACTTGTCTTTTGCACGGCATGTATTCCTTCACGAAACTTTTTTCTAGATCATTACTTGCATCTTGGAGAGTATTAATTCCCATGCTGCAACTGAAGTATGTTCCAAATGTCAATTCATATAATTTGGTAGCAATATTGTTTGCTACTTCCAAGACGAGGAATGAATGTAGAAACATTCATTAGAATTAAAACATATATGGCAAATTCATTTAACGGAGTTGCACATGTTACATACTCCCCTGATGGGCAACTTAAGTGAAGGGGCCCATTTTACAAAGGTTACAAGTTACTAGTACTAGTAATAATAAGTACTCGTAAGTTCTGTTTCACAATGATTTTGCAAAACTTGTAGATAGAAGTGCCCTGTGGAATGCCCACAATGCATTTCTATTTGAAATAAAATGCATGTTTTTGCGTTTCTTGGAATTGAGTCGACTGTCTGCCTGTGTGTTTTTGTGTCCATCTTTGTCTGTTGGCTTTGCATGCATATATTTTATTGGCTCTGGCGTTGATTGCTTTCACATTTATTTTTACTACCAATTCTATTTCTTTTTACTTCAATTTCAGACTTGTCTTTATTGATAATATATTTTCATTCGTTTTAAAATTACTCCATTTTCCAGCAATATTTCTTGAAGTTCCCTTCTACGTCTTACATATTCTTACTTTCGTATTTTATTTTTACTTTTCCATTTATTCTTTCATTCTCAGTGACATCCAGAGGCAACAAAATGTATGTTTTGGAAAAGATCTTAGAACAATATGACTGTTTTTTTTGGGGCCTTCTTGGAAAGTCTCTCGAAGAGAGACAAAGCACAAAAGTGGAGTGACGTCGAAGAGGCGGCATTGTCTTTGGGGGTTATTTCTGCAGAGACAGATCACACTTATGTGAAGGACACGCTTTGGTCCAACGTTAAAAGAGCAACTATGGTAACTTTTTAATATTACTTTTCTAAATATGACCGTTATTGTATGTGTCTCGTATCGAGTTTTCATACAAACTATTAAGAAGTTTTAAAGAACTGTATAGACTGTGAATAGAATCCCTTTACTGTTTGTATTAATGGTTATCTTAAAAATTATAATCTTAAATAATTATTTTTAGGTGTAAAATAGTGATCATGTGTTTTCCTCCCAATTTCATTCTCTCGATCTTATTTGTTCATAAAATAACAATGTTTATCTTTATCATATTAATGAGTATGTTCAAATGTTTTAATTATTTAATTATATATTACCAATTATTTGGATAAAATTACCACTTATACAATTATTACAAATTGACCTATTTCAATTATTCAATTCAAATCATTATCTGTGAATTGCAGTACTGTCATAATTATCATTTTTAATTACTTGATTTTCTTAGCAATTACAGTTAGTGTTGCAATGCATACTGAGTGATATAATATTAAGAAGCAGAACATTGATACATCTGAAGAGAAATTATTCAAAATGACTTTCTTCTTATTTCAGGCTGAAATTGATAATGCAAGGAAAACGGGTGCTTCCGGTGGTGTGGAAAGAAAATTAAGTGAAGGGGATCTTGTTGTTCTGGACAGTGTGGGGCATGAAAGAGCCTTTCAGTTTCGTGTCTGAGGTATTGGAGACTTGGGAAGACCCATGTCAGTTTTAATTGTGTTAATTTGCTTGTATACATATACACACACACGCACAATATTGGCACACTCTAGTATTGGTATCAGGCAGTGTTGCAAGGTCGGTGGAATTCTACTTAGATTTAGAAGATTTTCAAAGATTTTCACTCCACAGTAAAATGTCCTTCGCAGGTAGTAGAAAAAAACGAACATAGTTTATTATCGGCATATTTATAAATTTAACCACTTTTATTAATAACTTTACAGAAGTATACACATTCAAAACAATATTTTTCTTATTTTAAAAATATCGTAAAACTACTTCAGAAGCTGAGTACGTATTTCATGACTGGTGCACCTTATTTATATTGCCATTGTTTTTACAATTGAATCAGATTACCCAGAGGTATTGAAGGTTTCGATGACATAAAAGGATTGTCAATTATACTTCGATTTTTTTTATAGTGCAATTTTTTTGTTATTTATATTCTAGTCTTCAATCCTTCGATGGTGATGTTAACACTAGTTACTTTATTTTATTACTGTTCATATACTTGTATAGATCTTTATGTACCTAAGAAAAATATTGTAAACTCCTTATTTCCTGTGTGGTATAGTAATGAACTGAAGAACACAACAATTGACAAAAAATCGACTCATGTTAGTTATAAACGATTTAACTCTCCTATTCTCTATATGAGATTTTGTAAACTCACATCAATTTGTACAACCTTAGCGAGGAGAGATTTTGCGAATTATAATGTGAATCTGACGAGATATATCACTACTGACTAAAAAAGAAAAGGAGAGGAGGGGGGGGGAAATGGAATTTAATTCAAAAAAGAGAGTAGGGGCCTTCCAAATATTATGCACTTTGACTCATCAGCTTTAAAGATACTAAACCTATTGTGGATGGGTTTGCGAGACATTTTTCATCTTTCTACAAGAATTCTAATGTCACTTGATGATGGACCAGTGTAAATATCCGAGTCTCCTCTGGCACTGTGTGGTTTGGAAATTGGTGTAGCGTACATAATGTGCAGAATTGAAAAGTTGGAAACTAAGAGCTCAGCAGGTCCAGATGGCATTCCCTCTATACTATTAAAGAACTGTAAATTCATTTTTGCTCAGATTCTCGGATTTTTATTTGGAAAGTCTTTGACCAAGGGCCCTTTTCCGAGCGGATGGAAATCTTCATTCATACTACCTATCTTTAAGCCGGGTGACAGAAATGACATCAAGATATATAGACCGATTTTCATTCTGAGTGTTATCCCCCAACTGTTTGAATCCTTGATTTTAGATAAAATCAGAGTTGTTATTTATCCACATCTTTCAGATAGCCAATTTGGTTTTATGCCTGGGAGAAATATAGAAGCTAATTTTTCCTATTACTCTTATTGTACACTTGAAGTAATGGAACATAAACCTCAAGTTGATTGTATATATGCAGATTTTAGCGAGGCATTCGAATTGGTAAGCCAAGAGATTTTACTAGTTAAACTGGAGCGGTTGGGGGTCAGTGGATCGTTACTAGAGTGGTTTCACAGTTACCTGGCTCATCGAGTTCAGATGGTTTTATATACGAGTAATGTTTCCGACCCTGTAGAGGCATCTTCAGGTGGTGCTAGTACGCTCTGAGGAAGGCTACAATACACTGGCCAAAACGTTAGCAACCAAGTCAGTGACGCGGCTTGACCCGGATAGCCTAGGTAACACAAACTTCGGCCGAGGAAGCCTACGCAACCATCTTCGGTTGTCCCTCGGGTCACACTTAGGTCCTCTCTTATTTAACATCTTTATTAACGACATATGCAACAGTATATTGGACGTGGAGATCTGCTTTTTGCTGATGACCTTGAAATGTTTTTAAAAAACCAATCTGATGAAGACTGAGTCTTTAGGCCAAACACCTTAAATGCATTATATGCGTGGTGCATGAAGAATAATCTTTTTCTCAATATCATGAAATGTATAACTATTACTTTTTCAAGGTCTAGATCTAATGAAACCTCTGATTATATGATGAATCTCACTCCACTAGAGAGAGTCTATACCATTAAAGATTTGGGCGTGTGTTTTGATTCCAGGATGACTTACACGGTTCATTTTCATTGCACAATAGTAAAATCAAACCAAGTCTTAGGATTCTTTAAAAGATTCGGCCACGAATTACACAAAGAGTGATCTCAAGACCACTACTATCATATGCTGGTCAAGCAAATATTGAAGTATTCTTCTGTGGTTTGGTCTCTCATTTTTTTCGAATTATAAATCGCAAATTGAAACAGTCCAACACAAATTTTTCAGAGTGTCAGCCTATGCTATGTGTTTGGAAGATCCATATATAAAACATGAATATATTGACTTGGCTCTGCAATTGCACATCCCTTCACTGAGTTCTCAGAGGGACTTGAACGTCTTGTTTTTGAGAAACATGGGTGAGAATATTGGGCGAGGTTGATTGCAAAATCTTGCAAAACCAGATAGTGTGCAAAACACCTAACTTCAGTATCTAGAACCAAAGATATTCTTGATATTAGATTTTACTGTCAATCTTAAAAGCAAGTAATGTAGTTTAATGTAATAGATGTTGCAAATCAGTGAACAGTTTGAAAATTGATATATGTGAAATGGATAAACTTGCTTTTTTATCACTAGCGAGCAACAAAATCTTGAAATTTAAAGGAATAGGCATGGTAGAGCTACTGTTACACCAGATATATTTCATGTGTTATTATTGAATGTTTTTCTTCATAAATGTTTCTATTTTTATAATTATGTTGTTACATGCATGTTTTTTTATTGTATTCTTTTTGTAAATAATGGACTGTTCATATAATATTAATAAATAAATATTGGTCATTGTTACACCTCCTGCCTTATAAAATTAATCTTTTTAACAGTGGTAAGAACATTTCTAAGGCCACAAGCCCCATTGTGAAGGATGTTTGTAAATTAATTAAAAGATTCATTTTATAAGACAGGTGTAACAATAAACTAATGTCATCGGCCACTATTGAAAACTTGAAATATAAGAAATCCTTGAATTGTAATAAAGAAGTAGTGTGAGCTTTTCAATTTGTTTAATGTTTTAAAAACATTTATTCATAAAATTGAACACTTAGTTCAACTGTACCCAGTTAATTGAAATGAGATGCAAAAAGATATCACTTTTTGAAGTGGAGTAGCGATGTACATGGATGCTGCTAACACCGGTCCTCATAAGGAATTGTCAAAATTTGTTTTTGATTTCAAAATTTTGATTTTGCATCAATCAAATGCTGAAATTGAGTGTGTTTCTAGTCAGAAGAATAGAGTTAAAACAATTTATAGAATAGACCAAGAGATCCTCTAAGAATAGTGCAATGCATGGATTAAATATTTGCCTCCTTGCTCTGCCCTCTCCCCCTCCTCAACACTCACTCCCTCACAGTGCCGTGTATACCAAAAGAACATAACAGATTAATTTTTTTCATTTTCTTATTTTAGAGATGGGCATGTGGCTTCATCTATCATTTCTCATAATAAATGGAGGAGCCCATACATGTGCAGTTAATGTTTTGGTATAAACTCCATTTAACACTACCTGTACAGGTCTGTCCAATCTTTTTATTTGCATGGACTCTTGAATTGGAATGAAGTGTTTTAAATTATGTCATTGATTCCAGATGCTGCATGGGATGTTCTACAAAATGAAATACCTTTGAGCCTTAGTGCTTTGATTGAATTCATTGACTTACATCGAATGAAGATTAAAAGTGGACAGAAGTTCTAGGATAGAAGGCTTTTATTCACCTTGCAGACTGCAGGATTGTAATTTTCTTATCAACATAATATTTTATACGTATTTATTCTTCACAATAAATTCACCAATTTTTACCATAATTTAAATTATTTCACAACAATTTTAACATTTCTCTGTATTTTCTGTGAACTTTATTCTTTAGACTATTTTATATGTATCATTTGTGCAATTTTATGTTGTAAACATTTTGATTTATTAATCAATAAAGAAAGGAAAGTTCTACATTATTCAAGTTTGAAATATGATGGCTATTGTGAGTTTAATTGTTGTCAGTGTTTTGAACAGTATTATCTTTTTTCGTTGTAATACTTATGATAATAGTATTTATTGAGTCACATATACAATTATAATCGTGTATGATGAGTCGATATACTAGCAATTGTGACAAATTGTTTATCTGGTCAATTATCAATTTATTTGAGGGGCCCCATCACAAACATGGGAGAACAATTTTTAGGTGTAGATACATAGTTATAACAACATATTGTAAAGATGCAAAAGTTATGCATTGGAAAATGCACCACTAGTTACCATTGTTAAAAACAATTTTAGTTTTATAAAACTTTTTGGCTAGTGTACTAATTTGTAAAACTCATTGAGTGATTGCTGTACCTCTTTCTTAATAAATCCCTTGGCTAGAAATGGCCAAATCTCAACTTGATCTAGTTTTTATTGATTCATTCCAAACTCTGATATTGTTCCAGTAGTGCCCACTTAAAAATTGCAAAGCTGCTGAATGTCTACAAGTAATGGTCCATATTCTCGAAAATATACTGCATTTTTAGGCTCAACTCTTGAGAATGAGCTGTGTAAGTTGTCTTTTTTTTTTAAAGAAGAAAGAAAAAATTGAAGTTGCTCTATATATGTATATAAGGATGAAGCCATATGCGTATATCCTATTGAGTCAATTTACACAGCCCATTTAGACGCCAAACTAAAAGCTGGGTGAAAAAATGTACTATTAGAAACTTTTTCTTCATAACCATAAGGACAGTATCTAATTAGTGGTTTGTTTTTATTATCCTTATTTCAGCTCTGATGTGTTATCAAATTTGGTGGAATCATTCCCTTCTTGGTCTGAACTAAGTAATATGTCGAGGATAATACATAACATTCTTTAGTGCAAGTTACAAGACTATAGCATTAAAACACAAAGAATTGATATGTAAATCATACAAACATATTGAAAATTTAGAAAAGGCATAAATTCTTAACCTTTTACTTTTTTCATAACTTTCTATTTGTTGTTTATTGTTGTAATCTGTAAGTCTGACAAGTGGCAGCTTTGGGCCATTGTAAAATATTTTTATGAAACACTATTCACCGGCACATAATGGACATTTTTCAATATCTTCCTTTTTAAATTTTTTTAAATGGGAAACTTTCCTTGGTACACTTTTTCAGCAGGCAGGTTATGTTTACAACATTTGTACAGCTTGAAAACTTCAGTAATTAGGCCATCTATAAACGTATGGACAGTGAGACATCCTCCTTTTGCTTCTGTAAATATGAGCAAATTACTAGTACTAGCAATTACCACAAAAATTGTGGTCACCAGTCTAAAAGTTCAAGATGATTTTATTTACTTCTTTTTAATGATGAATGAAGACTGCTTTGTTTTAGCAGTGGAAATTATGTTGTTGCATTGATTAGGGAAATAAAGTCAGTTGTGGTGACATCACTTTTAATCGCACCACAGTTCCAGTCACAAGATCACAAACTACCTATGACTTTTGATAGGAAAAAATAAATGCATCTCTTACTGATATAACAAAAAAGCTTCACCAATGTGTAGTTTAGATTTTCCCCATGGCATGAGTCACAGAGCATGTAAAGATTTTTTTATTGATGGTCAACCCTCTTTTCAGTTAAGTAATGCAATGTAGAACAACAACATAGTTTACTCCATTTTTGCCACTGGCTCACTGTGTGTATACATTGTAGTTTTCTCATCTCGTAAACTATAAACCCAAAACACGTAAAGCCATATTTATCAGTTGAAATTTCATTAATATGGGCATACACAGCAAAAGAAGGTTTTGCGTAAACTCAAAGCAAATTCCTTGTATATAATTCTTATTACTACATGGATTGGCCTCAATTTGGACTGTTTTGTCAAATTTACATGCCCAATTTCAATTCCATCACTTCTGCTCCAGCATTGCATTGCCATTGCCATTCAAAGTTGAGGATTTGAACTTTGTAGTAAGATCTTCACTTGTTCAATACACATCTACTGGAGGCCATCTAAATTAAGTAATTTTTTTTCTTTGTTGCAAGTAAAAAGTAAATTCATATTGAGGAATGACAAAATACTTAAAGGGATTTTCAGCATTCGTAAACAAAACTTTAATGTCAAATAACTTGCGAAATATAAGGAAATGCGTGATGACACAAATGAAACAGTTGAGAATATGAGGCGTCAGAAAATCCAAATATTAATTTGTATTAAGTAATATTTGGGAATTTGAAGAATTTTTTTAAAATTAAAGCAGATAAATGTAGATAGGACTGTCTGGGCAGAGAACAAAAGACACCTGTGGTGTGACAAGAGAGCATTCATAAGGAAATATAACAATGAAACAAGTGAACTGGTCAGGCGAGACAATAAGTGTAAGTGAACAATTTTAAGGAGAATGATGTCAGATTTCACAGTGAGGATCAATGGCCGTCAAGGCATTGTGGGGAAATATTTCTTAATTAGAACTATGCTCGATTTGGTAGAGGAAGCATTGTTGGCTATCTGGGCATAAATAGAAATATTTTTGTAATTAGTCCATGGAGATAGAAAAATAAATATGGTGGACCATGCATAATAAGAGAATAGGAAAGTAATTTAAATACAATTTATCAGAAAAAACACACTAATACTTGTTAGATAATTAGGTTGCAAACAAGAGAAGGAATTTGTAAGTTAAAATTCAGTTTGAATGTAAGAAGAGCTCCAGATGCAAATATGGAGCAGTTGCTGACGTCATTGACAATGCCAACATTGCTGTAAATTCTTCAAAATGGAAGTTCTGGCAATAAGTGGCAGAAGGATGTTAATGAAAATATTATAGCATAGTCGAGTTATGTTTAGATATAAGTTAACATTAAGATTGAGACAAAATTGTTATGTGTTTAGTTTGTAGAAATTTGATGGCCATCAAACAGAAACAGTATAAGAATATAAAGAAACATTGTTGAACGGTAAAACTAATTAAAAAGAAATTTGAAATAAATTAATTGTGGCAGCTGACACATAATGTTTGTGGCAATTCATAAAGAAAATTTGCAAGTTGTTGAATTTATCTGTGACAAACATCTCCTAATGATAATAGAATTATTCACCACCAATTATATACCACTTGTATGAGTGGCATTTTTAAGCCCACAAAAACAATAGTACCCTGAGAAGTGCAAGTAAGCTGATGCCCAAAGACTAAATAAAAACCCGAGCTAGCCATTCCATTCAGTAAGCAAATAATTGTAATTATTAAAAAAGGAATTAAGATATACTTCAATGGCAGGCATAATATGAGGCAGTAAAATAAAGTAAATAGTTTTAAGTAAATTATTAAAAGAGGAGAAATATTGATAAACTTCAACATTTTATGACAATCTTTGAATTTAGGTGTTTTCTGAGAAATGTTCCATACATTTGTTTACATGTCATAACAAGGAATCAAGCTCCTCCCGACTATCTCTGTATTTCTGTGGAAAAACAATGAGAGATCTTTTTCAAGTATTCATTGTGGTGTGTCTCCTTCATTAAAGCGTTGTGACGAATTTTATCTTCACTACTGTGTTTGTTTTGTATGTTAATCAATTGACTACCCTTTGCTAAAATGATCAGTAGTAACTGTCAAGTGTTGTTTTCAATTCACACATTCAATTCACAATTCGATTCACGATTCAATTCAACAGGACAAAAAGGAGGGCATTCCGTGTAAATTTAGAAAAAGGAGGGAGGACAAGTTCTCCAAAAGGAGGACAGATGGCAACCCTGCTCTACTGTAATCCATTATAGCGTAATATTTAAACAAAGATGTATACTGCTTGGAGTTTGGACCTTCAGGTCTTTTAACATCATGATGTTTGACATGCCATTTATTTCTTTGTTTTATTTCCATCGAAAATGTAAGATAATCATGATTATATCTGTAATGACTAAAATTATGCAATATTCACGTGTCATACGTTTTTTTAAAATTTGTCGTGTAAACTTGGACGCAACGCGTCTCTGAGCCCCTTGATGTGGCGTTGAGCGCTTCGCGCTTTCGGAGTAATCCTTCATTAATTAACATAGTCCGTCACGACTCGTCTCAGTCAGTTGTCAAGAGGACAGACAGATAGCATCTCCGCTTACGCTCCACTCTCTTACGCGCTCCTGCGCCAAAACCTAGCGGCCAAAATTGGGAAGGAATGAGGATACGGGTAAGGTTTAGGACGCTTCACAGGAGTTGGATTAGGCCCTGTCATGCATACTCCCCCTTGCAAACTCATTTTGCTGTAAAAAATGTCACATGAAATTCTACGGGAATCGAACCCGAAACCTCGTTGAAAGGTAAGCGACTTCCCCATTCAGCTACGAGAGATATTTTGGCTTTTTTTTTACCTTTGGTCATTTTCTATTGAATTTTCATATTGTAACAATTTTCCATTACTTTTTGTATTCTGTCATATTTTTATCTTTTTGATTCCATTTTTGCATACGTGTTTTTTGTTTCAAAGAGATTTTTCATATCTCGTAATTGTTATCTGTTTCTTACAATTGTTACAATTACAAATACCTATAAATAAATATGTATGTGAATTAGCTGGATAAGCTCTACAGAAGGAGAAAAAGAAAGAGTAGAAAGCATCAGATGCGAAGAAAGTGTTTTTAGTTTTCTCTGGTAGGTATTGGGCCAGTCCGATTCGAGCCGCTGAGGCGAACGCTTCGTGTTGAGGCAGCTCTTATCTTACGTTGAGGCAGTCAGCGCGCTCTCGACCTGCAGTCGAGTGCTCCGACTCAAACAAGAGGACAAGGTTTGGCTTTGACCATGGAACAGAGGAGAATATTAGGTACAACATACCAGTAAGTTCACGCTCTGAATTGCTTCGAAATTTAGACAAACGTGCTAATTCTGAAAGTGTTAAAACTAAAAATTCCACCAATATTCATTCATTATGTTAACGGCTACGGATATCTACTTCTAATTAGTGGTATTAAAAAAGTAGCTGAAAACTATTTTACTATTAACCAACAAAAAAATTTTATCAAGTGAACTTTGTAACAATTGAAGACTACAGAGGTTACAGAAAATTTTGTGATGAAAATAATATACAATATCATTCTTTCAGAGATCCCTATCATTCCAAGATCTCAGTTATAATTTATGGTATACCAGTAGTTTACTCTCAGAAAGAAATATTTGACGAATTAGCAAGACTTACTTACCCAGTAACTGGCGTAGTTACGTAGGGCTATATAATAAAAACAGAGTGCCTCTACGGTCCTGTGCTGAAGATTTAATGGGAACTGAAAATGCTAAATCAATATTTAACGAAACTAGATTACTTTATTTTGTAATTGAAGTGCTCCAAACAAAGTAATACAATATAAGAGTTGCCACACACACACACACACACACACACACACACCTAAGCAAACTGTAAATCAAGTCCAAGGTGCGTTCGCTGTGATCGATCTCATCATTATTCGCAATGTAATATATCAAAAAGAGAACAACCTATTTGTGTTACTTGTGGGTTAAATCACACAGCAAATTATCGTGTCTGCCAAAAATTTAAAGAGGCAAAAAGTGGACGAAAGCAATGGCAAGGTCTTTACAGTGCTTCCACCAATATTCATTCATTGGCAAGGTCTTTACAAACTTCCAATTCAACCACTCGAAATATGCAACCTCAAGGAGGCCGCCACCAGCTGATAACATTCAAAACTTTCCTCTACTTCTTAAAGTAAACATGCCTTTGCGTTTTCAAAATTACGACGATACAAATTCAAATTGGAGAACCCAAAGTCCCAATAACAATTTCAATTTAATGAGCACAAGAGTAAACCAAATATTAGCAATAATTTTTCCTCAGTTACAAACAATTCGTTAGTTCCTGCTAATAGCATTAAATAATAATGATGAAATGATATTAAACTGGAATGCCAAAACGTCAAACAAATTCATTCACTCACCTTTTAAATGATAATGAAATAAAAATTGCTTCCATAACCGAAACACATTTACTGCCAGGTGAAAATTTTAAAATTAATATAAATGCGATATGTAGAAACGATAGATTAACGCATTGTGCTTCTTGAGGAGTTGCAATCTTACTTCACCAAAGTATTACACATTTTCAAATGGATATTTCATCCGATAAATGTCTAGAAACGGTAGCAATTTTAATTTGCGTGAAAAATGAGGAAATCGTGATTGTATTAGCATATAAACCACCCAACTACCCTTTCCTCACAAGATATTTATATAAATATTCTCCAGAAGCATTCGAAAGTTCTTATAATAGGAGACCTAAATGGTAAGAATGCAGCTTGGGTTTGCAATTCAACCTCATCACACGCTAAAAAGTTATTACAACTAATAACTAAAAATAATTTAGATATCCAATCTTCCAGTGAGCCAACTCTACCCTTTCAACAATAGAATCACCCCAGATATCTTAGGTCAATGCAATTAATAAAAGCTTGGATGAAAGTATCTTATCAGCACACAGACCCTATAGGAATTTACCGAAACAACTAGTGAATCTGATACAGGAAAAATCAGAAGGGAATGGCAAATAAATAGAGACACTAATTACCAAAGAAAAATAAACTAGCTAGGATAATTAAAATCGAATTAGATAATTTAAGATATTCTAACTTCCAAACTCGTCTATCCCAAATACATCCACATTGAAAACGGCTGTGGATAACAATAAAAAAGATAACGGGAAAAACAAATATTGCTCCTCGAAACACTCAATCCGGAAATTATGTACATACGGATGAAGAAAAGGCGCATTACATCGCTGAAAATTTTGAAAATACTTTCAACCCCAACCCAAAGACCGACGTGAAGCATAAAAAAGTAATTGAAGAGTATATGACACGTATTACAGAGTCCCCATCCCAATTAAATTTATTAGCCACTACGAAATTACTGCAATTATAAATAATCTGAAAAGTAGAAAGGTCGAAGGCCACGAACAAATAACAAATAGTCTTGAAAGAACTACCAAGAAGCTCGATTGCAGTCCTGGCAGCAGTATATTACTCAGAACTTAGAATTGGGTATTAACGACCTATAGGCCAATTAGCGTATTATCATATTTATCTAAAATATTTGAGAAACTAATACAAACAAGATTTACCAAATACCTCATAGAAATAAGGGCATTACCAGATGAACAGTTCGAGTTTATGCAAAATTATTGTACAACTCATCAGCTCATCCGTCTCGTAGAACAAATTGCAAATGGTTTTCGTAACAAACAGCATACAATTGGGTTGTTTTTAGACGTAGAAAAAGCTTTCGATAAAGTTTGGCATACGTGTTTACTATTCAACCTCACACAGCTGGGAGTACCATTCTATTTACAGGACATTATAACTAGTTTGTTACAGAACTGCGCATTTGCACAAACTAGAACAAGAGCAGGGGTACCTCAAGGTTCTGCACTATCGCCACTCCTCTTCAATGTTTTCAGACATTCCCACATTAGGAGACTCAAATCTTTCGCTATTCGCAGACGATACTGCAATATACACAACGCATGTAGATATATATGTAGCAAAAGATACCATCGAGGCGGATATCTTATGCTTTCTAAATAGGGCTCAACAGTGGAAAATAAAAATAAACCCAGGCCAAAATTTGATTCGGAATTTTTCGGCCTCTACCTCCTCCACGTCTGGAAGTCGCCAGCCACGTTGGAAAACTTCTCGAGCCTTGGAGTGTTCGGGCCAGTTGAGGAACTCTCACTGGAGTATGAGACCTTATACGCGAATGCTTTTACTTTCTGGCACTTACTTCATAAGAAGACAAAGAATCGTGCGCCGGAAAACTGCGAATTTTCGACAGCAAACGTCTTGCCGGGTCCTGGTAACGAAAAAGTGGATAAATCATGTTTGCTGTATATGGTACATACTACTTATAGTACTTCTTCTAACACGTGGTGTAGTCAGAAAGTATGTTTTGTGCGTCCTTGTGAGCGAAAAATTGATTAACGGCAAAAATTGTCCGTCTGTAGTCAACCTGTGTCAACCAATACAGAAATATCAATACCTCCGCATCTCATGTTTATCATAGGGCTTTGTCTCGTGGAAACTGTTTACACCTGTACATCCTCGTATAGTACAAAACTTTAAATAAACTAGTTTTTCCGTTGTGTATTCTTGTATGGATAATGTTCCCTTCTTCCAAGTACCGTACATCACATTGACTTTAAAATTAATCTGGGTCTCGTGATTCAAGTATGCAGAGTAGAATTTATCGCTTAACTTTTCCATAGTAATTGGAAATCTGTCCAAACTATCCGCTCCAATTTTTACGTTCCTTTGTACCATTTGATACACTATTTGAACCATCTTGTTTTCAGGGACAATAAATTATTTTTTATGAAAAGACATGCTCAACTGCCTTCATAAACAAACATGGATTATCATTATTTAACGCACTGAAGGTAGGAGTACTTGGTAGAGATACATAATTTGGAGCTACATTTCCTAAACCCGATTGCAAATTCTCAATCTTATTATTTAATTTTACTACTTTATTCTTACATTCATTTATCTGATGTAGAACACCATCTTGCTCAGATAAGGCGTTGAGCCTACTATATTATTACTTATTAGCATGATCCTTTATCTGTTCAGCTACTACCTTGTGGAATTGATCTACCCCTTTTCCACCGTAGTTTGTCTGAAATTGTCACTGTAATATTTGTACTGTTTCTCTGATTCTTGAGGTTTATCGTTAAGTTGCTGTTCTAGTCCTATATCTTGCATCTTATTTTTTAACTACATATGTTTGTTTGCAATATCGAGCCAAATTTTCTTCTTTGAAATTGAAGAAAAAGGAAGTTGAAAATTTCGGCCAATTTCTCTCTGGTCAGTTTTTTCAAGAATATTAGAGATTACTTACATGCGAATGGAAACCTTTCTCAGTAAACATGACGCATTTTCAGTTAGCCAACATTGATTTCGAAAATTAAAAATTACAGAAACATCGGTTTTCTTTTCTTAATGATGTTTTCTGTTGCATGAGCACATTGAAGGCAGTACTTTTTATTTATGCAAAATTTATCTAAGTATCCAATTCTAGAGCTTTTGAAGCACAGTCTTGGCCTGCTGATGCCGGGAACTACTTCAGGTTTAGTACAAAAAATGTACACGTAGGTAAGATTGTGCCCACCAATGCGACTAATATCGAAGTTGAGGGTATCCACTTTTCATTATCTGACTGGTCTCTTTATCTCTCACGTTGAGTCTTATTTCTTCACGTATTTTAACAGGTGATTCCATATTACAAGGTGGTTCAAATATGACCGGGACTGATTATTTTTCAAATACCCCGACATACGCATTAACTGCGCCGCCTGGAGAGAATCTAGCCACAACCCCCCACCTCCCTCCTTTGCAGGTTAGAACCTGTTCAGTCGCGTCTGGGTCTTGCTAGAACGATGAGTGAACAAAAGGTGCCACGGTGCGTGGAACAACGCATTATCATCAAATTTCTCGTTGGAGAAAACGTTCAACCGTCGGAAATTTTGCAGAGACTCAAAAAACAGTATAGGGAAGAGTGCCTCTCACGGACCCGTGTGTTTGAATGGTGTAAGTGTTTCAGAGAGGGACGAGAGCGCGTTGAGAATGAACCTCATAATCGTCGGCCGCGAACATCCATAACCCCAACTGGATGGGTGGGACTGGATGTGGACTGGATGGGTGTTATCCATGTAGACTTTCTTACAGAAGCTAACACCATCAATGCAGCTTATTATTCAGCACTTTTGGAAACAGAAATCAAAGAAAAGATCCGATCCAAACGGAAGAGAGGTGGGAAACGGGTAGCATTCCTTCAAGACAATGCACGGCCTCATACTGCTAAAACAACCATGGCAACCATCAGCAAATTGAAGTGGGACCTTCTACCACATCCGCCGTACAGTCCAGATTTGGCCCCAAGTGATTTTTACCTTTTTGGACAGCTTAAATCACATTTGCAAGGCATGCGATTTGTGGATAATGACGCAGTCATCCACAGTGTTCGGGAGTGGATATGCCGACAACCAAAAGACTTTTATGAAAAGGGCATTAGGATGCTCCCAGAACGTTGGAAAATATGTATAGAATCTGGAGGGGAGTACTTTGAAGAATGACATGAACAAATAAATTTTTGCTAATAAAGTATTTCGTAAAAAAATCAGTCCCGGTCATATTTGAACCACCTTGTATCTTTGAACATCGTTCAATGACATATCCGAAGGTATTCCTTTCAGAACGCCCTTTCTGAATTTCCTGAACCCTGGAATAAATGTGTCCATTCCATTATCTGGAAAAATCTTGTCCTTAAGTGTTTTATTAGCCTCCTTTCGTTTCTTAATTAAAATAATTCCCTTATAATTTCCATTCCTCTTAACTTCCAGAATAGATTTGTAATCACTATCACTATCTTTCTCAACACATATGTGTTCAATTCCTTGTTGGTTGATGATATTTTTCATAACTAATCTAAATACCATAGGGACCTTGAGTTTCTTCCAAATATCTTTCACAGTTTAACTTTAGATACCAGTGTAGATTTCTCTTGGTTGTTTAGTTCCTCTTAAGTCACGAATTTCCTTACATCGTTAGGTTTTTCATCCTCTTTGCTTTTATGCTACTATTTCTAGCAGCAGACCAATCCTTCCAGTCGGCTTCAATTTCGGCGTCACCTGCTGGTGCCTTGTAAACATGTGCCTTTGTGAACATGCACAATAACCACACGAAAAACCGGGGGTTCTGTACAGTTTCCACCTGTTCGATCTAAGTTATTCACGCTAATTTACGATGTAAATAAGAAAACTCTCCAGTAAGGCAAATGCTTAAGAGCAGACGAACGCGCTCCAGAACACCCGATCCGCTCGCGAACAACCCTCTTTCCTGACGACGTTTTGAATGTGATGACTCTGCTGCCATCTAGCGGCTTCAGAAATAATGAATCTTTGATGCGTTTGCGATCTGGCGATCCCTAGCGGCTATTTGCAGTACTAATTTGTGAAATGGTAATCTGAGAAGCGCGGTTTGTTGCAAGAAGGTAAGTCAAGTGTACGCGCGCTAGTACACTAACGCACTGGCGTAAAATAGAATATAAATTTCCGTATTTCTGATGCTGCAATCGAAATTCAACAAACGAGGCAATACGGAGACGTTCGAAAATGTCTGCGAGCGAGGAGTGTAAAATATTTTAGGCACTTGATTTCTAGAACGTTTCTTCCATTGCTAAACCGGAACCTTGATCAGTGACAATCTTCCACTTCAAGCCATAAACGGATGGACCAGGGAAGAGAACTTCCTTTACAACACCGAAGACGAATACAGTCGTTTACTGTATAAAAATGTCTAACATCAATTAGAGCGGGTTTTTGGGTGCCTCGTGCAGAGGACAAATGACGGATGAGAAGTAGAAAAGGTGGACGCGTATGACCGGGAACGCACAGAGTTTCACTATAGATACTGTGCATGACAGCTGTAAAGGCGGGTGGTCCGGAGCCTGACGCGCAGATCGTGCAACGTTGTGGCCGCGAGAGCCCCGGGTGACTCCATTTCCTGCAGACACTGGAGGCGCTCGTGGAAGTCCAGAAGGTTCTCTGGCGGGATTGCCCTGTAAAACGTGTAAAAACGGCAGTGGCGCGAAGTCTCATTCACCTCATAGGCTAAGTAGCGTTCGCGAGGCGGCGCAGCCTGTGGTGACGGGGGGCGGAAGACAGGGCGGCGGCCCCCGCGCCACGGCAACGCGCGATCAGGCGACTTCGACCACCCTTTTTACTCTATCGTCGACGAAAGTATACAGACACTCGAGTCTTGCAGCAAAAAAGTAGACATAGATTTATAGGTGGTTGGGCCCCTGATACCAAAAGAAGTGTTTTTCTTTCAAATCCGCCTATCTGTGAAAACCACAAGCACCACAATAATAATTACCGTCATAAGGACGGAAAATGTGAGACAAGTGAGATGTTTCCAACCTAAGCGACGACATTAGGAGCCGAAGCCGGAATTTGTAACGAGTAATGTAACATTTCCGTCAGTGTGTCGTAACAAGTTTTACTTCATACTATGTCGCATTTTTTACCTTTTATTTTCATTTCATATCGCAATATTTCACGTTGCACGAGTGGCAACGCAGAGCCCTATGGAATATTGATGTGTATATAAACCTATTTTGTTCTTAACATTTTACAATGGAATTAAAAGATGTTTCCAAAAGCGTTAATAGATCAATTCAAGGAACAATAGTTGAAGAATTAGTGCCTCATAAATCGGCGGAAAGGTATAAAGAAAGAATATGAAAATTTTTTTTCCTGGAAAAATACAAAAAATTATAAGATGGTTAATGAGGATGTAATGGCTTATTGTAATATTCATTGTAATATAGATATTCCAAGTTTTACATTGTTGAAAGTTTCTTTCGATAACGTCGACGTGCTATCAGCCGACATAATCGAAAACACATACTAATGTAGCTTCAGAGGGGTAGGCTTACTGCATCAGACAAGGTATGGGCATGAGGGTAGCTAAATGTAACCCCCCGAACAATGAGCGCCACACCGGTCAGAGGGATTTCTATTGGGGGAGGTTACCGGGCGCCGGGTTGTCGAACTCAATCAGATGCTGATATTACTCTCTTTGGCGTCGACGAAGCAACCGGTACTTGCTTGCACGTTTACACGTTACGGAGGGCGCTGCTAGGCCAACGTCCATGTCATATCAATGCAAATTTAAACACTTCCTATGAATACACTTTTCTACATCACATCCACCGATTTTTTAGTAATTTCGAACATTATTTCTGGGTGTTGCAATTTGTGTTGGCCATTCCTTTTGGTGTTGCAACACCAGTGTATATTTTCGACGTACTTCACATCGCGGGGTTTCAAGGAATACAGGCACAAAATTGTCTTCCAAAATGCCATTCTCATATAGAGTACTCTAGTTCCAAGATTTTGGACTTAATATCTATTCCTTGTAATCTAAGGATATGAAGCTCATATTACATTTTCGTGAACATAAGACCAACCATTTAGACAAATTATACAGTGATTGCGATGTACCAGTGCCACCTCCGCCAGGATGAAAGCGGGGACGCTAAAGCGACCCCTGCAGGTCCAGGGCAGACTCCGGGGAATGGTTTCCAGTTCTTCATCAGATGCGGGAGTCTTCCTATCGAAGGAGTCTTGGGGCAGCAGCGGACGCCATAGGCGATGTGTGATCACAGCGAGAGATTAACTGGGTATTTCTCTAACATTCGTCAAATCGATTTTTTTTGTTATTTAAGGCCGCATCATCTTCTAGGTCATTAGCGACCACTATTGCGTTTAACGGTATGGTAACTGTGAAGATGACACGATATGATGATGAGGGGGGTGAAAGGACGAACACAAATACAACCATGCCCGAAGCGGGCCTCGAACCCGCGATCCTTCGGTCCGAGATTGCTACGGCACTACGGCCTTAGCGATCTCGACCATCCGGTCCGGCAAATCGATCTTGACTCTCGTCGTTTTGAGAACATCAAATATTTGACGTTTCGTTTCAGTTGAGCGGCATTTTTTGGGTGGAAATGACGCTTCGTTATCTTTGATGCTTCGTCAAGTGGCGAGCGGTGATTTTTCTTCCTCGAACAGAGTTTGATACTGTGCCAGTTTACAAAGCGGATTCGGATCTGCTGCTGAGTACTAATGGCATGTGAGCTATTATATTTCAAATAGATTCACATTGTTTCCACATTTAGGGAGGATTATCTTGTTCGGTTTCTGAATTGTTTTCTTTCACTTCCCTTTTGAGACAAAATTGACACATATGTATAATCGGTTTTATAATTCTAGAAAAGTTAAGTATAGTAAAAAAATATTTTGTCTTACTAGTGAGGTTTCGACACCACGTGCAAATACCGCATGTGATAGTAGTATGGCAATTATAAAAGAACATTTTCTTGCGCACGGAAGCAGCCCAATCTTGAGGTATTGAGGGAAAAAGATACGTTGCGACCAAGGTACAACACACGAATGGTCGATGAACATTGAACCACAAAAATTTACGAGATAAAAATCACATAAACATTGAATCGTAATCGCATTGTTGTGCCTTTTATCACAAATTGTATAACGTGTTAAAATTGAAATAAAAATCTATATTGTATTGTAAAATACAATTTAAAGCCAATTGATTATTTAGGTTTCTCGGCCTCGACACTGTGGTCGTCAGTATCATAAGAATATGTTATATCACGGGTGGTGATGATACCGAGAGTGAGATACAGCGCCGAACTACAAGTCGGCTTGCAAGGTTTTCCCTCAGCTGGACACCGCCTCAACAGGGCACATATCTAAGTCCCCGACATGTGTGGGTGTATACTGCATGTAAGTGTGTGTGTGTGCGTGCGTGCGCGTGTGTGTGTGTGCAGAAGAAGAGGATCGGACGAAGAATAGGGAGGAAAAACCGCGCGCGGTCCGAAATCTACCTGTGACAGCACCTGGCAGCTAGACTTTTCCTCTTGACTATGGATGAATTCGACCTAGCTGCTATGTGTCGAATATTCGACACCTTCAGGACTCGAACACTAGGGTCTCGCGATCAGAGACGAAGCAGGGGTTACGGTTGTATCTAAGCTATTCCAGCTAGGCCACTGATCTTCATTCTGGGGAGACGGTGCGAATAGAGCGAATTAAAGAGGTTCGCGAATTACACACCTCTTACGTCCCACAGGGTTTTAAATGGAAAACAAACATTGTTTTTGAAGTCGGTAGACTGGGGATAATGGGGAGAAGTCTTTCTGGACATGGGCTTCTTCGTATTCTGTACGCAGGTGTGACGCATTGCAGCGGGCTGAGTGTCCGGGCTCAGCACATTCTCCTCGCAGTCCCGGCTCTCGACGGGACGGCGCGCTAGCAGTCTGGTTACGGTTCATTGTAACTTGATACTATTACAATTACATCAAGTGAATGACGTAGCAATAGATCATTAGCAGGACATGATATAATAATGACATTTTACATACATGTTCGATGAAGATACATCTGTTATATATAGAATTAGAGTTGCTTTTAAAACGGGTAGCTCTGATAAATCGTAATTAATTTAGAAAGAGGTAGGTCGCTTAGCAACTTTCACGTTACGAAAATCGCTATATATATCCTCAATTCCCGTTACACAGTCAGGTGGTCCGCTGCCCAGCGCAATTAGTGTAGGCCCCTTCAGGGCGCCACTGGGCGACTTTGACCACCTTTTTTCCCCTCTTTCCCCCCTTTTTTCCCCTTTTGTTACGTACTGTCGAAAATTAAATTCAGCCTTAAGTGATGAATGCACGTCGCTACTTACTTGACACGCTCCACATCAGCAATTGGTAAGCCAACTACAACTTGTACTTGAAGGATGTCACTTAGCTTTCCAGATTCCAGTTCATTTCGTAATGCTTCATATGCAGTAAAGCAACGCGCGGGTTCGTGCTATATCCCTCAGGAGGACACATATTGACCTTTCACACTTGACACTTGCGGGCTCCTCGCTTTGTGGTCACAAGACATTTTGCGACGACACATGAAAGACAAGGGACAAACATGCCCACGGCTGGACTCGAACCAGTGAAACTCGTAAGAGTACGAGGGGGTGGAGATTTGATTTTGTGTACAACTCAAGTTACACTCGGACGTTCAGCATCTGGTTCGTGACGACGAATGAGAGTTATTGTCGGTATTAACTGCTTTTTTCCTTCTTCCTGGGACTTTTTCCAGGTTCAAGGGATGCCAAAGTCGACTATCCGCACCGGGTATCCACTATATACTTCAGGGGGACACATATTAACATTTTACCCTTGACACTTGCGTGCTCCTCGCTTTGTGGTCACAATACCTTTTGCGACGACACATGAAAGACAAAGGACAAACATGCCCATGGCGGGACTCGAACCAGTGAATCTTCGGACCGAGCCGCTGAGTCGGCCACATCGGCCTTTCAGGTCGGCAGCAATGGAACTGCAATTATCTTGTATATTTGTTTTACTTTCGTACCCTTACAAAGGTATTTCGTAAGAAGAAGAAGTTATGTAATCATGCGTCGGAGAACAGCGAATTTTTGGAAGAAAACTCTTATTACTGGGTATCGAAATAGGGGATCAATCCTGTTTCTAAATGTAGAAAAAAATTCTCTAACTCGTGGTGTAGCCAGAATCTATGATTTGAAGGTCCTTGATAAAAAAATGATAGATGGCAAAACGTCTGTCTGTCCGTCCGTCTGTGCAGTCTGTCGGGTTATTATACGAATGTATACACTAAATATCCTGACACTGAAGAGCCAACAAAACTGGTACACCTGCCTAATATCGTTCAGGGACCCCACGAGCACGCAGACGTGCCCCAACACGACGTGGCATGGGTTCGACTAATGTCTGAAGTAATGCTGGAGGTAATTGACACCATGAATCCTGCAAGGCTGTCCCTAAACTCGTACGAGTACGAGCGGGTGGAGATCTCTTCTGAACAGTAAGTTGAAAGACTTCCCAGAAATGCTCAATGATGTTCATGTCTGGGGATTTTGGCGGCCAGTGGAATTGTGTAAATTCAGAAAAGTGTTCCTGGAGACACTCTGTAGCAAGTCTAGACGTGTGGGCCGTCGCTTTGTCCTGGTGAAATTTCCCAAGTCCGTCGGGATGCATAAAGCACGTGAATGGGTGCAGGTGGTCAGACAGGATGCTTACATACTTGTCACCTGACAGAGTCATATCTATAAGTATCAGGGGTCTTATATCACACCAACTGCACACGCCCAATACCATCAGAGAGCTTCCACAAGCTTGAACAGTCCCATGTTGACATGCAGGGTCCATCGATTCATGAGGTTGTCGCCTTACTCGTACACGATCATCCGCTTGAAACAATGTGAAACGAGACTCGTCAGGCCATGCAATGTGTTTCCACTCATCAACAGTCCAATGTCGGTGTTGACAGGCCCAGGCAAGGCGTAAAGCTTTGTGTCGTGCTGTCATCAAGGGTACACGAATGGGCCACCGAAACCCCATATTGATAATGTGACGTTAAATGTTTCGCACGCTGACACTTGTTGATGGCCCAGCATTGATATCTGCAGCAATTTGCGGAAGGGTTGCACTTCTGTCACGTGATCAATAATTCTCCTCGCTCCTCGACGGCCATGTTCTTGCACGATCTTTTTGCGGCCGCAGCGATGCAGGATGTTTGATGTTTTACCGTATTCCTGATATTCGCGGTGCACTCGTGAAATGGTTGTAAGGGAAAATCCAAATTTCATCACGACCTCGAAGATGCTATGCCCCATCTCTCTTGAGTCGACTATAGCACCACCTTCAAACTCACTTAAATTATGATAATCTGCCATTGTAGCAGCAGTACCCGACCTGACAACTGTGCCTGGCAGTGGTTTCTTTTATAGTCGTTGCCGATCGGAGCGCCGTATTCTGATTGGTTCCAGATCTCTTTATTTCAATACGCATGGCTATACAATTTGTTAGGCTCTTCGGTGTATATATCAAAATTATTTCAATCGGCTGTATTATTCTGAGGTGTCAGTTTCTTTTTATCTTTGACTTATGGATAGTTTGGTTAATTCTATCTGCACATTTTCATACTTTTTAAAATTTCCATTTGTCTTTCCAAGATATTTTTAATGACTAGTGCACTCCCTCAAGTATACTTCAAGACTGGTAAATATTTTTAAAACCATGAAATGTCTTATTTAACATAGTTCAGAAGACTTCCATAATTAAAATACTGTTTTCTTTAAGGGAAATATTGTTTTCTCTGGGAATGTAACAAATGTCGAATTCATTATGTTGGTTTGATGTCACAGTTTGCCAGTAGTACCTTGTAGAAGTTTCAAAGGGGTGTTACTTGCGATGGAAACAATGTAGAGAAGTGTCTTGCCAAATTCCGGGGCAGAGTATTTTCTGAGTAGTTCAGAAAGTACTAGTCTCTGGTACAGTAATGAATTGTATTGTTAATCCACATATCGAGAGCGTAGAAGTGAAAATTTCTATTCCCAGACATTCTAGAACCCAGAAAGTTGACAATTTTCATTCTTATATAGGAAAATTCATTGTTCTTCTGGGTTCTTCTGCGAAATGCCTATTTCATTTCTTACTATTCCGCTTGCTGTGAATAAGAAACGACGATTTCAGGTCTTACAGCTTCACCCAAAATAAAATTTAAAAGATTTCTGTAATAGTAGTAAACCCGGTTTTCCAAAATCCAGCTATTTATTTTACAGAAAAAATAGGTAACATTTAGTACAATTGAAACATGAAATTTATTTCTGCAAGTGTTCGAACAATGCACTCTTCCAGGCGTTCGAAAAAAAATTCACAGTCACCGTATTCACATCTACTATTCTTGCCTGTATTGTTTGACAAAAAATGTTTTAATAAAAATAGTTTTTTGTGGTTATTGTTTTGTAGCACCTCTTGCAACCTGCAGGATTTATCTGCATAATAACAAGAAAAAAGTTTATTTTTCGACTAAAAAAGTTCTATCTCCAAAACAACATTTAAAATTACTATACTTCAATGCATATTTTTCTCTTAACTAGACTCGCAAACAAGATCCTCCTACGAACGGAAAATTGCTAGAAACTCACAAAGTTGCGTCGCTTAAATTAAAGCCTCGACTTCAAATGCCTCTCCTGTAAATTTTACTTCAGTGCAGTTAGAACACTCGTCAAATCTCTGCATTCAATACTGTCCTTTTGCAACGTTACTTTATTCGAAAATATAGTGTCGCGAAAAATGGAACCGGCGCCAAATTTGTATACCATTCTTTGATATATATATATATATATATATATATATATATATATATATATATATATATATATATATATATACGAGGAGAAACTTTTAATCAAATATTTTGGAGCCGTTTTTTTTAGTAAAATAATTATTTAAAAATTCGAAGTAAAATATATCTTGACTCCACCAGCGATTTTGCACGTGTTTCATAATACGAAATACCCGGCGAAAGTATGGTGGTAGTAAAATAGAACATATATTTATCGATAGTTGTTCGATTTCTCTGTGATCTGCAGGATAACGAAAGAACGTACACGCTCCTTAGTAGCAAGCAGTTTCTGTGAAAACTAGCTTAAAATGCGGAGTTTTAAGCTAGTTGTCACAGAAAAATTGTAGTTTTTAAGAAACTTTAAATAACATTATTTAAAGCACATGTACTCATAAATACAACAATGTGAACAAATTGCTGCTAGTATAAATTATAACGACATGAGAGGCAAGTAAAAAATTACAATTTTGTAATTTTCAAAAAACAAAAGAATAGAGCAATATGGCGTTTATGTCATCTTATAGTGTACATTTAGCACTATCCTTACCAAAAGTTTAAAGAAAAAAATTGGAGCCGTTTTTGAGCAAGCCTTGTTTATGTAATTTTTTTAAAAATTCCACGTTGGCACGCAATATTACGCGAAAACTATTAAAAGACATTACATTACATAACTTTAATGAAAGAACTGACTATGGAGAACAAATTTTATTTGATGGAAAAATCGCTATGTACATTTTTTTAGATATAGGAAGACACCGAAAAAAATCATACTTCTGAAATTTTCGAAAATTCAGAATTAACTGTGAATATTGCACCTATGCCACAATTGTATGTTACTCCATTCTTAGAGAAGTTTTAAAGAAAAATATTGGAGCTGTTTTTAGAAAATCTTGTAATTGTAATTTTTTAAATTGCACATATTGATCGCAATTTTGCCCGAAAAATACTATTTTTTTAAAAAAAAGGTCAGGCCATTAATAAAATCAATCACTTAGGAGAACAAATTTTATTTGAAGAAAAAATCCGTATCTTCAATTTCCTAGTTGTTGGAGGACGCCGAAAACATATGAAATTTTGAAAGTTTCTAAAATTCAGAGTGAAACCTGAAAATTGGACCTATGCCACCTTTATAAGTGTATTTTACTCTATTCTTACAAAAAATTAAAATCTGGAGCTGTTTTTTGAGAAAATTTTGAAAATGTCGGGGGGCTTCATGTAAAATACTTCATGTAAAATACCAATTTTAAGATTTTTTTTTCAAAATCTCAAAGTTTCGACTCAAGCCAGATGGAGAGGGGATTCTTCAATTTGGAAAAAATCCTACGTATGGCGCTAGTGGTGTTCACAGTAAGACGGTCAGAAAGATGGATGTTTTTGGAAAAAAATCTAAAACGTGTATTTCCCTTGAAATCTCGAAATCGATTTTCACCAGAATTATACAAATTTTCCTATACTACGTATAAAACTCCGTATATACGTACGTATATGGGAAAGTAATATACCACGTAATTGTACTCCTATATGCGTAGGTATATGGGAAAGTAAAAACGGGACATTTCATTAAAATCTGCAACCTAGTGATAAGATATCAGAATTCAATTAAAAGTTTATAAAATATTACACAATTAATCATGGAAAGAAAGTGCTTACAGATTTATTGACAAATATTTGCAAAATTAAAAAACAATTTAAAAGAAATTATATATTCCCATTTGTATTATCTATATTTTCATTAGCCTTCTAGTTTGTGTCTCGGGTTTTCACCTGCCTGTTCTTTGCCTCTGTGTCAATTTTTTTTTTGTTACTTTGAATTCAGTTCAATTTTCAGGTCACTTTTGCCAATATTATTTCACTACATTCCGTGTTTGTAGAAAAACCGTCAATAATGAAGCAACTGTCAAGAAAATTATTTTTAATTTACTTTAAAAGATACAGAAAAACTGCTAAGATATACATTTTGAATAATTTTCAACTAGTTATTCGAAGTAACAACGGTTTTAATTTACCCGGAGATCATCCAACAGTTTTATGTTACAAATTCTTTGCCACTAGTAATTTAAACTACTATAAACGTTTGGCCACACTCCTTTCCCATCTGCGCCCCCCCCCTTCCAATTCCCTCACCCCTTCAGCTCCCCTCCCGTTGAGAACCGTTGACTGCATTCGGCATCGTTGCCCCGTGCAGACACCAAGCATTACCACTGGTGATGCTGAGTTTCGTGTGGCACTACTGACAAGGCGCTGCGAGCCAGGTTTTCTGCAGTGCGTACAATTTACGCCGAAGGTAAGAGAGCTGGATACCAAAACAATTAGTATTTAATAGGAATAATGTTTCTGACAGGAATAATAAGTTAAACGCACTTCGTAACGTGGTTATAGAGAAATTAAATTATCACTAATTCTACCCATTTTGTTACTAATTCAGTGAGCAGAATTTAGTAACCATTAATTCAGCCCCCATGTCTTGTCTCGTCTTTTGTATAATTCATGTTTTTTTTCTGTTGCACTCACACTTTATTGGCGGGCACATGATTGAAAGAAATACTGATATATTACTTAAGACCTTTCTGGCCATGGACTGCTACTATCCCATTCTTGCTGACCCTAATTCACTTCATTTTAGACACTTTTCTGTTCTTGCCGTAAATTCGATTTTTTAGGGTATAATAAAATTCCGGACTAGTAGAATTTAGAAATTCACGAATGCAACTATTTCCCATTTCCATTCATCCACCCGATTTCGAACTTGTAGTAACTAGCCGATACTACATAGAAAAAATTAGGTAAATAGGCCTGTGATAAGAATTGTCAATAATAAATTTGTTCATCAAATTCAGAATAACAGCAAACTGCAAGATAGTGTTAATATACCCAGAACACAGGCACTTGATATTATTTGTATAGCTTAGAGTGAATAAATGAAACCCAAAAGAATCAAGAGAATGTAGCTAGTGATGTGACTAAATATTCTGTGCAGATGCTAGCAATAAATTGGGTTCGGTGCCGTGATCTTTCTTTACAGAGCAGGTAACACCATTATTGTACATTTGTATTTTATGTTATATTATATTTCGGAGAAAATTACGAATGATCAAATCTGTGACTGTAGAAACTGAGGTTACGTCACACAGTGAGGTCATCTTTAACCAAGCGCTGCAAGTGATGTGCATCCGATGCCATTACAGCAGCGTTTGTATATTAACGAGTTTTTATCTAGGTGATGGTGTATACTGGTGTCCCACTAACAATCGGCCACAATAAAACTTAAAATTGTTTACGATAAGGAAATACAGTTAACAGCTAACAATACTGAATTGATAGTAGTAGTATTCGTAAAGATATAATTACTAATATTTTTAGTTTTCGAGACATCTTTTATACTTTAATTGAACTATTAATATTTTCACTTGTGGATGCATCACAAAGAGGAATGCAATGATATTGTTATAAAGGTAATATTGTGAAAGAAACGTGATTTGATATTGCACGCCGCCGCCGCCATATTGAAAGTTGCTCTTTATAGCCGCGGAGCCCCCATGCAGCAGGTGGCATCTGCGGCAGGTGGCCTTGTCTTTACGGCAGAGGGCGTCCCCCTCAAAGGAAGTAAACATTAATATATTACATAGTATCAGAACAATTTTTCTTCTCTTGATCACGTAACTGAAATTAAAAACCAGTTATTGAAAATGTATCAAAACCGGTAACATTTGAAAATCCTTAAGGGAACCTTGTCCCACTTCAATATAATGAAATGTTAATCATAAATGTCTTCTTATAGATACAGAATCATTGAAAATTGCGGCGAATTATTGCGAGATTTTTTTCGTAAAAATCTAATACGTGTTCCTTTACCTTCATCGGCCATGTTCATAAAGGCGAAACAAATTGACAGTCCGTTTTCTTACAGTCTTCTTTCTTCAATCACTCCCCGCCAAGGTAGAGTTGAGCAAACAAACTAAATTAAACATTACCGGGAGGTTTCAATCAATACATTCTGAAACAATTGTGCGTTATTAGTTAAAACTTATAATTATGAGCGCCAGCAAACTAATAATTGGTCGGATTCAACTCAAAAATAATTCTAACAAAATAGAAAGTAATCTCAATTATTAGTACTGTACGATTTATAACTATTAATAACAATTTAAACAAAAATTGATTTTGCCCCGGTCCGGGTTGTAGGAGAGTGTGAGAAGTACGGATCTATGGGGAGGGAAATGAGTGAATTCCCCCCGCCCTAAACCTTTTGTTACTATTTTTAACTTGTTACAAAATTTTCAAGGAACAATATTTTCGGATAATCGTAAAACGAATGAAATAATTTTCCAGTATGAATTGACTGTGACATGCGACTTAGAAAATCTGTATTGACACGTTCGACTAAATTTTGATTTCCCCTCCCAAAACTTTTTTCTAGATCCGCCTCTTTATACGTAGACCTCAGATGTTCAGAAAAGTGCCTATCTTATTTTAATAAAAACCTGTATGGAGACTTTCAGTATATCGCTCATAGGCACAACTTGGAAAATTAAATTGAAATAAACTGTTTAAACTTTTCGCTGGTGGTTGGCTCAAAAAGACGACTCTGAGAGTTTTTAACATTAGTAATGTATTCTTACATTAAGGTCAACACAAAATTTTTCGAAGTGTTGCACCCTAGTAGAAAGATTAGTGTAAGAATTGTGTAAAATTAAACATTTTCATATCAAATTGTATTTTCCCTACTTATCGCTAATGTCTTTTTAAATATTGATCTTTTAGGGATCTTTGCAATTGGGCAATTCCGTCTGGTGCGAGCCAGAGCAAAGCATTTAAGAAATAGTTTTTCAACACTTTCCCTTAACGTGTCCCCGTTAAAGATTTGGACGCCGCGAAATCGGAAAACGACAGCCATAACAAACCAAAAGCATAGGTTAACAAGAATCCGTGTGATATCAGTATAAGATTAGTGTTGGAGTGAAGAGCTTGAAGAGACGAATTTGTAAGGAAAGATTTTTTTTAAAGGTATTTTAGGAGAAATAGGTAAATGACAAGTTCATTATAGGGCATTTAGTATTTTGTATTCCCCCCACGTTTTTCTAACAAACTGTTCAACAAAGTATTTTTGCATAAAATTATTAGTCTTTGGGCGGCTGTTTCCGTTAATCGCGAAGGCTGAAAGCCAAATCCTTCAGGTTGGACACGCGTAGTGAAGGGTCAGCTGGGTCGTATGTGGTTCAAAACGCAATTTTGTTCGGGATACGTTCCGCCCCAATTCTTGGTAACTAACATTTGTATAAAATAAGGAAGAAAATTATTCGGAATCATAACTTATTCGAATATTATAATTGAATTTTCCCAACTTCAGTCTGGTACTTACGGAAAAGGACCTTCTTCCAGGATTTACATTACCTCCCGATCTGCGCGCTCCACACGTCTTTTGTATGCTTTGGACAGCCTGTGGATGTCCTCCCAGAATTGAAGGGATGCGATCTAAACCGAAGAATATGCTGCCCTGGGACCCACAGGGCGTGGCCAGACGGCTGCTGGGGTAAGTATCATACTCGACTTCATTGTCGCAGTCCTTACGTTTCTATTGAATATTTGGATGATTTGCGGAAGTCTGTATTAATTCCAACTTGCACTTGTAATAGATTGTATATTAACGTTATCACGGAGTCCAAAGATCTGATTAGTGCAACGTGCTTAATGTTTTCTTGGTGTGAATACGGGTACAGTGCCAGTTGTACTCGTAATTGTGTAATGCCGGAACGTAAGCTTTTAAATCGTAGCAGACTGAAAAGTCCCCAAAAGCAATTGCAGCACGGATTTCCCGGCGCCAATGCCAAATTCAACACGTACTGGTACTCGAACAATGGGCCTTGGGGTTCGAAATTCCCATGGGTTTCGCGTCTGTCCTCCATTGTAGTCCCCTCTGGAAATCTTTCGCTCAACTCTTCCGCCACTATTTTTCGCCTATCGGAAAAGGTTAAGTTTTGATCCACGAATTCGGTTAATACAACCCTGTACAGAGGATGTTCAAACTATAGCCCACCCTCACTTCTAGACGGTTCAGGATATAACTGCAGTTTTCGCTGACCAATGCGGAATCATGGGGCAAATAGCATTCCGTAGAGAAATTCTATAGAATATTTTTAGTTTTAGAGAAATTTAATCGTCTTGATTTTTAAGTGGAACTATACTTTTCTCACCATCAATGGAATAAATCATGAAAAGAGGAATACAATGGTGTATCATATGTTGGTATTTTGATTGTAATTTGAGTATAAAATTAGGCTTTCTGACATGTTATTTTGAATTAAACGGACAATATTTCATGTAGCAGCCCTTGGTATCTCGCGTTTGGGGAAGGTCTCCTTCCGACAAGACTTGCGACGAGACTTGCGTGGAGAGGGAGACTGAGGGATGGCAGTGGGGTATAAGAGGCATAACTAGAGCAATCCATGGTCTTGGTACTGTCACACTAAAACAACAGTTTTAACTATCAGAACTAGATATTTTTCCAGGGATTCATCTGGATTTTACTTCTCTTCTACTGAAATTTTAAAAATCGATCATTCTAAAGAAAGATATAAAAATTGGTAGCGTAATGAATGATGACTATTTTTAAACTTGGCAAGAATTCAACCACCCTCGTCAATTACATTTTTAATTAAGATCACTCCTCCACGTTGCAACCATAAGACTACCGCTCCGCTGTTCGTAAATGGAACATAAAACTGTACACTACAGTTTTCCTTCGTGTATTTTAAAGTTTGCGGCAGCACGTGACGCTATGAAGCGAGACTAACAAAAATGCGCATCTGCAGTTGCGACTGCTAATGCTGATTGGAGTAAGTTTGGCAAATTTACACAGAACTGTAAAGAGAATTTCAACATTTTTAGTACTACTTTCTTTTGATACATGTTCAAATAAGACTTTTATTCACAGCAAGTAATGCTCACCTATCTATTATTTAATAAGTTAATCGAGATATTACAATGAAAATCTTTAAGCAATCATTCAGTTTCTGCCATAACACAAGAAGCTAGATTCTTCTAAGTTTAAAAATGACCTTAATTATCGTCCTTCCGCTACATTTTTTAAAAATTGTTCTTTTCGATTATGGTTGCTTAGGAATTTTTGTGGGATAAAAGTTCAATTCAGATAAACAAATGAGGAAAAAATATCTCGTTCTGATCGTTAATATTGCATGTTTGCATGCTCTTGTCAAGACCATTGCTGTAGTTACGCCTCCATCCTTCAGGGCCACCCCGCTCAGACGCCTACTTCCACGAAACAGTATCACATGTAAGGGAAAAGCATCACTGCTAAATGTTGTTTATTTACTTAAAAATCACATGCAAGTCTAATTTTATACTCAAATTACTAACTAAATACTAACATATGGTACATTGTAATCCTCTTCATGAACTATCCACCGCTGGTAAGAGAAGTATATAATTAAATTTAAAAAAAATCGAAGATTAAATTTCTCGAAAACTAAAAATATTATAGACCATTTCTCTAACGCATGTTACTTGCCCTGCGATTCCGCATTGTCGAGGAAAAACTGCATTTAAATGCTGAACCGTCTAGACGTAGTGGGGCTGGCCTATTATTGGTGGAACACGCTGTATACGATAGACTACGCCACGTGTGGACATTCCCAGAGCTGTGCTGCTTAAATACGACTGGTCCTAGAAAGAGGTCATCGCTCACTTTTATGAGATGCATTATGTGAATAATATTGTAGGTATATGTTAACTTAAATTATCAATCGATTACTTCTTTTTCAAGAAGTTTTAAATCTTAAATTGCAAATTAACCTCGCAACGAAGGCTGAAGTGAAAGCTTATTTTATAATCGTGCAGTGTTTTAATTATAACCTTTTAATCTTAGTGACACATGTCTTTTATTATTTTTCCAAGAAAATTAGCAAACCTATACTGTTTTCGCGACAGTGTGTTACAGGCGGAGAAATGCTGTCAGACGCCTGGATGTTGGTCATCGGGCAGCAATCTCAAGTAGATGTGTTGCTGTAACGGTAGATCGCGATTTGTGAAGCAACGGACTTTTCGCGTTCAATAACGCATTGGGAAGGTGGTCATAAGTTAGTTCAATACACGTGAATTTAAAAGTGAACTGTTGCATCTGATCTGAATTATACGGTGTTCGGAAGACACGGTGATCAGAAGAACACGATGATCAGAAGAACCTGCTGTTTGTCCAATGTCTTTTCAGAAATAATTCACGAATGTGCCACTCTGAAATCTAAATCTCCATACGAGTATCATGAAAACTCTTTGCCTTTTAAGCGATGCTGAAGATTAACTACTTAATGAAACTATAACGTTACTGATAGGTACCCTACAAAAAAGGCAAGGTTTTGGTCAGTTCTTTAATGTTCCTCTCATAGTAAAACTATATTGGATTGCTTTTGCTGATTGAAGAAATAGCAGTGCCTCGGAAACTAGCGGAAAACTTTGTTCGCAGGGTGCTTAAAATGTAAGCTTCATTTCAATCATTGATATTTGATAGAACTGATCTGAAGTTTTCTAAATTTTCACTTGCACTTTTTACATTTTGTGACCTTTTCCTTACTTTGTTTTCTGGTAACAGAGTCGAACATTTTGTTTGTAATGATGTGACTATTATAATACAAATTTTACGTATCTTAGTAAATTTGTAGTTCGCTGAACGAAAAAAAACAACAGAAAAATATAGCAGTCTACACAAGAGTATGGAAATGAATTGGTATCAATTATTGTTAAACGCTTGAATTTAAAACTAAATATTCGGTAGTCTTTTTAGGTCATTTTCCTTACTATCTTTCTAACAACTCTCGACAACAGTAATTACAATTAGAGTAGGCTTATGCAATAGCATTTTCGCATTTTGAAAGAGTAACAACGCTTTCTATCTGAAATGTATGAAATAATGTTTAAGGTGTAAATTAAATGGTTGGTAATTTCTTAAAGAAGACATTGGGAGATTCATTATCTTACCGGTATAAAGCATATACAATGAAACTCATTGAAAGATCGCTCGCTTCCTCATTAAACATCCACCCCATCAAAGAAACATTTTCTGGGAACGGTCACTAAAACGCCTAATATATTGCACATAATTCGCAGACCTGCCCTCTCCCCTACCACCAGTCACTCTCAATAACATTTTTCTTAATTTATCCTTTCAAGAGATCAGCTTGAGGAAAATTGTAAGAAACCCCGAATACTCAATAGTTTAAATGCAAATTGGAGTCGTCCGCGCGACATGCTGACGGAGTTTCAATTCCCGAAAGAATCTGCTGGCGGGGTGGGAGCGTGCGTGTGGATTCAGATGCAAAAAATATACCATGGTCTTTAACATAGTACCATTACTGCTCGGCGTATGGTTCAACTTTTTGAATTTACAGCCTTGATAAACGTACCTTTCTGGAAGGACATCGGACACTGTCTTCGGGACACGATATATACCCTACCTACATAAACGGGGGCGGTCGAACTGGACCACGAATTTGTCCAGTATTGTGTAGCCTTGTAATGCAAACTGCCTGACTTGATTGCACACAACGAGCTTGAGCAGCGTACTCGTAGGTTCGTAAGGTCGGCTATAGGGGCAAATTGGCCTTCCCCGTGTTGTCTGTAGCCCCAAGGATGTATCGGCGGAGCAATGCCTTGCAGGCAGGAAGTACCACCGCGAATTAACTTCGTAAATCTGGAAACGAGTATTCTTATTAAAATAATAGCGGGACATTGATTGCAGAGTTTGTGAGCTCTGCAGTCGTCAGTCATAGCAAGACATACAAATCGAAGAAAATATGTGATACGTGAAGGGATTATGAAGCTAAAATAATGAAAAAAGTATAAAAGAATTTCGTTAACAAATTAATTCTTTTATTTCATTTATGAATTGTCAATCATCTCCACAGCGCGATGTATTGTACAACAAACATGTTATTCCCAATTATCTGAAGATGAGAAAATGGCGTTGCCGTTTCAAGCAGACACATTCAGAAACGATGAGCCCTTGCATTACACGCCTCGTCAATCTCCCCTCTTGATGAATTTCCGGCGCGATGTTCACAAGACATGGAGTCCTGGTTCTTTGTTACATTGCAAACTATTGAACATTCCATGGGCGTTGTAACAAATGTAAAAGATTTTAAAAGCTGCGAACCCAGATAAGCATTTTTACGGGGAACTAGGAGGTTAGTGCAAAGTACATTTAAAATATACGCAATGAATACGCGTAGTCTGTTTGGCTCGTTTGTTTTTCCAAGAGCATTTAATTTTTAGATAACATGAGGGATTTATCTCAAAATGGCCTTGTCTCTTACTCCTAAAGAATATAGTCCAATAAAGGACATGGAGGCTATTTACACAATAGTTTATCGAACAAATATTCAAAATGTTGAGTCAGAAATAGAAAATATTAATATTTACCCGAGACAGTTTTCTGTCAGCTGTTTGTCATTCTACGCATTCTGTCAGCTGCACAGCTGCATTTCTGAGATCCTTCTCTCTGTGTAATCTCTGTACTTTTGTTTTAGTCACTATCAAAGAAAAAAATGAAGTTGTTTTATAGGTAGGACCTGAAATATTCTATTACGTCAATGCATATGCATCGCTTTTATAACTGTTAAGTTATTTGAAATTTGTATTAAGTAATTTAAGTAGAAAATCATTTCTTTCGCATTAAGAGTAGGTTTTCATTGAAATTATTAAGAAATGAAGTTATTAGAATAAAAAAATATATATTTCGAGAAAGTATGGCGCAGGGCCGCAGAGGCCCTCCATATGCGTAATGTACTTGCGTATGCAAACACCAGGTCTCACCATCCGGCTGGGGAAAATCACCACCTCACGAGGAAAACATGAACTACACTCACAGAACCAATTATCTTAGCAGTTGACGCGTCTGCAATCACTAAATCAGTCTGTAACCATATTAACTTAAATAACAAAATAATTATTTCGTTTCCTTTCGCCCGCGCTTACAAACCTTGATCTTCTGCGCCAGTATAATGCATTGCCATCATTATAGCGCAATAGTGGCCGCAGCCAGCCGCAATGAAATCCGGCAACTCTTGGGGCCGAGTGTCTGACTAGGGCCCTCGCTCCCTAGCAGACAAGCTTAGTGAACTATTTTACATCAAAAACTCTGTGACGTGCTACAGGGAGAAGTGAAGCCTGTGCAAGTTTTCATAATTCTGTGATCACTACCATCAAACTATAAAGAAAACTAACTACTGTAGAGAAAGAGCGGTGAATTTAAATGCTAAAACACTTATGATTTAACAAAGAAAACAAATGGGTAGAAATTAGTCGAGATGACTACACAGAGAAATTGATATAACAATCATTTTTTAGTAGACGAACAGTCATCACTATAATAAATGTTAATGAAAAATACGTATACCACATCAGTGGCAAAGTCAATTGAAACATTCCTATAGCACAAGTCAATGGCGCAATATCTCATTGTTCAGAAGGAAGGCAGTACCCACCCGCCTGAGGAATCCTTCTTTTTGGGAAGAAAGATCAACTTGATCGTTGCCCGATTGGTTGTCTACCTGTAAGATATCAAACGATACACCATTATTGTTGCCGATTGTTGTTTTGCCTCGGTTTGCATGCCTTGCAAACTCTACTTGTATCCTTCATCACCACTCACGGAATGCGAATGTTCATCTAAATGATGCTCTGGCTTCGAGCATTGGAAGCATTTTCTCGGACCGATATCGCCTTCTGTGCATGAAGGGGATGTTCCTATATACTCTAGAGAAGGTATGGGTTGTATTTCTGTCTGATGGACATAAATTTCTGAAACAATTACCAGTAATTGCGGACAAAGGAACTTATAATTTTATTTCATCTAATATGTGCATATCATTATTTAAATGGGCTGATATACTGGAATAATTAAAAACAATTAAACAATATTGTTACTTTGGTAATATTTATTTACATATTCGTGTTAAATTACAAGGAATGAACATAATTTCTGTTTGATTACAAATTTATTTCTTTAAATACACAATATATATACCTCCATTTTCATTTATTGAACTGCCATCCAGCTTTTGTGTCAGCGGCATCAATAATTTTCATTTTCCCCTGTGATTGTTCGTTTTTGAACAAATGAATTTACTCGAACAAACATTTTCAATTGGTTTTTAATAAAAATATTCTATTACAAGATAAAACCGCCATTTTTTAGCCAACACGATTTGCCAACTAATCATTGATTGAATTTTCATCTTTGTAAAAAATGAAAACTTGTGCATTTTTTCTGTATTTCGGAAAAAAAATGAATCCCACGTCGCCAAACCTTCAAATGCGCTGGCAACGTCGAGGAACACTCCACCTGTGCAATGACCCCCACGAAAGCCAAACTGCTGCTTATTTATGAATGACTTTTGTTTCAAAATTCATAAAAATGATACCGATTTCGATCATTGGAAGCATTTTCTCGGACCGTTGTCGCCTTGTGGGCATGCAGAGCATGTTCCTATAGACTCCAGAGAAGGTATGGGTTGTAGTTCAGTCTGATGTACGTAAATTTCTGAAACGATTGCCATTAATTGCGGATAAAGGAAGTTGTAATTGTATTTCATCAGTTTGCATCTCATTATATACATGTATAAGGGCTGATTTATTGAAATGCTTAAAAACAATTAAGTAAAATTGTTACTTAAGGTAACTTTTCTTTAGACATTCTTATATAATGAACCTAATTCACAATATATACCTCCATTTCCATTTATTGAACTGCTTTCCAACTGTTGTTAGCTGAATCAATAATTTTAATTTTCCCCTTGTGATAGCTCATATGTTTTTGAACAAATCGGAGAAAAATTTCGAATTTATTTTTTTGATAAAAATATTATATTGCAATATAAAAAAAAAGCCATTTTTTCGCCAACATTATTTGCCAACAAATCATTGAATGAATATTTATTTTTGTAAAATATGACAACTTGTACCTTTTCTATGTTTTCAAAAAATTGAATTCCACGTCGCCATACCTTGTCAAAGGCGCTGGCAACGTTGAAGAACACTCCACCTGTGCTGTGACCCGCACGAAACCGACTGCTCCTTATTTATGAGTGAATTTTCTGAAACCTAACTTAGAATTGCTTTGAATGAGTTTTTAACATAGTTTTCCGAGCGTGTTTAGAAGGCTTATACGACTGTCTCGGGCCTGTACGACTCGGGCCATTTCGAGTTTTACTCAGCTTGCGAGCGGTTCCCCTATTCCAGCCGGAACGGTAACCTGATTGTTGATCGTTTAGAAGTGATTTTTTTTTTCGAAGATACTGTTCAGTTTGCTTCCGGACGACTTTTTAGAGTACTTTGGAGATAGTTGGGAGGATGCTAATTGGACGGTATTCAATAGGGTTTTTGGTTAATGCTGTCTTGTCAATAGGATGCATGAGCGCAGTCTTCCAGGATAAGGGATATTGCCCGCTCATTAGTGAGAATTTTACTATTTCGGTGATGATGGGGTATGTCAAATCTAGGCTCTATTTTAGCAGTTTGAAATTTATACCATTGGAACCTGAAGCTTTTGATTTGAGACTTTGAAAGATTTTGATTATATCCTGATGTTCAACGGACGAAAAGGAAAAAAAAATATCGTTGGATTTTATTTCTGAGTTTTGGAGAAACGAAAGATATTGCCTTTTCAAGTTACTGCCAAATGAAGGAACGTTATTTATGAAACTATGATTTAGTGATTCTAAGGGTATATTGGTTGGGGAGGACCTTTGCCTATTCCTAGATTTTTACGATTTTTCCAAATCGTTCTCGAGTCGCTCTTTATGCCGAAGATGGTGTGGTATATAATTTCGAATATCCTCAGTTAACCCCCAGTTTATTCCCAGGAACTGGAAATTGTCCGCGTCTTCGAACTTTGTTTGCATTAGACACTATAATATTATCGATCCATGTTTGTGTTCTTTGAGTGGTGTGTTGGTGCTAGAGGTAAAATTTCGAGGCATATGCTGTGAAAAAACCGCGTAAAATGCTCTGCAGAGGGAGAGGGTTTCAATAAGTTATGATTAAAGTCACTCATTACAATAACCTGTTCATAAGAATTTATCGCAGATGCACAGTGTTTCGTCCAGCATATCTATGCTGCCTGTCTTAGGAGGTAAATATGACAGCCAAGATACTTTTTTCCCTGAAAGTCCAACTTCGATAAAAAGATATTCGTTATGCAGGCAATCAGTATTTGTTGAAGATGGTACAGGTTTATGCCTAAGATCCTCGCGAATGTATATACCGACGCCTCCTCCGTGACGCTGGCCTTCCGATCAGCTCTTATTAGGCGGTACCCTGACATTGCTACTAGCGCAGAATTGAGAGAATGCTTCAACCAGGTTTCGCTTATGAGAAGTGCATGAAAACGGTGTTTAGATATTTCCGTTACTTCGTCGAAATGGCAGGGCAGAGACTGGGCATTTATTAAGTGTGCAACGTGCAGACAGAGGCCGCGGCGCTTTGCAGCGCAGTTCCGTGTGGCCGCAGTAGTGCAATGCCGCCACACTTCCCTGCTGTGTAGCCAACCCTATCCTTTCGGACATCTATGGCTGATCTGTAAAAAGAGAAAAAGAACATGGTCAGGAAAGACAATAGCCGTTCGGCGCGCTTTTGGCGTTGTTTACCGCAATTTTCGTGCAATTATTGGCGTCTCGCCTATTGTAGCATATCTCTCGGGCGCTTGTACGTGGCCGTGGGATCCGGCTCGTACAAAGATAAATTTATTATGTAATTATTTGATGCATTTATTTTTGAAAATAAATTTTTGGCTAAGTTTTTAAAGTGCTCTTCGAGGAGCGGTAGTTTTAATGCAGCGTGTAAATCTGCGATACTAATAAACATTGGCGCGCACAGTATTCTACGGAGGCATGCATTTTGAACTATTTGCAACTTATTTAAGTGCGCATGCGCCGCTATTCCCCAACTTGGGCAGGCGTAGTCCATAATGGGCCTAATCATGGCTTTATATAAAAGCAGAGCATTCGCTGTGGACAGTTTGCTTCGCTTATGTAATAAGCTTCGCAACATGCCCAGGCGTTGCCAGGCTTTGCTAGAGACCGCGTCCGCGTGCTCGCGGAAAGTTAGAGCGTGATGCCGAGGTACTTTGTGCTGGCGCGCCATTCAATGTTTGAATTGCATAGCGCGAGCGGCCGCGGCTGGTCGTATTTGTATCTGCGTGTGAAGAGCACTGCCGTGCTGTTTTTCACGTTGACTTGGATACGCCAGCGCTGCAGCCACTCCTGGATCTGAAACAAATGTGCATCCAAATATTTAACAAGCAGATCGATTCTTTTGAACGTGGCAATTACTGCCGTGTCGTCTGCGTACATGGCGAGCTCGGTTTGGATCGAGGTAGGCATGTCGCGCACATACAGGCAGTAGAGCACAGGGGAGATGATGCTCCCCTGAGGCACGCCCGCCCGTATGCGGCGGGTAGTAGATTTCGCGTGCAGAACCGTCACTTGGAACGATCTGTTAGAGAGGAAGGTGTACTAGGCGTACAATATAGGAGGGGAAGTTCGCTTCGATGAGTTTGGCGAGGAGGCCGTCGTGCCAGACCTTATCAAAGGCGCTGGCGACGTCCAGGGAAACTCCGCCAGTGAATCGCCGCTCGTTAAAGTTGCGCCGAATTCTGTCTACTATGCGCACTAGCTGATGGGTGGTGCTGTGGTGCGCCCTAAAACCAAATTGCTCATTATTAATTAGGCCGTGCTTTTCGGTAAGTTTTAAAATTCTCTTAGGGATAATTTTCTCGAGGAGTTTGCCGAGCGTGTTAAGAAGACTGATTGGTCTGTACGACTGCGGCAAACTCTTATTCTTTCCGGGTTTTGGAAAGTTTAGCACGTGGGCGTGTTTCCATTGCGCCGGAAATAGCTGAAAGATGAAAATTGCGTTAAACAAGCACACAATATAGTTTATGGCACTTTGCGGGAGCCTTTCCAGTACTTCGTTTCTGATCCCGTCCGGTCCCGGAGCTTTTCCGCTCCGTAGTGCTGCGATGGCGTCGGCTACTTCGGCGACGTCCGTTAGCTCCGGCTCGTCGGCGGGGGCGTGCAGGGCCGCTGCGACGGTGCAATGCACGCTCTCGGCGTGCTCCGCAGGCGGCTGCTCCTCAACCGGCTGGAATTGCGATTCGAGGGAGTCAGCGAAAAGCTCCGCTTTCTCCTCGTTCGCCTCCACGTTGTCGCCGTTCGCGTTGCGCTGCGGCGGGACTGAAACAGAAGATTTTGTTAAGGCTCGCGTTAATTGCCATAGCGAACTATCCTCCGGCTTTAGCTTTTTCAGTAGGTTTCCCCACTTCGAGTTTCTGTATTCAGTTAAGGCGTCGTCTACACGCCGCCGTAACTGATTCAGAGCCAGCTTGTCGGCCGGGTGTCGCGTGCGCTGCCATTCCCGTCGCGCCATGTTTTTGCGCTGGATCAGCGCGATTATCCTAGGGGGCAGCTCCGCGACTCGCTGCTTGTTTCGCCCGGCGAAGACGGCCGCATTCAGGCTATCTGTGATTGCCTCCGCAAGCTGCTTTGCCCCTGGCTCGATCTGCTGCGGGTCTGAGATGGGCTGTGCTTCCGGGAGACGTTTCTCCAGTTCCTTCTGAAACAAAGGCCAATTAGTGCGTTTGCGGGCGGGTGGAAGCGCAAGGGAAGTTTGTAGATCGCTGCGCCCTATTTCGGCAATGACTGGGAGGTGGTCAGAGGAGAGCTCGCAGGCTGTGGTGAGGTGAATAGGGGCGCCAAGATCGCGGATGACGGCGATGTCCAAGACGTCCGGCCGTCCCGCGTTGGCGGGGAAGTGCGTGGGTTGCATCGGGCCTATCACCTCGTAGCCGTGCGTTTCCGCGTAGTTTTTCAGCTGTCGGCCACGAGGCGAGGTGATGCGGGAATTCCAAGACGGGTGTTTCGCGTTGAAATCACACGCCAGGAGGGTAGGAATGAGGGCGAGCGGCTCCAGAAGAGCGTCGATATCGCTCTGTTCTAGAGTCGCACTTTTCGCCGGTGGGAGGTAGGCCGAGATGATGCGCAGCGGGCGCTTCTTCGTCCGGACCGCAACCGCCGTGGCCTCGATGTACTGAACGGCGGCAAAGCTAATTCGTGATGCGCGATGTCGCGCCGCACTAAAACTGCCGTTCCGCCGCCCGGGTTTGCATTCGGGAGCCGTGCTGATCTGTCTGACCTGTAACAAACGTAGCCAGGGAGAGAGAAACGATGCTTAGGTTGAAGGTGAGTTTCGCCTAGCATCAGAATTGCTAAGTGGTGCTTTGGGGCGAATGCGGCTAGCTCCGCCTGTTTGTTCCTGCTTACGATACCGTTGCAGTTCCATAAGGCGAGCGAGAGGCGAGCTGGAGCTGCTATAAGAGAATTGGAATTTTTATTATTATTGATGGCCGTGGCAGCCATCACGGGGCGGAGGAGGCGGGGGCGGAAACGGCCGCTCCCTCGATCGCTGCGCCAGACTGATCCGCGCGGTCGTGTGCGTGCCGGAGCAGCAGCCCCATGACCACCTGCAGCATCAGCCTCGGCCAGTCGCTCGGGGAACGGCCGGTGATGGTGCGGGTGATAGCGCGGATGGTCATGATAGGATCCGTTATTAAGGGCGAGGTCTTCGGCAACATCGTGCATGAACCTCGTCTGCTCTTCCAATGTGTAGGAAGGCGGGAAGTTCATCTCTTCCTCTCTTCTGTTCCCACGTCGTCTCGCGGGCGGCCGTTCCGAAGATGGCGAAGGAGGCCCTTGTTGCGTGGGTTTGGGGGCGGCGGGTGGAGAGGCGGGGGCGTCGTCGGCCACGATGCGCGCGTACGTGCGCAGCTGGCGGCGTGGGCCGCGGCGGCGGCGCGCGCGGCGCGGCGTGCGCTGCGGGAGCGGCTGCGGCGGCGGCGATGGGCTGCGGCGGCGCGGCGCCGCTCTCTCCCGTGAGGGCGAGCGGGTCGACGCCGTCTCGGCGCTTGAGGCGCGGCGGCGCTCGATGTAGGCCCGGCGGGCCCGATCCTGCTGGCGGCGCTCCTCTCTGCGTCTCTGCGCCTCGTTGCCCCTGAAACAGCGGCGCTGGTACTCGGGGCAGCCCTTGTACCTACCGCCGTGGTGGTCTGCGCTACAGTTGGCGCAGCGCCGCGACTCCACGGGCGGGTTGTCCCCGAGGGGGCAGGCCGCCGTGTCGTGCGCAGTGCCGCTGCACGTGACCGAAGTCAAGGCAGTTCCGGCACTAAATGGGTCCTCTCGGCGGCCGATACCGCTCCACCGAGATTCGCGGTCCCTGAAGCTCTCGCAGCGCGAAGATTCTGCGCTGGTCCGGCTCGTCCGGCAGCGTCACGAGGACAAGCGGGATGGGTCGTCCTCTTCTCCCGTGTTTACGGCTTGTCAGCCGCTCTGCTTTCTCCGCCTGAAAATTAAGCGGAGACGCCCGAGGGCGGTGATTAGAGCTGGCGAGTCTGTTGAAAGCGGAACGCCGCGGATAATTACCCGCAGCTTCCGCGCATTACCGATGGAATATGTATGATATTCCATCGTTCTATCCCTCAGCAGGGCAACGGAGGCCGTGTAGTCCTCCATCGTGGCTGTACGGAGGCGTACGTCTTCTCCGGTCGCTTCCGCAGCGACCGGTTCCCCGCAAACACCCCGCAGCGCCTCCAGGAGGGAGAACGTCTCCGCTCCCGAACACGTGGATAGGGGGTAGGCGTCGTTGGCGGCGGACGAGCGTGAAACAGTCTTCGTCCTCTTCTTGGCTTGCTGCGGCGGCGTCCGGCGTCGAAGCCGGTGGTCCGCTCCTCGCGGCGGTGGCTGCCGTCGGCGGCGATGCGGCCGCCGATCGTTGGGGTGCGGAAGGACCGCTCCCATTGCTCGACCTGTGGGCTGAAGAAACAACGCGCAGGTTGTTACAAATGCGCTCCGTAGACGGGGTAGCCATGCGCAAGCGCTTCGGCGACCCCGCGTGGCGACGTGTCCCGTGCCCGCGGCTGCCGCTTTCGCCCTCCGGCGGAGTTTGAAATGCGGCGCCCGGTGACGCAGCGCTCGACATCGTTTTTTGGCCCGAGGGCCTCGCTCGGCTTCGCTGGTTTGGTCTTAAGTGCTAAAAAGGACAGTTGTTCCCTCGCTGTCCGGAGCTCTTCTCAGGAGCGTCCGTCCTCTCCCAATCCAATCCAATAAGTCTTCGCAGAGAGAGGGAGCGAGGATTTGGCTTATTTATAGTGCCAGACGCTTGGACGGTCGGGGCGAAGGTCCGGCCACCCACAGGTAACATGTTTACAGGATGTGAAAGTAGGTAGCATTTAGAGAGGATTTGCAGAGGTAATGTTCGGAGAAGGGAAGGAGAGTTCTCGGAAAAAATCAGAATGTGGTTGTCAGGGAGGTGTAGAGTGGGGGTGGAAGGGTGGGGACGCTCCTACGCTAAAGATGAAGTGCTTCTGGCTGGGCCCTGGATTGCACCCGGGCACGACCGTTACCGTTTTTAATTACGATGTTGCCATTTTCTGTCCACGCATTTCTGAGGCCAAACTTTTTGATGGCAACTTGTAGCAAAACCAGGCGCAATTTCGTGAGGTCCTCGCGAATCGTTATCCCAGTATGCTTGAGCAGCCGTTTCGAGCGGAACATTTCGTTCAGTTTCCTGTAACTGACAAATTTAACAATGATAGGTCTGTTTTTGCCAGTTACTTGACTACCTACCCGATAACTTCTATCAATATCTTGTAGGTTTAGGTTAACACTTATCTTTTTTACAACTTGTTCGATGACCAGCTTGTCAGGGTCTTCAGTTTGTTTCTTCAACGCCGAATATCTGCAAGCAGTTTCGACGTGAGTACATCTCGAGCTGGTCTGTCCTTTCTTCTGAGATTTAAGATTTGAAATTTCGCGCTCACGTTCAGCCAATTTCTTTTCTAAACATGTCACAAGATTATTATTAAAATTCATCGAATCTTCCAGTTGCTTTGCTACAGGTACAGTGAGCACAGATGCCAAAGAGCTTCAGAATGTAGGCGATGTTACTGCCTTATCCTGTGCCTGTCACTTGCGCCGCAATTTTACTTTCAAGATAACATTGGCACTAGATGCGTTCTTATTGCTCTTTGTCATCTTAAGTGAAAAAATTATACGAAAAAAATCAGATTATCAGGAAAAGGCACTAGGAGAGATGTTTTGTGGAGTAGTGGGACGAGTAGGAAACTAATAGAACAGTAGAGCTGATCTTAAAATTTAAGAATACGATTTAATTCTAGAAGACGGAGATTAATACAGCTTCACTGAACGGCAGAGTAAGGCAAAATATACTTATCTTTGTGGAAGTGTGTAAGTGTGAAAGCTGTAACGGTCACTACCTGCGAAAGAAACTACCTGATGCCTGGCGAGGAACACCAAGGAACGATAATTACACCGCGACGGTCATCGACTAACTGAATAGTTCAAGTTAATTGTATTAATTTCATTATGTTAGACCATGATCAGCAATGACTCCTACATGTATAAAAGTTTCTTCAAGTATGGTCTCACTGTTCAAACTTGTTATGTATGTACTACATATTTTGAAATACATTGAGAACAATATTTTGTTTTAAATTTCTACTACAGGCGTGTTGTCTTGATTGCTAAATGCTAAGGGGTGTCGCCTTACGTGTTTGCCAGAAGTTGTAAGAAGTAATGTGTGGTTGTTGTGGTGATGCGGAAGCCACAATGGAAGCAGAGGTTTGGGAAGGGAGACGGGCTGTGGAATCCACAATGGAAGCAGTGGATTGGGAAGACAGACAAGGTGCATGAGGAGTGGCTAAAAGGGGAGAATGAGGTTTAGGTGTGGGTGAAGGGGTGAGGGTGAGGGTGATGGAGATGGCAGATTTGTATGATTGTGTCGTGGAAGGTGGAGGTGGGAAGATGAGGGATGCCAGAAGTGCAGAAAGGTCGAGTTTTCCTTTTGTGGAAAAATGCAGACCATGGCGAGTAACATCTGTCCTGAGAATCCAAGGTCTGCAATTTTAATTAGCGTCTAGCAAGTACACACGATTTCCTTGTTTGTTTGTTGGATACAAATGTTTACTCGTGTAATGTTTGAGGGGCAGGGTCGTCATTATTACATTTTTCGTGGTAACCTCATTAATTTTTTTAAGTTTTCCTGTACATTAATTGAGGCACCTTAATCCTTGTCCGTAGTTGTGAAACCAGACTTGACTGTCAATCTTACTTGTCACATCTGCCAATTTGGCATTGGGTATAAAAACCCTAGGACCTCATGAGAAGTTTCTCTCTCAGCAGGGAGGATATGTCCCTACCGTGGCTGTACGCAAGTACAATGACTTTTGGTTTGCCTGAAAAAAGTGTTTGTTTTCTGTGTGTGCTCATATTGTTTCTTTTGTCGAGTTTTGTGAGCAACATGTTGTTTGGGAGGCGTTGTTTGGGTTGTAAAAGAAGCTGATTTTTTGTGTGTGTGGTGGATAGAGGTATAAAGAGGTTTTGAGAAGAGAAGTTGGGAGGAGGAGGAAGAAGTTGTGTGTATGGACGCCATCTGGACAGGTTGTTACAGAGTGAAGTCCAGTGGTTTGTGTGGTCATGCAAGATCTTTTAGCCTCTTGTTTTCATTCTCCAGGGTTGCAATGTATTGATGGGCTTCAAGAAGATCTTTGTTGAGTGTGGAAATGATAAACTCGTATGACTGGGTGTATATGTCGAAGTAAGGGTATGTATCTATTATCTGCTATACACGAGTGATGTTACTTCACAAATTGAATTTAGTTAAGAAATGAAGAAATATCTGCAGGTTTTCCTATAATTCTTGCTCGGTTGGGCGTTTTGTTTCGTTGCCCGTCACACACTAAGCGAAAGCTTATTTACATTTATTAAAACTAGAACAAATAGAACGTAAAGCTAATTACACTTAGTAGTTACCACTAAAGTAAATACAACCCGAAACCAGTAATAAAGCCAGAGCGCCTTGGCTCTCTCTACTTACCTGCAAAACAGAATTTGGCTGTCAACCTAGAAAGAAGCAGTGTTCAGAACTTGATGTACTTTGTTGGAAAGAGATTCCGGGCCACGGTGCCATCGAGGACATCCGGATTGAAGGCGAACTGTTCCTGACGCCCCGTTTGGCATGCCTACCTCGCGGCTGCAATGCCCACGACCCCCGCCCTCGAGTAAAGGGATTCAGAGTATGAGCGGTTTTTGCCTTCAGAACTCGAAACGTTTGGTTTTCAATCCTGTAGGAATGTGGATAATCCTTGCTCGGTTGGGCGTTTTGTTTCGTTGCCCGTCACTAAGGACAGGTGTTATCGGTCAGATTCCGATCTGGTTGGTGCAGTTTTCTCCACTTTAACTTCCCTCTGCAGCCACTATCTCGCATGTGCACTAATATCTTGTGCGAGAGATAAGATATTCGACCTGCCGCCTGCTTCTTCTACTTCTAAGGCGCTACGACCTTCTAATGCACGACTTGACCTGCTCAAATATCAATTTCCATTTTCCCTATTTAGTGTTCGATTCAATTTTCAATCTTCGTTTTCCTGGAGTCCTTAACAACTTTCCATCTATTTTTAGGCCTTTCTCTTCTTCTCGTGCTCACTGGATACCAGCTAGAGATCTCGTTCGCTATTGTCATGCGACGTCCTATGAAGGTGGCAGCCTTACACTATGCTTACGCCAATTAACTACACTTATGCCAAATAACTTTAGGTTTACACCACACCAGTACTGCCGCTTGCACCCATTCGGGGGTACTAGCGACCTTCTCTTAAGGTCCTGGCTTTTTATGGGCCGGTATATGGACTCACTCAACCATCATTCTCCGTGAGGGATTTTTTAATACCAGTACTTCTTTTTCTGATTTGAAACGTTACGCACGTGGCAGTTAGGCGGCATCCAAATGCACGCAGATAATTTGAAAGACATCAAGTAATTGTGCCTGTGCTGCTCTCCAAATAGAGAGTAGTTAGATTCTTGGTTGTAGAACATAGACCGCTCGTAAAAGCGCCTGCGTCATGCGCTCCGGCGCGACGCGGTTTCGGGCGATAACGGCCTCAGGCGCGTTCAGCACACTCGTCTGCTGGCGTCCGAATACGAACGCTCGTGGCGTGGCTGCTGCCGCTGGGCGCGTGGGTGTTCGCGTCTAGGCGAACGCGGAGGCCGCGGTGGAGGCCGCGGTGGAGGCCGCGGTGGAGGCCGCGGTGGAGGCCGCGGTGGAGGCCGCGGTGGAGGCCGCGGTGGAGGCCGCGGTGGAGGCCGCGGTGGAGGCCGCGGTGGAGGCCGCGGTGGAGGCCGCGGTGGAGGCCGCGGTGGAGGCCGCGGTGGAGGCCGCGGTGGAGGCCGCGGTGGAGGCCGCGGTGGAGGCCGCGGTGGAGGCCGCGGTGGAGGCCGCGGTGGAGGCCGCGGTGGAGGCCGCGGTGGAGGCCGCGGTGGAGGCCGCGGTGGAGGCCGCGGTGGAGGCCGCGGTGGAGGCCGCGGTGGAGGCCGCGGTGGAGGCCGCGGTGGAGGCCGCGGTGGAGGCCGCGGTGGAGGCCGCGGTGGAGGCCGCGGTGGAGGCCGCGGTGGAGGCCGCGGTGGAGGCCGCGGTGGAGGCCGCGGTGGAGGCCGCGGTGGAGGCCGCGGTGGAGGCCGCGGTGGAGGCCGCGGTGGAGGCCGCGGTGGAGGCCGCGGTGGAGGCCGCGGTGGAGGCCGCGGTGGAGGCCGCGGTGGAGGCCGCGGTGGAGGCCGCGGTGGAGGCCGCGGTGGAGGCCGCGGTGGAGGCCGCGGTGGAGGCCGCGGTGGAGGCCGCGGTGGAGGCCGCGGTGGAGGCCGCGGTGGAGGCCGCGGTGGAGGCCGCGGTGGAGGCCGCGGTGGAGGCCGCGGTGGAGGCCGCGGTGGAGGCCGCGGTGGAGGCCGCGGTGGAGGCCGCGGTGGAGGCCGCGGTGGAGGCCGCGGTGGAGGCCGCGGTGGAGGCCGCGGTGGAGGCCGCGGTGGAGGCCGCGGTGGTTGAGCTATATTGCTCCAGAAACAGCAGCGCTTGTACTCGGAGCAACCCTTGCACTTTGCGCCGTGGTCTTCGCCGAGGTAGAGTAACGAAGGTCGACACTGGAGTTTACCCCTGCGGGCACAGCGCGGCGTCGTGGGCCTCGCCACATTGCCTACAGTGCGTGTGGCACTTGCAGTTCCTCGCCAGGTGTCTCCAAACCAGGCAATTGCGGCACTGCGTGGTCCCGCGCGATGGCCGATACAAATCACGCGCACGCGGGGCCCATGAATGGCTTTCACCTCGCGGAGCGCCGGGTGACTGTCGTCCAGCGTTTCTATGATGAGGAGCACCCTGGGTCTCCGTCCCTATCGCTGGCTGGTCATACTGTCCTGCTTCTTAACCCGAAACCCAACCCGAGCCAGTGTATCGCGGAGCACTTGTAATGAAAATGAATATCCTTTTCTAAACCCGTGTTTCCCTTCGAAAATTATATTATTCTAATCTCAAATTCCACGCACGTATTCTGCTACCAAATGTTCTATTTGCTCACACACTACAAAAGTAAGACTGGCTTGGCGATAATTTCCGACAAATTGACGCGAGCCTCCTTTGAATATTAGGACCACTATAACGTCTCTCTAATCTCGAGAAATACATCAACAGTTCGTGGATATATCGGAGAGCCGCAATAGATACGATATCATAGCGTCTTCTCCTAATTTGAGAATTTTCCCTCAAATTTCGCCCGGTCATGTTAATATATTATTACTATCTTATTATTTTTGGCAATTTATTTCCTATGTGCTGTAAGGTTAGGTACAAAATGTTCGCATTCGCATAACGACGATCTTCTCTTTATTGGTACAATCTGACGCGAAAAAATAGTTAAATATTTCCTTTTTGTTTCTCGTCTACTACAGAGTTGCTACTAAAGTTTCAGAACGACGAGCTTTCCTCGCCATCCCCTTGCGTCTTCGTACGTATTTACAAAAATTACTCCAACTTTTATTTTCATCAGTAAGGATCATTTCCAAAAACCTCTTCTGTGCTAATACTTTCACCTCAAATAGTTCTCTCGATAGTTTCTTACGGTTCTCATAAAATTACTAATTTTTCTTTTTCCCTATGTTCGCCTTGCTCGCTTTTTAACTTTCGTATCCGAAAATTATAATATTCTGTATGGGGATTTCTTGTAACGAATTATACGGTACATAGAGACCCATACTTATCAATAATTTTCTTGAAATTATTCCACACTCCTTCTACAGAACGACCAATCCCGCCCATGTGGAATTATCGACTAAATACTTTCGTGAATTGGCTACAGTCAGCCTTACGGTACAAGTAAATTTTCTTATTTATTGGCCTCCTGGGGTCTTGAGGATTTGGCCTCTGCGGGTCCAGCGCTTGCCCCTCCAGCGCAATATATCCCTATAGATTAATTGTGCAATAAGAATCGTTTTTCTTGTTGCTGTTACAAGTTTATATGTTACCTATAACATAGTAAATATCATTTTTGAGTCGTTGGTTCTCACGCGTTACATATTTGTATCCGGTCAGCCCAGGTCCTGCATGTCGATAACGCGGCATAGTTGTGCCGTTTGAATGCCCGGAACACACCGTGCGTCCTATGCTCTACCCTAGACCACATTTTTTAGTACCCTTAGCAGCATTAGTCGGTTTTCAGAATCGCTGCAACTCGCCTGTAACTGTTCCTCCAGCTAATTGTTCCTTTTGTTGCAGTCTTCCAGTAATGCCCTCGTGGTCCTCAATTCTTGCTCCAGCTCCCATATTCGCTTATCGGCCCTATGCTCCCTATACGGCAGGCACCGAACGTCCAATCTTCACTGCCTCTAAACCGGCCCATCACGTTACCACGGCTGTAGTGATACCAGCAGTAACACCTATGACACCCACCACCTGTGGTCAAGAACGCAAGTTCCGTTGATATCCCGCGCACGTCATTGCTTGTGGCTGCAAACCTGTGTCGCTGGTAGGCCCTGGATATAGTTCCATGGTCGAGAGTTATGCCGAGGTACTTTGTCCTGCCATTGTTGTTCAATGTTTGACTTGCATAGCGCGAGTGGCCGCGGCTGGTCGTATTTGTATCTACGTGTGAAGACCACTACCGTGCTCTTTACCACGTTGACTATGATACGCCAGAGCTGCAGCCACTCCTGGATCTGTAACAAATGTTGATCCAAATATTTAACGAGCAGATAAGATTCTTTTGGACGTAGCAATTACTGCTGTCGTCTGCGTACATGGCGAGCTCGGTCTAGGTCGAGGTTGGCATATCGCGCACGTACAGGCAGTAGAGCACATGGGAGGTAATGCTCCCCCGAGGCCCGCCCGCCCGTATTCGGCGAGAGGTGGATTTTGCGCGCAGAGCCGTCACTTCAAACGATCTGTTTTCGAGGAAGGAGTGAAGGAGGTGCGTGATGGAGAAAGAGTCGTTAGCGGTGATGTTTGGCGAGAAGACCTTTGTGCTAAATCTTATCATGACTCTGGCTACGTCTAGGAAAGAGCAGTCTGTGAATCGCCGCTCGTTAGTTGCCCCGAATTCTAATATGCGCTCTAGTTGATGCGTTGTGTTGAGGTACGCCCTGAAACCAAATTGCTAATCATTAATTAAAGCGTGCTTTTCTGTGACATTTAATATGCTCTTAAGGAAAATTTTCGCATTTTGCCGACCGTCTTAAGGAGACTGATAGGTCTGTAGGACTGCGGCAAACTATTATTCTTTCTTGGTTTGGGAAAGTCGAGCACTTGGGCAGGTTTCCATTGCGACGGAAATAGCTGAAAAATGAAAATTGCGTTGAAAAAGAATACAATGTAATTTACGATACTTCGCAGGAGCCTTTTAAGAACGTCCTTGCTAATGCCGTCTGGTCCTGGTGCTTCTTCTGCTCCGTAGGGCACCGATGGCGTCCGCTACTTCTGCGGCGTCCCTTAGCTCCGGCTCGTCGGCGGGGGCGTGCAGGGCCGCTGCGACAGTGCACTGCACGCTTTTGGCCGTACTCCACAGGCTTATTATGAATTTTAATGGAACATAGGTATACCACAAGTCATTGGCAAAGTAAATTGAAACATTCCTATAGCACAAGTCAATGGCTCAAATTGTTCAGAAGGAAGGCAGAACCCTCGCGCCTGAGGTAGTACTTCTTTTAGGGGAGGATGTTAGATTTGATAGAGGTCAGATTCGTTGGAGACGTGTACGACATCCTACGATACACCATTATTCATGCTGATTGATGTTTTACCTACCTTGCAAACTATACGCTGGCAGTATCCTTCATCACCACTCACGGTTTCGGAACCTTCATCAAAATGATGCTCTGGCTTCGATCATTGGAAGCAGTTTCTCGGACCGATATCGCCTTGTGGGCATGGAGGGCATGTTCCTGTAGACTTCAGAGAAGGTATGGGTTGTGGTTCAGTCGGAGGGACATACATTTCTGAAACAATTAACAGTAATTGCGGATAAAGGAAGTTGTAAATTTTTCATCTAAGGATTGCATCTCATTATGTAAAAGGGCTGATTTACTGGAATGATTAAAAACAATTTAGTAGTATTTTTACTAAGAGATAAATTTTATTTAGACATTCTTATTAAATTCAATGGAATGATCATAATTCACAATATATCTTTCCATTTATTGAACTGCTATCCAACTGTTGTGGGCTGAATCAATAATTTTAATTTCCCCTTGTAATAGCTCATGTTTTTGCACAAATAAATCTACTCGGAGAAAAATTTCGAATTTATTTTTTGATAAAAATATTATTTTGCAATATAAAACCGCCATTTTTTCGCAAACGTTATTGACAAACTAATGATTGAATGAATTTTTATCTTTGTAAAATATGAAAACTTGTACCTTTCTTTCTATGTTTTGGAAAATTTGAATCCCACGTCGCCAAACCTTGTCAAAAGCGCTGGCAACGTCGGGAACACTCCGCCTGTGCAATGACCCGCACGAAAGCCAAACTGCTGGTTATTTAAGAGTGAATTTTCTGAAACATAATTTAGAATTGTTTTGAATGAGTTTTAACATAGTATTCCGAGCGTGTTTAGAATTCTTATACGACTGTATGACTCGGGCCTGTACGACTCGGGCAAATTCGGGGTTTTCCCCTGCTTGCGAGACGTTAAAGCATGTGCACGTTTTCACTGACTCGGAAAGTACTGAAACATAAATACAGCGTTAAACAGAGCGACTAAGAACTTGACTTGGCTGCAGCAGCTTCTTATGGACGCAGTTAGATATGCCGTCGGGGCCGGCAGTTTATTTTAGTTTTCATCTCTGAGAAGGCCGCTTTAACTTCTGTATCTGTAGTGAAACTGGGCTCGTCGGTGGGCGCGTGCAATGCCGCCATTACAGTTTGTTGCACTTCGACAGCGTGCTGTATTGGCGACGCCTCCTTGACCGGTTGACACTGAGAATCTAAAACGTGAGCTAAGAGTTCCGCTTTCGCCTTGTTCGATTCTGCGTTCTCTCCTGTGCTGGTCTGAAGGAGCGGAACTGTCATTGGAGTCCTGGAAAGCATGAGATTTTCTTCAGTGAACTGTCTTCTGGTTTGAGACATGATGATAATATAATAATATAATTAATATTAATATAATAATATAATTAATATTAATATAATAATATAATTAATATTAATATAATAATTTCTATTGCTTATAAACTTGCATAATGCATCAAGCAAAGTCAATCTAGATATTAATTAAAATTACAGTAAGTTTATTTCATTAACTTATAGAAATAATAAGTTTACATTATCTTTCTAAATTACATGATAAAAATATACCTAATTGATTAATATAGACAAATGCATTAATAAGTTGTTACGCATTACATTCAATTATGTAAATTGCAGTAATGATGCAAATTGTTTACTCAATGAATTACATAAATAATAGTGCAATTGCTCATAATAAACATGAAGGTGAATTACATTTTAAACTACACTAAACCTTATTAACTCACAATATTAACAATAGACTAGTAGATTATGATGCAGTGGCAAATAGCTTACAATTATAATAAGTAATTCCCTTATCGTACAGTAGCAGTTTAATTAACTTCTAACGTATTCACGTTATTGTACGAATAATGATACTAATTACATTAATTACAATAATTTTACATATAATTACATTTACATTACTAAATAGTATATTACCTTATTGGACTGAATGATGACAAAGGTACAAAGAGTGGCCACTCTTGTGGCGGTACATGGTTTTTAATTACAGAAAGTTAACACTTCAGATATTTTGTAAGGACACACACTAATAATATGACGTTTCTGTAGTGTTTTGAAGTATATATCAGTAGTTTTTTTTATTTTAACCGAGTTTATTAGAGCTGTGCAGCAATGCAGAAAGGATGTTTGTGAGTTAGTATGTATCTTGTGGTAGCCCTTGTGTCCTCTAGTATGGTGGTTATGTATCTCTTTATTGCTCAGAAAATATTGATTTCGATTATTTGTCAATAGTAGTAATTCTTTGTAATTCTTTGTAAGAGTAGTGTTCTACAACGGTGTGTAATTTTGGTGAGAAACTTTTGGTTTTCCATCCTATGGGAATGTGGCCAATCCTAGCTTCGGTGGCCGATCTGTTTCGTTGCCGGTGTTATCGGTCACATTCCCATAAAATTGGCGCAGTTTCCTGCACTTAAACTTCCCTCTTCAGCCACTATCTCACCAATCCGCTAATATCTTGACGAGAGATAAGATATTCACACTGCCACCTTCTTCTTCTACTTCTAAGGTTGTACGACCTCTTGGCCAGCTCAAATATCCTTTCCTATTTTACCTATTTGGTGCTCGATTCAGTTTTCGATCTTCATTTGCCCGAAAAATTTGACATCTTTCCATCTGTTTTTAGGCCTTTCTCTTTTTCTGGTGCTCACTGGACTCCAGCTAGAGATCTTGTTGGCTATTGTCATGCGACGTCCTATGAAGGTGACAAAGCCTTACATCATGCTTACGCCAATTAACTAAACTTATGCCAAATAACTTTAGGTTTACACCACACCATTCCTGCCGCCAGCACCACTTCAAATTCGAGGTACTAGCGACAGTCTTTTATGGTCCTGGCTTTTCATTGGCCGGTATATGGACTCAGTCAACCATCATTCTCCGTGAAGGATTTTTTAATACCAGTACTTCTTTTTCTGATTTGAAACGTTACGCACGTGGCAGTTAGGCGGCATCCAAATGCACGCAGATAATTTGAAAGACATCAAGTAATTGTGCCTGTGCTGCTCTCCAAATAGAGAGTAGTTAGATTCTTGGTTGTAGAACATAGACCGCTCGTAAAAGCGCCTGCGTCATGCGCTCCGGCGCGACGCGGTTTCGGGCGATAACTGCCTCAGGCGCGTTCAGCACACTCGTCTGCTGGCGCCCGAATACGAACGCTCCTGGCGTGGCGGCTGCCACTGGGCGCGTGGGTGTTCGCGTCTAGGCGAACGCGGAAGCCGCGAAGTTTGCGCTTCGCACTCCGCGCTTTGCGCTTCGCATTCCGCGCTTTGCGCTTCCCACTCCGCGCTTTGCGCTTCGCACTCCGCGCTTTGCGCTTCGCGCTCCGCGCTTTGCGCTTCGCGCTCCGCGCTTTGCGCTTCGCGCTCCGCGCTTTGCGCTTCGCGCTCCGCGCTTTGCGCTTCGCGCTCCGCGCTTTGCGCTTCGCGCTCCGCGCTTTGCGCTTCGCGCTCCGCGCTTTGCGCTTTGCGCTTCGCGCTCCGCGCTTTGCGCTTCGCACTCCGCGCTTTGCGCTTTGCGCTTTGCACTCCGCGCTTTGCGCTTTGCACTCCGCGCTTTGCGCTTTGCGCTTTGCACTCCGCGCTTTGCGCTTTGCGCTTCGCACTCCGCGCTTTGCGCTTTGCGCTTTGCACTCCGCGCTTTGCGCTTTGCACTCCGCGTTTGCGCTTTGCGCTTTGCGCTTCGCACTCCGCGCTTTGCGCTTTGCGCTTCGCACTCCGCGCTTTGCGCTTTGCGCTTCGCACTCCGCGCTTTGCGCTTTGCGCTTCGCACTCCGCGCTTTGCGCTTTGCGCTTCGCACTCCGCGCTTTGCGCTTTGCGCTTCGCACTCCGCGCTTTGCGCTTTGCGCTTCGCACTCCGCGCTTTGCGCTTTGCGCTTCGCACTCCGCGCTTTGCGCTTTGCGCTTCGCACTCCGCGCTTTGCGCTTTGCGCTTCGCACTCCGCGCTTTGCGCTTTGCGCTTCGCACTCCGCGCTTTGCGCTTTGCGCTTCGCACTCCGCGCTTTGCGCTTTGCGCTTCGCACTCCGCGCTTTGCGCTTTGCGCTTCGCACTCCGCGCTTTGCGCTTTGCGCTTCGCACTCCGCGCTTTGCGCTTTGCGCTTCGCACTCCGCGCTTTGCGCTTCGCACTTTGCGCTACAGAAGGTATGGGTTGTAGTTCAGTCTGATGGACAAACTTCTGAAAAAATGAAACAATAGTTACTTATGTAATATTTATTTAGCCATTCTTATTAAATGAAATGTTCATTTCATTTATTTTTATTTAACTACAAATTTATTTTATTAAATTGAAAATATATACCTCCATTTCCATTTATTGATCTGCTCTCCAACTTTCGTGTCAGCTGCATCAACAATTTTTATTTTCACCTTGTGATAGCTCGTATGTTTTTGAGCAAATAAATCTACTTGGGAAAAAAATTTCAAATTATTTGTTGGTAAAAATATTCTACTGCAAGGTAAAACCGCCATTTTGTCGCCATTTGCCAACTAATCATTGAATTAATTTTCATCTTTGTAAATTTGAAAACTAAATTTTTTTCTATGTGTGGAAAAAAATTTAATTCCACGTCGCCAAACCTTGTCAAAGGCGCTGGCCTCGATGAACTGAAACTGCCGCAAAACGGATTCGTGATGTCGCGATGGCGCCGCACTAAAACTGCTGTTCCGCCTCCCGGATTCCCGTGCGGGAGCCGTGCTGATCTGTGTTACAAACGTAGCCAGGAAGCGATGTTTAGGCTGCAGGTATGTTTCCCCAAGCATCAAAATGGAGAATGCGGCTAGCTCCGCCTGCTTGTTCCTGCATACGATACTGTTGCAGTTCCAAAAGGCGAGCGTGGAGCGAGCTGGGGCTGCCTTAAGAGAATTTTGGTTAGAGGCTGTGACAGCCATCACGGGGCGGAGGTGGTGGGGGCGGTGCTGGCCGTTCCCCCGACCGCAGAGCGAGACTGACCCGCGTGCTCCCTCGCGTGAAGGAGCAGCAGTCCCATGACTGCTTGTAGCATCAGCCTCGGCCATTCGCTTGGGGGGGGGGGGGGGAGTGACCGGTGATGGTGCGGGTAATTACACGCACTGTCTATTGCATCAAACAGAACTGTAATTTCAGAGTATACACAGCATTGCAAGTGATTAGGATTCTGGAATATGACCGGAGGAAGATGTTACGGACCAAGACACGGTTCATTTCATAAAATCAGAATGGTTAATACGAAATAAATTTCTAGTCTTCCCTTTTTTATAATTTTAAATTTGCTCATCATAAGCAATTTTTTGTATTTACTTTTCTTTTCTGCCTTCAAAACCCGCATTTGCATTTGATGCTCTTTAATGACCATTTTCATTTTTTTTTGCATTATCAACAAATTTTTGTTCATGCTCCTCTTGCGTATTTCATAATTGTACATAAAAGCAGTTTTTCTTGCTTTTCTGGGAATCGGCCTGATCTTTCGTGTTCAGGGGCACAGCCTCCACTTAAATTCTGTACTGCCTGGCAGAGCCTCTTCAACCCTCTCAATTATCTGGATTTCAATTTGCCCCTTCTGTGCCACATGAATTAAGAAGGAATGAATGAGAATGTGGAATCTATTTTCTTTACATAAAATACCTGTCGCCAACAAATCTTTACCAAAATAATACCTGAAAGGCTGTGGCATCGTCATAATCCATTGGCAGTGGATCCACTGGTGACCCCATAATCCCAAACACTATTTCCTCCACAGGATCCAAACTGAAATTTGATGGAGGTCCTCCACCAGTCTGTTTTGTCTAGTTCCTCATGGCATCTGTTCTCCTTGGTGGATAGTTTCAGACGCTTCCACAACTCTAAACAGAAATAGAAGTACGTAATATAGGACACTTAAAAGTATTAAGTATGAACTATACGTGCATAAACGTGTGCACACCTCTCAAATGCTTGAGCAATATAAATTTGCTGTACCAGAATAAGCATGATGCATGGAATAAACTGTGCATGATCAGTTTTTCCACTTTAACAATGCACTAAAACCTTATTCAGAAGTTCTCGGCTGTATTATTTTATGGTTAATGCTCACTACTCCAAGATTTGTAAAACGTATCTCATAAAACTTACCACGAATTTGCTTTTCTGTACGTGGAGCTCTCCCTGGGGTTGAACTATTGAAGTCCTGGTTTATTTTCTTCCAGGCACTTTTCATTTTTTCAAGGCATCTCCATCATAGCTCTTATCCATTATAATGGGATATTGTTGACAAATTTCTTCCAGTAATGCTCTTACTGATTTCATAACGAACCATGTTCAGCTTAACAAACACGCCACCTTTAATATTTATTCTATATTTATTCTATCTTATTAAAATCGGTCGGAACGTACCTATCGTTGTATCGGCTGAGTATAGCTATACTGCTGAGCTATACTGAGAGCAGTATAGCTCTGAAAAAGGCCACAGTAAGATGGCCGAAACGTCAGTACAATTGACCGAGGCGCGGCTCATCCCGAAAAACCAAGATTGCATTGACTCCTGCCGCGGAATCCAGTGAACCCATTATTGTCCACCTATGGCCCACCTATGGCCAACCTATAATTACAATTTTGTCATGTTTTCCGAAGGAGCTAGTCAGTTTGTGTGAGTTTTCAATTACTTGTGCCATCCTGGCACTTGGTTTGAAAACACCAGTAACAGAAAACTTGGAAGGGAATTTCTCTCACGGTGGAGAAAAGGTTCCTTCCATGGCTATCTGCTAATATAAGTACTTTATTTGAATGTGTGTGTTTTCTGTTGGTATTTTAGTATTGCCCTGTCTGTGTTTTTGGGTTTTTGAGGGTAGACACTGTGGTTGACGTAAGGATGGAATAGTTGGCATGGAGGAAAGGGGCTGGGATTGTTTAAGATGGAAAACCTGTTGCGAGTGGGGAAGTGTGATCAATCATGGGCAGTGGGACCGCGCGCATGATTAGAGCTACTTTTTCTCGTTACTTCCTTCCAGCCATCCTTTATAAACGTACCTTTTCCAGTCTACTGATCTCCCTAGTAATGTAAGCTAAGCGTTCAGACTTTAGAGGTTTGGAGTTTCGCAAGTTAGAGGATTGCCTGCTCTTTGTTAATGTTGAAAAGTGGTGGCAAGTATAGTACTGATTTATGAGTAAAATTTTACATCCACATGCACACCAGAATTATATGCACTATCGCACACTAAATACAATTTCACTGAATATCACACTAAATACACACTATTATATGCTACACTACTAAGTAAACATATAAACACAAGATTTGATTAGGTTACGATCGCTCGCGTACTACAAGCGGCCTGCATTTATTACATTTTTATAAATGGATAGACAGAAACGTTTGCTAATAATATCGCTCATGTATAATTTTATAGTAGAGAAGAAGAGACAAAACATTTTAAACACAGACTGTTGAAAGGCCAAACATTTGATAACTTATGACGGGCGACCTGAGCTAACGTACTCCATCTATCAATACGTCGCAAGCATCGCCAACTATCGATTAAAGTGCCCAGCAACGGAATTCTTTTCATGTTACAGTAATGTCGAAAATGTTAGCAAAAATCTTGACATATTATGGTGACCGATAAGACGCTTAACATGCCACGAAATATTAGTTAATATCTATGACAAGAAGTCGCTAATGTTGCAATAACATACTACAGAATATAAGTACACTAATTGCATCAGTTCTTTACATACCAAGAATATAAAAAAGATGCTGCTCTATAACGCAACTTAGTAGTTTATTGTTAGAACCATTACATATAAAAACTAAAGCCATTCTCCCAAAGTAATAAAGTTTTTAATCTCCAATATTATAGGGTGCTCGAAATTGTTATGGTGTACACTTGTGTGAATAGTAATTATTTAATGGACTGCCAATTCCCTGGAGCCATGCTGTTGCATGCCATCTGTTTCATAAGCAGATGTGCGCTGAGAGCAAGAATTCGGTCGAATCGCGCAGTATAAGTGTGTGCGGTATAACAGTCAAATATTTCGATTTGTCAAAATCGAAATTGTTCCTTTGTTTTTGTATTTTTTTCAAGTAACTAGGTATGAGACGAAACCGTACACACCTCTCATGACCTGTGATTGCATCGTGTTCTTTAAACGCAACCCTAAATGTGTGCGCGAATTGGAAGTTACAGGATAGTGTCATCTAGGGCTTGAGTGATGCTAGTGATACAGCCTACATAATCATGACACAAAGAATTGTACATAAATAATTAAAAGATAACAATACTGCACGCTCTTGCTTTACTTCCGTATATATCTCTATTTTTAATAGCACTGGTCGACAAAATTTCACTTTTTGTCTGTTAAAAGGAATATAATGGCTGTTTCTTATGGAAAATGGTGCTCAGATTTGAAATTTATACAGCATTTATTTTTAACGCGCAAAGTGTCTTTGTAATAAGCAATTAAAAATTACGCACTTAAGTTTTTGGTTTTCTTTACTTTTAGTAAAGCTGAATCATAAAGCTTTGTAAATAAATTGGACACAACCTAGTAGTTCTTTGTTAGTTTTTATATGTATTGATTCTCAAGCCATTCTCCCAAAGTAGTCGTTTTCAATCTCCAATATTATAGGGTGCTCGAAATTAATTTTATGGTGTAGTCTATTTTTCTGGTCTGTTATTTGTTGTGTAGATGGTACTCTCATTTCGTATGTGCTCGCCTATTCAGTATTTAATTTTTCTTGAAGTTGTTACAATATATACTTGTGGACAGTCACGACAAAATATCTTGTACACGACATGGGACTGTCCTCCCGAGTCGATCATGTCTTTGACTTGCTTAGCTGGTTTGAAAATAACTTTCATCTGGTACATATATGTAGAAGTATTTCTTTTTAGCCTCATAGAGATGTTTCCGTTGAACGGAACAATAACAGAATAATTAATCGGCGATGTATCTTTTTCCTTTTCATTGTTAGGCCTTTTTGAATGTTTAACCGATTGCAAACATACCTATGGAAAGGGCTGGGTAACCCGATTGAAGCAAGATCTCAAATATTTTTACTAAATTTTGATTATGAAATTACTTATTGATAATTTGATAGTTTAATAATTTGATACGACCAAGTTATAAACGGACGTAACCTTCCAAAGGTAGGAATAAGCCTGTCTGTCTCTTGTAAATTTGAGGTTGAAGGAAAGGTGTCCCAAGATTTATAGACAGACACGACTCTTCTCAATTTAGTTTTATTACATCATAGTTACAATTACTCGAATGCGCAACAGTTTCGGGGACATATTTTCCCCATCCTCAGGCTAAAAAGAAAAAAGGAAGAAAATAATAGTTTGAACGGTTAAATTACAGTATGTTACATTAGTACACTCGTCAGATTAAGTCTTATTTAGTACATTAAAAAATTATGCAAACCATAAAGGTTCGTTTTTGTCGGATAAAGATAACCAATTAATAAAATTGAGCTTAATAGTTAATACTTTGGTTAAAAACAAATATTATTACAAGATTATAAACCAGCACTTACCAAACGAGTCGGCTCATATCACACATTATCAATAAAACACCATCCAGTACAAGCTACTGGACATCTGCTTACTACTAGCATCACGGTCAGACGAAGTGTAGTGTTTAGAGGTCCTGGAAGGTATGAGCTATTGTAAGTACAGACAGGAGAGGGGGAGAGCAAAGGAGGAGAAGGGAAGAGGGAAGAAGGAAGGGGGAAGGAATTTATAAAGTGAAAAAGGGAAGGAGAGGAAACAAAATGTGGCATGAGGTGTGAAAATTGGTATGGAATATCAGAAAAACAATATAAGTTTCAGTGTAAGTCTTGCATCGGTGTAATAAAGCATCATAAATTTTGGTAAAATTATTGCTCTCAATGACAGTATTAAGTCACGAGTTTTAATCTGTAAGGTTTCAGATACCAGACGCGAATACCTCCTTGTTTCCACATCAAGAATTGTTGGATATTGGAAATCAAAAGAATGGTTACATTGGATTCGATGTTTAGAAACCGAATTGTGCCTAAAAGTAGGCTCATTCACATTCCCATTGTGTTCCTTCATTCGCACAGAAAGCTTCCTGCTGGTCTGACTTGCAAAGGTAGGTCGTACCCTTCATTGTTGTTGGATGGATGGGCTGAAAAAGCATCTTGAACTTGGTTTTTATAAACGAATTGGTAATTCTAGAACCTCTGCGGATCACAGTAGTGTCAGAAAATTAAATGAATTGTTTTCGTACGCCACCGTGAAATTTATTTTAGGATGGTATGTTGAAAGCTATTGCGGGTCTGAGAAATTATCTTTATGGACTATTGCAAAAAATCTATCGTCTATTTTCCATAGGTCTTGGCCTACACTTTCAACTTAAAGCGTGGTAACTTGTGTTATTTCTAGGTGTCATTAGTCAACTGTGAGTGCCGTAGACTTTCTCACGGGACTTGGCGGCTGTTGTTGTTCAACTGTCGCCAGCACAGTTAGATAGCTCCATCGTAATCAGCGAATTTTGTGTATAGCCGGATAGAGCTCCTCAGGGCCATCAAAGAAAGTCAGAAAGTCTCCTCTCGAAGTGATCTCCAGTAACTTCAGGGCGCTTATCATAGATTTTGGCATGGCCCCCGAGGTTCCCACTACTATCGGCAGTATTACTGCCCTATCAGCCCCGTGGAGTTGGGCTGCTAGCGGGATAGCTCGCTGGTATTTGGCCACCTTCTTCTCCAGGTTTTATGAGGTTAGACCCATCCTCGTGGCGGACGGTCACGTCGACCACGAGGACCCCTTTCTGGCTTTTTACTACCAGGTCGGGTTTGAGTCCCGCTCCTCTGGTGAGGTGGCGGCTTCGGTAGACAGTCGTGTCCTGTTTTTGGAGAAGCTTCCCTTTGATGAATTTTTTAATTTCATCGCGTCTTATTCTAGCAGGCTTGGTGAAAATGCACTGTCCCAGGACATGAATAATAGATTCCAATGCATTGTCACGTTTCCTGCAGTTAACTTTATCTTTAGGTCTATCTCTGCTGAGGGTAGTCTTGTTAGCGGCTGTGTTGGTTCTTAGATGTAAGGCCGTAATGAAGGGTCCCTGTTTGAGTAAATGATAATCCTTAAGGAAAGCATTACCATTGTATGTGACTTCTCTAATTTTTTAACCCACTTGTCGGGCCGTTTTTCCCAGAATTTCTGCCAAGTTCTTGTGGGAAATGTCTGGGTTCTTTTTCTCCAGAGCGGCCAATCTCATGATTTCCAGAAGAGAGAACTCTGCCTGCCCTGGGTACAGGGATCTTCTCGCTGCGCTGTGCCTTTGCCGTTCTTGCCCTATTGGCTTCCTCAGGGTGGGCGTGCCTTAGGTGCTGGGATAACCCTGATTTTGATGTAAAATTTGCCTTGCAGGTTCCACATAGGAAGTCCCCCTTGGGTTCCCTGGGACCCGGGCATTTGGGAAAATGTCACAACGCTGCCTGTTTCCCCTTATGTTCCTTATTGCAAGTGGAGCATACAAATACAATACACGGCAACATTCCCTTGTATCTTGGTGTCTGACCATATTATTAAGGTCAGTGGTCATATAACTGCCCACTTCTTTCCTGGCACAAAGTTCACATCTAATCACTTCAAGTGGTATAGAAATTATAAACCTTGACGGGCCTGGTTCGTGATCAGAGGCGGCCTGTTATACACGGGGTGCGCCTCCATACGCCGCCGCGTCCGAGGCTTCGATACTAGTGTCCGTTGCCAGTTGCTCGTTATGAGCACGACGGGATTTTGGGTGGCAGACCCTCAACCTCCTTCACCCTTATCGTGGGTTCGCCGATGTGGCTTTCTATCGGGCTACCTTCCCTTAGCCTGCTGCTCCCGTTTTAAGGCGCTGGAGACTCGCCTTTCGCCCATCTCTCTTAGCTACACCTCGGGACGCCCCGTGATGATTTACCAGGGGCCCCCGCGCGGATACCCATTACAGGCGGCTATTCCGGCCACGCGGCTGCGATCCCATTACAGGAGGGCTTCTCGGCATTTGTCGGTATAGGTTTACCAGCATCGCCTATCCCACCGAGACCCTGGGCGACATTCGACCCCCGAATCAACAGTACTATTTAATGTCAATCTCTCCCGAAATTTCTCCTTCCACTTCTCACAATTCTAGCCCGGATAATATATTTCACGTCCCTCCAATGGCTCCAACCCTCAATTAGCTGGTAATAAGACTGGTTACATCTCAAGATGTTCTGTAACAGAAACTTAACTTCACAATTTCATTCCATGGAATGACTAACGATCACGGTAATTCGTTCTTTCTTTTTCTTTTTTGTTGTAGGGACTTCTGTTTAATACGGAGTTTTAATATATGTATTAATTTGAAAATTTCACCCACTTCAAAATTTCATCGACCGTTTCGGAAAATCCTCATCCTGGGGAAACAACAAAGATTTTTAAGCAAAAATTATCGCATCTAGAATGAAAACAAAATAGTATAGGTCTACGAATTTGTCGCCGCGAAATAACATTAACATTTAACAAAAATAAATATTAACCTCGATCCAAAATTCGCCCTTTTCAGATAACTATTTTGCTGTTGGACCAAGTAAACTCTAAAGGCCTGCGTTAAGACGTTTTGATTCTTTTGAAACTATTTTCCATTGTGTCTTGTACCTACACTTCTTGATTTGGTCATTCTAATCAGCATGAGTAAAAAAATTAGTCTCAAAAATTATTTTCTCTTTGTGTACACTGCTGTATTTTTCATGTGGGATTCAGATGTGTGTGTATATTATTTCTAGAATTATGTGTAAAATTGGTTCATTCATCTTTTAAAATAAAATGTAATAAACCATTTAATTTTTTGTTTGACTTTTAATAATCGCTGTCGCTTCCCAAATACCTCTTTATCAAATGAAACCAAATACTTGTTCAAAGTGTCAGTCTGGTAAAAGTTCCTCCTGATCTAAAGTATCTTCGAATACTGGTATTTTCCTTTATTCCTTCATCTCTTAATTTTCTTAAAATAAGAATTGTATTAAAAAAATAAACTTGATTTGTGCAAATTACAAAGTCCATTTTTCCTCAAATGGAATGGGGGTGGTTAACAATTCGAGAAAAAAAAGTGACCCATTTTTAAGCATGGGGAATACGGGGTATTCCAACGGGTCAATCCATTTTAAATGGTACAGAATTTAATAAATTGGTCACCCCACCAACTCGAAAAAAATCCACACTTTATACACAAACTCCCTTATAGTTTGGCTGTTCAAGGCCGTTTTTATTTTAATTTTTTTTCTTTACAAATGGCGGTCATTTTTGTTTTCCGCCGGGTGCCATTTTTCGCGTTTGTAGATCTATACTCTTCTCTAAATCACTGTGCTGGATTGTTCTAGAATTTGGAGGAAAATGACATTAGATTCAGTATACTTTGGCCTACAAATATAAATATTATTTACTTGTGTGTTTCTATTTCGAAAATATTTGCACCAAATCTATTAAACGCGAATGAAATAATTTCGATTTTCAGAGAATAATTTCTCAGAGAAGGAATAGAATCACAACCGTAATTTTTTCTGTGTGTTTACACATAACAGTATAGTTTCTTCCTGTAAAGTATCAATGGTAAGCAACTTGCCGCTTGAAAATTACATCCTCTTAAAAATTGTAATGTTCAATTTTTTCACATTTTTAAGTGCGGTATCTCGGTTGGGGACAGATTAAAATCTGACAATTGCACAGGTACTAGATCGCTATGATACCAAACTTCAGCAAAAATTTCAACTTTTAGATTAAGCTTAAAGTATTTTTTTAGTTGTAAACTTACGCAAAATGAGGTTTTATTTGTACATTGGGGATAACTAGAGTAAGACAGTGTGACAGTAATAATATTATTTTGAAGCTTCTCTAAACTAAAATCTACACAGATTGAAAATATTTAATTACACATTAATAAATGTAACGTTACAATTTATTATTAATAAATGCTGTCTAATTTATAATTTTTAATAATTTTACTTTCAATCAAAATTGTTAGCAACTGAAAATAAGGTCATCTTGGTGTTAGAAGGTAAACCGGCTAATATAAAAATAGTTTATAAAAGTTAAAAAATAACTGTAGCGTTTTGTTCATTTTTTTTTCGCCTTTAAAATCACCAATTTCCTTATTTCTGAACGTTTCTTCAGAGATATGGATGGTCGCCGAGTAGTCCCTACATGCAAAATTGAGAGTTCAGAAACTATACAAGAGAACCTGAAGATACTGGGTCAGAAGGTACCTTCGAAGCTACTACAAAACTCAACCCCACACCTCTTATCTCTTTTGAGATATCAATCACCTGAGGTTCGTGCGTCCGACGGCACCAACGCGATGAGCCGAGGATCGCTTAGGCTTCTGAAGCGGATATTAGTTTTTGGCTTCATTGTTGTCTTCCTTTCCATCAAAACTAGTGGCCTTTTCTGTGTTTCTGAGACTCTTTGTACAGATGGGAGACCATTGATCAAAATGGAATGTCAGTGTTGTGTAGGGGAGTTTACTAATGAAGTTTGCCATAAAATTGTGTATGGAGTGTTTCTAAAGGACATTACGTGAATTGAATATTTTGTCGAAGAAAGTGTTTTTTTTAGGATAAACTCCAATATCACGTCTATTTATAAGTACCTCGAGAAAAACATTTCATGTGGCCAGTCTTGCTCAGATCCTTGCAAAATTCATAAACTATAACAAAAGGATTGATAGACAACTTTGGCTCATTATTACAAAAATAAAAATGTTTCGATCAGTCTCATACAAGGAAAATCGTGTCGAACATGTTGTTCGAAATTTTTTATTGAAGTAAAGTTTTCTTTAACAAATTTCCCAATCACAACACTATTGACTCAAATGTCACATTGGAACACAAAAGATGATTTGATGGTTTTAGAATTATACCCGTTTGAAGCCCACGAATTTAATACATTTTGCTCTGAAGACAAAATGCAGTAAATTTCGAAGTGGGTCATATAGGTAGTTTTAACATTACTTTTATATAAAAGAAATTTAAGTAAATTTTAAAAACTTGATAAAATATGATATCTAGTCTTTAGAGTACGCCCAAAAAGAAAAAATAACAATTGGGAATTCACTTCAAATTAAATTTAAGTTAATATTGGAGTAGTGTAGATTTTTCGCGATTCACTCTTGCTAGTCGAACTATTATTATCCTGGTATTGTTACGTCCCCCGCTACGAATAGGTACATCACATGGAACATTACAACCTCGCTATTAAACGGTACATCACCAACAATTACTGTAGAGCCTGGCTCACCTTACGATTTTGGTTTTTTGTGGTAATAAACTTGTTTTGTGTGTATTCTGAAAATGTCATTGCAATAGAAGCGTTGGAGCTGGCCTTTGTAAGGGAAGGCCTCTCGGAGACTATCCTGCCGGGCAACGGCGCGCAGTTCTAGACGAGGAAGTTCGTGAGATGTTGCAAAACCAATGAGTACAGCATATCTGCGCTGCGCCCTTCCACCCTGTCTAGTGGGGAGACAGAGGGGTTCGTCAGGACATTCAAGACGGCGATTGGTAAGGTGAGAGTTGCTGGCTCCAAGGGAACGGTACCTGCTTATTGCTGCCATCGTACAGTGCGCAGTAGGGCCGGGAAGGCAAAGAGCTGCTGCATGGGCGCCAGTCGCGGGCACTCCTCTCTTTGTTGCAGCCAGTGCACATCCAAGGTCTCATTACCAGGTGCAGAGTGAGAGAGAGTGTTCTGTGCGTGTATTCATTTCGCGGGGTGACCAGTATGGGTGCCCTGTGGGATGCACGGAAATGTGAGTTCAGAAGATAACATAAAAAGGTCATGAGACATTCGTGCAGACCGTGCTTTGAAAAAGTGCAAGTGGCCGACCGTACTCGGAGTGGGCCGGGCGAGTGGGAGTGGGGCCGGGCGAGTGGGAGTGGGGCCGGGCGAGTGGGAGTGGGGCCGGGCGAGTGGGAGTGGGGCCGGGCGAGTGGGAGTGGGGCCGGGCGAGTGGGAGTGGGGCCGGGCGAGTGGGAGTGGGGCCGGGCGAGTGGGAGTGGGGCCGGGCGAGTGGGAGTGGGGCCGGGCGAGTGGGAGTGGGGCCGGGCGAGTGGGAGTGGGGCCGGGCGAGTGGGAGTGGGGCCGGGCGAGTGGGAGTGGGGCCGGGCGAGTGGGAGTGGGGCCGGGCGAGTGGGAGTGGGGCCGGGCGAGTGTCATTCCTTTGCAGATCAACAGCCGGAGGAAGCAGCCCGGAGGCGAGAGCGGGTCGTCTGCGGAGGCCCGAGCGCCGGGGGTTACACATGAGCGGCCCGCGCAGCAGCTGCTTCGGAGGTTGCGTCGCAGGGTGTGCTTTGTCATGTACGCGTCGCATGTGGGTGCGGGGGCGGTACAACAGCAGCTGCGCACACCGCCACTCGCACCCTCGGCAGCGCCACGTCACCGAGCAAGGAGCGCCGAAGGACGTCAGGGGTCGTGGTTGGGGGTGGTGTGCTGTTCCCCCTCCCGTCCCCTCTACCTCCAGGATCGAGGGCTGCTGGGGAGGGTGGCCAAGGGGGCCGCCGCCTCGAATTTGGACGTGCTCTTGCGAACTGTAGACTATTAGGATGAGAGTGTGATTGACCCTTGCTACTAGAACTTAATTTCTCCTGTCATTGTTACGACCCCCCACATAACGTGGAATATTGCAACATCGCTATTAAACGGTACATCTCCTAGAATTATTGTACAACCTGGCAGGCTTGACAGGATTTTGATTTTTTGTTGTAATAAACTTGTTTTCTGTGAGTGATGAGTTTATTGCCCTTTTCCCAGTCACATCAGCCAATGGTAATAATACGAAACGTTTCTCCAAATTTCAAGACTGGATCCCAACATGTTTATTCTGAACGGGAATGCGTCCTTGCGGACTCTGAGGAGCAATTGAAAGCCATTATGTACTAAACGACAGAAAAATGTAGTTAAGAGATTCTGGTAGATCTCCCAAGACGGCCTCTAAATCTCCGACACAGTTTACTAAAATCGTGCTGCTGACCGCACATACCACACTGCTGTAATAGTCTGGCAGGACATGCTAGTTTTGGTGATGAACCCGCATCTTCCTTTATCAATTTCCCTTTAGATACAATTCCGCTTGCACTGTCTGGGCACGGAACAAGTACAGAGGCTGTTGTCAGCTGCATCGACGCGTGTAGATGCCTGCGCACACGAATCACTGAACGCGCGTCGTAGATTAGCACTGGATCTTAGGCGAGACGGCACACTAGTGCTCTGGGCGACGTGCGTTTTCAATGCGCGCCGCCTAGCAGGCGCGCGCTTTGTAAGGTACAAAACCCGTATTATTACTCGACAGTATTTTTATGTAATTGCAATTTTGTGAACGGTAAATAGAAAAAAAATTGGCGACACTTATCAAATTTTTTCGTTACATATTTAATACTATGTTACATAATTTGCCATTTTCACTTTTTTTTGTCAATTTTCAATTTATTTTTTTATAAAAACAAGTATTGTTAAAAATCGCCCCTTTTTTCTATATTATTGGTAAAATCTAGGTGTGAAAAGTATCATTGACGCCTCGTTTGTGACCTTTAACCGTTATTTCGAGAAAAATTGGCGATCGCCGACGCCTTCGATGAGACTGTTGCATGTGTGGCGTCATATCTGTCGCCAGTACAAACTTACCAAATATCAGCCATGTGGACAGCGCTGGCGGAAGAGACGCTGGGCTGCACAAAGGCTAGGGAGCGGAAGGGAAGGGGTGCCGTGTCGTGGGTGCATACTTGGAAACCCCGGAGGCGGCGGAAACGCGTCGGTGACACAGCGGGTGACGCAGTTCGTCAGCCTGCCCTGAAGGTATATAAACGGGCCCCGACCTAGCTCGTTCTTCCGTTCTTCTGATTCTTATAATTTGGGCGCGTCGGTAGGGAGTCGTGTGGGTTGTGCGCGGCGTTGCATTTTAATGCATAGGCTACCGAGGCGGGGAACCGAAGCCGGCGTGCTACGTCGAGACGGTAGGTGCGGCATACTCGCTGGTATGCTCGCGTAAGGTACTGGTGCATCACACCGAATATGGTAATTAATTATCGGACCAGCGGTGGTGGTAACCAGGGAAAGTTCCTTCTTGTAACGGTCAAATTTATTTGTAAATATTGTATATAGTATTATGGTGTCGGAGTATTTTTATTTCTAATAAATACTAAATATTTACAAGCCGTTCACGTCTGTAATTTATTGCCCCGGCAAAGACGCCACACATGCAATGACTCTTTACTGGTCGTAGATATCGCCAGTTTGTAGGATGGTTTCTATTGCGTCTAGTTGGCTGCTAAACACTTTTTTGGATAACAATAAATGAATCTTTAATTACTATCGGGAAGGTTGTATGATTTCAACCCTTGGTGGTTGTTTGTGATATGCTTTGATGGTTTAGATTCTTATAAATACTATTTACGCTTTCTATGTACGCTGTGCGTAGAGTGCATATGTGTGCAGAGCGACGAGGTTTATTTGCATAGTACTATTGCAAGTACTACTTATGGTTGCTTGATACCAAATGAAGACAGTTTCCTATGCGTGTAGTGAAAACATTCATTAAACGTTTTGTCGAGGTCTAAAAGTGCTAACCTAATTGTGGAGGGATGTGGGTGTACATTAAAGAATGGAAGATGAGTCTTGATATATTTGGTTTGTTTTACCTGTACCAGTATTTTCGGTATCAGAAGTGACGTGGTGAAACTTTCAAGTCAGCGAGTTCAGTCACGTAGCTTTCCCAAGGGTAAAAACCCTTTCTAATATTTTTTGTGACTATCACGAAAAGCAAATAGCTAACAGTCAAATAATATTGAATAATTACTTCAAATATTTTCAAGGAAGTGTTTTTAAAATTGTTCTAAGAAATCCCTCAATACGAATAAATCTTTATTGAAAATTTCTTTTAAACATCAATTGCATTATTTTTAATTTTTGATATTGTGTTAGCACATTGGATGATACCATTATACGTTTTTTTTAATACGTTTCGTTAAGAACTTGATATCTTAGAATAGGAGGATAGGGATGAGTGTGGAATTTAACATGAGTTTTCGCAAGGGTACGAGGAGGTAGTAGGGAAAACTTGTGCTAAGGCATAACACATAGAACAAACTTTTAAAATTAACGGAAGTAAAATAGTTTGGAAGAAATGAACAACAAAAATCAAACCGCGCTAGCCTACAATACTACATGAATGAATTTGAAAAAGCAACTGTGTTAAAAATTATAGAAAGGCGCAAGTCACTCGGTATCTGTCAACGATCACAATTCAGACGCAAGATTTAAATGTTGACGGTATCTGGAATTCTGTAAATCAATGCCCAGCTGTAAACTCATGTGTCGGTTCGCTAAGATGTTCAACTCGTTAACATCAATTTGAGAAACATTCCTATGCACCGGAGTGAAGTCTAAGCCTACTGAATTGTTTCTAATGGTAACAATTGATATTCACTACTCAAAAGTGACGAAAATTGTTTTATTTTTTGGCTCGGAATTGATTTTCTTGAATTTTTTTGTGCAAGAACGCAGAAAATATTGCAATACTTTTTAGTACAGAAATCATTTTTCAATTTTCGCACCTCACCAAGCTGGCGCCCTTCCCCTCCAAAACCCTCTGTTCCTCATAAATCCAGGAGAGTTAAATAATAGTAGAGTAAAGAGTATGGTTGTACTTGCCCGAACTTGTATTTTGGCATGGGAAACTTTACTTGGCTTCCTCAAGAATAAAAACCTTTCCTAATATTTTTGTGACAATCAAGGAAAGCGAAAAGCTTACTGTCAAGGAAGATTGAATAATTTCTTCAAATGATGTTTTTAAGAAAGTGTGAATTGTTTGAAGTACATATCTATTTACTACTGCAAAAATATTTTTTAGGAAATTTGTTTACATCAATTGCATTGTTTTTAATTTTGATATTCTCTAAGTACGAACATTTATACTTTTTAAAACAAATAAATTTTCCTTCTTAATGTAAAGGATAGGGAAAGGGTGGGCATTAATGTACGAGAATTCACGTGTACAGTAATATGTTATCTGGTTATTAAGCAAATAAGAAATCCTTAATAAAATTAGAATACCAATAAAACATAAATCAGTAGTAAATTAAGAATCATTGAAAATTAATAAAACAATAAAAATAATTTCCTTAAAATGACAAAATACAGACCGAGAAAATTCTTAAAGTTACCACCATTTGCCAAGAGACAGGCGTTGACTCTTTCTAGTGTAGTGGCTGCAGTATGTTGAAGACTAACAATGACAAGTGCTTTTTTTTTTCAACTAAAATTAGCCACATTCTCTCTCTTGCTCTCTCTCTCTCTCTGTCTGTCTCTCTGTCTCTCTCTGTCTCTCTCTGTCTCTCTCTGTCTCTCTCTGTCTCTCTGTCTCTCTCTGTCTCTCTCTGTCTCTCTCTCGCTGTCTCTCTCTCTCGCTGTCTCTCTCTCGCTGTCTCTCTCTCTCGCTGTCTCTCTCTCTCGCCGTCTCTCTCTCTCGCTCTCTCTCTCTCGCTGTCTCTCTCTCTCGCTGCCTCTCTCTCTCGCTGTCTCTCTCTCTCGCTGTCTCTCTCTCTCGCTGTCTCTCTTTCTCGCTGTCTCTCTCTCGCTGTCTCTCTCTCGCTGTCTCTCTCTCGCTGTCTCTCTCTCTCGCTGTCTCTCTCTCTCGCTGTCTCTCTCTCTCGCTGTCTCTCTCTCTCGCTGTCTCTCTCTCGCTGTCTCTCTCTCTCGCTGTCTCTCTCTCTCGCTGTCTCTCTCTCTCGCTGTCTCTCTCTCTCGCTGTCTCTCTCTCTCGCTGTCTCTCTCTCTCGCTGTCTCTCTCTCTCGCTGTCTCTCTCTCTCGCTGTCTCTCTCTCGCTGTCTCTCTCTCTCGCTGTCTCTCTCTCTCGCTGTCTCTCTCTCTCGCTGTCTCTCTCTCTCGCTGTCTCTCTCTCTCGCTGTCTCTCTCTCTCGCTGTCTCTCTCTCTCGCTGTCTCTCTCTCTCGCTGTCTCTCTCTCTCGCTGTCTCTCTCTCTCGCTGTCTCTCTCTCTCGCTGTCTCTCTCTCTCGCTGTCTCTCTCTCTCGCTGTCTCTCTCTCTCGCTGTCTCTCTCTCTCGCTGTCTCTCTGTCTCTCTCTGTCTCTCTCTCTGTCTCTCTCTCTGTCTCTCTCTCTCTGTCTCTCTCTCTGTCTCTCTGTCTCTCTCTGTCTCTCTCTGTCTCTCTCTGTCTCTCTCTGTCTCTCTCTGTCTCTCTCTGTCTCTCTCTGTCTCTCTCTGTCTCTCTCTGTCTCTCTCTGTCTCTCTCTGTCTCTCTCTGTCTCTCTCTCTGTCTCTCTCTGTCTCTCTCTCTGTCTCTCTCTGTCTCTCTCTCTGTCTCTCTCTCTGTCTCTCTCTGTCTCTGTCTCTCTCTGTCTCTCTCTCTGTCTCTGTCTCTCTCTGTCTCTCTCTGTCTCTCTCTGTCTCTCTCTCTGTCTCTCTCTGTCTCTGTCTCTCTCTGTCTCTCTCTCTGTCTCTGTCTCTCTCTGTCTCTCTCTCTGTCTCTGTCTCTCTCTGTCTCTCTCTGTCTCTCTCTGTCTCTCTCTGTCTCTCTCTGTCTCTCTCTGTCTCTCTCTGTCTCTCTCTCTGTCTCTCTGTCTCTCTCTGTCTCTCTCTCTGTCTCTCTCTGTCTCTCTCTCTGTCTCTCTCTCTGTCTCTCTCTGTCTCTCTCTCTGTCTCTCTCTCTGTCTCTCTCTCTGTCTCTCTCTCTGTCTCTCTCTCTGTCTCTCTCTCTGTCTCTCTCTGTCTCTCTCTGTCTCTCTCTCTGTCTCTCTCTCTGTCTCTCTCTCTGTCTCTCTCTCTGTCTCTCTCTCTGTCTCTCTCTCTGTCTCTCTCTCTGTCTCTCTCTCTGTCTCTCTCTCTGTCTCTCTCTCTGTCTCTCTCTCTGTCTCTCTCTCTGTCTCTCTCTCTGTCTCTCTCTCTGTCTCTCTCTCTGTCTCTCTCTCTGTCTCTCTCTCTGTCTCTCTCTCTGTCTCTCTCTCTGTCTCTCTCTCTGTCTCTCTCTCTGTCTCTCTCTCTGTCTCTCTCTCTCCGAAATCTGAGTGCACGCGGTCGTGTGTCACTAATGGTGAAAGGGATGCCAAAGATATTGAATGCATTGCCAAATTGCCAAAACAAGAGGTGGTGTTTCCAGACACGGGTTGCGAGTTAAGCTAAAGACCTGTATATATAGGAACAAATTTATCCAATTTTTGGTTAGCAGAGCTCGGTATTTTTTTTTTAGTCGTAAATTCGCTGTTTTCCTGAGCATGATTATAATACTTTTTCACGAAGAAAATGCGAGAAAGTAAACTAACTGTTCTAGTTTACTTTACTTCCTGGCATATTTATAAATTTGCAATTTTCGAAAATTCGGAGTATTCAACGGGAATGAGAACTGCGCCATTCATTTAAGCACTCTTCGTGCTATCCGTTGTAAAAGTCAAAGAAGGAAAATTGGAGCGCTTTTAGAAAAAGTTTTTGTATAAATTGATTAAATTTGATGCACAAATTACACAACTGCTTGCGTTTTCAAGAAAATATACGTCCTATTTTGAAGATATTATTTTTTTAGAACGTTTTGTTTACGGCCAAATTCTATCTTCAGTTGTGTAATGTTCAAATATTAAAATTTTGCAGTTTTTTCGATAATAGAGTTCACCGTAAATGAAACCAGCATCATTTTATCGTCACCATTAGTGAAAATTACGCAAAACTACCCTTATTTTCGAAAAATTGTCAATGACATTATTCCAAGATGTCTTTAAAGTTCAGATGTCATTCAGGAAGAAAATCTCTATTCATTATTGTAGTTGTAAGAAGACGCCGAAAGAAATTGCACTTTCCCGATTTTCGAAAAATCAAGAAAATTAGACCCGTGCCATTCTTCAAATGCTCTTTATGCTATCCGTGGACAAGGTTTAGTTAAAAAACTTGAAGTCATTTTAGACAAACGTTTGAAAATGTTGAGACTTAATGTGAAGTATCCTAAAGATCAAAATCTCCATTTCAGACTCGCAGGGCCTTGAGTGAGCAATATATTCCTCGATTGAGAAATATCAGGTTTGGAGAACTTTGGAAGTCTTATTTTAATTGTACTTCTGGATTTTCGAAAATTGCTAGTAGTCAGACTTTTAGATTGCAAAAGAAATTATTTGAATAATGAAAAAATGTCATCCGCGTGATCCCTGCAAGCCTCTCTTCATTGAGCTTGGAATATTACCACTGACTTGCCTACACATTAACGAATCTGTAATATTTGTCAAAAGTGACTTCTTTAACAATGGGAACATATTTTCATGCAATACTAATATTTATCATTACAACACGTTCATCAAGTGTCAGAATCAACAGCTCACTATCAGAAATCCACATACATGTAAGTTACTTTACAACGCATTGCCAGATGACAGTAAATAAGTGAATTCGGTTCACAAATTCAAGTTAAAAGAAAATCTTTTCTGCTGCATAACGGTTTCTATCAATTAGAGTAACTGGTTATCAATGAGATAAATAATGTTTATTTTAACAGAACTGTGATATATTGTATTAGTTTACATTTGTATTGTATATTTTTTAAAGACTTAATATGTTTGTAACAAATAATGTACTTCAGCTTCCGGGTCAATGACCCCATCTCGATCAGGTTTGTGTCCAGTTTCCCTAATCCATTCAGCAAATAGTCCCTTGTTTTGCTTCTGGACGTACATGTAGCTTCACTATGCGCACGTTTTGTTGAATTCTCCTTTTGCTTGTAATGGTAGGAGTAGAGGAAAGGGCGAGTTACTATTTTGTTAGCAATGCAGAAAACTCACGGGGGAAAAATGACGGGAAGGGATTCTGGAACTCAAGAAAGCGTGCGCAGATGATCTTCTGCCCCATACGTCACATACAGTTTTACTGTTTGTTTACTAAGTAAATCTAAAAATCTAAGACTGCTTCAACCCATACGTAAGTGCACTATATCTGTTCGTATGAGTTTCACAGGGATCAGTGTATTGTGAAGAGAATAAATGTTACTTGCTACACCACATAAACCCGTGGCGTCTCTACGGGGGCACTACCATGGTCGGGCCGGACTGTCGCCGGTGAACACGAGCGAGGACAACCGTACTCACGCGACTTCAGGCTCAGCCCAGACCAACAGAACGTGCTCCGTGCGGAGGATCAGGTGATCCTTCGCCCATCGACAGGACTTCGTCGCCGACCATCGACAGGACTTCGCCAGCATGGGAAGGAGCGCGGTGAGATCGCCGAAAAGGGACGAACATTAATTGACTTGGGTGTGAAGAGAGAGGAATATTATTTAATTTGTAAGGGGAATATTGTGTGAGCCAGGATTCACTGTAAAATGGGTTATATATTTCTACTACCTGGTTAACTTAAGTATTTCTGATTTCAATTATGTTCTGTTTTAATGGTAGAAAGAGTAGGAAACCCCAGACTTGTATGCGTCCCCCCCCTATCAATATTTCAGAGGTCAGAAGCAACATTTGCAAACCAGCCACCGGGGGAGCAAGCCAGCTCAACTTGGTGCCGGTCCCAAGCCCGGATAAATGGTGAGGGTTGGCGGCAGGAAGGGCATCCGGCCGTAAAACTTTTGCCAAATCGAAAGAAAAATGGAAAGAGAGAATGAATCAGATAAGGTAACGGCTAGGACGTACCCCGCATATAGCGACGCTCAGCAGCTTCGCCTGACTGCTGTGACAGGACAAGGGCTACCCCACCTACGACGAGTGGGGTTAAAGAAGTTAGTCAGGATAGGAACTCTCAATATTGGGAGTATGACGGGAAAAAGTAGAGAGATTGCGGATTTGATGGCAAGGAGGAGGATTAACATACTTTGCGTGCAGGAAACAAGGTGGAGAGGCAATAAAGCTAAGGAGATAGGTGAGGGATATAAACTGATATACAGTGGAGCAAACGGACAAGGAAGGAATGGTGTTGGAATAATCCTGGATAGAGAATGGAAGGAACATCTAGTAAGAGTAAACCGTAGGGATGACAGGATCATGAGTGTTGGTCTTGATATTGGGGGTGCAACGACAAATATCGTATCTGCTTACGCACCTCAAGTAGGATGTGATGACGAAGATAAGGAAAACTTCTGGAGAGCCCTAGACCAAGAAATAGGAGAAATACCAACTGACGAAAGATGTTTTCTTGGTACAGATCTCAATGGGCACATTGGCTGCGAGAGATTGGGCGTAGAGAGAGTGCATGGTGGCTGGGGACTGGCTAGTCAGAATTTAGAGGGAGAGAGAATATTGGACTTTGCTGTTGCTAGCGATATGGCTGTGATTAACAGTTTCTATAAGAAGACTGAGAACCAATATGTTACCTATAGTAGTGGTGGAACAGAAACTCAGATAGATTTTATATTATGCAAAAGGAATCATCTTGTGGAGGTCAAGAACTGTAAAGTTATAAAGGGTGAGAGTGTATCTAGTCAACACAGACCTGTGATAGTAGACTGTGATTTGAAGATAAAAAGGAAAGGGAAACAACTGGGAGAGCGGAAGATTAAATGGTGGAAGTTAAAAGATATAGTTCTTGCGGAGGCCTTTAAATCTGAGGTTCTGGCGAGGATTTCGACCAAAGAGAAGGCTAATGACTGGTGGGAGACAAACAGCAAAGTTATAATGCGAGTGGGAGAAGAAATACTTGGAAGAACATCAGGAAAGGGGCAGCCCGGAAACAAAGAGTCGTGGTGGTGGAACAGCGAGGTGCAAGAAATTATCAAGGCAAAGAAGGAAGCCAAGAAACAGTTTGACAGAGAAAGGAGTGTGGCAAACAGGGAAGCGTACAAAAGAAGTAAGAAAGAGGCTAAACGGGCTGTTGCAATAGCAAAAGCGAGAGCATTGGATGAGTTGTACGACGAGTTGGATGCACCGGAGGGAGTAAACAAGTTGCACAGAATAGCTAAGGCCAGGGATAGAGCATCAAAAGACTTTACACATATCCGGCAAATGAAAGATAGCGAGGGAGTTGTGCTCAGAAGCGAGAAAAACATCAAGAAGAGGTGGAGTGACTACTTCAGCAAATTGCTGAATGAAGAGCGTCCAAGAGTTGATAGGGGTAAAGGAATTGCAAACGAAAATGTTACAATAGGCATAGAACGGGGAGAAGTTAGTGAAGCTTTAAAAAGAATGAAAAATAGCAAAGCTGTAGGGCCGGATGGTATACCAGTAGAAGTATGGAAGGCCTTAGGTGCGGAAGGTATAGACCTGCTGCTAGATCTGTTTCTTAAAATATATAAAGAGGAAAAAATGCCCGATGTTTGGAGGGATAGTGTGTTGGTGCCACTATATAAGGAGAAAGGCGACATCCAGGACTGTAAAAACTACAGAGGAATAAAACTGGTCTCGCACACATTGAAGATTTGGGAACGAGTGATAGAGCAAAGACTGAGGAAGGAAACATCAATATCAGAGGAACAGTTCGGCTTCATGCCAGGAAAGGGTACAACGGATGCTTTGTTCGCCCTGAGACAGTTACTGGAGAAGCACGGTGAAAAGCTGAAGGAACTACATCTAGCCTTCATAGATCTGGAGAAAGCACATGACACAGTACCTAGAGAGGAGATGTGGAGGTGCATGAGAGTGAAAGGAGTGCCGGAAAAGTATGTGCGGCTGGTGAAGGACACGTATGATAGAGCACACACCAGAGTAAGATCAAGTGTGGGACTGACGGAAAGATTTTCCGTGAGAGTGGGAGTACACCAGGGATCCGCTCTGAGCCCATATTTATTTAATATAATAATGGATGTGTTGACGGAAGGAGTGAGAGAACAGGCCCCGTGGACTATGCTCTTTGCAGATGACATAGTGGTGGTAGATGAGAGTAAAGATGGATTGGAGGATAAACTGGAGAGATGGAGACAGGCAGTCGAGGAAGGAGGACTCAGGATAAGCAGAGCAAAAACTGAATACATGTGGTTTGGAGGAGATGGCAGGCCCGGAAGCATCACACTACAGGGGCAATTACTGACTAGAACGGGAGAGTTCAAATACCTCGGCTCCTATGTCAACGAGAAAGGGGAGCTAGACAGGGAAGTTAACCACAGGATACAAGCTGCCTGGATAAATTGGAAGAGAATGTCAGGGGTGCTGTGCGACAGAAGGATTCAGAGGAAAATGAAGGGAAAGGTCTTCAAAGCTGTTGTGAGGCCGGCAATGATATATGGTAGTGAAACCTGGCCGGTGAAGAAGGCTCAGGAAAAGAAGTTGGAAGTGGTAGAGATGAGAATGCTGAGATGGTCAATGGGAAAGACCCGGAAAGACAGGATCCGGAATGAAGTAATACGGAAGATGGGAGGAGTGATCGAGGTTTCAAAGAAGATTCAGGAACGAAGATTGCAGTGGTTTGGACATGTCATGAGAAGGGAAGAGGAATATGTGGGAAGGAAAGTGAGTAGTATGCAACTGGAGGGGAAAAGAAGGAGAGGGAGACCAAAGAGAAGGTGGAAGGACTGTGTCGTGGAAGACCTGCGAGAGAAAGAGTTAATCGAGGAAGATGTGTTGGACAGGATTGAGTGGAGGAGAAGAGTAAGGAACAGCGACCCCTTACCACTAAAAGGGAAAAGCTGAAGAAGAAGAAGAAGAAGAAGAAGAAGCAACATTTGCCGACAGTGAGCCGGGCAAGCTCTACCACGGTGAGGTAGGTTACAATACATACATACTACGTACATACTACATATACACTACATACATACTACGTACATACTACGTACATACTACGTACATACTACGTACATACTACGTACATACTACGTACATACTACGTACATACTACGTACATAACTAAATTCTTAACTTTTCTGTAGTACGTAAATGAAAAAATCAGAAAATCCTGAATTCTGGGTGACCCTAATTTACCTTGGAATATCGTTGTATTCACATATACATCTTCATGGCTTTAGTCGAAAAAAAAAATAAAATTAGTGGAATAAGAGTAAAAACAAAATAATGTTCAATTTCAAACCAATTTATTTACTAGAAATCTCCACATTACATTGGAATTGACTAACAGTAAACTGAGAATAATTTGTGATTTATATTCGATAATTTGTTACAAATATTTTTTCAACCAAATAAATGTTATTTAACACGTGTTAGGTACGTGAATGAGAAAATTATTACAGAGTATATGTACGTCATTCTTCATTGCACAGATATTGTATACATTTTTTCTTGAAGACAAAATATTTAAGTAAATAAGAAATACATAATGATTAATGTGCATATGAATGGTTTTTCCATGGAAGTGTAATGTTCTTGTTTGCATGAATATCAGAAAACACAGGACAGACTCCTTTCACACCAATTACGATAAATCGTAATTGGTGAGAAAGGAGTCTAACTTTACCTAAATAGTAAATAGTATCATATGTATTTAATTTCCCTTGTTTTAGTTTTTGCACTTAATTGAGCTAACTGAAGGTTTCAAAATTATTTATAAACTTCATTATAAATGGGAATGCCGATAATACAGCCGATCAGCTAATCCTTGCTGCATAAGTGACGATCACTTATCCCTGTCCCACTCACCGTTCATCACAAAAATAGAAAATCTCCGTCATTGCTCATGTGAAGTTTGGTCGTGTTTGGACTAATGTAGAAAAATGATTGTAAGCAACGAATCTACTCCGAATAATTCAAAACCTTTTTCTCGAAATAATCTGTAGTTGTTGCGTATGTTTAATTACAAATTCCAAAATCTGGCTTTTGAACAAAATGTAGAAACTATTTTTATAACACCATTTACAGTCATCAAAGGTAGTTTTATGCATCACGAGCAACATGACAGTGTATTTCTATTTATGTGACACATGTAATTCGATTTGTCAATACCATCTCTTGTGCACTTCAAATTACAATACTAATCTCTTAACGCATTCGTATTGTAAATTACCCTTAACGCATTCGTATTGTAACAATACTATAAACACTCAATTCCATTAAAAATATCCTTATTTAATTGATCTATATCTGACTACAAAGTGAAAAACAATAATATTAGTGAAATAGTTTCTCTAATTACCAAAGCGGTTAAAGTATGTAGTGTTATTTCCAGCCACGTGGTGATGAAAACATTTTAAGAACAATCGCAAAAGATTTCGAGCGTTTATTGATGTTACTTTGTTGTGTAGAAAAGAGAAATGAATAATTTCGTGAATATTTTTGTTTTGGATTCGCTAATCCTGAAGATTTATCACTACAGCACAATCCATGCATTGCTTTTATCCTAGCTGTGTAATACTGAGTCTGCGTTGTAGCTTTACTGACGAAAAACCAACTCAATACGGCAATGAAAATTGAATAGCATTAGTGAAATGAACTAATGCCAACGTTCACATCTCTTTGATAAAACATTGTGCAATAAGAAGAATGACGCAGTGAATGAATCGGTAACGTTTTAAGCGGCCCATCCACGTTTGGGGCATGCACCGTTTACACCCGTTTGGGTTTCTGAATTGAAAGGAAGAACAACCCCCTACACGGAGGTCAGGTTTTAAAGGTGCCGCTTTGCGGACAGAAGCGGTCAACCACGAACTCTGATTTGAAAGCAACTCGTGAGCAGAAGGATTTGGTTCGTGACGGCTTTTCCTGCGTTGATGTGGTCACGAAAGCCTAAGATTTACGGGACGGATAAACCGGCAGTGTCGGGCGAAACGTGCACTACCCCAATCGTGCAAAGGCTCTTTTCTTGCCTTATTGCTATAGAAGAGGCATTTCATACAACTGCTAGAGATTCCTGCCTTGCATCAACTTTGGTGCGAACTCGTCTCAAAACTTTTAATCGATTTTTAATAGGCTTATGATATGATAGGTAATTTCTGAAAAGGTTCCTGTGACATTTTGAGTGCAACTGAGTAATTAAAAGAGATGTTTCCTTGTTAATTAAAACATTAGCCGTTTAGAGTTGTTGGGCATTCCTTAGCACGTTCTAATAATTTTCATATATATTGATTATATTATTTTGGAAATCTCAGTACCTTTCAACAATTGCGGACCTCCCGATAAAACAATGGACATGGTATTCGTCACAGGGCTTCGAATATAACGCATTGTTTTCGTCGGGTTGCTTCTAGGACACTGATACTAACATTCTGTTGAAAATCAATGATTTGTTTCATTTTCCAGGTAAAAGTAAGTAAGAGAGACCAGGTGAAAGTGTGCAGTTGAGAAAAAAGTGTACAACTGTGTGTTTATTTTATACGAAAAATATGAATAAAATTTAACCAGTTACATATCACAAGCATGGTCATAGCAACTTCTCAAATAATGTCATTCTGTTTTTTTGCATAAAATAACCCGGAAGCCTAATTCAGGAGACGCGATCTCGCAGGTTGGAGACCAAGCATCTGAATATTATTTTGTATACATGATTTGCGTACTTTTGTAAAGTAGATTTTTCTCCTTGAAAATGGAGTAAATGTTGGGATTTAGCCTGTTCAGAAACTAAGCTACAGTGATTTGAGCTTAGTCGGTTTCGCAATTAATATTAATAGTTTTAAACTGTTATGAAACTAACAGACTGGAGTTACCGTATATGAAGTAATTAGTAACTCTTGCTTTCTTTCTGGATCCAGGAAATTTAATATTTAAAGTTTTGCATTTGGCATATTGTACAAATGAGCTCGTCTGACTCTTTCTTCGAAGGAGTTTCTTTACAAATGTAAACGTGTCACAGGCACCCTTTCTCAAAGAAAAGTTAAATTGCAGACAAGGAATTGCAGGACAAGAAAATGAATTGCAGTAGTTGCTCTGGCTTCCAATAAGAATACCAAGAAAGCTTCGGCAACATATGTACTGTAAAGAACAACAAATATTTTCGTCCGAATATGAAACGTTTAACATTACCAGAAACCCAGCGCCGTAACTAATCAAGCAAGAAATGTCTGGAAGGACACAATTGCTAGGGAAGCTATACAGCGACGCCTACTGTGGCTCTGTGTAGAAAAAGCACGTGAATAAAATGATAAAAAAATAAATAAACTTTTCCCATGGCAAATTACAACCATTGGAATAGATATTTCCAATTAATTTTAATTCGTAATCGACAATACTATCAACTGCATATAGCAGAAAACAAAGAGCCAAAACATAAAAATATTTCAAGCAAATGTGCAAAATATACATCTCGCTTGTCACACTATTTATCTTGAGAAGCTTTTATCTTGAGAAGAAAAGTAGTCTTGGGAATTCAGAATCTGTAACACAAGAAGATGTCATAATTAAGCAACTTTTAATTTGGTTGCTCAGTCAATAATTACTGTGCACTAGATATCTTATTAACATTGTAATACATGAAGAAATTTTTAACCTGCTACTGAAACAAACAACGTTTAATAAAATTGAGCTCGTAAACATTAATCTGCAGAAAATAGTATAGAAATACTTGATGATAAACCTAAAGAATTGTAGTGTGGTAAACACAAGCAAGCTTTAGCTTTAATTCATTAAAGAGATTTTAGGACACATGTAAATATAATGAAGAAAGAAAGCAATCGAAACATCCAGAATCCAATTATTTTAGGAATACAACATGTCATATTGGTAACCCCTGTTCGATCTTAACATTGAGATATTACGCTTACCTTCTCGTCGAAATTGATCCAATCTTTCTCCGTCTTAATTCAAAACTTCTGCAGACTTTTGGTCGTTTTTTCCAAACGATCTCAAGAAAATCTGAAACGAAGAATAATCGATTGTCATTACTCGTTACAAAATTTTGAACTGGCGAAGTTGAGCTCAGAATCAGCCCAGCAGCTGTCTCTGAAGCGACTCTAAACGGGAGGTCCTCGTACGAGTCCCGACGGCGATTTTTTGACGGTAGGGAAGGTCGAATTAAGCCGCTGTTTAGAGGATATTTCTAGTGGCCATCTTCTCAGATCGGAAGTTTTCCGTGGTTTCTCCCATCAATAACAGGCGAATGCCGAAGCAGTACCTTAATAAAGGGTCCACGTACCGCGCGCGATCTTTCCTTTCTCTGCCATATTATATCCCGTTCCCTCACATACATACACAGCTTATTTTGGCTAGGACGGTGGCTCGCAGGAACGAGAAATCCCTCGCAAGCCGACGTGAAGGTCGACGCCGGATCTCACTGTCCAGCAGGGGAGGAAGACTGCCACCTTCCGCGACATAACATTTACTGCACTAACAGGATTAATGACCACAGCAGTTGGCGAGCCCAGATACAATCAATCATCACAAAATGTTAATAGTACTTATTGATTATTAGGCAATTAACTTTTACTTACTCATTACTTAGGGGAAGACGTTTACTTAGAAGTGAAATTCACTTCTAAGTGAATTGGGTATAACAAGAATGTGGTTTGTGTAAATAGAGGGTAGTATTTGTGGGTAAAAGTAGACTTTTTTATTCAAATGCATCATTGTTAACATTGGCATCATACGCAAATTTCCTCAACTCTTGAGAGCATCGTTATGTGGTGAAAGCATACAAGAACCAATCGAGAACGCAAAGAATACGCCATTTCAAGCAACGTTACTGGAGTCCCAAGGATCGGCGGTCGTACAGAGGAGAGACGAGAAATTTTAGCGGTGGAACAGAGAAGCATTTGGAGGTAACGGAGACGGCAGCGGGGTGAGCGTTTGAACTCAAAATACAACAGAATTAAAGGCTAGTGATTCGCAAGCCTTTATTCCTTCTTCCATATCAAATTCATGCATTATTTGTTTCTTATTTGCAATTCACGGTGTTGAAAGTCGCAATTTTAAAGCAAAGTTGTGCACGAGGAAAAGCTTTCTTGACAAGAAAAAATAAGTATATCACTGACAATACTACTGTACTACGAAGAAAAAAGGTGAAATTAGTAAAAGTTGCAGAATCTTGCCAGAACATTTGAAGGCTTTCAACAAAACGAGGACTACAAATACAGATTTAATTGGTAATGAAGATAAAATACAAGAATTTCAATAGTTGTGCGACGGGGTAGATATCCGAGGTCGCTAAGGCTGCAGGGCAGACGCTGCCTATGGTCGCGGCTTCGTATCCCGCCTCGGGCATAGATGTTTGTGGGTGCTCGTGTTGTCCTTACGTGTTGTGTTCCCCTTACAGTTACCCCAATGTAAACAATCACAGTGGTCACTACATGAACTAGTAGTTGAAAAGCTAACTAAAAAATTTAAAAAATCTGTGCATCAACAAGAAAAAATATGAAGTGCTTCAAGTTCAGAGAACATCTCCAAAGCTTCCAGAAATGAAACTTCCAGAATTTGGAGAGTGGTTTATTATTCAAAAACATTCTCGAAACCAAAAATTCTTAGCAACGATAGCATTTTCATTGTTCAAAAACAACAGTACTCCTAATAAATTTAGGAGTACTAAAGGAAAAGGCACAAACTGCCATTGAAGACTTCACGATCAGCAATGAAAACTTTACGGATGCCTAGAATCTTCGGAATAGGTAGTTCACATGATAAACAAATGAAGATCGTAGAAACCCACAGCGATGAAGGAACTGTTAAAGTTTACAGGCATTGTAATAAACAACTAAGCTGATTTGTTGTAAAAATTTAACTTTTAAATGAATTTGGTAGTTTTAATAGTTGCTCATACACCAATAGCGTTACACGGCCCGTGGACATACACAGTTTGACTCGGTTTGTCTTTTTATATTTCCCTCCCATAATTCCGGTTTATAATTCCCTCATATCACAATTCATAATTCCCCTCATCTGTTATGACATGTAACATCATTTAACAGTTTTCATAATTCCTTCGTAACCATGATCCTTTCGATCCAGGTGTATGCAGTGTATATTGAGCTCCGTATCGAAGGCAATAACAAGCTATAACGTATCAGTAAAAGTAAAATAATTAAATCTGCCTGCCAATCAGTTGGATTCAATAATAATTCATGTAGTGGCAAGAAAGGAAAAGAATAGTACAGTAAGTACTATACAAACGATTAGAGGATTCACTAAGTTCCAAGGGGAACGATGGTATCTTTAATGTTGTATGATTGATTGCTTAGAGTTTCTGTGCGAATAAACGGTGAAGATCATTAGTCACGTGAGTGCAGTGCATGTTTTTATCGTGAGAGGCGGTGGCGGAGGGAGACGATCTACCGCCAGCATGCGCCCTTTCGCCAACCCGATATCTCCAGCAGCGAGCACCGCCGCATCCGGGACAAGCTCTGAGCTTCCGATGGGTCTCCCGACGTGTGTGATCGTTTCGTGTATTTAAGTTTAAATGTGTGTAAATGAGGGTCAAGGATACAACAAGGAATTGAAGGAAACATCGCGCGCAATCCGTGGCCTGTTTTTAGGGTATTGCTCCGACATTCCCCTGGTGTTGAACGGAGAAACCGGTCGTTAGAATCCTTCTTCGCCCCAGTCTTCCATGTCTTCGACCTAGCTTAGACAGCGAATGTCGAAAATCCTGCCTCCGCCGGGACTCGAACCCTAGGATCTCCCGGTCAGAGGCACTGCAGAGACATCCGTTGATGCCCTGAGCCACTTAAACCGGATCTGATTTTGTTATATCACAATAAACCTGAAGGGTTAAACACGAAAATGTCTACTTAAGGGCATAAAATTCAGGAAAAGAAGACGGTCGTGGTAAATATTTTTCTTTTCATTTATCTCTTTAATGTCAAGAACGGTGAAAAAACTGTTTAACGTGCTGTGGGGAGAGTGAAATCTTCGCGTCATCTTGAGCTGTAGGTTCTCAGTCCGAACTAAAATTCCTATTAAATTGAATAATGAATACAGTTTGCTACGAATGTTTTTGGTTAGAATTGGTATGAAAATATTAGCTCCCATGTAATACAATATATTTGAAAAGGCAAATCAGGTGCAGATGTTGGCAATTACAATTATCATGTCCTTTATGACTGAATCGACTTACTGCCGCGAGAAAGTGAAGATCATTTGAAAAACTACATACTCTTCAGAGTTCAAGAACACGTGCAGAGGCAGTGAAGCTACGTGTATGCCCAGAAGCAAATCAAGGGGTCGTCACAGCGTTTTCTCAAGGGATCTGGAGAACTTAACGTATAACGTGATCGAGATGGTGTTCATCGACTCAGAAGATGGCGTACGATACTTGCTACAGGCGTATTTAGTATTTAAAATTGCCACTTTCAAGTACATTTAGATTTATTTACTCAACAAAAAAGTAAAAATTATATGTGACGTCAGGGGGAGAAGATCCTCTGCGCACATTGTGTTGAGTTCCAGAATCCCTTCCCATCAAGTTAACTATGAATAGTTGAAGGATGAGTAAAAGTTAAAGATAAATAAAAATAAAATTTAAAACAGCGCGAGATTAGCAACATTTGGAAAACTTGACATTTTCGTTCCCGAATTATAGAAAATTTATTTGCAACGCTAAACGAACTGCAGGTTTGATTTTTCTGCGTTGCTAAGAAAATAGTAACTCACTCTTACCTCAACTCCTACTACTACAAGCAAAAGGAAAGTTCAACAAAACGTGCGCATTGTTAAGCTACATTTAGTAGTAAATAATACGTTAAATATCATTGTTGAAATCAATATAATTTTCCTTTTTGATGCTCAGTATAGTCTCTAAATGTATCGAAACAGTTGTGCATCAGAAGATATTTCACATGGCACTTAAAGTTTTGTATCAATTTCAATAGTGTAATGTAATCTGACATTGTGTTGTAAAATAATGTAATACATATAATTTATGTGATTTTTTTTAGTGAGCAGTCGATACTGACATCAGACGAATACAAATACAATGTCAATTGTATATATCCATTGTCTCTTCAAAAGCAGAGTCATTACCCAAATGAAATTCAACCGGGCGAAACACGTGTACTTAGATGGCCTCGGAAGCATTTTCGTCGTTACGTGGAAATTTCACCAACAATGTGGAAGTTCGTAAAAAACCCTTGATCAGTTCGCTAAGGAAAACGATTTGACACGCGTTGGTGGAAAACGCAGACATTCTATTCACGAGGAAGTTAATTTGGCAAAAGAATTCGATTATTCTGCCTACCAATCAGTTGTATTGTAATATGAATCATAAATAAAGTATCTCTATCTCGTTTTAATCAAGTACTGTCCGTATGTTTATTTCGATAACATAATTTCAAAACTTTCTACCAAATTCGGAATACCTAGAAGGATTATTTTTACAAATGAGTGATGGAGTGAATATTGATTCGTGGCGCGTTATCTATAAAGTCATTATTCCCGTAGACCCAATTATACCCCAGGAAATGACTGTACTCCTCTTCCTTTGCAACATAACCTTTCGCAACGGCTTGCGAAGTTTTGCCTCTCCAGGGATCTACACCAGTGGGACCGCTAGCGACTCGGCTGGTTCGTGGTTTTTGTGAGAGTAGTTTTCGATCGTTTCTCCAATTAACATCAGGCAAATCAGTAACCGAACAAACGAGATACAAACTGAGCGCGATCTTTCCTACCTCTTCCTTCTTTACCCTCACTTACACACACACACTTACATGTACAACACTACTACACATGGCGACAGACCAGTTGAGAGCCTAGCGCTTGTCCCGTCTGGGGCGGTGCCCCTCTGGTGGGAGATACCTGTTTGGGAAAAGCCCGCTAACCGGTGGTAAGTCGGCGCCGGATCTCACCATCCAGCGGGGGAAGATCACCGTCACATCACGAAGAAAATACATGTACTATACTTACGGAAGTAATTACCTTAGCTGTTGACGCCCAGAAAAGCAAATCAATCAATCAATGAGGAAGAAAACTTGCGCGCTGGATTCCCGTCCGTCGCCCGTATGTCATGTCACTACTTCGGCATTCGTCTGGTATTTCGTCACTTGATGCCCAGGGCGGTCAACGATGCTGACGCGGAGCCATCGCAGCCTCTTTTACAAGTGAAGATAATATTTTTACTTCGGTTACACAGAAGGTGCATTGTTTGTAACAAAATTCATACAAAATGTACCATTGCCGATCCGGTGTCAGAGATCGCTAAGGCAGCTTTCACTCCGTATCATCCTCACAGTTACCATACCGTTAAAAGCAATAGTGGTCGCTAATGACCTAGTAGTTGATGCGACCTGAAATAACAAAAAAGTACCATTCGCAAAACAACTATCTGGGCGTAATATTAAAATAAATGCACACCTTCTAACGCAAGCGAATACTTGAGATGGCTCTTCCGCCAAATTAAAAACCCAAACGAAGGGAGGTATGCCTGACAACCAAGATAATGAACCAGTCGCATACCAACAGGATCAAACGGCCCAACGACGTACTCCAGCGTAGTGTTTTTCCAATATCTTTGTTTAGGTGAAGACTCTACTGTTCCATCTCTCAGGAATTTTATTATTAAAACCTTTCTGAACCCCTAGTGATAGTATCTTCTTTCAACGCTTATCGGCTGTTTACAAAATAAAAAATTGGAAACCTCCGCTATGAATAATGACTTCATGTAAACGGTGTTCTCTTACAACCACGCCTCACCAACGTCGCGTCAAAAGCTTATTTTAGAATCTTCCGATGCGGAGATGAATTGTACAATCGGAGCATCATAGTGAATGGAGAACTCGTTATTCCAGAAAGGGAAGTCGTCATCTGCGCCCCTACGAAAAGGACCCTAAGTACCCAAAATACTCAAAATAGTATACATGAACTCACTATATGTCACAAACTAAAAAAATACGTTTTAAACAAATACGCGGAAAATGATTGTAGAATATTGCTAAAGTCGGTATTAATAGTTTTGAAATACAAGACAATTCCTTCAGGGACCGGCGTAACTCCCCTCATTACTGGTGTTCTGCGGGGACTCCATTGGCATTGGAATGCGGCTATAAATAATGATACTGTATCTGGGTTTAGGACATTCGTTAAATGATAGGGAAGGTAAATTTTGGCCCTTTGTTATTTTATATATCGGTCGCACGCTTATTTAACCCTTGTTAACATGCAACCCTACAGGTTTGGTAAGTGCACGTGAATGTAAAAAAATGTAACATCCTTAACAACGGGTTTTAACGTCCTTAGCAAAATAAATAAACAACCATCGATTAATCGCATGTCAAATGTTTATTAAGCAAAAAACTGGCGATGTTTTTTGATTCAAACAATTGAGAATAAAAGTAACTCATTGGTTTTGGGGATAATTATTGTAAATTGTAATATTATTAAAAGTACAATTAGAAAAAATGTATATTAGGTAAATTAACCTCATTATCTTGGCATCCCACCAAATGAAACTCTTTTCCGTTAATCATATTTACTGCCGATATGAAGGTGTCGCCACTGGAAGTCAACGCGCTAACTTCCTCATTGAACGTCATTTCCTTAGATCAGGATCAGGAGAATTATCTGCATCCAACTTTCTCGAACCATACAGCAAGATAATTAATTTGTTTACTATCGCAGTAATTTAAATTTTTGCATAATTCGTAACATTTTATGGTGTCCGATAAAACACTGAACATGCTACAAAATGTTATTGTGTTATTACAGCCTCGTTCCAATTAATTTGGTGCATAAATACCTTTTATTAATGATACAATTTTGTGACTTTAACAAAAGGAATATTTTAATTGTACTTATGAAGTTGATAGAGTAGATTTTAATTTTGTCTTTTTGCCAATTTTAACTTCTAATTTTTACCCCAAGAAATACCTCCTTTTTCCGCTAGTTGGTGAAAGGAGCGTAGCGAAATTTGCATGGTCAGACGGAAGAGCGGGCCTGATGGCCCGAGTCTCACCACGTAAAATAAGGCATTAATTCAATTAAACATTTTTACTATTTTGCCTTATTTTTATCTTTTTCCTTTATCGTATTTTGTAGTCATTATTTTCGGTTTTCTCCTAGTACTGATCTCGAACAAACTGGAAATCTGCAAGCCTGGACAAGACGAAGGCACTTTCGGGTCTTCCTCTGCTAACGGAGGCTTCAGGGCCAGGAAGTGCTAAAAATGCAAGTGAGAAATGAAGATTATTCCAGTCGCGATTTTCTACTTATTTCATTGATGCTGCCAGGCTTTGTTCGCGCACGAGCAAGCCCATCGTACTTTCGTCCATGGCCTGCAATCCCTATTCAGGACAGAGCTCCTATTATATGGATGCGATCCTTCTCAGAGCTGGCTATAACACAAGTGCCAAGAACGAAAACTAATCGCATTGTACCGATGCCATTCCAAGTTTCATAAAGAAGTCCACAAAGAGTCATCATACCGGGTGGTCATGTGCAATTCAGAATACAAAGAAAATATGGTTTGCGTGTAAGTGCAGATGTTAGAATAACAATTTGAATCATTTTTATTATTGTTTACAATTATTATTTTTAAATTGCGATTTATCATTGTTAACATTTCTTCAATCGTACTTTAGACCGAATATATACTTTATTTGTCGTTGACACGCTGTAGCTTCTTGCCTTCGATACGGAGGTCGATATACACTGCACAACTTACGTGGATTGAGAGGATCGTGGTTACGAGGCAAATATGAAAGCAGTTGAATGATGCTACATGTTCTTTTATGGAGGGAACTGTGAGAGGGAACTGTGAGAGGGAACTGTGAGAGGGAACTGTGAGAGGGAACTGTGAGAGGGAACTGTGAGAGGGAACTGTGAGAGGGAACTGTGAGAGGGAACTGTGAGAGGGAACTGTGAGAGGGAACTGTGAGAGGGAACTGTGAGAGGGAACTGTGAGAGGGAACTGTGAGAGGGAACTGTGAGAGGGAACTGTGAGAGGGAACTGTGAGAGGGAACTGTGAGAGGGAACTGTGAGAGGGAACTGTGAGAGGGAACTGTGAGAGGGAACTGTGAGAGGGAACTGTGAGAGGGAACTGTGAGAGGGAACTGTGAGAGGGAACTGTGAGAGGGAACTGTGAGAGGGAACTGTGAGAGGGAACTGTGAGAGGGAACTGTGAGAGGGAACTGTGAGAGGGAACTGTGAGAGGGAACTGTGAGAGGGAACTGTGAGAGGGAACTGTGAGAGGGAACTGTGAGAGGGAACTGTGAGAGGGAACTGTGAGAGGGAACTGTGAGAGGGAACTGTGAGAGGGAACTGTGAGAGGGAACTGTGAGAGGGAACTGTGAGAGGGAACTGTGAGAGGGAACTGTGAGAGGGAACTGTGAGAGGGAACTGTGAGAGGGAACTGTGAGAGGGAACTGTGAGAGGGAACTGTGAGAGGGAACTGTGAGAGGGAACTGTGAGAGGGAACTGTGAGAGGGAACTGTGAGAGGGAACTGTGAGAGGGAACTGTGAGAGGGAACTGTGAGAGGGAACTGTGAGAGGGAACTGTGAGAGGGAACTGTGAGAGGGAACTGTGAGAGGGAACTGTGAGAGGGAACTGTGAGAGGGAACTGTGAGAGGGAACTGTGAGAGGGAACTGTGAGAGGGAACTGTGAGAGGGAACTGTGAGAGGGAACTGTGAGAGGGAACTGTGAGAGGGAACTGTGAGAGGGAACTGTGAGAGGGAACTGTGAGAGGGAACTGTGAGAGGGAACTGTGAGAGGGAACTGTGAGAGGGAACTGTGAGAGGGAACTGTGAGAGGGAACTGTGAGAGGGAACTGTGAGAGGGAACTGTGAGAGGGAACTGTGAGAGGGAACTGTGAGAGGGAACTGTGAGAGGGAACTGTGAGAGGGAACTGTGAGAGGGAACTGTGAGAGGGAACTGTGAGAGGGAACTGTGAGAGGGAACTGTGAGAGGGAACTGTGAGAGGGAACTGTGAGAGGGAACTGTGAGAGAGAACTGTGAGAGAGAACTGTGAGAGAGAACTGTGAGAGAGAACTGTGAGAGAGAACTGTGAGAGAGAACTGTGAGAGAGAACTGTGAGAGAGAACTGTGAGAGAGAACTGTGAGAGAGAACTGTGAGAGAGAACTGTGAGAGAGAACTGTGAGAGAGAACTGTGAGAGAGAACTGTGAGAGAGAACTGTGAGAGAGAACTGTGAGAGAGAACTGTGAGAGAGAACTGTGAGAGAGAACTGTGAGAGAGAACTGTGAGAGAGAACTGTGAGAGAGAACTGTGAGAGGGAATTATAAAAGGGAACTACGGGAGGAAATATGAAAAAACAAACCGAGTCCTGTTAACATTAGTTAATTAGTAAATACGAAAATCTGAATCATTAAAATTAGGTAAAAAAAGTATGCATGTACCACGGGCGTTAACTGATTCTAATGAGAACAGAATAGATACTACATAAAAAGGAAAGTAGAGGGCGGCTTCTTTGATCTTTAGTGAGCCACGACGTAGCGCGGCCCGCCATCTTGAAACTGCAAAGGAACCGCACGAGTCCGCTCAAACGCCATTTTCTCAAAAATGGCTCCAATGTTTTTCTTCTAACTTCTAATGCTAGTAGTGCTAATTATATAGTTTATTATAACATAAAATTAATTTGGGTGTATTATTTTGTTTCTTCAAAAATTACATAAATGTATTTTTTAAATATTTCTTACGCTGTTAATATGTACAATTTCTGCTATTTGTAAACAATATTACATTTGTGAGTTAAAGTGCCTTAAGTGACAAATAAAGTTTTCCGAAAACTCATAAAATTCTGTGAAAAGAGCTTCAATTTCACATTTTTAGTAATGCTTAAGCGATATATTCTTAAAAACCGTTGCAATTTTTTTTTATAAAAATTGTCATTTAGGACGAGGTTTTACTCTTCTTTAATATTCTAATATTTCGATTCCACAATTACAAAACCGAAGAATTAAGAAAATTGTTTTAAAAAGTGTACAGTCGACTCCGGTTATAGTGAATTTTTGGTGACTAACATTTCTGGATCAATATCCGATGATGTCAAAATTACATAGAATTTCTCCATAACGATTGATTTTATTAATATAAAGATACTACAAAACACATTAACAGCACGAACTGGACATTTCAATATCTTTATTTCTCCTTAAAATCAATTATTTTCGATTGTTTGCTTCGTACTTTTTCATTAGAAATTTCTCTGGATCCTTCCCCAGAGTTCGTGTTCTCTCCATACTTAATTCAGCATTGTCCTCTCGATCTAAATATCGTAATGCAGTTTTGATACTTTCCAATGCACTTTGCACTGTTGGAACGCCGTTCCACTGGCCAAAGGCCCTTTTACTCGCCTTTCGGGAGCGGCATCGCGCATGCGGCTTATGAAACAGATCGCTTTTCCCCGCGCCACAGCGGATATCGCTAGGGTGTGGCAGTCGCGTGCTTCCTGTCGCCTACGTAGAACTCAATGCGCTTTGATCCCCGGAATATAGAGGAACACCAAGTATGAAATTTAAGCAAGCATTCGCGCTGCCACTAATAGCCCACGCAGGATACGGCCTGATAAGGCCATCAATTAGGTCCCTGCTCCGGGTCCGCTACCTTCACTTCAGGGACGTCTTCGATTATGACTTTTAGCCAACGATATATTTTTCACGTTGCGTGGTGTTGGAATTTGTGGCAATATGAGGTGGACTTTGAGGCGATATATTACTTTCAAGGGAGGAATTAATTTCCAGGACGTATTCCCTACGTTCACTATAGCCGAGGTTCAAGTTCATTATACTCGAATTTTCTTAATCTTATTTGTAATGTAAGAGAAACGGGACCAGTAACTTCAGTTCATTATAACCATAGGTTCACTATACCCGAGTTCACTATAACCAGAGTCAACCGTACTTTGGGCGGAAATAGGGGGTATGTGGAGAGTCCGATAAACTAGCACTGACCAAAAAAATAGAAAACAAATATGAGAAAGTATGTACCATTCTGTAGCACTACTACTTATGTATTTATAATTCTTTACCTTTCTATCTCTATTTTTATTTGCCTATGTGAAATATTAATATTTGCCTATACTAGGCAAATGTCCCCTCAGGTTACGTATGCTATCTGCTAGTTATACACGCCCCAAATAGAATGAGTAAAACGGAAATAAAAGACAACTTCACCACCGTTCGCCACACAACAAATGACGGGTCGTACAGCAATTTACACACTTTCAATACGGCGCCCATGCGCATCATATCGGTGCATGGATTGTACGTGGCTATCCTTTCTGTGTAGTATCTATGCTGTGGCTCCACGATTGGAACCCTTAAGGCCATTGGTGCGAAATAACTATTTTGCATGCCTATTTAAATAAAAATAATTGCCTTTTTACCAACATATTTTAGGTAAAAAAATGATTGCACTTCCTCGCTTTAAAGAGAAAAAAATCACCGCTTTCCGGCGCACGATTACATAACTTCCTCTTCTTAATAAGTACCTTCGTAAGAGCGAGGAAGTAAAAATGTCTCAACAATAACACTAATATCGTACACGCAGATATTGAGAGAAAACAATGCAGCCTATGATCGTTTGAAAGATGACAGTAGTTTCGTCATTTCTAGGAATTCCGGAAAAATTCAAAAGCAATAAAAAAGATACGATTTTCAATCTAAACAAGTAGCGCGAAACAGCACATACTTTCTCGCACTATTTCTAACTGCTCCGCTACAATATACTATTACATAAAACTGCAAAAGCGTTCGCACGAAGACGAGCTCTGGTCCAATGAGTTTAACTAACGGCCGTGAGCCCTCGTATTTTTATGCTATCGCTATGCAGTGAGTTTCAAACTTAGGCTTGCAGTTTTGTAATGTTAGCTCTTCCCCATTTTTAAAATTTTCGAAAATACGGATTGTTTGCTGAAAACGACATTAGTACCGAATTTTACCGCCCTTTGTTACATAAGAGGAGAAAATTTAATTTAAAAAATGGAGCTGTTCTTGAGAAACTATTTTTTTAGGAATTGCATACATTTCTAAAAAAATACTAATCACGCAAAATCTACTCGTTCTTTTAATTGTACGTGACCTCTTTCAAAGACTTTATTTTTTACAATATACTTTTTTGAAGGAGACTTTTTTTAATCTCCATTCTCAATATTGTTGTTGTAGGAAGATGCCCAAGAATGAGAGATTTGCAATTTTCGAAAGAACAGGGAATTTAAAGAACACAAGACCTGCACTATTTTCTATTCGAGGACAAAGTTTAATAAAAAAAAATTGGTACCATTTGTGAGAAATTTTGAAACTATTTTTATGCTTTATGAAAAGTAGCTTCAAAAATAAATATCCGTCTGAAACCCCTAAAGCCTCGAGATTCAGTCAGGTCGATCATACGGGAAAATATCAATCTCGGAGGAAATCGGCTGAACGTTTCCAGCGCTAGCTTCGATCACAGACCGACGGACGGATAGATACGTTTTGTCGTCAATCGAATTTTCGGTATCAAGGACCCACAAAACACGTATTTTGGATACACCGCCTATTAGAGGAAGTAACTTATTATACGGATATATTATACTCGTATATGGGAACAGAATTAATTTATCCACTTTTGCCTTACCAGAGAACTGCAGTAAAAGTTTTTCTCTCGAAAATTCCGCCGCATAATGACAATACTCTTCGTACATTCGTCAGGGCGAGGAAGTAAAAATGAAAATATTCTATTGTTATTCCGCCTGTTCTCATACTGCTCGAACCGACTGAATTATCATACTCAGCGCGTCACCGTTTATGACATAGCTGACGCCATTCACACCGAGTTTCCGAAGAAGAGCCCACTTCTATTCAAATATTTGCTATCGACACGTTGGGTTATGGACAATCAACTTGTTTATATTCTTGGTAGTATGAAAAGGAGTGTTGCACGCTATGAATATTATGTTACTATGATACTGCAGTATTAGTGCACACTGCTTTTGTTAAAATATTTTATCCGTCACATGCGTCTTTAACCCCTGCTAACATGCAACCTTATAGGGTTGTTTCGTGCACTTGTACCTACCTGTCGGTTAAGAAACTTAACATCCTTAGCAACGTAAACAGACATCGATTTGTCGCAAGTGAAATGTTTGTTAAGAAAAAGCATGGCGATGTACAAAACAAATCAGATTCAAACAATTCAGAAAAGTAATTCACATTGTTTTCGGGAATAATTATTGTTAATTGTAATATTATTAATAGTTCAATTAGAAAAATATATATTAGGTAAATTAACCTCCTTTTCCTCGCATTCCACCAAAGGAAACTCTCCTGCGGTAATCATATTTACTGACGATGGGAAGGTATCGTCATTGGAAATTAATGCGCCAGCTTCCTCACCGAATGTCGTTTCTCTGGGTATCTTTGGGTTCAGGAGAAATATTTGCATCCATCATTCTCGAACTAAGGTATTCGAGTATTGTTTATATAGAAATATCGCAAGCAACAGCACACAATATGGTACTAAGGAGCCACAGCAGCAGAATTCATGTGTTAATTATCGCAGTAATATGGTAAATTTTCGCATAATTCGCAAAAGTTTACGGTGACCGATAAAATGCTGAACATACCACGAAATGTTACACTGTTATTACTGACTCGTCCAAATACAAAATGTCGCTGCCGCAAGGCTCCGCCTCGATTTTTAAGTTCTGGCCTCTGTAGCAATAACATTCATAACATTTCTCGGTATGTTAATAGCTATAACTGATTGCAGCGCTTCCCGCGAACATTTTATTTGTTGTTCTTGCGCAGCATTGTTGATGCAACTAGTTATTACTATTGCAAACCTTTCTTCACACTCCCTACCTCGCGTGATTAATAGATTTTTCCGAGCACGTCAACTAATCTGGTCATTACTCGCATTAGATAGTGAATGTTTTGTCCTGGGACGAGGGGGTGTTTCTTCCTCTCTGTCCGACGCACATGTCGATTTGCAAGGAATTTCTATCACCAGGTCTCTCCCTTCAGTGGGGCACCGCCCCAGCCGGGACAAGCTCTAAACACCTGACTGGTTTTCCGAAGGGAGGTTGAGTAGTACATGTAGGTGTGTGTGTGTGAGAGAGAGAGAGAGAAAGAGAGAGAGAGAGAGAGGATAGAACAAGCAGGAGGAAGCCCAGCGCGATCCGCGTCACGTTTGTTACGGTACTTGTCCGGCATTCGCCATTACCGATCAGAGCAGCCGGACGCTAGAATTCTCCTCCATACAGCCGCTGAATCCGACCAAGCTGTATAGTTTGCGCCGAAAACTCGCCACCGTCGGAACTCGAAGCTAGGACCTCCAGGTCAGAGCCACTGCAGAGACAGCGTCCTCAAGGTAGTGGAAGTACACGAGAGGAACAAGCAATTACGCACTATATCCAGAGAATGCGGGTGGTTTCGAAAACTTACGGTGAAGAAATCCAATTCCGATGAAGGGTTCAGTGAAGGTGTTCCAAAACCAGAGGTAAAGGATCTGCGCTGTAACATCCACGTACACCGTCACCCACGGACTCAAACGATGCTTCCTCCACGAAGGCAGCCGGGCAACTAATGGAGCGGTGTGCACTCCAGTGACGCAGCATTTGGATTTCAAGTGAGATCAGTTCTTGATGAATCGGACGATCGAGTCTCAGATGTCACCGGAAACGCTACAGACAAGAGACGAAAGACCGGGAAACAATACTAACGATGGGGCAGGAAATATTAACTTTCATGTGATAGTGGTGTACGCAGTACACCAGTGCGACTGCGCTTTCACAATTGTCAAGTTACTGGGCAATGACATTTGTTGATTTATTTATTTATACTCTCTCTCTCTTACTCTCTGTCTGTCTCTGTCTCTCTGTCTGTCTCTCTCTGTCTCTCTCTGTCCCTCTCTCTGTCCCTCTCTCTGTCCCTCACTCTGTCTCTCTCTGTCTCTCTCTCTGCCTCTCTCTGTCCCTCACTCTGTCTCTCTCTGTCTCTCTGTCTCTCTCTCTGCCTCTCTCTGTCTATCTCTGTCTCTCTCTGTCTCTCTCTCTGTCTCTCTCTCTGTCTCTCTTTCTCTGTCTCTCTTTCTCTGTCTCTCTCTCTGTCGCTCTCTGTCTCTCTCGCTGTCTCTCTGTCTCTCTCTGTCCCTCTCTGCCTCTCTCTGTCTCTCTCTGTCTCTCTCTCTCTGTCTCTCTCTGTCTCTCTCTCTCTCTGTCGCTCTCTGTCTCTCTGTCTCTCTCTGTCTCCCTCTCTGTCTCTGTCTCTTTCTGTGTGTCTCTCTCTGAGTCCCTCCCTGTCTCTCTCTGTGTCTCTGTCTTTCTCTGTGTCTCTCTCTGTAACTCTCTCTGTCTCTCTGTCGCTGTCTTTCTCTGTCTCTGTCTCTGTCTCTGTCTTTCTCTGTCTCTCTCTGTCTCTCTCTCTTTGTCTCTCTGACTCTCTCTCTCTGTCTCACTCTGTCTCTCTCTGTCTCTCTCCCTGTCTTTTTGAAAGTTTAAATATAATTTAAGATGACAAAGAGATCAGAGGAAGAGAATGCACACTTCTCAGCTTGCACCCTAAAACACAAGAGTAATTCGTGCATAAAATGGAGTGATCGGAGTGATATTGAATTATAACATGTGGTTCAAGTGTCTTCAATTCACGGAACTTTTTGAAATATATAAATATATATTTTCATCTCCATTAACATATATTTTGTCAGAGTATTTTCAAAATTAAAGTTGGTAAAGCCTGCATTATGCTATCGGTTCCGTTTAGGCTCCTCTGTACGACTCAGATTTGACTGCAGAATTGCACATGCGTTGATATGCACATTTCCAGCAATTTGTAAACACTATTGTATTTGTGAGTTAAAGTGACTTAAAAACTTAAAAAATGTCTGTGGAAAAGACCTTCAAATTTTGAATTTATAGTAGCACTTAAACTCCATTTTCTTAAAATATTTTATATTGCATTATTACATATATTTCAATTTTAAAAATAATTTCGTAGTAATTTCTTTCTGAAAACTTAACAAACTTATGAACAAAACTATGTAATATTTTACCAGAAAATAATAGAAATGTAAATTCCTTGTTACATTTAAAAATTAAATATCTTTTTCCCACATCATTGTATACTGTGCCTGACTCCGCAATCTAAAATGGATTTAATAATTTAACAGCCATGTATCCCTTTTTTCTTTTTTGACAATCAATATACAAGATTTCAAAAAAATATTTTATTTTCCATATAATATTGGAACACAATGTTTTGCATAATATTTAAATGCATCCTCAGGTGTGAACAAAAAATTAATATACTTATGTCTGAAAATGAAAAAAACCTTTTGATAATATTGTTTTGAATAAAAGTATTAAAAAGTAACAATACACAGTAATCAGATATGAAATTATGGAATAAAACAAGCATAAGTAAAAAAAAAAAAAAGTAAAAATATATATTTTTGTAATTGGGAGAAAACTTACCAAAACAAATTAAATAAAGAGAATTTTTAAAAAGTTAATAAAAAGTAAAAAGAGAAATCCAAAACACACAAATAAGAAAAAAACATTCCCATTGTATATACCTTGCTTCATGGTGGCAAGTATGAACTGAGAGGGAGCAGATTACCGTAAACATAGTTGTTATAATTAGAAAAGAAATCAATGAAAACAAGTTCAAAGAAAAACAAAAACAAGGATAATCCGAAGTGGAAGGGAAAACAAATAAGGAAAAAATAAAGGCAAAAGAACATATCACAAAGTACAAAAATATTTAAGGGTATTTTTATTTATGAGAATGTTCCATCTAAAAAACACCTTTAGACATTTGTGTCAGGTGGTTGAATTGCTGAATTAATGGACTAAAAGGAGGGATTAAAATGGTCATATGGATCAAGTATTGAATATTCAGCATTCAGATGGACTTGTAATCAATTATTTTATTCTTCTTAAGTTTTGCTAAATTATAGTTGACCTCTTCAGAGAAACTAATACAAAATTTTGCTGTGGACAGAGACAATAATATATTACAATAAAATAAGTGGCAATAGTACCAAGTAAATTATTGAATTCCAAAAATTATTGTTTATATATTAAAGTAACTCATTCAGTTAATATGGGCATGCAGCAACAAGTTGGCTCTTAAGGAATGTTTTGAAGGATGTTATCAAGGCTGTATTTATAATAGTTGGGAGCTTATTGAAAAGCTATGCTGCAATGCAATATAGATCTTTGATAGAAGAGAACTTGCTAATGTATACTCAGTGATAATCTGGTAATATAAATATAATTATATTATTTACTACATTACTAATAATGTGCTATGTTCTAATCACTTGTACCCCTTAACACATTTCCACAATGCGGGGACACTGCTGGTAGTCCTTAGCATGTAAAGAGCTATTATGCTAAAGTACATGCATACATACATACATACATGCATGTCCCAGCATGCATGAATACATACATACATGTCCTAGCATGCATCAATACATACATGCATGAATACATGCATGCATGCATACATACATGCCTGCATGAATGCATACATATATACATATATTACTAATAGTACAATGCCTCATTGAAATGAATGAAGGGCATGATGAATTGACAGCACTCTTGCAGCGGAATGTGGTTAATAACTACATAGTAAGTAATAAAGCAATTCATTTTCAATAAAGCAGCATTTTGTATGGAAACAAAAGTCTGATGACATTTTAACAATGTATTGAAGTATTTATTATCTGCTGATTTTATGGTAATTGGGTGATTATTTACAAGCTGTGAAGCAACGCAGAAAGGATCTTCATTAGTTGAAGGCTTGCTAGCCTTTAATCTGTGATAATCTGATAGTCCTTATTTCTCTCGAGAATAATAGTTATGCACATCTGTATTACTAACCAAATATTGATTATGTTTGTTTCTTAAGAATAGTAATGATTTGTATAAGAAGGTGCGAAAATGGTCAGTATTTCATATTTAAAGTAGAAGTGATTACAAGATGCTATAGGTTTAATTTTAAATATGCATCTGAGGCACTTCTTTGGTAGACCCATTAAGCTATCGATATTTTTTTGTGTTGTACCTCCCTATATTTCAATTGCATACTGTATGTGAGAGTGAATCAAGTAGAGCTCTAGTTTCTAAGAATTGGGACAAATATGGCAAGAAGAGTAAATTAGAGTTTATTTTATTTCAGAGAATATAGACATGTTTATTGTAAGTTAGATTTCGATCAATGAATATTCCTAAAATCTTATGACTGTTAGAATCACTACCTCATTATCAACTTCCATTTTAATGTTTTGTTGAGGCTGATTATGAATAAGTTTAAAGTTGATTAACACAGTTTTGTCAACAATTAATTTTAAATGATTCAGTGACAAGAAGCTTTTTTATTTTATTTTAAGATTTTTTCTGTCAGATTAGTTTTTAGATGACTTGGGCCCATTACTTACTAAAGTTCTATCATTAGATATCTTGAAGAAATTATAGAGAAACCTGAGGAACTTGGAATTTATTAATTTTGCAGATAAGAAACATTGAAAACACAGGTTTGGTACTAGTACACACATACACAGTTGTAGTATTTCACTGTCCTTATTGCAGCATCATTTCATGAGAAGATTATGGGAACGTATATACAGAGACAACAGAAGAAGTGTACATTTGCACTAACAAATTATTTATTTCTTGCTTTTCACACCCAAATAGGTGTAAATTGTTTTACAGAACAAATTATCCTTATCATAGTTAGCAATGACATTTCACTTCCTGGCTACTGTTAATATGAGAGGATAAAACAAAGACATGTTTAGTGTCTGGTGTGTTTAGTCCACACAAATAGTTTTTTAACAAATTCTTATAACATCAAGTCAGGATGCAATCTGAAATACAGTTTAAATAACAATGAACTATTAGTTTTCTAATATACATGTTCGAAAACGACCACGGCGAAAGAGCGTGTAACACGCGGGAATCAATTCAAAACTGGAACCAAAAATGTGCAGGATCGTCGCTTCGAGTCACGTGGTGCCACATCGTCACGTTGCCTCATTAGTTCCTTGTTCACAGCGCTCCCATCGGATCCGATGGCTGGGGCCAACGGCTAGTCGTCGCGGCGTGTTTAAATGTACGTATTGTCATTCAAAAACACAAATTTATTGAAATCATTTTATATATGTTGTTTCATATAAATCACAACAATCATATGCTAAGATAATTTAATTTACAAATGAAATTGTAATTTTTCTTGTTATTATAATTATTATTGAATATAAATTTAAATATAATAAATGAAATTAATACCTTATAAATTTTGAAAAATATGAATTTTCAAAAATAATACAATTTTATTGCAACTGAAGAATAAACTAAATAAAATATTATTTTATTATAAAACTAACATAAATACTATATTTTTTGGGTCAGTCACCAGTCAGCCACCGTCCCGGACACTTCGCCCGAGACCTCGCCACTGAAGATGCCCACCGCAGTCGCGGGCGAAACGTTTGGTATCTCAAAGCCAATTGGACCACGGCCCATCAGCCCGGAAGACATGAAGAATATATTTTTTTATACAGAAGATTTACATACTACAGATTAAATAAAATGCATGATTCAAAATTATTTTTATTTTCAATCAATACACAATGTGGCGAAATAAAACTATTTTTTACTGAACTATAAATATTTTAATCACAATGATCATGAATTTTTTGCATATCTTAATCATATTTCAATCATAATACATGTAATATTGACACATGACCATGATCAGAACATATCAACAAAATGAACGTATCATTGTATGGAAATCACAAATGTTTGAAATTTAGTGAAAATTGAATAAATTCAATATAAGATTTCATATAATTTGAAGGTTTAATAGAGAATAAACTTATGCACCATGGGTGGTCAGATTTAAATGACAAATTGCAAGTTGCAGTCATTAAAATTTCTTGAACACAGATAGTCCACAGCAAATTATATTCACACCAATTTATTCCGCGTTTACCTTAAGCAATCGAGAAAAACAAGGAATAAGTATGCTATTATAAATTAAATTGAATTAAAAACTTAAATAAAAAAACAATTGAGAATTATCATTAAAAATCAGCATTGATCTGACCTTATGAATTAATAAACTACTTGAAAATTTTACATATATTGATAGCTAAACCATGTTCCCAAACAGGATAATGACTGAGGGTCAATTCCTAGCATCCATACAGAAACATATGTCCAAATAATGGAGAGAGACTTTTGAAATAATACATAAAACAATATAAATAATATAGTACATACAAATTGCATATTTAGAAAATGAAATATCTTTCATTAAACACAAGGACCCTGCAACCCCCAAAAATTAATGAAGTATCTAATGTCCAATCATTACGAATTCAATAAACATGTGTGTTATTGGATACAAGAACAATAATTTTTGTTAGAAAAACTTTTGATCAAAAAGTAACATACAAGAAATAATGTTCTTAGAAGGAAAAATAGAAAATATGAAAAAATGAACATTACCAAGTTTAATACAAAAAAATAATGCTACTTAACTTATTCATTAATTGAAACTCCATCACCAATGGAAATCCAAATTGCCCTCCAGTAAAAACTACCAAAAAAATTGCTTCACATTTCAGTATTCAAAATAATACACATTAATAAAATTCACCCACAAAACAAACTACAAACATTAGTAGAAAAACATTGAAAATCACTTAAAATGAAATATTAATAGCCAAAAAGTAACATAACTCATTAGTCAAATATTACGTTTTACTTGCTCTTATGCCAAAACAATATAATGAAATAAGTACTCACTAATTCGACTTAACAATTGATTTCCATTTAAATAAAACATCTAGCTAAAATGATGCATGTTTGGAACTCCACAATTGCATAGTATCTGAAATATTCTGTAAAGTATTGTAATTTATTTATATTTGTCTAGTAATTTATTTGAACTATACATTGTCTCTGGCCATTTCCTAAAGACAAATACATTTTTCTTCTGTTTCTTACTTATATAATTTTCACTACAAAGAAGTTTGTTAAAGAGAACAATGTTTCTGGATGTTAAGCCATCCCATCTTCAGGTTCTATAATGTGACAAAAAATTTAAAAAAAAACAATTTACTGTTCAGTTGACAAGATGTGTTATTTTCAATAATTTTTTCAAGATATTCAATAAATATCATTGAATTTTTTTCTGCTTTCAAGATGTGATATTTCAATAAATATATTAAAGAAAACCAAAAAGACCAGTGGTTATTTCAAATGGCATACCACATTATTGTTTATCTAAATATATGAATACAGATCTTAAACCATTGTTAGAAAAACAATATACATTAAATTATCCCAATAGTTTTTATCTTGTTGAAAAATTACAAAGTTTGAACATTATCTAATATTGATTTCAATGGAAGAGTTATTGTTAACTCACAAAAAATTAACTATGTCTAACTCAAAAAATTCCTGTTGTTCAGGAAGAAAGAAAGACAGAAAATCTATTTTAAAGGATTCAGAGTCAGTTTTTAATGGCACAGTACATCAACAAAAGAAAAGTGGTCCATTAAGTGCATTATTTGCAGAAATTGTAATAAGGAAACTCGAAAGAGAAGTACTACAAATTATCAAATACAGTTTTTATGTTAGATGTGAAAATGATTCTTTGATGATTGTACATAAAAATCAATTAAATAATGTTTTAAATAAATTTAAGTTCTCATAAAGAAATCTAGTTTAAAATGGAAATTAAACAAAAGTACCAAATAAATATTGAGATAGTACATCTTATAAAAGGAGAGAAAAATTAATTACTATTCGGTTTACTAAACCTATTTTTGCAGGTATTATTTTGAATTTTTAAATCAATGCACCCTCTTACTATAAAAAGGAATTGTTTGGAATTTAGTAGATAAAGTATTACATTATTTTTGATTGAATTTCATAATACAAATTTTAAATTTGTTCGGACATATTAGTATTAAATAATTATCATGTGAAATGTATTAATAGAATTATTAAGATAAGACTAAACAAAATACACACTGCAACATATAATAGAAACCATACTTCAATAATCAATAACATTATTTATTTACTATGTATTCCACAATTAAATTATTAATAACAGAATTGACCATTAAAGAAGTGGCAACAGCAGCAACACCTGGAAGACATAACTACCAGAAATACTGCATAAATAATGGAAGAGGCTGTTAAGCCTAAACACCAACAGTTCTTGACAATGATGAAAAACAGCATTGAAAATAAAATTTAATTTAATTTTGAAGAATAGGACAACAAATAGGGGTAAAATTATACAAAAAGGTTAAAGATAAATATTTGAAAGATGAATTAAAAGAGGTAATTTATAAAATTCCTTGCAACGATTGTCGTAAGGTATTCATAAGACAAAGAAAAAGAAAATTAAAAACCAGAATTTCTGAACATAAAAGAAACCCAAATGATTTACATAATAAACAGAATTCAATAACAGAACACAGAATTTCAATGGGACTTAAAATTGATTCTGAGAAAGTTCAAATAGAGAAAGAAATAAAGTCTTAAACAATGTTAAAAGCAGAAACATTACATATTAATACAAAATAATGTTTAAATATTCGGGTAGAATCGAATGAATTTACACCAATGTACATTGTATAACATTGAACTTAACTTCATCTGAACAAAAATTCTGGACACTGAGTTAGCGATTAGCTGCAAAATGAGAATAATGTAAAAGGATTTGATTAACTGTAAATTAATTGAGTGATTAATGGGAAATTAAATTTACTCTTTAACTAGTTTCGGCTGAAGTGTAGTATACCGTACAACTTTCGCAAGTCGTTTAAAACGGCACTTCGCACCGCTCCGGTGGCAACTGCGCAGTTTGAATTCTGGACGCTTTCTTCAAAAGTGCTTTCTTATAAAAGTGAATTGGTAACTATGCGGTGGATAGACTCAATAATGTTTATCGCGAATGCGAGGGCCGAAGGCCCGAGCCTCGCAGTGACTTGGATCGGGGCGAGCAAAGCGAGAAAACTTGCCTTTGAAAGTAAATTGACATTACAATTCGGCGAGAACAACGCGTATGAAGGGCAAGACAAGAAATCAGAGTGTGTAGCGGAATTTGAGGGCAGCTTAAAGAGCCCCTCCCGCCGCCAAGCTACTCTGAGGGTGTACCGCGTACCCTACTTTAAGCCTAGTTTCTTTTGAGTGCATTGAGAAGGCTATGACTCTCATATTAAATACATTCATGCTAACACACTTATTTAACAATGCAACCGTACTTGATCCAAACTGACTAACTGAAGCACAGGCACAAACAATTGACTACAATTTTGGAATATTAATGTAAAAAAATTATTAATGTTAAAGTAAAAAACTTATTAGCGTTATCCCCACCTACAAATCATTGAAATAAAAGAGATTGACACTGTGTTTCATTCCAGAAAACGTATGGAACGTTACCTCCGTGTTAATTCTGACGTTCTAATATGGCAAAATTTAATACACTGAAGGAATTCGTCTAAACTCTTTGCAATGAAACTTTATTGTAAGTAACCCCCATTGCATATGTGTCGTTCTATTAACTGAAACGTATAAGTTGATGTGTATTTTATCTACATGTAAAGCGGTCTTGTCGTCGTTTATTTCATATGAAGAAATTTACGCCAAAGATCTTTGGTTACGTCGCAGACGCTCTAATATTTAAAACGTATTTATAGATAACGTATTCTTTGGTAACTGAAGAAATGTCACTTCTAATGATACTTTATGGCAAATAACCCCCAACCCATTTCTGTTATCCTAATATAGAAAACGTTTATGTAGTGGATTAAGTCCACCTACAAAATCTTTGAAATAAAAGCGATGAACACTTTCTTTCATTTCATAACTCGTATGGCACGTCACCTCCGTTGTTGTTCTGACGTTCAAATATGTCAAAATTTAATGCATTGCCAGTATTCTCTTTTAAGATTTTGTAGGTGGCCTTTCTACACTACATATACGTTTTCTAGATAAGGATAACAGAAATGGGTTGGAGGTTATTTGCCATAAAGTATCATTGGAAGTGACTTCTCTTCAGTTACCGAAGAATAAGCCCTCTGCATATACGTTTCAAATATTAGACCGTTAGAGACGCAACCAAAGATCTTTGGCGTAGATTTCCATCATATGAAACCAACGACGAACAGAGCGCTTAAATTGTAGATAAAATACACATCCACTTATGCGTTTCAGTTATTAGAACGACAGAAACCCAATGGAAGTTACTTACAATGAAGTTTCATTCCGAAGAGTTTCGAAGAATACGCGCAATGCATTTAAGTTTGAGATACTAGAACGTCAGAACTACAACGGAGGTAACGTTCCATACGTTTTCTGAAACGAAAAAAAGTTGATCTCTTTTAATTCAAAGATTTTTGTAGGTGGCCTTTCTCCACTACATATTCGTTTTCTTTATCAGGGCAACAGAAAGGGGGTGGAGGTTATTGGCCATAAAGTATCATTGGAATAGACATCCCTTCAGTTACCAAAGAATAAGCCTTCTGCAAATACGTTTAAAATATTAGAACGTCAGAGACGCAACCAAAGATCTTTGGCGTACATTTCTTCATATGAAAAAACGACGACAAGACCGCTTTACATGTAGATAAAATACACATCTACTTATGCGTTTCAGTTATTAGAACGACATAAATGCAATGGAGGTTATTTACAATAAGTGTCATTGCAAAGAGTTTCGACGAATACCCCCAATAAATTAAAGTTTAGATATTAGAACGTCAGAACAGCCACGAGGTGACGTGCCATACGGCTATAAAGTGAAACAGAATTTGATATCTTTTATGTCAAAGATTTGTAGGTGGACTTCCTCCCCTACATATTCGTTTTTTTTATCAGGATAACAGAAATAGGGTGGAGGTTATTGGCCATAAAGTATCGTTGGAAGTGACATCTCTTCAGTTACCCAAGAATAAGCCTTCTACAAATACCTTTTAAATATTAGAACGTCAGAGACGCAACCAATGATCTTTGGCCTAAATTTCTTCATATGAAATCAACGACGACAAGACCGCTTTACATGTAGATAAAATACACATCCACTTATGCGTTTCAGTTATTAGAACGACATAAATGCAATGGGGGTTAGTTACAATAAAGTTTCATTGCAAAGAGTTTAGACGAATCCCCTCAGTGTATTAAAGTTTGCCACATTAGAACGTCAGAATTAACACGGAGGTAACGTTCCATACGTTTTCTGGAATGAAACACGGTGTCAATCTTTTTAATTTCAATGATTTGTAGGTGGGCTTCCTCCCCTGCTTATTCGTTTTCTGCATTAGGATAACAGAAATGGATTGGTTATTTGCCTTAAAGTATCAATGAAGTGACATCTCTTCAGTTGCCAAAGAATAAGCCCTCTGTAAATACGTTTTAAATATTAGAACGTCAGAGACGCAACCAAAGATCTTTGGCGTAAATTCCTGCATATGAAATCAACGACAAGACCGCTTTACTTGAAGATCAAGTACACATCCACTTATACGTTTCAGTTATTAGAACGACAGGAATACAATGAAGGTTATTTACAATACGTGTCATTGCAAAGAGTTTCGACGAATACCCCCAGTAAATTAAAGTTTAGATATTAGAACGTCAGAACAGCCACGAGGTGACGTGCCATACGACTATAAAGTGAAACAGAATTTGATCTCTTTTATGTCAAAGATTTGTAGGTGGACTTCCTCCCCTACATATTCGTTTTTTTATCAGGATAACAGAAATAGGGTGGAGGTTATTGGCCATAAAGTATCATTGGAAGTGACAACTCTTCAGTTACCCAAGAATAAGCCTTCAACAAATACCTTTTAAATATTAGAACGTTAGAGACGCAACCAATGATCTTTAGCCCAAATTTCTTCATATGAAATCAACGACGACAAGACCGCTTTACATGTAGATAAAATACCCATCCACTTATGCGTTTCAGTTATGAGAACGACACATATGCAATGGAGGTTACTTACAATAAAGTTTCATTGCAAAGAGTTTAGACGAATACCCTCAGTGTATTAAAGTTTGCCATATTAGAACGTCAGAATTAACATGGAGGTAACGTTCCATGTTTTCTGGAATGAAACACAGTGTCAATCTTTTTAATTTCAATGGGGCTTCCTCTCCTGCATATTCGTTTTCTGCATTAGGATAACAGAAATGAGTTGGAGGTTATTTGCCATAATGTATCATTGGAAGTGACATCTCTTCAGTTGCCAAAGAATAAGCCCCCTGCAAATACGTTATAAATATTAGAACGTCAGAGATTCTACCAAAGATCTTTGGCGTAAATTTCTTCATATGAAATCAACGACGATAAGACCGCTTTACTTGAAGATAAAATACACATCCACTTATACGTTTCAGTTATTAGAACGACATAAATGCAATGGAGGTTACTTACAATAAAGTTTCATTGCAAAGGGGTTTAGACGAATACCTTCAGTGTATTAAAGTTTGAGATATTAGAAAGTCAGAACAGCCACGGAGGTGACGTGTCATACCTGCATGAATTTAAACGAAGTGTGATCTCTTTTATGTCAAAGATTTGTAGATGGACTTCCTCCACATATTCGTTTTCTTTATCAGGATAACAGAAATGGGGTGGAGGTTATTGGCCATAAATTATCACTGGAAGTGACATCTCTTCAGTTACCAAAGAATACGTCCTCTGCGAAGAGGTTTTAAATATTAGAACGTCAGAGAGGCAACCAAAGACCTTTCCATCTTATGAAATCAACGACGTCCAGAGCGCTTTAATTGTAGATAAAATACGCATCCACTTATGCGTTTCAGTTATTAGAACGACAGAAATACAATGGAAGTTACTTACAATAAATTTTCATTCCAAAGAGTTTCGAAGAATACGTGCAATGCATTTAAGTTAGAGATACTGGAACGTCAGAACTACAACGCAGGTAACGGTCCATACGTTTTCTGAAACAAAAAAAAAGTTGATCCCTTTCATTTCAAAGATTTTGTAGGTGGCCTTTCTCCGCTACATATACGTTCTATATTAGTATAACAGAAATGGTGTGGAAGTTATTTGTCATAAAGTATCATTAGAAGTGACATCTCTTCAGTTACCAAAGAATACACCCTTTGCAAATACGTTTTAAATATTAGAATGTCAGAGAGGCAACCAAAGCCTTTTTAATAAATTTCCATCATATGAAATCAACGAAAACCAGAACGCTTTAATTGTAGAAAAAATACGCATCCACTTATACGTTTTAGTTATTACAACGACATGAAACTTTATTGTAAGTAACCTCCATTGCATTTATTGCAAAGAGTTTCGACAAATACCCTCAGTGTATTAAAGTTTGAGATATTAGAAAGTCAGAACAGCCACGGAGGTGACGTGTCATACGTGCATGAATTTAAACAAAGTGTTGATCTCTTTTATGTCAAAGATTTGTAGGTGGACTTCCTCCCCTACATATTCGTTTTCTGTATCAGGATAACAGAAATGGGGTGGAGGTTATTGGCCATAAAGTATCGTTGGAAGTGACATCTCTTCAGTTACCAAAGAATAAGCGCTCTTTGCAAATACGTTTTATATATGAGGACGTCAGAGACGCAACCAAAGATCTTTGACGTAAATTTCTTTATACGAAACCAACGACGACCGGAGCGCTTTAATTGTAGATAAATTACGCGTCTACTTATAAGTAGTAGGGAAGTAATGATTACGCTGGTTGTTTGCGTGGCAGTGGAACTCGCCCAGTTGGTGGGGTTGTTGACCGATGGCATGGCGATCGCCCCGCACAGCTGCAGCCAATACCACGGTCGCGCTTCAACGTCGGTGCTCTTTTCCCTCTTACTCCTCAGGCCGGATCCAGGGATGGAAGCCCCAACCATCTGGCACCCACGACTCGCGTCGGCGATATATCTTAATGTGTGCAATGCGAAAAATCTTAAGTGAATGCTTTGGGAGCCCGACCTCCCTCCGTGAGATTTCCAAAGTCAATAGGAGCCGAATCTCCCTTCTCGAAAAATCTTAAGTGAATACTTTGGGAGCCGAACCTCCCTCCGTAGAATTTCTGGTATGAATGTCTTGGGAGCTCCTCTCCCGTCATCATGAAACCTCTTCTACCCCCCGCTTTCTCCAGTGAGACTACTCCTGATTGAAATTGTATTTAGCGGAGCGTGGCGGGGCGGAGCTTTGACCAATGACTCGCCACCCCTTCGTAGCAGCCGAAAATTTTCCGTCGTTTAGCACCGCGTGCAAGTCCCTCCGCGGTCGGCGAAAAAGTCGTGACCTAGATTGCGGGCGGCCACACGTGCGCGCAAATGTACGTTGAGTCGTAAATATGTCTTTCAAGTGGGTGTGATTGCCGTCGGCTCCTTGTCGTGCGGTCGCGTGGGCGGAAGAATCACCCGTCTTGAGTGCTTGGCGGGGGCGCGGTTGCCGCCTTTTCAAACGGCGGCGTTGCGGCAAGTCATTAACGACATTGTCTCAATATAGCAGGGATGACAGGCGCGGGGTCAGGTCCCGCCCTTCCAACGGCCGCTGGCCGCGCTGGATGCCTGCGATTTTATCGATAAACATACGCGATGATGTATTCGCGGCAGCTCGTACCGTTACAGTATGAAAAATTATATCCCCCAAATGACCACCCAAGGTGAGGTAATTATGATAAATGTAAAAAGTATAAGTTGCTACTTTTGGTGTTTATTTTCAGCTTTGTGAAGTTCATTTGCGGACGTGGGAAATTGAGAAGAATTCAGTGTTCTATTGTGATAATGGACTAAAAATTAGTCTTCTTTTATATCATACCCGACTGTCTCGTGGGGATACGCCTTCTTTGTTGCCTAATTGTCCTGTTTTCTGAAATCGCCATTCCTACAGAGAATGTCCTCAATGAAAGAACTTGCGTTCAGAATAGGGTATATGGTTACTGTTTTTGAAGAAAGTGCAAAATAAAACATTGCAAAATTAAATGAAACATCTTTCAGTACTTTTGATAAACTAGGAAGCAAACTGGATTTTGTTTTAGACGCATTTTGGCCGATGGTAAGGAAATTTTTTTTCAACATATTGATTGTAATTCTGCCCCTAAAATTATCAATTCAGTTGTTTGAAATTCAGTGTGAATTATTGTAAAGTAAGTATAAAAATTTGGAAACTCTACAATACCAGACAGTGTAGGTAATACGAATTAAATTAGTGGTTTTAGACAAAGTTAGATTAGGTTTCAATCGAAGTCTTCATGATGGTTTTGCTTTAATTTCAGACCTCTTACTTCAAATCTATACTACAAATTCACAATTTGACAAAAATGTTGCTTTTATACTGGAACAAATAATATTCCTTACTAAGTAATGAAGTGCATATCAATTAACTTCATGGTTTTTCATATTGTCTTGTGTGCTATTTACTGTACAGCCATAATCTTATAAATATTTCAAGCATTTAGAGTTTATAACATTTCGCCATCCTAGTGCAATACGAGATTTGTTTCTTCATTTGCTTTAGAACCTTAAATTGAACAAAGTGAAAATTATTTTTTGAAAGTATATATGATATCGTAATTGAGAGAGGGGGGAGAGAGGGGAGGGGGAGGGAGAGAGAGAGGAAGAGAGGGAGAGAGAGAGGAAGAGAGGGAGAGAGAGGGAGGGGAAGAGAAGTATAGTAGCTATATAGTAGGCCTGCCTGTAAATGAAATGTGCGTACAGGACTTGCAAAATATGTTGGGAAAAATTTCTTGGGATTGGAACAAGTATGATTTCAAGTACTGTGCGTTGTTAGTGATAATAACTGTGTTAAAAGAAAGTGTATGCTTTTTTCACCTGAAAAAACACTTAATTTATGTACAATTTTCGAGCTGAAGAATGTAGACGCCTTTTCTTCTCATTTGATAGTGTAATTTATTATATTGTTTCGTCTGGTAACCACAATTTTACTACGCAATTTCAGTTTGAATAGCCTTCTTCGGCGGCCATCTTGAATACTGATTGCTCAGGTCTTGTAATCTAGATAGTGTTTCCCAGCCTGGACAAACCAACGCCATCTTGCATATACTTGTCTTTCTAGAGGGCTCGGGCTAAATGTATCGAAAACCACTAGTTTGAAAATTTAATAGATAGCAGCACTATCACAGGAGAATTTACTTTTCCGATAACGCCTGAACCAATAGTCCGATTTTCGATGTGTAAACGGCAGTTGACGTCTTTTTAAAATAGCGTTTACGCTACGAAGCCTTTTTTCCAAAAACTAGCAAACATTCGAATTTAAAAATTGGTGCTCGAACTTCCGAGAACAATTTAAAAAATGTGAGCTTATAACGCGATGGCGACAAGCTTCTTGAATCTATCGCCGTGTCAACCATGCAAATCGGATAATAGAAGCGTTGTGATTTGAAATTTGGGAAAACTACTCTCCCCCTTCCACCCGTTTTGGGCCCCCTCTCGGTGCGGCGGCACGGCCACCACCGGTAGAGGTCGAACTTGCGGGGCAGGCAAGCCAGGCAGTCGGTTTATGCTTTCACTGCATCTCAATATATTTTTCCTTCATATCAAACTAGAGATGCTGTAACAGAGGCATACGGTCTCGTATTATCTGTAGTAGAAGTAGTATAAAACTATTTATCTTGTTCACATATTTCCGTCTTCCTTGGAATGCCGTCATAAAATTGTTTGAGACTCAAAATATCGATTCAGATTTGGAACTGACTTCAAAAAGAAAATTGAAATAATTGTGTATATATCACCAATATGGGTGAAATAATAATTGAGTATATCACTAATAATTGTGTATATATCAACCAAGAATGGGAAGAGATTACGCATGAGTTCTTTTATCCTACGTCTCAATTTTTGACCTCAAAACGGCATTTGTTTCCTTGATAGAATTCACCTTGTGAATCCCTTTTCACTAATAAAATAGCCGAAGCTAATTTTAAAAAGTTTTTGTACCCTCCGACAAATTTGAAAAAGTGGCAAAATTGCGCGCTGTCATAGTATTAAATTACCCCAGCGCGAATATGTTAGAGATTTTTAAACCTGATAAATTTTGGGCTGTGCTTCAATTTTGAATATTAAAATTTTGAAATTAAATGTATATGATGTGTGCATTTACAATCCTTTGCATTGTTGCTACCCTCCTAGTCCTAATCTCGGAGAGGGCGCGATAATAATTCTACGCGTTTTTTTCGAACAATGGCAATATGTACACGTGTAAGACTGCGGGTACCAAAAATATTTTCGAACATGGGGATAGCAATGACGCTTGAAAAGAAAGCATTAAAAGGACTCCGTCCTACATACATAATATACACGACTTATTGGAGAAAAACGAAAGTAAAATGTGCATACTTGTCCTTTCCTAATTCATGAAACTGTTATAGTCACATCAAAATCTTCTGAATCTCCTACAGTTACAATAACTGTGAACCTTCATCTTTTTATGCTGGGCCGAAAATCTTAATTTATTCTGCGTGTCTGACTCAACCTGTCCATTGTCCAACCACGGTGTGGAGGTTGTTGTTCCGTGGAACCTATATGTCTTCACCGTCACCCTCCGCAAAGAGGGGAAATTTCGCATTTTCGGAATTATGTGGCAGTTGAAGAGCAACAAAATTTATTTTTCGGGCACTATTGAGTAACAAAAACGGTACAAATTCCCATGTAATTATTTTTTATTTATTTCTGTAGTTTCTTGGTTTTGTGGCAATTGCGGTGCTAACTTGATGTCAAGTTAGCCGAATGTTTATAGTTGGCTTCATTGCTCGCTGCCTCTTTTCGGTTTATACCTCCCGCTCCACCTCCGCTACCGCTGCTACTGACCATTCTTGACCCACCAAGTAACCTCAGTTTACGGGACTTCTTCAAAGATGACTGGGTACAAATCGGAATTATTTTGAATCACACCATTTTTAAATTCAGTTCTATACTTCAGTTACAGAGGATACGAGAACGTCTGCCCCAATTATATCACCAGGAGTGTGATTTGTGAAATAAAATTTAAAAAAACTTGTGATGCTACAAACACAGACTTTCTCGAACTACTTCGTTTCCTAGTTCCTTTGCTCTGGGCTATATTTTCGATTTTTCTCTACCCTGTTCCCAGCGGCAATCCATCGTCTCTTAAAGATTATTTTTTCACATTATTTTTCAATTTTTCGGTCACCTGATAATAGAACTGAAACATGACTTTGATAATTCTATTGAAGAGTAAAACCTCGTCGTATATGGACATTTTCTTTGAAAAAGTTTGAGAAGCTGGCGTTTGAGTGTTTCTCAATTTCTCAGAATGGTTTTGAGTTTTCGAGGGGCTTTGTGCATCATTTAAAGCACGAGTACTCACAAATGAAATAATGTATTCAAGCCGGCGATAATGTAAATATTGATAACGTGAGAAAAAATGTCAAAAAATACAATTGTGTAAGTTAAAATAAAAGAATACAGCAATACGGCGTTTGTCTTTGTATTCAGTACAATTAGCAGTATCCCTACCAAAAGCTTATAGAAAAATTGAAGCCATTATTGATAAATTTTTGTTTTTGATTTTTTTGCAATGAACATATTTCACGCAATATTGCGTGAAAACGACTAAGTTTCCAAAAAATGTGTATGAGAAATTTTGGAAAATGTGCCTGTGGCTTCAACCAAAGTATCCCGAAACTTTAAAGAATCTTTTTCAAACTCGCTAAGCTTTGAGATAGGCCAGATCGACCGAGGAATATTCATTTTCGAAAAGAATCTAGGAATACTTTAGGCGCTAGTGTTCTTCACAGACCGACGGACTTTTTTGGGTGGGGGACAACTTTTCGATATCAGGGGGCCCCCAAAGCATTCCCTTGAAATCCGTAAATCGATTTTCCGCAGCATTGCATAACTTTCTCTATACTATATATATTTCTTTGAATATACGCGCGTATACTAGAAAGTAAAACTAGTGTTGTGACGCAGAAAATAGCGAAAGCGTAATCTGACGAATCCCTGTCGGGCCACAAGTGAACCGCCCGCTTGCCTGCCTCGCTCCCAGCCCGCTCCTGCTCCTTCTTACGGAATGCTTCCGTGCCCCTAGGAGCCGGCGCCACCACACGTGGCTACGGTGGTGGAGGCGCGGCATGTGGGAGAGGGCATTAGACATAAGTTTGCCAAATTTCCCTCACGACGCACTCCTATTCACACGATTTTAATGATTGATGCGCTATTGGGTTAAGGAAGCACTTCGCTATAAGTCCACGTTTTTTAATTTCTTTTCGGAACTATTCCAAAAAAAATTCCAAATCTCATTTTTTATTTTTTTAAAGGGGCTTCATAGCATAACTTCTATATCAAATACAAATCAAATGCCATTTACTGATTGAAAATCTGGCCACTTGTTCAGACATTATTAAAGTAATTTTGCCTTATTTTGGTGCTGCTACATGGGGACGACAAATTGAACTAGTGTCGGTACATTTAGCCTTAAGCGGTGCGGTAGGGCAAGGAAGAGGTGGGAAAGATAGCGCGCGGTCCGTGGCCCGTTTGTTAGGGTACTGCTCCGGCATTCGTCTGGTGTTGATCGGAGAAACCACGGAAAACTACCAATCAGAGTAGCCGGCCGCTAGAATTCTCCTCCAGACAGCGACTGAATTCGACCGAGCTGACAAGCTAGTGTCGAAAATCCTGACACCAACAGGAGATGGTCCTACGACATTTCATAATATCATTGAATTTAAAGAAAGATACTTTTGAATGTTAATAAACAAAATTGATTCTATATCAGCTTTATGATATCTGATCCCACTACTTTTATGTACGGTTTCTGGGTATTGCTAATGTACATAGTTTAAAACTAGATTATGATTCCAATATCAAAAATGTTTCTTAGAATATTCATTAATGACTGGAATGAATTGCACAGTTAGATTTCTGAACTTAGGACTGTAAAACATTTAAGAACTGTTGTATAAGGGAAGTAATTTTTAAAAATGGTTTTCAATGTGAATATTATTATTTTAATTTCATTTTATTGGCATTCGGCCGATTTTTCGGCATTTTTTATCAATTTTTATCTACCAAAGAATTCTTTAAAGCTTTCATAGAGTGCAAAATGCTTTATAGGAATCTAATTTTACTTTCTCAATTGTAAATTATTTCAAACTGAAGTACATCTTTAGAAATCTTTACTATAATATTTATGGATTTTTGACATATTGTTTACATTATAGATAAATAAAACACAGGTTTTGTCATTACCTACAAACTTTTGTTGGCAGTGATAAAAACAGTTATTTTAGCATTACTACAATCATATACATATAAGTGATTTTCATATTTAGAAAAATCATCTAAAAAATATGTAAGTACCTCAATAAGAATATTTTTTTCCAAATAGGAAATGTCAGAGTCAGATTACCAGTAGAAGCAACAGGAACCAGAAATGGTGAGAAAGGAATTCAGAAGTGTAAACATGACCTCGAAGATTCCACATTCTAAAAGAATAACAGAAAAATTTAAGTTTAAGAAGGAACGTGAGTTGAAGTTGCAATGTGTATTTACTCAGAATTTGAATATTATCAAGATATAAAAGAAAGATCATTGTTTTTAAAAAATATTAAATTTGTGTACATGTAAAATTAGTAATGAATCAAATATAAACTATGTCCTTAATTTTTTTGTTTTTAGCAATTTGAATTTGGTAGTTGAGAACAAATATAAAAATATTTGTTCACTCAACTACTTAGCAGAGCAATTAGTATTGATTACATTGACATTGAAAGCATTTAGCAGGTTTTGTGTCTCTTATTTATTATTATTATTATTATTATTATTATTATTATTATTATTATTATTATTATTATTATTATTATTATTATTATTGTTATTATTATTGCGTTTATAACCCTTTCTTGTCTATGACCATTAAATTTCTCAAAAGTTTAATTGATTCACCAGAAAGGTTTATCTGTTTAAATACTGTACATGAATGAAATTTAAGAAAAATATATTAATTGCATTCAGTTTTTATTTATATACTTCAAATGGAAAAAATTATAACTGAATTTAACCAAGGTTTGACTTTGCAGCATTTTTGTCGGTTTGTTATTAAATTCTTTCTTTAAACCTTTGTAATTCCTTTCAATTCATTTGAAAGTTGTTTATTCAAAGATATAATTTGAAATTGACCACTTATTTCTATAATTATGTTAAAGATGACGACCAACATTGGTTTTTGGTGTTGAAAGTAGGCCTATATATTTCTGATGATCTTCTAGTGAATGTATAGTTCAAGAGAGACCAGCTAGTAAATAAAAAGAAGATAAACTGTGGCAATATTTTTAATTAAAAACGAATGCTAATAATGTGACTAGTGGAGCTACAACAGCATATACTTTCTCACGATATTATCATTATATACAACAGGGGGAAGCCCATATACATGTTTCATTAATTCTTAACAGAAATTACATGAAAAATACTAGCATTTACAAAACATGTACATGACCTTTTTTAAGGAGCTTAATTTGTAGAAATTACAAATTTTGTATAAGGCAAAAATCTCTATCTTCCATTTTGTAGTTTTGAATACTTTTTTGAATTATCAAAACACTATTGATTGTCTTTATTTTGAATGGTTCACTAGTGTCATGTACAAAAAAGATATTTGTTTCAACTGTCAACTGTAGGCCTAATTATTTTCTTCAGATTATTTTGTCATAACTTGAATTGTATTTATTCTATTTCATAGTGAAAAATACAAATATATACAACAGATATTTCAGATGAAATATATAGTTTACGATTTGAAACAAATTAATCTTAAATTGAACATGCTTGACTTTGTGAAAAGTGAGCCTGGTGTACCTCTGACAAGTATGTAACATTGTCTCTTTAGTGAGTCAAAGGGACAACCGATCCTCTGGTTACTTCCCTTCAAATTATTTATTTATTATTTTTTATGATTGGAGTAGATTACTAGAAGGAAAGATGATATTGTGTTCAAGCTCTCAAATCCAATGCAGTCAGATGGATCAGTTTATGTGCAACAGCATTTGTTATTTAGTGTCAATCTATTTCACTATATTGATGAATAGATGGTTTTTTACTGTATATTATGCAATGGGCATTTTTATATGTAAAGGCATTATAATTTCTTTAAATTATAATTTACAGAATTTCATTATTTTAAAGTTAGACTACATTTATTCAGATTTTATGATTTGTACCTGCATGTCTTTGTTCTACTTAGTCCTTTTTTTTCACAGTTCCTGTACATTTTATTGTTGATGTGTATCATGCATTCATTTTACATTGTTAACAATTATTTTCATTAATAAAATAGATTCAAATTATATGATCATTATATTTTGTGAGTCCAAAATACAAGTATACATGGCTAGTGGTACAACATAGAGTTGTACCTATGACCAATAATTTTTTCCTTTTATTTTCATTCAAAAAATTAATTTCAACAATGTTTAAAATTAATTTCTGAACATGAGAAAATAAGAGTTTATAGACAACAATCAGTGCTTAAAATCTTAAACAGGTCAAGGAATACAAGGGGGGAAAAAGGGGGGGAAATTAATGTAAGAAAAGTGGTCAAAGGTAAAACTCCTCTCCTCAGATTCAAGGCTTCCGACTTTTACAGCGTGTTAGGGTGTTCAGTCAAAGTGAATACTGTGGTCTCAGGCAAAGGGATACTTAGATAAGAGTGCCCTTGTAAGATCGGCAACAGAATATAAAAAGGCCGAACTGTTTGGAATCGAGCTTTCTTGACACGTTCAACACAAGGAAAGTGCAGTTTAATGTCGTACGTTAAATACAGTGTCATGAATACATCACATATCTTATAAGGGGTCAACTATGAACTGAAAAAAGGCAGTAGCACATGCAGAGAAAATTATGCATACATATAGAGGAATGGATGGGATATATTGTGAAAACAATGAATTTATAATACAACTAAGCTTGGACATTGAGACAAGAGGGCAGATAAAAGAAGACTCCATAAGAAAATACCATAGGAAACATGCCATTGCTTGTATATGCATTTTCCGGCATGTGTATTTTCTCTACAATTGAAGTGCCCTGGTCGTGCTTGATTTCATATGACGGAAATTTATTCAAAGGTGTTTGATTCCCTCTCTGACGTTCTAATATTTAAAACCTTTTCGCGGATGACGTATTCTTTGGTATCTGAAGAGATGTCACTTCTAATGATACATTATGACAAATAACCTCCATCCCATTTCTGTTATCCTAATATAGAAAACTTATATGTAGTGAAGAAATGCATTGGGAAATGCATTCAAACTTTGATGCATTGGGCGTATTCTTCGAAACTCTTTGCAATGAAACTTTATTGTAAATAACCTCCATTGCATTTCTCTCGTAATAATAACTGAAACGTATACGTGGAAGTGTATTTTATCTACAACTACAGCGCTCTGGTCGTCGATTTTATATGATGGAAATTTATGACAAAGGTCTTTGGTTGCCTCTCTCTCTATATTTATATTATAGACGATGACATCTCGAACTCGTCTCGCGTGTGTGTCTTGTGTGTGTGTCTCGTGTGTGTGTCTCGTGTGTGTGTCTCTCGTGTGTGTGTCTCGTGTGTGTGTCTCGAGTGTGTGTCTCGTGTGTGTGTCTCGTGTGTGTGAGTCTCGGGTGTGTGTCTCGTGTGTGTCTCATGTGTGTGTCTCGAGTGTTAGTCTCGTGTGTGTGTCTCTCGTGTGTGTGTCTCGTGTGTGTCTCTTGTGTGTGTCTCGTGTGTGTCTCTCGTGTGTGTGTCTCGTGTGTGTCTCTTGTGTGTGTCTCGTGTGTGTGACTCGTGTGTGTGTCTCGTGTGTGTGTCTCGTGTGTGTGTGTTTCGTGTGTGTGTTCCGTGTGTGTGTCTCGTGTGTGTGTCTTGTGTGTGTGTCTCGTGTGTGTGTCTCGTGTGTGTTTCTTTCATGTGTGTGTCTCTCGTGTGTGTGTCTCATGTGTGTGTGTCTCGTGTGTGTGTCTCGTGTGTGTTTCTTTCGTGTGTGTGTTTCGTGTGTATGTGTCTCGTGTGTGTGTCTCGTGTGTGTGTGTCTCGTGTGTGTGTGTCTTGTGTGTGTGTCTCGTCTGTGTGCGTGTGTGTCTCGTGTGTGTGTCTCGTGTCTCTCTCCCTCTCTCTCTCCCTCTCTCTGCCTTTCTCTGTCAGTCTCTGTCTGTCTGTCTCTCTCTACAATACATTACAAATTCTTTAGCAAATTTATAAGTTTAAAGTGGAAACAAACATTGAAAAGTTAACTGAAAGCTTTCCTGTTAAATGTTACATTCTACAGTGCAATAGATTATACGTACAATAAATACATAACTATATCAATATAAAATAGTACTAATAATGTTTGCATATGTCAGACCCTTTGCTTCATCCAAAATTTTTATCACAAAATCACCTGCAAATTACTTCTCAATGCAAACGTTGCATTTCACCCACTCATTCAAAACTCATTTTCTTCATTACAATTTACTACAGTAACAGGATTTTTTCGGATTAGTACACATTTATTAAGGGTTTTTAATAATCACCATTTATTTATTCTATAAATAATAATACAAATCTCAAAAAATACATTTCTTTTCATGGCATATTTCACAAATATTTCACACAAAAAATCATTCTTCGTCCAAATCTCATCTTCACTCAATACATGTCTCCAAATAATCTATGAACATACAAAACAAAAAACATCAGTATATGTATTATTTCTAAAAAAAGTTAGTTATTTCCAAAAAAAGTTGGTTAGTTATTTCCAAAACAAGTTAGTTATTTCCAAAACAAGTTAGTTAGTTATTTCCAAAAAAAGTTAGTTATTTCCAAAAAGTTAATTATTTCCTTCACTCTCTCTCTCTGTGTCTCGTGTGTGTGTGTCTCGTGTGTGTTTCTCGTTTGTGTGTGTCTCGTGTTTTTGTCTTGTGTGTGTATCGTGTGTGTGTCTCGTGTGTATGTGTCTGGTGTGTGTGTCTTGGGTGTGTGTCTCGAGTAAGTGTCTCGTGTGTGTGGGTGTTTCTCGTCTCGTCCCTGTGCGTGTGTGTCTCGTGTGTGTGTCTCGTGTGTGTGTCTCGTGTGTGTCGTGTGTATGTCTCGTGTGTATGTCTCGTGTGTGTGTCTCGTGTGTTTGTCTCGTGTGTGTGTCTCGTGTGTGTCTCGTGTGTGTCTTGTGTGTGTGGGTCTCGTGTGTGTGTCTCGTGTGTGTGTCTCGTGTGTGTCTCGTGTGTGTGTCTCGTGTGTGTGTATCGTGTGTGTGTCTCGTGTGTGTGTCTCGTGTGTGCGTCTCGTGTGTGTGTGTCTCGTGTGTGTGTCTCGTGTGTTTGTCTCGTGCGTGTGTCTCGTGTGTGTGTCTCGTGTGTGTGTCTCGTGTGTGTCGTGTGTATGTCTCGTGTGTGTGTCTCGTGTGTGTGTCTCGTGTGTGTGTCTCGTGTGTTTGTCTCGTGTGTGTGTCTCGTGTGTGTCCCGCGTGTGTCTCGTGTGTGTCTCGTGTGTGTGTCTCGTGTGTGTGTCGTGTGTGTGTCTCGTGTGTGTGTATCGTGTGTGTGTCTCGTGTGTGTGTCTCGTGTGTGTGTCTCGTGTGTGCGTCTCGTGTGTGTGTGTCTCGTGTGTGTGTCTCGTGTGTTTGTCTCGTGCGTGTGTCTCGTGTGTGTGTCTCGTGTGTGTCTCGTGTGTGTGTCGTGTGTGTGTCTCGTGTGTGTGTCTCGCGTGTATGTCTTGTGTGTGTCTCGTGTGTGTGTCTCATGTGTGTGCGTGTGTGTCTCGTGAGTGTGTCTCGTGAGTGTGTCTCGTGTGTGTGTCTCGTGTGTGTGTCTCGTGTGTGTGTCTCGTGTGTGTGTCTCGTGCGTCTGTGTCTCGCGTGTGTCTTGTGTGTATGTCTCGTGTGTTTGTCTCATGTGTGTGCGTGTGTGTCTTGTGTGTGTCTCGTATGTGTGTCTCGTGAGTGTGTCTCGTGTGTGTGTTTCGTGTGTGTGTCTCGTGTGTGTCTCGTGTGTTTGTGTCTCGTGTGTGTGTCTCGTGTGTGTGTCTCGTGTGTGTCTCTCGTGTGTGTCTCTCGTGTGTGTGTCTCGTGTGTGTCTCTCGTGTGTGTGTCTCTCGTGTGTGTCTCGTGTGTGTGTGACTCGTGTGTGTCTCGTGTGTGTGTCGCGTGTGTGTGTCGCGTGTGTGTGTCTCGTGTGTGTGTCTCTCGTGTGTGTGTCTCGTGTGTGTCTCGTATGTGTGTCTCGTGTGTGTGTCTCGTGTGTGTGTCTCGTGTGTTTGTGTCTCGCGTGTGAGTCTCGTGTGTGTGTCTCGTGTGAGTGTGTCTCGTGTGTGTGTCTCGTGTGTGTGTCTCGGGTGTGTGTCTCGTGTGTGTGTCTCCTGTGTGTGTCTTGTGGGTGTCTCGTGTGTGTGTCTCGTGTCTCGCGTGTGTCTCGTGTGTGTGCGTGTGTGTTTCTTCTCGTCCCTGTGCGTGCGTGTCTCGTGTGTGTCTCGTGTGTGTGTCTCGTGTGTGCGTGTCTCGTGTGTGCGTGTCTCGTGTGTGTGTCTCGTGTGTGCGTGTCTCGTGTGTGTGTCTCGTGTGTGCGTGTCTCGTGTGTGTGTCTCGTGTGTGTGTCTCGTGTGTGTGTCTCGTGTCTCGCGTGTGTGTGTCTCGTGTGTGTGCGTGTGTGTTTCGTCTCGTCCCTGGGCGTGTGTGTCTCGTGTGTGTCTCGTGTGTGTGTGTCTCGTGTGTGTGTCTCGTGAGTGTGTGTCGTGTGTGTTTCGTGTGTGTGTCTCGTGTGTGTCTCGTGTGTGTATCTCGTGTGTGTGTCACGTGTGTGTGTCTCGTGTGGGTGTCTCGTGTGTGTGTCTCGTGTGTGTTTCTTTCGTGTGTGTGTCTCTCGTGTGTGTCTCGTGTGTGTGTCTCGTGTGAGTGTCTCGTGTGTGTGTCTCTCGTGTGTGTCTCGTGTGTGTCTCGTGTGTGTCGTGTGTGTGTCTCGTGTGTGTCTCGTGTGTGTGTCTCGTGTGTGTCTTGTGTGTGTGGGTCTCGTGTGTGTGTGTCTCGTGTGTGTCTCGTGTGTGTCTCGTGTGTGTCTCGTGTGTGTGTCTCGTGTGTGTGTCTCGTGTGTGTGTCTCGTGTGTGCGTCTCGTGTGTGTGTGTCTCGTGTGTGTGTCTCGTGTGTCTGTCTCGTGCGTGTGTCTCGTGTGTGTGTATCGTGTGTCTGTCTCGTGCGTGTGTCTCGTGTGTGTGTCTCGTGTGTGTCTCGTGTGTGTGTCTCGTGTGTGTGTCTCGTGTGTGCGTCTCGTGTGTGTGTCTCGTGTGTGTTTCGTCTGTGCATCGTGTGTGTGTGTCTCGTGTGTGTGCCGTGTGTGTGTGCGTCCCGTGTGTGTGTCCCGTGTGTGTGTGTCGCGTGTGTGTGTGTGTCGCGTGTGTGTGTCGCGTGTGTGTGTGTCGCGTGTGTGTGTGTCTCGTGTCTCTCTCTCTCTCTCTCTCTCTCTCTCTCTCTCTCTCTCCCTCTCTCTGCCTTTTTCTCCAGTCCACTATCGGATACAACGTGTTTTTTGTGAAAATACAACAGAGATTAAAGAACATTCGCTGCGATAAAGTGTTCCTAAACAAAATGAAAACGTTTTTAAAACATTCTAGACAAAATAAAAACGAGAGATATTTTAACCCTCTTCTATGTATTGTCAGTTTTCATATTTTATCCATAAGCTCTTGATTTGTAGCTGCCTGCCGCTTACCACCCGGAAGCGACGGTACTGCCCTCAGAACTACTAGAAGTCGCATGTTCTGGACATATCTATCACAGTATAACGGATAACGCAAGTCGATGACGACCACTTTGGGCATCCATCTACTAAATAACCAATAAATTAGTCTATCATTCGGGAAATTACATGTATAAGAATTTCAAACTAATGGTGTATATACAGCACGTACTTTCTCGCCTGTATTTTCATGCAAAATTACGCAAAAAGTTCTCAAATATTCGAATAATTGGACATGACCGTATTTCAAATTGTATCTTTAAGAAATAGAATTCATTAAGGGAAAAATATCATCAATATTTTAGTTGTAGATAGACTCCGAAACATTTTTAAAATCTCGTAATTTTCAAAAAAATCGGGTGTTTCAACGAACATGAGACCTGACCTCTTAAACGTCTTTTACACTATCCAACAACAAAATTTAAACAAAATCGATGGAGCGATTTTTTAAAATCTTTTTCTCTCTTCTCGAAAAGAAAGTAAAACGAAAGTTTATCCTTCTCCCTTATCACATTGCAAACTTTCTTACAAACCTTAGCAATTGTTGTCCAAAAAGGAGAAATCTATTATCAATAAGTATAACTTCAAAACAAAACATATCTCTAAACAATACCGATGCTAATAAAGTATTTTTTATTATTTTGTTTTGTAACAAACCATATTGGATACTTTAAATAAACAAAACACTCTTCTGTGCATTTTCAGTGAAATAATAAATATAGAGGTGCATAAAGACTCGTGGCCCACACCTTTCCTACATTAACAAATTAAACACTGAATCATGTATTTAAAGATACACTCTTCTCGATCACTTCTACTAAAATCATAGTATTGTTTACAAATATTATTTCAGGTTTCGCAATTTTTGCGAAAACACTCATCGTTTCAGAGAAGAAAAACGAAATAAAAACTTTAATTGCTCAGAATTTCGAATTTTTTATTAAGACACAATAGTAATTTGTAATATTAATACTGTATATACAATTCCACTTGGCATAGTAACAGATTATTTTTTTCAACTTTCCCCCCGCCAGTAGCCCTGGCGAGGCGGGAGTTTATTTACTTTTTGGGGTACAGCATACGTCGCAGCTCTATGGCTTATGCGGCAAAGAAGGGGGCAGAACTTACTTACTAACTTATTTCTAATTTAACCTATGGATGAAGCCGGCACTTTGGCCGGCAACCTAAGATTAACACAAGTCTTTGTTCTTCTTCATGCTTTATAGTATTAGTTTTCTTGGTTGTTTTTTTTTCTCATTCACACGCACATTCACACTAGATCACTAGACACACGCACTTTCATACGACACTATATACATCCTAAACACTATTTACACTATTTACACTATGTGCGCCACGGCGCCGACTTTGCTCCAAGCGTCCGTGGCGGCTAGGCACAATGTGGCTGGCAATTGTAACTGGCGGAGCCTCACTCGTCCCGCTGGGAGCCTCACGCCGCTGCTCGCAGAGTTCTGCGAGAAGCTGCGGCGGTAGCGCCCGGAACGTGGAGGCCACTTGCTTGGGCCCTCTCGGCGCAAAATACGCCCGGTGGACCTCACAGTTCATTGCCCGGCCGGTTACGCGCAAGAGCCGCGGAGCTTTCGGGCCCAGCGCCCGCGTGAGCGCCGTGTGTGCCCTCCGGCGGATTTCCTCTGGCAGCTGACGACTCACGCCCAAGGCCCCGTAGGTTGCACTGTTCCTATGGTGGCGGTTAGGAGGAGGAGGAGGGAGATGCGGCCGCGTGGCGGTCCGCACCGCTCGGTTCTCGGCCGCCCAAATCGGGCGTAGGGTCGAGACCGGCGCTGCCGCAAAGGTTTCGCAAGCATAAGTCCATAAACTTCGTATGCAGGCGGTGAAAAGGAGACGCTTCTGCGAGAGAGATAGGTCCGGGGAGCTAAGGAGGGGACGCAAGAGGGAGGTCCTTGCAAGAATTTTGTGGCGAAGGTCCTTGGCGTGCTCGTGCCAATAGAGGCCACGATCTAGAGTCACGCCAAGGTACCTCGCGCATGGGGACCAAGGAAGATGCGCGCCCGCAAGCAACACCGTTTCCTCGGGGTCTGCCCTCTGACGGGTGAAGTTAACGGCCACGCATTTTTCAAGGTTTAGGGTGAGGCGTTTCTGGCGTAGCCAGGTGGGAAAGGCGGCGAGGCATTCGTTCAGGTATCTCACTGCTTGCCTGCTGTTCGCCGATTTCACGTAATACGCAAAGTCATCCGCGAACATCAGGAGCCCGCAACGCTGAATTCCCGTTCTCCTTTCTGCTAGCAGAGGCGCATCATTGACGTACAAGCCGAAGAGGGTGGGGGAGAGAACGCTCCCCTGTGGAACTCCCGCCTCGGCGCGTCTTAGGGACGATTGTACGCCGTTAACTCTCACTCTGAACGTTCTCTCTGTGAGAAAACTACCGATCAGTCTGGTGTAGCAGTCGCTTATCCCTGACTCGATGAGACATAAGAGTGCCCCCTCATGCCACACCGTGTCGAAGGCCGACCGCATGTCCAGGAAGACGGTAGGCAGATTCTGCCGCCTCTCGAGAGAGAGGCCGATCTCGGTGCAGAGGCGCGTCAGCTGCTGCGCGGAGCTATGACCCGTTCTGAACCCGAATTGTTCGTCTCGGAGGAGACCTAGACGCCGTATTTCCTGCTGCAAGCGCATCAGTATGAGGCGTTCTAGAGTCTTTCCTAGGAGCGAGAGTAGACTAATGGGCCTATAACTACTCGGCAGGAAGAGGCTCTTACCGCACTTGGGTATTAAGCAGATGTTAGCTGTTTTCCACGGGCGCGGGATATATCCTTGTGCTAGGCAGGCATTGAAAAGTGCCAGGAGAAATTCAACCCCTTTGTCACCGACGGATCTCATGTGGGCGACGGTGATGCCGTCAGGGCCGCAAGATTTTTTTGGGTTGAGGTGGCGGAGCACTCCGCGGAGTTCTCCGTCAGTCACGCGACGGGCTGATGTATTCGGTCTGACTGCCAGGAGGCACCGTAGGCGCTCCGCAGTCACGTGAGCATCGCAGGCTCCGGCGTCGTTGGGTCGGAACTGCCGCTCGAGCGAGTCAGCAAAGACTTCGCTTTTTGCAGCGTCGTCCCACACATACACCGGTGCCGGAGGAGGTTGGCCAGGGAGCCTTGGGGTGTCCGCGTTGGTTTGAATGGGGTGATTTACTCCTGGTTGCCGCCCCAGCGCTTTGAATAAGCCCCATAGGCGTTTATCGTGGAGATTGCACTCTTCTATTGTACTTTTCCACCGAGCGTTTCTCTCGTCTCTCAGAGACGCACGGAATTCTCGGCTCAGCGCTCTCGCCCGCTCCCCGTCTGCGGGATCACCAAATCGGCGATGAAGCTTTACTGCTCTGCGGAGCGCTTGCAGTGTCCGTCTTTGCTCCTCTGTGAGCTCGGGACGAGAATCCGGCACGCGCGTCACTTTCGTGACCTTTTTGTAAACGGACATAACCGTGTCAGTGAACAAGTTCACCGCAGATTCTATATCCATGTTTGTCACCAGCGGTCTCTGCTCGAGCAAATCGCTCACTTGAGCTTGATAACCGACCCAGTCCGTGTCGCGCGTTGTTCGCATTCTTTGCTGGCGTACTGCGACAAGAGATGCCACCACACATATTACCGGATTGTGATCGGAGTCCAGTTCGGGTAATGACGACGGTACATCGCCGTCAACCCCCTTCGCGATCGCAAAATCAATAATACCCGGTCGCTTGGGCGTTCCGCGCTGGGCTGTCGGGAAATATGTGGGACTTTTCGGTGCGCATACACATACGCCCCGTCTCGTCGCTGCTAGAGTGGCTAGATTGGTGCCGTTCCTGTTGGAACCTAAGCATCCCCATGACCGGTGTCTTGCATTGAAATCACCAAGTAGCAGAACCTTGGTGTCTAGCGCTAGAATTGCTTCAATCTCAGAGGCGTTGAGAGTTTGATCTGGGCAGTAGACGGACACGACAAGGAGTCGTTTCTTTCCCACCCAGATGTGCGCTCCAACAGCTTCGAGTGATGTCAGCATTAGAGTCGAGAGGTTTGCCTGGAGCTGAGGGATGTCGCGGCGAATGCTCAATGCGACTCCACCTCCCAATCTGCCTTCGCGGTCTCTCCGGTATGTTGCGAATCCTTGAATTCGGAAGTCGCTCCGGGCGTTGAACCACGTCTCTTGTATCGCCATGATATCGAGATCATGCTTTCGAATGAACTCGCTTATTTGCTGGGCTTTATGCAGTGCGCTCCGCGCATTCCAGGTGCATGCACGCAGCGGCTGCATGCAGGTAGATTCTGGGCGTCTCCTAGTGGTTTGCGCCATCTTCGGGGAGAAGAGCTGCCAGTTGTGCAAGCATTGCCAGAAACTGGCTTCTGGAGAACGCTGCAGGGGCGGCCGCGGGTGGAGCGCTGGTCCGCGACTCCACCGCGCCGGTTGCATCCCGCGACACGGGGACCTGAGCGGTGTTTGCCTCTGCTAGGTTTTGTACCACCGCTGACCAGGCTGTCCCGTTACTTACCTGCCGGGCTGCACCGCCCTGATTTCGGACATTGGTGCCGTTATCTGACCGCCCGGCATTCTCCCCGTCGTCTGAGGGGCGACTGGGAAGACTAAAGTAGCTGCAGCCGGAGTACGACGCTACATGGCGTCCGCCACAGTTGCAGCATTCGGGTGGGAGGTTGAAGTTACCCCGTTTTGGGCAGTGTGTCGTGCCCATGTACTCCGGCTTGTTCTGCTCCGTAGGGTGGCCATTTCCCTTGCAGAGCTTGCAGCGGTAGTCGTAGGCGCAATTGGCCGAGTGGTGACCCCATCTGCAGCAGCGAGCGCAAAAGAGGAGTCGTGCCCTCTTTTCGCGCTCAACAGTCACGTCGAAGCTATCCAACTGACGGACCGAATATATTTTTCGCGAGGCTGGAGTGTCGCGTAGGGTGACCATGAATGTCCCCGTGAGCAGTTTACTGCGTTGACATTCATTTAAGGGAGGCTCACCTTCACCTGCGGGTCCGGCGACCGCAGATTCTTTTCTAAAAGACGCCTGGCGCCCACGCTGGCAACACTGGCGTCTACGCCAGTGTTGCCTGACGCCCAGGGGGTCGTAGCCGAGCTCTCTCAGCTCTTGCGCCACTTCTCCCTCGGTGAACCCTCTCGGGAGTCCCATGATTGCCACTCGGAGGGTCTTTTCATGCCCTTCACGCGGTGGCGGATGTGCGAAGAGAAATATCTTATGCAATTTAGCATATTTCTCCGCCTCTAAGTAGGCTACCTTGTCGGTGATGTGGATTGCGTAGACAATACGCTTCCCCCGCGTTTTGGCTCGGCCAATTGTGGCCTTTTTGCCTGTTGCGACGCCCAGCGCACGACCGTGGGCGATCACAGCATCGGGGGAGATCCTGAGCCTAATATAGTACGGTTTTTTCGGCGGTCGTGAGGCGGCCGCCGCTTGGGGCTCCCGTGTTTCGAGCGGGGCGTGCCCGGACGCCTCCGCCGGAGAATTAGCGTTGCGGGGCCGGCCGCGCTGGTTGACAGGGACAGTTTGCCAGCCGCCATCTGTGGCCTCGCGTTCGTGGGTTTGGAAGGGATGGGACCGGGCGGTAGAGTCGTTACCTGCCAGGGATTCCCGTCGGGCGCCAGGGGTGGTTCCGCTCTGGCCCGCGTACGGAGGTGCCGACGCTTCTTCTTGGGTGTGGGGAAGGTTGCCGCCCTCGCCGCGGAGATCCTGGGACCCTCCCGGGACGTGTCCGTCTGGGGTGGGGCCAGGGCCTACAACTTCGGCTGGAGCAGCGACTTTCGGCTTTCGCCGACGGTTGCGGTTCCTGCCTCTGGAGGTGGTGATCGCGGGGCCGGCGCCCGCTTCGGTGGACGGCGGCCGGCCGGTTTCGCCTTCCCCTCTGCTCCTTTGCGAGGAGGGGGAGGTCGCGGGTGGCCCGCTGGAGGATGTAGGGCCCACCGGGCCGCCGTCATCTGGGTCTGCGGGTGCTGGCAGCTCGGGCTGTGCAGCGGGGGAGGGGAGCGTTGCACTCTCCTCCGCTGGGTTGCCGCTGGTTGCGCCGCAGGTCCCGGAGGCCAGCGGCCTTGCGGACGGGTCGTCCGTGGTTTGATGTGAGGCTGGGGAGTGCGCTTCGAACGCGCGCACCCTTTCCAGCACTGAGGGCGAAGGCCGCGGCTCCGGCGTGGGGCTGGAAGTAGCCTGGGCGGAAGGCCCGCCGCATTCCTTCCAGAAGCTCCACAGCTCCGCTTCGCGTGCCCGTGCGAAGGCGAGTACCACCTCCCAGGGGACCCTTTTCGGTTCCTCCCATTCATTACCCTCTATGATGCAGGCTGCGGGGGTGGAGGAGGAGGAGCTCCATGTATCTCCACACACCCTCTGCAGGCGCAGAGTAGGGACTCGCCGTGGAGTGGAGTCCATATCGACGGTGGAAGGAGCAGTCGCTGCAACTTCCACCGTGTTGTATTCGGCCGATGGCCGAGGCAGCAGCGGCGGCGGTGGCGGCGGAGCTGCAGCGGCAATGGTGGCGGCGGGCACTACCGCGTTGTCCGCAGGGCCGGCGCCGGTGAAGGGCAGCGGCGGAGGCGTGGGCGGCGGCTGCGTCGGCTCCGTTGTTTCCGCCATGGCTTTGTTGCCTGGGGTACCTGCGCGCCCCCTTGCTCAGGCGGCCCGGCGGGGCATGAGGCGGCGGGCGAAAGGCGCAGGCCCGGGTCTGTGCGCGCTGCCGTTCGGGTCGGCCAGAGGAGCGGAGCGGCAGGGGCACATCCGCACCCTTCGACCGCTCGTCGCGAAGTCCTAGTAACAGATTACGTTTAAAGATTAGTTACAGATTACACACCACACATCACACACAACAAGCACACACACACACATCACCCACAACACAAGACACACGACAATAACACACACAAAACAACACAACACACACACAACACAACACCTACAACACAAACACACAGCACAACACACACAACACTCATCACACACAAAACACAACACACACAACACAACACACACAACACCACACACATCACACACAAAACACTACACACACAACACAAGACACATAAAAAACACACAACACACACAACACAACACACACAACACAACACACACAATACAACACAAACCAACAACACAATACGCACACACTACACAAACAACACACAAACAACACGTCACACAACACACGAACACAACACACACACAACACCACACACACAACACACACAAACTACACAACACACACAAACAACTCAACACACACAACACAAAAAACAAACAACACAAGACGCACACACAACACAAACACAACACAAAAACCACACAACATAACACACACAACATAACACACACAACACACACAAACAGCACAACATACACAACACAAAAAATAAACAACACAAAACACACACAACACACACAACCCAACACATATCACACACAACACAACACACATCACACACAAAACACAACACCCACAACACAAGACACAAACACACCTACAACACACACAAGCAACACACAACACAACACACACAATACAACACACACACAAATCACAACACACACATCACACACAAAACACAACACAAGACACACACACAACACTCACCCACACACAAGACAACAAACACACAACACAACAAACACACACACAACAAAACACACACAACACAACACACACCTCAAACACACACAATACACACACAACACAACACACACTCAACGCACACACAACACACACACTCAACGCACACACAAAACACACAACACTACACACATCACACACAAAACACAACACAAGACACACACACACAACACTCACCCACACAACACAACAAACACACAAGACAACAAACACAACACACACACAAAACACACACAACGCAACACACACAACACACACAAAAAACAACACACACAACACAACACACACCCAACACGCAGTCACAACACAACACGCACACACAGCACACACACACAACAAAACACACACATAACACAACATACACAACAAACACACACAACACACACACACAACACAACACACACAATACAACACACACACAAATCACAACACACACAAGACACAACACACACACAATACAACACACAGAAAACACAACACCCACAACACAATATGGACACAGAACGCAACATGCACACACAACACAACATGCACATGCAACACAACACGCACATCACAACACACACACAACACACATACAACACAACACTCACAACACACACACAACACGACACACAAACAACACAACACACACAATACAACACACACAAATCACAACACGCAAACACAAAACACAACACACACAAACAAAACAACACAACATACACACAACACACACACATCACACACTCACTACATGCACCACACACACCATTCATACACCACACATACACACAAAAACACTTTTGTCCTATCATTTGATAATTAATTTGATATTGGTTGTTTTAAAAATGTATCTATTTTAATTTCATTATTTTCATTATCTCATTTGTTTATTGGAAAACAGTTTTTAAATGTATTTATGTTAACTTCGTTAATTGTGTTATCTTCGTATTTCTTATTTTTTTAGAATTATTATGTATTTTGTACCTTTCTAAACTGATGATGTCTAGACTTTTGATTACTAAGCTAGTTAAAGCTGGCTCTCTGAATAGTTTTAAGTTGACAGAAATAATTTTAATAATTTCATATCTTCCTCGTTCAGGAATTGAATCAGGCTTTTAGGCATGTAAAACAAGTGTGCTGCCCATGAACCATTCTGGTGCTCCTCAACCTTTCTACCCTACAGCATGCACACTTAATACAAATAAAGAAATTCTTAGGAAACATCAACCTCTAATGTAAGCTTCATCAGGTCCTCATTATAGTTCCCAATACAGAATCAGTAGACAGGTCCAACACCATAAACTACAATAAATTTCCACCAATAAAAATCTATCAATTATTACTGATCAACTATTAAAGCATATGTAATACTTATAGAACACATGTTGTTAAATTATATTCTTGAAATGTTTCTCAATATATCTTTCATCAAAACATATGAATGTAAAATATTGCTGTGTTAAGTAATTATTAAATTGTCGGATTTATGATGCACTAAAGATCTACAAAATATATATGCATTTATGCAGTAAAATCATCAAGAATATACACTAAAATGCCCTATAAAATATATTAAACCATCAGAATACCATTTCTCATGATTTTTACACACAGTAATTCATCCAGCCCTTTACTCTTAACTCAATGAAATTTTGAAAACTAATGTTTCCACAATGGAATGACTGTTGCTAAATACACCTGCCCTCCACCATCTACCTTCAATTGGCATTAGAATCACTTTGAACACAATTCGAAGACTCCTCAGCAGCCACTTCCTACCATGAGAAGGGGAAGTTCCATTCATTTTTGCAACCTGTTTCACTGACATTTGTAGGAGAGTACACTCTGTGAATGTAGGGGTTCAAGTCATGTGTACTCTTTAATCAACTTTATGTATTTTGAAGATGTACTCAACAGCACTATTTATCCTAAACAATCAGGATTTTCCTGTTGTATAGAATGCATAAAACAGATACACTGAATTGAGATTAGCTATGTTGAACCATGAATACAGCACAGGTTACAAAATTAAAAATGTGTATATTTATTGTAATAAATTAAATAAACAACAGTATCAATAAACGTTTTCAAGATATATATGCAGAATAATTAGCAATTTGCAGATACATGTTGCTTATTAAGAAAACAGATAGAATTAGTAAGATGTGGAGCATAAAATCATGTTTAAATAGTTGGAAAGGCATGTTTCATGCACATACCAAGTGAGTATACTTTTTGACTACAGGTGGAAAACATATATTTACATAGAATTTGCAAAGCAAAGTACCTTGCTTATTTCAGGGTCCAGGTTTGATTCCCAGACATTCTCGTGTGAAATTTATTCTGGCAAAACGAGTTTGCGTACTTCACAGGGGCTAGTCCAACCTCTGTGAAGCGCCCTAAATCCTACCACTTTACTAATTCCTTCCTAATCCTGGGTGTTGGGAAGTGACACAAGAGCACGTATGGGAGGGACATACTCAGAAGAGCTACTTGGCAGTTCTCTTGACAACAATGTATGGACTACTATGACTACTATGTAAAGTAACAGAGCAACATAAGCTCCCAACACTCAATAAGGGTAAGGAGACACATTGCGTCATTAGGAATATCCAAAAAAACAAAAACAAAAAAGATATGCTTTCACATTACAATTATGGTGATCATATTCTTCACAATATGACCAACAATGCCCAAGAAAGTGAGATGTTTGTTTGTTTATTTTCTTCAACATCAATTATCTTGAAATAAAATAACATAAAACATAAAATTTAAAATCCTTTCATTGGGGACCCTATGTCTACAGAGATTGCACCCTTAACGTACCCATTAAAAGCAAATATCTATTTTATACAAAATAAAGATATTTATAAAAATATATGCGTAATCAATGCAACTGTCATAAGGCACAAGCACACTAATGAAAATGCAACAACATGAGATTCATATTATACAGTAAGTAATACTTTATCCTGTTCACAATACAAATCCTCCAAAAGATGATGAGTGTTCATAAGCATTACATTACTGTAGATGTGCTCTATTTTAAGGTATTCTCAGTTTGGAGTATTTGCAAGCATTTTTCATTGGCTGTTGTTGCATCTTATTGATGATCGATAGAAGGACATTTTGCTTACTGAAAAGCATGTTTCATTATTTTTCCTTCATTCAATTTTACATTTCATATGAATTTTAAATTATCACTGATCTGTTAATATTCCTATACAAGTATTTTACTAATGATAATCTTAATTACAAATATTCTTTCAGGAAATGAAGTTCAAGAAGATTAGATATGGTTTCACCTCACCATTATTTTACTACTATATATTTTCATTCTGAAAAACAAATTATTAATAAATATAAATGTATTAGGATTGTTTCAAATTAAAGGAAAAATAAACTCAATTAAGTGTCAATTCTGTTTCTTGAATGAAATTAGGTTACTAGCTTTCTTATCATATGATTTCACATATTTTAAACCTAAAAATATTTATTACAAAGATGCAGCACTAACTGCTGCACAAGACTTCTTGTAAAAGTACATGGGGATGCCCAGGCAAGACATACTATCAGAAATTGTAATCATTAAGTAACCATGCAAGATGAATAGGTATTCACAGATATATTTTTGTGTAGGTAAGGACATCATGTTACATGAAGAAAACCATTAAATTGCACTTCTTGAAAAGTAGAATTACAATTATTTGTACATCATTTTGCTGTTCTAAAAGTTGACTACTCATGGAATAGAAGGAAAATTTGTAGGGAAAATGACTGACCTGAAAAATAACGACCTTCCAAAGGAATTAATTTTTTATTGAAATATTCCTAAAGCTAGACTTTCCTGTAAGTGGAAATAATTGTGGTTTTTAATCAGTGAGAATTTCAATTGAGGTGCGGAATGTGATAGTGAGCTATAACACATTTTCTCCAAAACTTAAGACATTCACAGGATTATATTGCCCTAATGTTTAAAAGTATTTTTTTTAAAAATATTATTACTGTATTTCTAAACTTTCAGAGTTTTATCAAGCGTTCATATTCAAACACAAGTACTGACAATTTTAGTGTAGTGAATATAATTTTCCAGTCTCAATTGCAGCACAAATTTGTAAACACATGATTATGCTTGAAAAAATCAATGATATAATATATTCATAATTTCACATATATATCATTGTCATGGGAAGGAAAAAGAAGATGCTTTAAAATTACAGATGGGATCTGGCTGAAAGAATGATTGCTGCTACAAAACACAAAAAGCCCAAAGTATGCAGTTCAACAATCTGTTAGTCATCATTTTGTGTACAAACCATTAAATTTAACATAGGATTCCAAATGTTGAAGTTCAGGAGGATTCATGTTATGGAGTGTAAATACAGAAAAAACTAAATTGTCTATCTTAATGTATTATTTAAAATACCTACTATAACTTAAGCATCCCAGATTATCATACTTACTCTTCTTATTTGAGACGTTCCTATACAGTATTGTACTTTCATAATATTCCAATAATATTTTAAGTGAAAATAATGTAGCTATTGAAGCATAAAATAGATATGAGTAGTATATTACCATAGGATCAAAAAACATTATTAGTTTTATTTAAGATTTATAACTTATAACTAACATTTTCTCAAGATTTCAAAAAGTTGCATTCATTTTCTTGTAGTATTTTTGCTATGAAAAAAAGAAAAAGAAAAAAAAACACACACACAGTTCACTCTGTATAGATCACTGCCGCTTTCTTACCCCAGTTATATTCTGAAGACATCATTACAGAAAATCATTAGATATCAATTGTTTTATATTATATATTAGAAAATTGTTTTACAAAAGAGTACAATTTGAGGAATCAATCTGAGCGAAGAGTTCTGACTAATAAAGCTAAGAATGCCAAGAATCTAAATCCAGCTATCAGTCCAAACAGGCTGCAGATATCCATAGTAAAATCATTCTGAAACATAACAATTGAGATATTAAAATCTGAAAAAATAAAATAATATTAATAATAAAAATTTAGAATACAAGTTATTTTTGTACCTCACTGAAGCTCAAGGTCTCTAGAATTACTTGACCATTTCGAGGACATGTGCTGTTTGAGTCCATGCAATCAATATGATCAATACCAGACCACTGATTTATAAGTAACGCCTCATTGCCATAGCGAAACCAAGATAAATAACTTAACCAAGTGAAATACTCAGGGACAGAACTGTGAAAAACCAAACAATTAATATTCCTCAATAATTCAAGTAATTATTGTGTATTGTAATAATATCATAATATTTATTAACATTATTAGGCCAATATAGAGCAAATAATAGACACAATTGAAATGTGTAAACCAAGGTAATAACTGAGGTTTATAACCAACCAAGTTCATTATTTTCAACTTTAGTTATGTGTTGTCCAATACATTTCAAAATACAACCTTATAAAAAAAATCATAAAACTAAAATCTTTTCTTGGAGCAGAAATACTCATATGTCATCTTTAGCTACAACTCACTTGTTGACCTTTAAAATCATAACGACAACCAGACTTTAAGAGTATCTTTTATTCCTCTTTTTGGTTATGTTAAGTTGACACAACAAAACATCATGAAAAATCTATTTGGCAATAACATTTTTATTCTAGTGCAAATTGATGTGATAGTTTTTGAACATACCCAGTGTTCAGAAAAAATCCTCCAAATAATAAGAAAGGTATAACAACAGGAGGACCAATAGAGAGTGCCATTGTCACGCTGGTGCTGACACAAGATATCAGGTAACCTGGGGGGGAAAATTGATTCATGTTTCTTAAGAAAATATTTAACAAGTAAAAGTTTGTTCTTACATAATCTTCAAGATTATAAAATTCATTGACTGAAAGTGAATTCATTGTAATTTTATATTCAAATTACATCAATGTATTTTTTTTCTACTCATCATATTCTTCAGTTTGAGAATATCTGGATTTTTCGTAGTGTAAAGTGTTAAATTAAATTTTACTTACCAAATGATGTTGCAACATTAGCCACCAGCATAACTATAGCAGTTGCAACAAAAAATTGATCTACGGAAGGATTGAATCCTACTAAGTAATATGAAATAGATGTAAACAAAACTGGTATTGCTATGAATATAGGTATTTCTGCCATTGTCTTGCAAATGAAGTATATATCTGTGCGATACATGCCATTGAAATGTTCTCGCATAAACACAGGTAGTTCACTACAAAAAACCTAGAACGAGCAAATTTCGTTAAAAAAAAATCTGGCAAGGATTTAAAAAAAAATTTGTGTTCTCAAAAACTTTGTTTTCTAATGCAAAATGAAAAGCAAAAAATGATGACAATAGAGTAAAAAGGAAACTTTTGAATTAAATTTTGAAGACTTACACTGATGACAGCAAAAACATTTTGAAATGTCATGTTTGTCAAAAATATGAAAAGAGCTCCGTTTATATTCATGACTCCATCTTGGTTGAGTTCTTGTCCAAAGTATATTATGCCAATCATTAATGATACCATCTGGAAGGATAAACCTGATTAATATTGTTCCTTTAGCATCAATTCTGACATTAAATATATCAACCAACTGATTGTGTACCAGTGTCTGCAGCATTCGTACTCGTATGAGAATAGGTTCTTTTAATACACTCAGCCAAGACCTCCAAAAAACAGCTCGGAATTGAGCTATCCATGAAGCTTTGTATGGTGAACTTGGCATCTGCTGTTTGCCAAGGATTTTCACCCCAGAGACCTCCAGCCATTACAGCATTTACCTGAAAAAGAAGTGTCAAATTCATAATCAATGTTTACAAATTTCTAAAACATAATTCTTTATTAAACAGTTTTCTCTGACCTGTGTATCAGCTACATTTTCAACTTCGGCAGCAAGGCGTAAACCTTCTTCTGATCGTTGGAAAGCATCACAGACAAGTTCAATTGTCTGTTTACAAGCTTCCTCTCGAGTGGGTACTACAGCTAACAATTGAATAAAAAAATCTGCTGGGTTGTAGTTACTAGGGCAAGATGCACCCATTCTAAATAAAAAAAAGAATAAAGTAAAGATAAAATCTGTCAATGGTATCAGAAAAGGGCACACAACAAAATAAGGACATACTACAAAAAAGTGAAATAAAAACAAATAGTAATAATAAAAATAAATAACAGCCACAGTAATAATGATGATAATAATTATTACAATAATTAAAATAATGAAAATAATAATTATTAGAATAATTAAAAGAATGATATCTTTTGAAAATTATAAATATTAAGGAAAGAAAATAAATTATCATCAATATCTTCCAATAAAATTATGTATTTTTTTAAAAGAACTCTCAAATTAAGTTGACATGTTACCTTCAAATATTAATACACAAAATTAAAAACAAAAACAGCACAACTTTACTTACTCTTTAAAAAAGTTACATGCACCTTCTGGAGTGCCAAGATATGCAACGCGACCTTCAGCCATGAGTAAAATTTTGTCAAATAGAGCAAATACTTCAGAAGATGGTTGATGTATAGTACACACAACAGTTTTACCCTTTAGGGCCATGTTTTTCAGTACAAGAACAACATTTTGAGCCATGAAAGAATCTAATCCAGATGTCGGCTCATCACAAAACATTAGGGGTGGATCTGTAAGAACCTGACAAAAAATAATTTATGAATAATAGTTGTTCTTTAAGTACCACCATTATTTCATAACATAATTCTTTTTATGCGACAAAAGTCAAATTTTTAATGTATAGTCTTACTTCTGATGCAAAAGAAAGACGTTTCATTTCTCCACCTGAAATCCCTTTAATTCTTCCAGGAACTCCTATTATAGTATGTTGACATTTTGTGAGAGCTAACTGAAATTGATTATTCAACAAAAATAAATAATTTCACTACATTTAATTATTTATTCTAATTAGTTATTTTTTAATTGCATTGATTGTTTAAGGAGGAACTAAAAATACATCACCCCAAAAAGTATAAGGGCAATGCATAGGAACAAATATTCTTACTTCTGTGATAACTTCTTGGACACGTCTCATACGCTGTTCATACGGAATGTTTCTGTCCATTCGAACTAAGGCCTGAAATAGGAATATTTAATAAAATTATTCTTGGTGTAGAAAATTTTGTCACATGCACCATAAACTAAACTTTTATTTTTCCTGCAGTTCAATAAGACAAACCTGAAATGTTAAGTGTTCCTTAACAGTCAATGTACCAATGAAGAGATCATCCTGTTGGACATATGCTGACAAAGCTGTTAGAGCATTGCTTGTAACAGGGAAACCATTGACAGCTCGCTGGCCACTTACAGAAACATTCAAAGGAGATCGAAACATAAATGCATTTAGCAGGGTTGTTTTTCCTGCTCCACTAGCGCCCATAATAGCCAACAGTTCACCAGAATATGCTGTGCCATTTACTGAAAAAGTAAAAAAAATAGTGAATTTATATATTAAATGTATCACCTCTGTATTACATATGTGTGCTTCAGAATATGATATATTTATTAAAGGTGTCTAAAGAAAAGAAGCTTGGGCAGTAGATCAATGAAGGCCCCAGTTTCAAACAAAATAATCTTGCCTTCATATTAATTACTGTGTAAAAGTAATGAGTACTATACATGTATGTAAGAACATATAAGTTCTCACATACATAGAAGTAATAAACATTACACTGTATACTGATAAATATGAAGGAGGGAGTATTTGATTTGTATTCTGCATTACTTTATTTTATTATTACTCCATTTATTTATTAAATTAATGTCAACGGCATTTAAAAACTGTGTGTGACATGTTAGTGCTAAAAGGGTAGGTTCTTAAGTTCTGGGATCCCTGTCTTAAACTTATTAAAAGTTGAATTACAAATATAGATGGAAAGGAGCATTTTTGGTAAGGAAGATAATATTCACACTTAGATAATAAAAACTATTTGCAAAGGCAATCAACTTCAGATTTAGGCTGTTATCCCTCATTGTGTCCAACCTGAAGGAATTGACTTTTTGCCTTGAGAACGCGGAAAATGATCAATTGAATATTCCCCTCTGAAGTCTAGAATTTGTTCGTAGTTAGCGAAGTTACATTTATGTTCAGAAGAGAAAGAGGAGCCATCTCAGCATTTCCTCAAAGGGTCAGGAAAATTGGACAAAAAATCTAATGAAGATGAGGATCATTGACCCAGAAGCTGAGAATTGTTTATGTTTATACCACAACGTACTTCAATATTCAGAATGTGTAGAATGTATAAAAATGTTTTGGGAAAGAACTGATAACAAAATATTCACTTCGAAGCAATAAAAACTATTTGCAAAAATAAATCAGCTACGATTTTGTCTTTTATACCTCAACATACCCTTCGTGAAGGAATTGACTCCTTGCCACAAGAATATGGAGAACAATAATTCAAATAACAATATTCCCACTTGCACTCTAGAACACATGCACAGATAGTGAAGTTATATTTATTTTTAAAAGCACAACAAGAGGCCATCTCAGCATTTGCTCAAAGGATTAGGGAAAATCGATGAAAAACGAGATCAAGAAGGGGGTCATTGACCCAGAAGATGAGGTATGTTTATGTTAATAATACAATAACTTTCATTGTATTGCAATGTGTGCAATATATATAAAGAAGTCTACGGAGAATATCATTTACAAATTAAACACATTTACTACGTTACATTGAAAGGAACACAACTCATAACTTTATTTGTATTTTAGTTGTCAGTAGCCTAATGTTTGGGCCAACAAGGCCTGCAGTGCGGACGGGCCCAGGTTAAAGAGGGCCTACATTGAGGCTGAAGGTTTTGCGATTGTGAGAAATATTAATTCCTTGATACTTTCTCTGACACTTTGCGAAAGTTGATTCAATAAATGATTAAAAACAGCATCTTCCAGAACGCCTTTTTTCCGCTTCGATAGCTTATGTAACCATATTTCTCAATTAATAAAGATAAATAACAGTCTTAATTTTATAAAATTAAATAATAAAGGTTGATTTTCCCACTACTGCTTATTAATCATAGACTCATGAATATCGTAACCCAGATAATTTATGAAATTGATATTTTGACATCAATAGATTCATTGTCTAAGAATACACATTAAAAAAAGTCATACTCCAAAAATAATATTTTCCTGTTACATTTTATAAAAACAAAATCTTGTATGCCACATAATTTAAAACAAAATCTATCAAATTCTATTCATTGTAATAATAAAGTGTGAAAATAAAATAAGTTGAATTATTCAAAGTCGATGAAACTCTAATTTTTTGACTGACAAATTGTTGAATAAATTATTTATTTAAATTAAAGTCACTAATGTTCATAATTTTAAAAAAAATTAAAACCTTGTGACATATCGAAAATGGTCGGAATATTTGGGACTAATTATATTGGTAATAGACAATTGACGAACCCTTCTGTAACATGTATCTGGGCGAGGTAAATTGGTACGCCGGCGAGGTAAAATAAATAAAATGACGTCAGAGTAGAAGGGGACCGCGGAGCAAGGCCTGATGGATCGGGTGGCAGATAGCGTCGATGATTTAAAAAAAAATGGAAATGATTAATTACTGGTTAAATTTCTATCTGTGAATCGAGAAAAATTACTAACTACGCGGAACAGTAATAATAATAATAATAATAATAATAATAATAATAATAATAATAATAATGTCTTTATTAATGGCGAGGCTCAGGTCATAGGGCCTGCTCTTCCGCCCAACCACATACATTTAGAGTAGAAACATTTTAAGAGGGGAGGACAAGCTGTACATTTACGTCTGGGAGAACAAATCTAGGGACCATCCCGGCATACGCCTTAAGCGATTGAGTAAACCCAGAAAAACCTCAATCAGGATGGCGGCTTAGGGCCGAACCTTAATAGAACTGAGTATGTTATACTGAGTAGTGAAAGGGAAGTTCCGTGAAAGAGAAAAGAAAAGACGTACAGGGGAAGGGATCAAAAAGTATAAATGATAAAGTTTGTGAGGGAGAGGGAAGAGAAAAAAAGCGAAGGAAAGGACGAAGAAGAAGTAGGCGAAAAAAGTGAAGTTATTTAAGGAACGTTACAGAAAGCTACGTTTAGTTTACAGTAGCACTTTACATAAATATACAATAATTTTTACACCAGAGAAGCACAATACACTATAAGCTAATAACAACAGTAATTTTAAACACAATACTGGCAGTATTAAGGAACAATACAAAGAGTGCGGGTATCTTAACATCAATTTTGTTTATGCCAATATATTGTAGTGAATATCCTGATGATGGTACAAAGATAGCTACAAGTATATTTTATCTGGAACGTCACTAATATTTTTGTATATTTTATTAACAATTTCATTAGGGTACACAGAAAAATAATAATGCTCATAATTTAGGTGTGAGAGGGAATGGAAGATGAGGATAGAGCAATGAGGTATGGGGTAGAATATTGAGAATAAAGAGGGGGAAATAGAGGGTGTTTAACGGGGGCGGTGACCGGGCGCTTGGAAGTGGGAGAAGTCTGGAGATTGAAGAAGACGTTAACGCCGTTCTATAAGTCGTTATTCCTTACCCATGTGGTTAATTCAGCTTTGAATTTGCCGAAAGTATTTAAATGTTTTAGTCTCGCTGGTAATTTATTCCAGGCTCGGATAGCTGTAATGGTGAATGATTTACTGAATGAAGTCGTGTTGTGACGTGGTACACAAAGCAGGGCTGATTCACGAGCTCGATTTAGTTTCAGAGGATTGAAGTTACTTATGAGGCGTGTTGCATGAGAACCGGTTAAAACTTTATAAAGAAGAAGTAAAGAGTGGAGTAACCGTCTTTTGTCTAGAGTAAGCATACGAATTCTGTCAAAAAATTCGGATACATGGTCGTATTTTCTTAGATCAAAAATAAAACGTACGCATGCTTTCTGGGCTACTTGAAGTTTACGTTGTAATTTGAATGTCATGTTGGTCAGAAGAAAGTCGCAATAGTCGAAATGTGGCATGATAAGTGATTTGATGAGAGTCTCACGTGTGCTACCTGGTAAAAGTGCTCGCAGGCGTTTCAGTGAGTGCATTGAAGCAAAAACTTTACGGCAGTTTGAATCTACGTGCGAGTTCCAGCTGAGAGTGTTGTTGATAACTACACCTAGGTTCTTGACTTCAGAGCACCACGGTAAAATGGTGCCATTTATATAAATATTGGGCAAAGGAGAAGAAGAGATTTTATTCATAGTGCATTTCGAGCTGATAACCATGCACTGTGATTTGTTTGGGTTTATTTGTAAGCCTAAAGACGCTGCCCAGTTGTTTACCGCTATTAAATCTTCATTAATTTTTTGTACGAGTGAAACGAGGTGAGACGGGTGACCACTTAGATATATTTGAAGATCATCGGCATACATTTGATGACTGCAATATTTAAGGGCATTTCCCACGTCATTTACATAGATTAAGAAGGCCACGGGCCCTAAAACAGTGCCTTGAGCAACTCCGCGGTTAAGCTTCAAGTCCCTTGAGCTACGGCTACCGGACACCACTCTTTGGGTTCTGGAAGTTAAATAATTAAGAAACCATTTACACGTGGGCTGTGCAAATCCCATGATCTTTAGTTTGGCGAGCAGGATGTCGTGATCTACTGAATCGAATGCTTTGCTGAAATCCAGAAGAACCAAAATAGTTATATTACTGTAATCTATTGCTGTTCTCGCGTCTTCAATGACGTTTAGTAGTGCGGTTCCAGTATTTCTGCCGGAACGGAAACCTGATTGCTGATCGTTTAAAAGTGATTTTGTTCGAAGATACTGTTCAGTTTGCTTCCGGACGACTTTTTCGAGTACTTTAGAGATAGTTGGGAGGATGCTAATTGGGCGGTATTCAATAGGGTTTTTGGTTGATGTTGTCTTGGGAATAGGATGCACGAGCGCAGTCTTCCAGGATAAGGGATATTGCCTGCTCATTAGTGAGAAATTTACGATTTCGGTGATAATTGGGTACGTCACATCTAAGCTATTTTTTAGCAGCTTGGCATTTATACCATCGGAACCTGAAGCATTTGATTTGAGACTTTGAAAGAAACGAAAGGACGAAAAAAGGACGAAAAGAAAAATTTATCGTTGGATTTTATTTCTGCGTTTTGGAGAAACAAAAGAGATTGCTTTTTCAAGTTACTGTCAAATGAAGGAACGCTGTTTATGAAACTGTGATTTAGTGATTCTAAGGGTATATTCGCTTCAATTTGGGGAGGACCTTTGCCTATTCCTAGATTTTTCAAATTTTTCCAGATCGTTCTCGAGTCGCTGTTTCTGCCGAAGGTGGTGTGGTAATATTTTATTTTAGCGTTGCGGCATTTATGCGTAACTAAATTTCTGAGCATTTTGTACTGTTTTTTAAGTAGTTCGCATTTAGTTTTCCGAAAACTTGCATACGCTGAATCACGGTCTTTCATTAAATTTCGAATTTCAGCAGTTAACCATGGTGCAGGAGGACGAGTTACACGCGAAATTTTTAAAGGCGCATGCCGGTTAGTGAAAATATTTACTTTATCCTCCAGTAATTCTTCTTCTTGTACAAGGCGCCATGGAAGTGCCAATCCATCTATAATAAATGCTTGCTTATCAAATTTTGAAAAATCGCGGTATTTGATTATGTGAGGTGAGTATTTAGGGCACTTCAGGTTGTAAACAAGGTAAATTAGGTCGTGTTTTGAAATTCCAGGAACTGGAAATTGTCCGTGTTTTCGAACTTTGTTTACATTAGACACTATAATATGATCGATCCAAGTTTCTGTGTTCTTTGAGTGGTGTGTTGGTGCTAGAGGTAAAATTTCGAGGCACATGCTGTGGAAAAACCGCGCAAAAAGCTCTGCAGAAGGAGAAGGTTTTAATAAGTTATGCAGTTTAACAGTGAGGAGCAAAGTCGTGTATTGCCGGCGTTGAACGTGCTATATAGAGGAATTTTATAGGACAGTATTCGGGAGCAGGCACCCATCTGCGGTGACAAAGCTAGGAAGTCGAGTGAACATACAGAACGTGGCAAATTAAAGTCAGTTATATTATGACATTAAAGCGGAACAAGATACGAGGAAAGATCTTCGTGGCGACTTCCATCCGTGAAAGTCGAAGATCGGTGACGTATCTTAATCACAAAACTATTTTAAATAATTTTATAAAATATTAAATAGGAGTCATGATTAAAAAAATAGGAGCTTAATTGATTTATAATAGAATAATTAAAAATACATATCAAGTATTGATTGAATTGCTGATTATTTAATAGTTATATATATATATATATATATATATATATATATATATATATATATATATATATATATATATAATTCATTAATAGTAGAATAAAAAAGCAATTTCCAGAAAACTTACTTATTCGTACAAATGGCACGTCAACCTGTCGCAGTGGCAGGTACGTAAATTTACGTAATCGAACCCGAGTGAATTGTACTAATGGAACAAGCAGGGCGGATCGAAAAAGACCAGAAAACATTACAACCTGTTTACAGTACACTTATTGCTTGGCAAATTACATACCTTCAGTATGATACCCCATTAAAATTGGTACTGTCGTACCCCCAAACCCAGACAAGCAGAGGGATATGACTTGTAATACTGAATGGAATAATGAATATTTATAAGGTGTAAATAATTGTAAGAGGATACAAAAGGGCTGTAACTTTGATATCACATACAGATAATCATCCAGATACTTCAATTTTATTTATATACAGTACACATTTTTTCTCTCTCAGGCTGTAGGTATTGTGTCTAGCTGACTTGATGTTTCCTTATGAAGAATATTTCATGTAGGTTGAATTTAAAATTTATTTTTATTTGTTGATGAATAGTTATTTATAATGTATTCAATTGAGATATTAAATAAACAATAGAAAATTAAAAAAAAAACTATATTTGTGAATATCCTTTATCGATTGCTGGGGGTGGGGGCGGCAGACCATACGAGACGCCCCCGCTTTCGACCTTCTCTTGTTTCCGCCCCTGTTAAGATAGATTAACAGTGATGTTAACACCTCATATGTTCTTGCAAAATAATATTTTCACCAAGGTTTCGAAGGGGAATCGTGATTCCTGCGAGAACCAGCCCCTGACCAACACTCTTTTCGCCATTTGTTAAACCCTTGAAGGCTACTCCACAATTATCTGGAACGGGAATGTTAAGAAAGTTAAAGGATGGACGTCCCAGGTAAGCGTTCACAACAAGTACATCAAGCTGGAACAGACACGTCAGCACACAAGAAAATCTGTGAAACAATTTATTGCTAATTAATTGCCACTATTTCGAATTTATCGCAGCGTGTTTTCTTTGAGAAAATGGGTGTGAGCTGGCTTGACGCGACGCCAACCCATAGATAAGTTAAATTCAAATCGTAGCTCCATGTAAACTGCCAAATAATGACTTGCTAATTAATTGCCACAATTTTCGTGGCGTGGCGCCACGCCACCTGGCTGTAAACGATACATTGTATCGTTGTATACTGTACTACACGTTGTTTACAATTCGAATTGAACTTACGTGTATGCAGGCATTGCGTCAAGCCAGCTTATGCCCGTTTTGTCAACAAAAATACATGACTATGAATGCGAAATTGCGACAATTAATTAGCACTTCATTAGCAATAAATTGTTTGAAAGATTCCGTCGAGCTATCCGTTTTCTCAACGAAAATACGCGGCAAAACACGCGCTATTGTAGTTATTAATTAGCAAGTACTAATTAATTAGGACGTAATAATTGACAGTTGTTTTTTAATTTCATTCGGGTGTGGTGGCAGCTGTTCCAGCTTGACCCTCCAGCAGGACGTGACGGCGCAGACTCACCTCCCTTGAGGATGTGCTTGACGGGGTGCGCGGGGCGGCCGGCGCCGTTCTCCGCGTCGCGCGCCTCCGCCGCCCGTCCGGGCCGCAGGCGGCGCCACCAGCGCTGGCCGCGCTCCTCTCCGGTGACGAAGGCGTTCATGTCGCACCACGAGTAGACGAGGCGGTCGGGCCGCATGCCCAGACGCGGGGAGTCGGCGCGAGGCGGCGTGCCGTCCCCGCTGCCCCCGCCCCCACCGCCCCCGGCCCCGCAGCCGTTGATGCGGAAGTCTCGCTTGAGGTTGTGCACGGTGTCCGCGGCGCCGTACCCGGGGTCCGACAGGGAGCCGTGGGTGCATGCTTTGGTGCAACGCTGCCGGTCCTGAAACGGAACGGTAGTTCGTCGTGGTCACAAGACTGTTGGGTCTCTGGAGACTCCCACAACATCCGGTGTCAACAACCGGCGCCACCAATTATAATGGGCCCCGCCGAATGTCAACAACCGTTATCACCACACTTATCACCCCCCTCCCCCCAAATGTTTAGAATGCACACACACAATCTTAGATCCTAACTTAATGCACTTGTATTTTCATATTGTTATACTACGCTTTATAACCCTCTGTACATATGCTAGATTGTCAAAACGAGTACAACCTCGAGACTGCGCTGACGTAGATGGACCATGCGACAGCTGGAGATGAAACTTCGTCACTATCACTACGGGCTGGAGAGTGCGCCGGAGTCGTATTTTCGAATGGTCAACACAGCGTCTGGATGGATTGATGAACGCGAGAGACGTGCTGTCGCAGTGCTTACCCGACCGGATCTTGATGGAGGTGGCCGAGTTCTTCGAGCCCAGCGAACACTTCAGCGTGCACCGTGAGAATAAAGTCTTCCGGTTCAGGAGGTCTCCTTTTTATTTACTTTTATGTTAAATTGCAACACCATTAAACATGCAGGAAGAAGGAACATTTATTTTACGGTGTGAAGATTTTATTTTATCAAAGAAAAGATAAAACAGCTCGGCTACTTACCGCTGCTATTGAACCTAAAGGTTCTGCAATATTATATGTTTATGGCTAGAAAAAAATGAAGGCTGCAACTTTATTTGTTCTTAAGCATCTAATATATTAGAAAATTCTCCATTCACTGCCAATACATTTTTTGATGCAAATATTTTATGCGAGATTGTGAAGAGTTTTTTCCTTACCTTCTTCGGGCACGCTTGAGGGCTTGTTGCAGCAAGCCGAAGCGTAGGTCGGCGCCAGCCCCGCCACTGCACGTATGGGGACTTTAGCAGTTGACGTGTCGGACTAATAAATGGATCAATCGACTGAAGCGCTTTATAATTTTAAATCGAATTTTTAAAATGTTAATACTATTTTTTAATGAAATATAAATTTTTATTATTTTCCATGTAAAATTTACGAATTGAATTATCTTTAGATACATAGTAGTATTGAATTATGAACAAAGGTAATTATTAAAAATAAATATGAAAATTGATTATAGTTAATATTTAAAATAATGTGTAATCACCTTTGTGAATCCAAGAATGTTCAATATCAAATGCATTCATTTTTTTATATTTATGGGAAGATCGAGTTTAGCGTTAATAATGTAATCAAAATTATAAAAAATGTTTACTTTTATGTTAAATTGCAATAACATTGAACATGCAGGAAGAAGGAACATTTATTTTACTTAGTGAAGATTTTATTTTATTAATTTCTATCAAAGAAAAGTTAAAACAGCTCATCAAAGGAGAAGTACAGTGCATCTTGAATCCATGAATCTCTTCCCTACTCCTTTAGTGTAAATAGGAGCTACTGTCTCTATTTTTATTCTTCTTTCAACTGTTTTGCTGTTTCAAACCTTTCTCAAACCTATTAGCTTTGATCTCTAATTTAACAATGTGTGGGAAAATAACCACTTATGTTCAATAATTTTTAGTTAAAACCATAAAAAACATTATTGCCAGAATTGTGTTGGACATGCACCTTTGCCAACTTCTTGAAAACCAAGTTAAAACTTTTAAAAGTATACTTTATAATTTTAAATCGAATTTTTAAAATGTTAATACTATTTTTAATGAAATATAAATTTTTATTATTTTCCATGTAAAATTTACGAATTGAATTATCTTTAGATACATAGTAGTATTGAATTATGAACAAAGGTAATTATTAAAAATAAGTATGAAAATTGTTTATAGTTAATATTTAAAATAATGTGTAATCACCTTTGTGAATATTGATATTGTGAATACAAGAATGTTCATTATCAAATGTATTCATTTTTTTGTATTTATGGGAAGATTTAGTGTAGTGTTAATAATGTAATCAAAATTATAAAAAATGTTTACTTTTATGTTAAATTCCAATAACATTAAACTAACATGCAGGAAGAAGGAACATTAACAATTTGGCATTACACAAGAAGAGTATTGAGAAAAATAACGAAACAACCTTCTATGTTGATTAAGTTTCACCAAGTTTCCAGTAGCAACATTACCAATGTACAATATTAGCCTACTTCTAAACGCAACAAAATCAATCTCAATAGTGTATCTGAAAGGAGATGAGTACATTCAATCAAAAAAAGGACGAGACTTAAAAATATGATCGAGATGTTTTCACTGATGAATCTGGTGTTGTAAAATTAGGTACATGTGTGTAAATTTTTAGTGGTGAGCTGTTGAAACTGACACCTGATGATTCCTACGATGCTTGTTGTCATTATAAATATGTGGTATCTGTATTAACGTTCTCGCCCTTCAATAAGTCAATTTCTACAAACACTACAGATTTGTAATTATTATTATTATTATTTAATAGGTAATTATTACAAACAAATTAGCTTACTTGATCCTATGTGGCTAGGCCGAAGGCCTTTAAGCCATTACAATACCTACATCCTTTCGCGTTCTAATCTTTCGAATTCTGGTATTCACCCCAAATGGTCTCTCCATCGCATCAAAGCCGCGGAAAAGAGACCATAAGGTACGGCTAAGGAAAAAACCCCTGAAGAGGAAAAAAACTGCCGTCAGAAGCCGAGTACATTCTGATCTATCCGACGTTTATTTTAATTATTTATTTTCTGGCGCGAGCGTCCCGCCGTCTCCTTCCAGTGCTTGGCCTCCTCAGCACCTGAAATCAAACAGCGCCACAGAAGATGGTCCGCACCAGCGCCTCTGCCCTTACATTTTCGATCCCCCCTTCCCTTCACCCCCTAATTTGCTTATTACTACGCCAGTTTTATTTTATTTATTATATCGACCTGTTACTTACCATTTGACTACGACTTATGACTTATTTCTTAACTGTTTACTAACTTAACATAAAATTATTGATTAACTTACATATTGTTAGCTTATTGACTTATTTATTTCTCTCCAGTCTAGGCTCCGCTCAAGCTAACCGGTGCTGTTTTCCCACTCCCTAATTCCAGTTTCCCTAATGATCCGAACCTTTCCTAAAAATGTTCATAATTCTTTCATGAATTTAGACCTTTTATCACCTAAAATGTTTTGGGCGAGCGTTACGTTCCTGTTTAGGAAGTAGTAATTTCCCATTCCCATCCATTTTTTTCTCCATGATTCGGTTGCACAGCAAATTAAGAGGATGTGAATCCAGTCTTCCCTATCACCGCAAAGCACACAGATGCCATTACCACTTGCTTCCTTTAGTCTACGCTGCATCCATCCCCCAACCCTGAACCAAGCGTATCCCCCTCTTGAGATTTGTAATTAAATAGGCATGGTAAGATTCCAAGCTCAATGAAAGACTTGCGGGAATCGCATGGGTGGTATTTGCTTATTATTCATACATTTTTCTACACACTAGATTTGTGTATTATTATTATTATTATTATTATTATTATTATTATTATTATTATTATTATTATTATTATTATTACAGGATGTGTCTTCCTAGAATATTATACCGAAGCTTTTTCTACCCAAATACTCGTCATGAGCTGCGTGTAGGCTGACTGATTTTGAAAGATTTATGTATGCACAATGACCGCTATAACAATCAATTCATTTATTTGAATATTCCATTTGAGGTTTGACTGCATTGATACCCAGATATTTTCTTCTTCTCCCGAGATTGTTACTCAATGCATATTTTTATTATTGTTGTCATTGTTAATAGCATTATTATATATTATAAGTAGTAATAGTTGTAGTAAAATGAGAAAACTAGATATATTTTATTTAAAAAATGAAACAGTACAAAACTGATAAGGGTCGTTGACCTTCGGTGGAGGCCATTATAATTGGTGGCGCCGGTTGTTGACATCCACTGTTGGGCGCAGAAGTATAATACATTAACGTAAGTGATATACTGAAATATTCACAACGTCTAACATAAACGTAAGCAAAATAAGAGTTTCTATTAGCTGTGAGACATTCTGGTTTACAATTGGTTGGATGTGAGAATCGATTTCAAGGTATCGATCGTGTCCATGCCCATATGACGTTAGTTCTATCGACTTCACTCCAATTTCGATTCTCGATTTTGAGTTACCGTTCTGTGATTGGTTGATTTCTTATGTTACTTAAACATAAGCACAGAAGCTTGAAACGCTTTTAAGTTAACGTCTTACCTGTTATGCGTGAGCGAACGCATTGTGAATGAGTCCGCTTATGCACGTAGTCCTAACTTTTATGTTAACGCTATGCTTACGTTTATGTTTGCTTTGTGAGTGGGCCTTAATGCCCCCAGCAGCAGGATCGCAAGCAGAGGCGTCGGCCGCGGGGCTGAGCGGAACGACACCCGATCGCCCGCCCGCGCCGGAGCGCCGCGCGGGAGCGTGTCTTGGAAACCGCAGCGAGCTCGCAAGCCGTGCGTGTCGGCGGAATTCGAGTAGCCGATTACAACGCGCGCACCGAGTCGGTGGCGAAGTACACGATTTTGCGCGCGCCGGAAAACAGATGCAGAGACACCTGCCTGGCCTCGAGCGCCGTTCAGACACGAACGGTACAGATTCTTCTGTCCTAGAATCAAAGGCCCCCTCCACTATAAAACACGTCCAAAACCTACAAAATAAAGCCATTCGCACGACTTTAAATGCCTCATAGTACATTTCAAATGCACAAATTCCCAAAGCCACCTGAAATTCCCTACAACCAACCAGCACATCACATGCCTCTCCGAAAGATTCTTCAACACGCTTCAAAACCTCTCTTTCCAAACGACATTCCTACTAGGAAAAAAATACTCATCCTCATCTAAGGGCCCGTCTATAAATTACATAACGCTAAAGAGGGGAGAGGGTTTTTGAAGCACCGTTACGCTTCGTTACATAGGGGTAGTTGGTTATTTCATTACTGTTATGTAACATTGAATTTTTTTACATTTTTTAACATTGTTGAAATACTTCTTTTTTTGGCACGCAGAAATATGAAAATATGACATGTTTACAAAATTTGCGTTACGTAATTTGTGGACGGGCCCTAAACCGCATCCGGTCCAGATCCCCCAAAGATAAATTCCGCGCCCGGTAAATCCCATTTTATCTCCACATCACAAGTCTTGTTATCCCACTTTTTTCACAATTCAGCTAAAACTACTAAGCTTCCCATCCTCAATTCCCATTGAGGAACCCCATGGGGACATCCTCATTCTTATTTTTACTTTGTATTATTGTATACGTCTGTACCGCATATCATACTAACAGTACTGTAAAGTGGCTTTGTGCGCTGTATCAGAAAAATATTTAATAATAAAAAAGAAGAATCATAGGCATAAAGGTTTGTAATTACTCGGCTAAGAGAATGTATGATGCAAGAGTAACAAATCAGGAACCGAGTGCGTTTGCATATGTCGTTCAAAGACTGCAACTGAAGTTTCCGAGTCCGAGAGGTCTTTGGATTGAGTACTGACGTTGACGGAGTTTCCACACTATGGGAAAATATCACTACACGGATGAGCATTTGGTCCGCGGCCAACCGGCACTCGGGTAGAGGAGAAACTGAGCGCCATTTAAACTCGTGCGCAGCACATCTCCGCGCATTACGCCCTGAGGAAGGTCGCAGAATGGCGACTGAAACGTCGGCACCTTCGCCATGGATACGGCGACACCCGGACAGCCTAGTAAATACTGACTCCGGCCGCGGAAGCCTACGCTCTAACGTACATTCTTACTTAAACATTCGACGAATTAGCGTTTGATCAGCTGGAACGCGGTTGTCCAATCAGGAGATTCGTGACAACTGAACCGATTTGATAAAACTCATCCCAACTGGCCAAACGTATTGCGTCTTATGTTTAAATCGAGTGTTCAAGTGTGCAGCCCACTGGGCGCTTCCTGGCTCAGCGCTCATCCACGGACAACCGATGTGGTCCGCTGCTTGTTGAGTCAGCCCGGTAGGGGAGGAGAGATTCTTAAGCGCAATCGGCTCATCTACACTTCGATTTGAATAGAGCGATTTCTGACGGATCACCTGCTGGAAGCGGTGTCGAGAGCTTCGTTACGACTTAAATATTTGGTATTGAAACTCCCGATTGGGTAACCGCGTCACAACTGGTGATCTGTCAGAAGTCACTCTACTTAAATCAGAGTATAGTGAAAGGCCGGTGGCGCGCGGGCTACTGCAACAAGTCTCCAAGAGCTGTCTGGTTCCAATTCTTGCATCTGAGCAACTCTGATCTACAGGGGGACCCATGATAACGTGATCGGACAACTACACTTCCATCTCTGGATACCGGGGTTCAAATCGCGAACGATTTATTTGGAATTATTAGCGGATGAAGTGTGTTCGAGGCAGGTTTTCTGGGTATTCTCTTGTTTTCCTGCCACTCGTTTCATCGTCTATAATATTACACGAATACACCGAACACATCACATACAATACACTGAACACATCGAACACGTTTGGCACGTCACCGAAGAGATGTCACTTCGAATGATACTTTATGGCAAATATCTCCAACGGGAGCGCATGTGAGTGGTGTGGTGTTTGGCTGTGGCGTGTGGTTGTGGTGTGGTGTGTGGGTGTGGTGTGGGTGTGGTGTGTAGGTGGTGTGTGGGTGTGGTGTGTGGACGTGGTGTGTGGGTGTGGTGTGTGGGTGTAGTGTGTGGGTGTGGTGTGTGGGTGTGGTGTGTGGGTGTGGTGTATGGATGTGGGTGTGGTGTGTGGGTGTGGTGTGTGGGTGAGGTGTGGGGGTGTGAGTGTCGGAGTGGTGAGTGGGTGTGGTGAGTGGGTGTGGTGTGTGGGTGTCGGAGTGGTGAGTGGGTGTGGTGTGTTGGAGTGGTGTGTGGGTGTGTGTTATATATCAAAGCGGCCGTTTGAATATAATAAAGATAATAAATAACTCGGTCGCCAGCCTAAAAAGGCAAAATATAAATTGATCGCAGCGTACACCTGCTCGCAAAACACGAGATAACATCTAACTCTCAACAAATGGTATTAGGATAGTTTCTGAAAACAAAAAATAATTAAAATAGGAAAGAGTGATCGGGTCAATGACTTACGTTTGCAAGAGGTAGATTTCTACGGAAGAGAAAATTGTATTATCAATCTTTTAACAGGACAAAATTAGTTTATTTCAATAGCATAAATTTTGACAGTGAATGCGGTTATTTGTACACAAATGGTAGTCTTATAGGTACATGGGGTCGCACAAAAAGTATATCAGAAATGTGGATACTATAAATAAATGTAGCCCCAAAGTCCAGAATATAAATAAACAAAAAATCTGCAGACTCAATCAAGTCCTTGAGTAGAAGAAAGCGGAGCATAACGACGATTTTAGTCTTTTACAAAATTAACAATTTAAACAGAATTACTATGCGAACGTCACACAATACAAAATTGACGAGCCTCCGAATTTCGGAATAGCTCTATAAATTCAGAGTAGCAATTTAGCTATACATTTTTATGCCGAAACTAAGCGCATGAGGTGCGAAGAATAACAAATTGACAATGTTGCGTATTTGAGCAAGCTTTCTTTAAACAATAAAAAATAAGTACATGCTATACTGCCACGATAATTAACAATAGTTCATCAATCAATTCAATATATTCAACAAATGTCAACAATGAATTCAATAATAATCAAACACTTGTTCTCTCCTTCATGAATTGTATATACGAATAGGAAACGCTTTTAAATTGTGTACAATAGCCATGTACAAAGTACACCAATGATCTACTTGGATTGCTCTCTCACATATAGTAGTTGTGCGTTCACCTTTACCGCACTGTGTTTCGAGGGACGAGCCTCACGGGGTCACGTTGTTACGGATCGGAGAAGGTTTCCTCAGAAATAACTTACTTCGATTCGTATACAAATACTTAATAAATACTGAAAAACAATTACGAGTTACAAGCGAGATGCCCTCGGCCACGTGACGAGCAACCGCACGGCAGCGAGACAGTGGCTGATCTGACTTGTTTGGACATGGGCGCAGAGCTTAAATACCAGTGCCTACGTGACTTACTCCGCGTCATTACAGTCAAAGGCTAGGGCTCGTAGGTCAGGGGGTAGTTTAGTCCCTCGCGGGGTGGCTCCGTTATTGTATCCTACGTGACCTCTGTCTATAGTAATGCTTTCGTCAGGGTGCCTCATTCGTCAGGGTCCTTCATCATGGATTCAGCGGTCATGGAAGGGGTGGCTCCGTTACTGTATCCTACGTGACATCTGTCCATAGTAGTTCTTTCGTCAGGGTGCCTCATTCGTCAGGGTGCTTCAAGGGGTCAGCGGTCATGGAAGGGGGTGGCTTCGCCACTGTGGCCTACGTGACCTCTGTCGCGTGTAACAACGTTCCCAAATTGATCGACAGACGAATACACTCTCTTTAATTTCAACTCCTCTTGCGTCGCTACGCTCGGGCAAGAAGTGCTGGATGCAGTGACCTGGGGCAACACTCCATACAGCAGTTTCTGAAAGCTGCTTACTTTCGAGGTGAAACACTTATTATTTCTTGCTTAGCTTCTGCGAAGACACGAAAAGCTGCTGGCTTTCGGCCTCGCAACTCCTGGCAAAAGCCCTTTCAAAAAGTATGCAATACTCTGTAACATAATTCAAAACTTATTAGAGCAATTCATAAAAAAAGTACGAGACAGAGCAGCCTTCATGCGGAGTATTCTCTCAAAAAAGCTGAAACACACACAATATAACAACATTAATAAATAACACAGGTAGAACGAATAAATCAACTGAGCGAATCCATATAAGCAGATTACAATATTTAGCTATGTACAATTAAAAAATTTAGACCATCTGAATGTGACATAAATAAAATGTTTCCTATATACAATTAAATAATACTTGACACTACAGGTTAAGCCCAATATTCATGTTTATATATTCAACGGGGCACAGAGCCACGGCGAGAACAAAATAAAATGTTATTTCTGTACAAAATGCAAATCTTATTAACGTGTCAGAAGGCCACGGGCGGCAAAGAGTGAGAAAAAAGGCCGCGCTGGAGCAGAACCCTTTGTGCAGTTTTGTGAACGCACGGAGAGTGCAATGTACGTTCACGCGACCGCGGTGGGACCATTCCTATCCTTACGGGCATCTGTGGCCAATCCTGCAATATGAAGAAAAAAGAGGTCAAAAAATGACTTAAGCCTACCGGCGCGCACATTGCGTGTTTGGAAATACTACGTTTGTATCAAGTCTCATTTCTCCGTTTCAAATTACTCTTACTCCAGGAACTGTTTCGGTCGCCTATACGTGGCCCTTTGATCGGGTTGCTATGAGGCAATCTCGGAAATTAGAGGGTTTTCCGAGTCAGGCTTTTCAAAGTCTGCTTTTTCAAAAAAAAAATTAACGATATGTTTGATATGATTTGTATGAGTGGCGCTGATAATTCGCGAGTATAGTTTCTATACGAGTGTTTCTAGGGGCGCAGAGGGCAGCCCTGAGACACTCGTTTTGAACTACTTGCAGTTTATTCATATGAGCAGTTGCTGCAATTGCCCAACTTGGGCATGCATAGTCCATTTACCGGCCTGATTATTGCTTTATAAAGCGTGAGGCAGTTTGCCGTTGACAGTTTGCTCTGCTTCAGAAACAAGCTTCGCAATCTGCCTCGGGTCTGCCGCGCATTCTTTCGCACATTTTCGATGTGCAGATTAAATGTAAGGCTGTCTAATGTGACACCTAAATATTTAACATATTTTGCCCAATTAATCACATCTCCATATAGCGCGAGCGGACCCGGCTGCGTGAACCACAGTCTCCGTGTGAAGAGTACAGCTGCACTACTACTCACACTGATTTTGACCCGCCATAACTTCAGCCACTCCTGGATCAGTAGTAAATGTTGATCCAAATATTTCTGGAGAAGCTCGTGAAGCGGGGACAGTGCGGGGGAAAGTTATACGTCGGGAACCGTTCGTCCGATCGCAACGCGGTTTGCGGTGCCGAATCATCTTTGAAGAGGAGAACCTAGAGAAGAAGTAAGGATTTTTTTCTAAAAAATTTAGCCGTTTTGCATTCTCCGGGGATCGAACCGGAGGGTCGCACGGCGTCGACGACCTGCCCGTCGCGTAGGGCGCCCTCGTTATAGTAAGAACCCCGAATCTCGCGCCTCTGCCTCGAAATTCCCATTTTCTAGGAAATTCGCGAAGTCGGTCTTCTCAAAGGGGGCGTGGCCTGAAAGGGGTCGTTTATTGGAAAGTCGAAGTTCGAATTCGCAACAACAATTTCGTGACACGCGCGTTACGCAATACTACAGTCGTGTTAGAAAGTAACCCTCGAAACCGCACGTTGCTACCTTCATTCGTTTGGCCGGTGTATTATTTTGAAGCCTGCACGTTTTATCCATTCGGCGGGACAGTATCCTGTTGCCCCTGAAACTAGTACGTTTCCTCCGAAGCCTCAAAAGGCGTCTTTCCAGCGAGGACTTGCCTTTGGGCGTTCGCAAAGGGCGTCAGTTGGGCCTTGGGAGGCCTCCGGAATTCGCTCCCTGGACGCTCCCACATTTCAACGTCGCCACGGGGTTTCGTCAGTTTCATTTTTTTTTCGGCCGAACGGGCTGTCCGAGCGCTTTCGGGCTTCTGAGTTTTCCGGTTACGTTTTGCCGGTCGCTTCGAACGAAAAGTACCTCGCGTCCGCGCCGGTCTCGTATTTCGAGATGCGAGTTCCAACTTTCGCGTTTTCGATTGCTCGATATCAGCAAAATTAAGCAGGAAGTGCGGTCAAAAAATTGCGTCACCCTTCTGGAAGCCGAGTTTGCGTCGACCTCTACCTCACGTCGCGATTCTGAACAACTAGGTCGGCACGCCGAACGAAAGATGAAACAAATGATGAAAATGCTTTGTTGTAAGTTTTTGTATTAATATCAGTATTACAAATAAAATTTGAATAATTTAAATGATTATCCTCTATTTTTTTTCAAACACAGGACATATTTTAGTGCATTATTGCCTGCCTATATTTGGCAAATTAAATGCCTTAACTTCTGAGCTCTACTTGTATTGATATGTAGTTCTTAATTGTTTAGATAGAAAATTAATTATTACTTTGTATTTCAAAGAGATTTAAATAGTAGTTCAATATTAATTTTAATTTATTATTATCAGCAAAAATTAAAAACTATTTAAAATTAAGAATGGAAGGCAAATTAATTTATTTAAATACAAATGGGCAATGGGTAATGTAAAGAATTAATTGTATTTAAAATACTATAAGAATTAAATAAAATATAAACTAAATTGAAAATAATAAAATAAAACGAAATTGCCACTGAGAATGCATTAAGAAACAACCAAAAACACGTCAATAGAACGCAACACATCTAAGAACGTGCAAAACGTTGCAAGAAATAAGTAGTGATCAAATATCGATTGTGTCGCTATGTATTGGTTCGCATCTCGAAGTTCTTGTAGAATCTATAGTTATAGATTCCATAAATTTGTTTTATGCAACGGTGCACGGCCTATGAAACCTATAAATGTTATAGATCTAATAGCTATGCAACCAATATGGATAGCTTCATGCAACCGGCCCATAGACTTGAGGTATACGCACGTAGCGGTGGTTTTCGGGTAAGGACGTTTAGCGGCGGGTGGGAAACTAACCGTTTTCTCACACTTTCACATACCGCGTGCGGAGAACACGTAAAAAAGACAAAAAATACGAAAATTGTTTATAACAATGTTTTAAACATTTTTTAAACTTTGCAATACGAATCGATCGCCGCTTTGAATTATGTTAAAATTCAAAGATTCGTAAAAGAATAGTTCAACTCACGGTTAACCCATCGTAGAATCATAAGTGAATTTAATTTGCTGTTATCATGCTGGAATTTGACAGCTGGAGGATATCCGCATGCGCTGCGACGATCGGGAGCCACGGAAACGATTTTCGAATAAACGAAACCGCCCGCCCACACCCGCTTTCATATGGCCGACTTTGCGAGTTTCCTAGGAAATTGGGATTTCGAGGCAGAGGCGCGAAAATCGGGGTTCTTACTAAAACGAGGGCGCCCGACATGACGGGCATATCGACGACGCCGTGCGACCCTCTGGTTCGACTCCCGGCGAGTGCAAAACGACTAAATTTGGTGGTGGTGGGAAGGAAATCCTCGCTTCTAATCTACGTTCTCCTCGTAAATGTCCATTCGGCTCCGCAAACCGCGTTTCGATCGGACACGGTCCTCGACGTATAACTCCCCCGCCGTTGTTTCCCGGCCCTGTCCCCCCTGGCGGTTTTCGCTTGTCTTCCATTCTCTCGCGCCTAAACGAAGCTTCCGATCGCTTCGGATATCGTTATCTTTTATGTGCGTCTCGTTGAGGGGCGTCGCCTGAAATTTTGCGAGTCGGTCGGCGTCCTGTGTTCAAAGCCCGCGCTCGGAACTTGTTTGTTTTTGCTTCCCCGCCCGCGGATAAAATCAACCACGGCCAACGACACCAGATTCGGCGCTGAAAACAACGCTTTCAGTCGCGTGCTCCCGTTTAGGAGGAACAAATTCGCGAAATTTAGCGTCGCGCACGCCTTTTTATTTATTTATTTATTTATTTATTTATTTATTTATTTATTTATTTATTTATTTATTTATTTATTTATTTATTTATATATTTATTTATATTTATTTATTTATTTATATATTTATTTATATTTATTTATTTATTTATTTTCAAAGTCCAAAAGGAGGAGACGAAAAAAAGGTCTCGGCCATCTTTTGATATTATGTTCCCCGGGTGGAGATCGGCGCAAAAACTATATGTTCTTGGGACACTTTTTTTGCGACCGTCGGCCTCTATTGTACTAATTACGCGGTTTAATTACGCGGCATCGCCGGACTGCCCACGCCGCACCTCTCGCGGTCGAAGAGGTGGCATTTCCTACGTGAACCAACAGGCGGAACGAGACTCGCTCCTCCAAAAAATCGTAAAATGTTGATTTCGATAAGTCCTTTAAACAATTTTCTGATTTTGCAATAACAGATTCACGTACACGTAGGCTTCCGCGGCTCGAGTCCATTACTTCAATGCTGCCCGGGTGACGCCGCGTCGTTGGCAGATAGGCCGACGTTTCGCCTGTCCTGTTTGCAGGCTTCTTCAGGGTAGCCAGTCCCGGGTTGGCCCAGACCGCGAGCCAATCAGAGGGACCTCTCCGCCAATCACGGCGTACTCGCGTTACCTGAGCTGAAAAAGATACAAAACCAGAGGAGGAACTTTATTGTGACTACCCTGAAGAAGCCTGCAACAGGACAGGCGAAACGTCGGCCTATCTGCCAACGACGCGGCGTCACCCGGACAGCATTGAAGTAATGGACTCGAGCCGCGGAAGCCTACGTGTACATTTATTAAATCTCTACGGGGAGAATATTTTTCAAGACACCAGGAAATTTACAGATTTTCGAGACAAAAGAGCACGCCTCCTGTGCCAACTTGCCTTCTTACTGAGGTGTAGGGATGAAGACGTTATCCCGGAATTCGTCAACATTAAGCACCACGTACAATCTCCGGCTGCCACTCGCATTTTGCGGAGGGCTGGTTCGGCCTTAGTACGAGAACGGATTCACCACACAAGAACGGAACTAGCACACATGGAACGTACATTATACCATCTGCATCTGCGTCTCGCCTACATACTTAAAGGTGAAGACTGGAACACTCTGGATAAAGTGTCCTCAAAACGGGCTGCTCAGCGACATGAGACCAAGACCAGACAATCTAAGAAATTCGATAGATTGGCCTCAAAACAACGACCGAAACAACGGCTCGGTACCTTGCCGAAGGCCATTGTCAACTTGAGCGAGGAATCTTTGGATAACGCCACAGAGTCTGTCCTTGCCAAAGGGCTCAATTTCGCGGCTGCACCTAAGGAAATTCCCATTGCGGATATTGTCGCGGGCATAGAATGTGCGCTTGTGGGAATACCGGAAGAACAAGCTGAGGACATCCGAAGATATACCGCCAGGATAGTCAAACACTCACGGACCCCTCGCCACAACTTAGTTAAGGAGGAGCGGTTGGCCTTGAAGACATTGCGAGGGAGACGTGATTTGGTCATTGTACCCGCTGACAAAGGTAATGCCACGGTGATCATGAAAGCTGCAGATTACCATGACAAGGTGGCTTGTATGCTTGCTGATGACTCTACGTACACATTACTGGAACACAACTCGGTGAATAAGGTGAAAAAGGAGACCGCCTCGCGGATCCGTAACTCAGAATGCATAGAGGCTACTAAAAAGCTGGCGTTGTGTCGCAACAACTCGTCGACGCCCAGATTATACGGCCTACCGAAAGTGCACAAGACGGACGTGCCCCTACACCCCATCGTCAGCGCCATCAATTCTCCGACTCACGCTCTGGCGAAGCTCGTGGCCCACCACCTCGCACCACTAGCTAAAGACATGCGCTCTGCTGTGAGGAACTCGTCACACTTCGTAGAGATCATTCAACAACAAAGGCTCAACAGTGGTGACCTGTTAGTCAGCTTCGACGTGACTTCGCTGTTCACCAAAGTTCCAGTGAACGAGGCCGTGGAAGTGATCCGACAAAAACTACAGGAACGGAGCCAGCCGACTGAATGGGCGGATCTCGCTGCTTTCTGCCTAAACTCCACTTTTTTTCAATACCAAGGCCGGTTCTACGCACAAGTGGAGGGAGCGGCGATGGGGTCACCCCTATCACCCATCGCTGCCAATATGTTTATGGAAGCATTTGAGACTGAAGCTCTACGGAACGCTCAATATAAACCGTCCCTCTGGATTCGGTATGTGGACGACACATTTGTAATCTGGCCACACGGACCGGAACTACTTGACGAATTCCTACTGTATCTGAACAGCATCCACCACAACATCAAGTTCACAATGGAGACTGAAATGGACAACTGTCTACCTTTCTTGGACGTCCTCGTCAGCAAACAGGAAGATGGCACCTTGGGACACATTGTCTACCGTAAACCAACCCACACGGATAGATACCTCCATGCGGATTCGCATCACCATCCGGCTACAAAAATAGGGGTGTTGAAGACACTGTTCACAAGAGCTCTGAAGGTGTGCGACGAGCGCTCTCTCCCTGAGGAACTCGAGAAGCTTGAACACACCTTTAGAGCTAACGGTTACGCCCGTTCTACTATCAAGCGAGCGCTCGCCTGTGTCACGAGCCACTCCAAAGGGCACGGGGTTTCCGAAGTTTGTCACAACGAAGATGGCCTCCACTCTAATCCGGAGACAGAGGAGACGACCAGTACTCGATTAGCCGTGCTTCCGTACGTACGCAGCGTCACAGACCGCGTGGGAAAACTGCTTCGGAAGAATAACATCCGGACAGTTTTCACAGCTCCCGACAAACTACACAAGACCCTGGTACGCATTAAAGATGCTTTACCACCTCTCCAGGCGGCAGGCGTTTACGAAGTTCCCTGCAGCTGTGGCAGAACATATGTCGGTGAGACCGGGCGTACAGTGTCTGAACGACTTAGGGAAGATATTGGTTATTATAACAGAAACCAAACCCACCGTTCGGCCATAGCATTCCACTCCGAGGTCACTGGACATGTTATTGAATTCGATAAGACCCGGCTCCTCCACAGTGAAAATCGATACTGGCCTAGACGCGTAAAAGAGGCAATTGAAATTAGTAGACGGCCGCACAACATCAACGCGGATGCAGGCCTTAACCTAAAACACGCCTGGAAGTATATTTTTCCACCGTTTCCTGACGGCGCAGGGACAGTTCTCCTCCGTCCGATTTCTAGGACGGGTGCCAGTCCCGGGTTGGCCCAGACCGCGAGCCAATCAGAGGGACCTCTCCGCCAATCACGGCGTACTCGCGTTACCTGAGCTGAAAAAGATACAAAACCAGAGGAGGAACTTTATTGTGACTACCCTGAAGAAGCCTGCAACAGGACAGGCGAAACGTCGGCCTATCTGCCAACGACGCGGCGTCACCCGGACAGCATTGAAGTAATAACAGATTCACGCCGTATTTTTTTCGAAAAGACGCCGACGTTCTGCGTCTGATGCCACCAGCCACGTACGGTTGCGACTGTTAAAAGGAGCAAGGATTTTTAAACGTTCTTACCCCCCTCCCGTGACGTCACGCGTCCTTTGTTCTCGGCGGAGAAACGAAAGAAAATCGTCAAAAAACAGCTATTCGTAGAAAAGCCGCAAAACCGGGATTCCCACGTGGCGAAAGGCACCTGACTCGACGCGCTCGTCGCCGGAGCTCTACGGACTCCCGGTTCGAACCCCGGGAAGTAATAATAATAATAATAATAATATTTTTATTTGGCTACAATTGGCTGATTGCCAGGTGGTAGCCATAACCCTACAGTTTTACAATATATGAGCATTTATAATTCAAAAACAATTTACCATATAAAAATTTACAATACACTCCTTTCGAGTATATACACTCAATATATAAACATACACAGACCTGTATACATCTATGGCACATATATACACCCATACACACACATAGTGTTTTTTAGTGTTTTTTTTATCACGGTATCGCTTCTGAAAAAAAAACTGAACGGAGAATCGCGTCTCTGCGGCCGACCACGCAGGCGCTAAAACTACAAAAAATCGCCGCCATAAATTCGCGAATTGAAAATTCGGCGGCGCCGGACCGCCCACGCCACGCACCTTGCTGTCGTAGACGTGTCGCTTCCTACGTTACAGACGCGCGAATCGGAAAAAATGTAAATAAAAAGCATTTTAGTAAATTGTTTAAATAATTTCCAAACTTTGCAATACGGCGTTTTTCAAGAACATACGAAGAGACGGACGGCGTTAGGTAGTGATTTTAGGTACCGCGAGGCGATCCGAGGTCTGGTTCCGGAGATATTCATCGCCAAAGTGCGTATTCTAGTTCCGCTGCCGAGTCCATAGTCGGCGCAAAGGTCAACGCCCTCTGCCGCCGACACCGGCCGTCGGAGGGCGTGAAACTCGGGGTTCCTATAGAAAGGCGCACGCCGACGAAGATGCGATTGTTTTCCGACACGTAACGCAGTTGTTTAAATAAATTGTTTAAACAAATACGGTAATTTGCAATACAACGTTTAGGAAAAAATGGAGATGAACTCCCTCGGGTCGTTTGAGCAATTTCAAACCGCGAGGCGATCTGACGTTTGGTTCCGGAGAAAGTCAAAGTGCGTATTCCACTTTGAGAATAGCAATTTGTTGCAAAAAAACATAGGTCATTAGTTCATAGTAGATAAGTTCTCCTCTTAACGCCTCTAGTTGGGGAAATAACCGGCCTGCCATTTGATGTTCGGGGGTATGAGGCAATAGTCTTATGGGTTCCGCATTGTCAGTGTGCTGATCTGCCAGATCTTCTGTCGCTGTAATTTCTTCTCGGGTTTGTCTTTCCGTTCGGGCTGTTCGAGATGGGCAATTGGAAATGTGTGGTTGTACTGCCCGTGTGCGGTGTCCGCACGAGTGTTGACTTCATTGTTGCTGCGTAAAGAAAGCCTCGCAGCCTTCTGTCTCACAGTGATGCAATTGTCCCCGATCTGGTGTGACGGGCACTTGGTATGTTTGCAGCGGGATGCAATTGGCTGTGTGTGGCTCCCAGTGTACCACGTCGCTCGGGCATGCTATGCAGATTTTCCTGGCGGCAGTAATGTCAGGGTGCCATTCGCGAACGTGTCGGGTGAGGTTTTCGATACGAGCGGTCCAGGCTCAGAATACTGGGCGGGCTTGGGAGGGGCACGAGAATGCAATTCTCATGTATCCTCGGCTGTACCTTATCTCCGAATGGTTCCATTACGGGTATGCGAGGGTGCCCTAGTGCTAGTGTGTACCGTTCCCGCTTCGCTAATGGTAGTCTGGGAGGGCGCCCTGGTGGAGGGTTGCGGAGAGTGCTCGGTTGGTTGTTATTTCGCCCGACACTCATGCATACCCCGCAAGTCGATGATTGGCAGTTTCAAAGCCAAACTAAACAAAATATTTGCAGTGCCTTACGGCCATTCTGATTTTTGGTATTTACACATTGAATGATGCATCTATCCTACAGTGTCTATTTTCTGACAAAAGGCGGAAATGCAAGAGAATGACTTACGGGGTTTTAAAAATAACCCATTATATTGTTAAGTTACAAAAGTGCGAAAGAAACAATGGCCATTAAGAACAATTCCTAACGGGTCTCTGGCCATCGAAATTCCTAGATTCTTCCAGGAAGCGGCAACTCTGGTTTGAGCTTACGATTAGCTTTTTGGAATTCAGACTCATTGAGAAGACACTTCTGATATCTTATTTCTTTACATGCGTCGATGAGCTTACCTTCTATGCGAAATGGTTGACGTTCTCCGCCGCAGCGAGCTTCGCTCTCGCCAGCTGGGCCGGCGGATCCTAGGATCTTCTTCGGCTGCAAGAACTTACCTCTTATGGTAACCAAATTCTTAGCAGGCTTGTTGCCTATTGTTGCCTTCTGTATCCTCCCGATCCAATGACAATTGTACTTTTGGAATAACATCAATTCTACCCAGAAAACGAAAAAGACTTACTGTTTTCCACCCATGCTACACCGTACATAATGCCTGGTTGTCATCTGCACTCCTCTTTCAAACCTACACTGTATCACATACTACGAAATTTTCATTTATTTCGTTGGTATTCGTCCAATACGTTTTAATACGGAACCAACATCGTAAATTGGAAATGCTGAACTACAGTTTTACATGTGCACGTCTTCTAGGTGTAAAACACTAATTGTTCACAAGACACTAAATTGTTTCACGCGAAATACGAAACACTCCTTAAAAGTATTTTATTATTTTCACAAAAAATATATCTATTTCTGGAAACAAATCTACAATAACTTTTACAGGACAATTTCGAGGTATCACTTTCCCCTTATTTTGGAAACTAATTTTCTTCACGCGCCGAAGGCCGAGATCGCTGAAGAACCACGCGGCGACTGTCTTGCCAAAAGGCTGCGGCTGGGATCCCTCTTCGTGAATGTTTCCCCATGTGAGTGGCTTGGGGAGAGCGGCTCCCCATCCGCTTTTCTAACCTCCGCCCTTCCCGGGCAGCCCCGGTGGCGGACGAGCCTTGCGTTTGGCCATGCAAGTCATGAAAGACATGGGTGAGCTATTGTGCAGTCTACACGGCTTCTCCCAAAGAGCTTCATATGCACCAGTTTACAGCGCAATATTAGCGGCAATTTTAAATGTAGCCAGATATCAAAATTATCACTACTGTTACAAGTCATTGAAACAGATATATGGAACTTAAAAAAAAATAATATTGCGTCTTTTATTCCGATCTCACCTTCATCGTGTTTTTTGTCGAACATTGTCATTTTACCCACTTTCAAAGTTTTCTCACCACTTATTGCTTGTCATGCAGCATGACGGCCTGCGTCTGGTTTGTATTTTCAAATTAAGTGCCTGTGTTGTGGTCACGTGTTTCGTGACGTTTCAGGTGCTGCGCAGAAGGAGAAAAAAATCGGCGCGCCGGACTAGCTCATTCATGTCTTTTCATCCAGGTCATGCTCGCATTGTACTTCGACAGCGCCCAACCCCCGTATCTCCTCCCCAGGGCCATCAGGTAGTACGCCTGGTGAACGAACTGCCTCAATCGGTGGGCATTTGAGAAATTTCCGAAAAAAATTCACACACAAGCTCCATGTAACAATGTTTTACCTCATCACCCAATTTGTTTCTAATTCACACGATAAAATTTATATTTTGAAATTGCGATCCTTCCCATTGAAATTACTACTACTTGGAAATCGCCAGATCCTCTAAAAGTGAATAGTAACTAAACTCGTTTTCTGAACGTATTCTCAATCTGAAAGTACAAGTGTTCTCCGATTCCCATGGAAAACTTTGACATTTTTGGATCCTCATTTTATATCATGTCATTCTTAAGCAATCTATAAAGCGTCATCAGAACTTCGTATGTATCATTACATATTTCATTGATGTAAATGTGATAATTTCAATTATATCATAGTATCGGGGTTCGATTAATAATTAGTTCGTATCTTTGGTTTCTAGGAAATAGAAGAAAATATTTTGACTCGTATTGTTAAACTCATTTATTTTTTACCGTTTATCTTGACACCATAATGTACATACATTTTATACATTATAATATACATTAGTAATGCAATTATAAATTATACAGTATACATGTGAAATCCAGATTGTGAAGGCGGAATTCCACTTGCATGAACTCTATCTTAAGCAAGTTTTAAAGAAACATAGCTTTTGAAAACTTTGTGTCTAAAAAATTTAAGAATTTTAAAAATAGTTTTAAATTAATATACATAACATTATTTACTTAACATTATTTCCACTAAAAGTACAATATAAAAAACCATTGAATCCACAACAATTTTTTCTTAAATTAAAATTTACAATACGTTTGCAATAACATATTTTCAATATAAACAATATAAATTTTTACTTGGTTACGCGTGCATCTCTTCAGAACAAATACGACAGAAAATCTCCTCAGAACAGATGAGAAGATACTCATTTCATTACCATGATTATAAAATCAATATTTATTCAAGTTTTTAATTACTCTTGTAGTTACTTGGATGGTATTCATCAAGAGCTCTAATGGCAACCGTATGATTGCGCGAATCAAACATCCCATCGCCATAATATTTATATTACAATACATTATACAAACATTTAAACGTATAATCTTAATATAATCCAAGAAGCAACGACATTTGATAAATGAAAATACAAGCAACACACTTTCCAAAGTACACCAATCATAGCTTATGCCCATTGGCATTAGCTATGCCCCAAATACATGTAATTATGCAATATCGAATTTTCAATTTCTCTGTACGCTACTTTCTAGACAGAAATTTAAGATCATATCGACATCTTGGCAGGCTTTAAAGAAACATAGCTTTTTAAAACTTTTCGAAGTGAAAGATTTGAAACTAAAATCTACTCCACAAGTATCCACGTTAGCTCTTAAGGCTGTATTAGAATCTTTTTGATTAAAAAAGCGAGTTGTTTTGCTCTACCTAGCACACGTTTCAGGAGTACGCTCCACCAAACTTAACCATAGCATAATCGTTATGGGTTTCCTACCCACATTACATAAATATACGCGAAAATTCACTAGTAATGATACAACAGTACATACCTTCGCACATTATTTGCGAAGTCTACGCAATATTATAATACTACATGAACCCGCAAAAGTGTTTTGAACCAAAATGTTTTGTTTTTTATCTTCGCACTTAAATTCGAACTCATCGTTTCAAAGTTGGTACGCCATTCACGTTACCACTAGCCCACGAGCTGAGAGGCCGGACCTGCCCATTTTCAAGCGTCCTTTGTTCTATTCCCAGAAAAATTGGAGCCGCTTTAACGAAAAAAAAAAATGCTTAAAAACTGCCTAGAATTTAATAATATTTTGGCTGAACAAACTCGAAAGTCGAAGATTACGTACTTCGGGAATCTAGGTTTGAAAAAAGTGCACTTTTGAATTTGGAAGTAAAGACATTGGTATAAAATGCAAATATATGTATATATGATATAGAATGCATGATATAAGGAACAATGCAATAAACCTCGAATTATTTGCTATCAGGAGAATTTATATAAGATATTCACGCGAGATATCAATTTTTTTCTGAAGGTCCAAAAAGCTCAGGAATTTCACTAATTTTGGATATAATTATAAAAGAAGGGGGGCCAAGGTCAGACATGAGCTAAATATGATTGTCGCTTTTTTTTACATCACATTGAACAAATCAACAAATTTTTAGACCAATTGGAAGCGATCATGATTTTTTTAGGTCGATTTCACGTGGAATTAACCACCGGGTATTTTGTTTTGGTTATGGTTCTACTTCTGAAACTTTGTATTAACGTTAGTGGTTTTTCGAACTTATTTAATTTTAATATCGTTCTCATAATTTTTGGACTAAAATTTTTTTGTATTATGTAAATTTGCCGCCAGGTGATATCTCATCTGGGTTGCTGAAATTCTTACACAAGCGCCCGCGAAGGCCCTTGCTGGCTACAATGAACAGGAGCAGTATTCCCGGGTGCCGGAATTGAGCGGTCCCCGCGGGGATTTCGGGGGCGCAAGTGTTGACGTTTCGATCACTCGGGGAACAAAAACTGCGTTGGCAACTACTGAAATCTTCCGAGGTTCAGCCTGAGACCAGTTATATATCGCGTACCGTAGGATCGAGAAACCTTTTCAGTGTGTGTGGCTGGGTAACATGGAAGATCGATTTATGTATTATTTGGTGTGTTGTAATCCATTGAATAAAGTTGGGCACTCTTTTCATAAAAACTTCATAGTGATCTTCCTAGGATGGCTATTTTTATCAGCATTTGTCATCCCAACAAAAAAATATGAGATGGATGCAGCAAAGAAATGAAAGGGAAGATTGATTGATTCGTGTGATTCATCAGAAGGTTCTCCAGAATCACCACAAGATGCGAATAATTAAGCGGTCGTTAATTAAGGTACATACATGGCACTTTTCAACAGTAGTCTTGTAAGTATTGGTGAAACACTTAGAGAATAAAGATGTAAAGAAAGTCAGTATAAAGAGAAGAAATTTAATAAAATTGAAAACGGAATTTCTGATAACTTAAGGCACTTGGCAGAGACGTGAGATAGTCTTCATGAAATGAATGCATCTGCAAGTCTGTTTTAATTTCTCCGTCCCAGTGCTGAGTTTCAGTCGTGGCTGCCGAACAGTGACGGTGAGGAGCTTCAGATGTCAGCGTAGAATTCGACCTTGGGATCGCTTGTCTCTCAAGCCGTACATGAATTCCCTCTCTCCCGGCTCTCTGAGTGTGGGAAGGTGCACGGACATGGCTTGAATACACGCGTTGACAATTGTAACTCCTCAGCCAGAGCCGCATTGGTCAAGGCCATGCGAGGGTATCAGAAAGACCATAGTACTTTGGGTTATAACGCATTGTGTGTTCTGCGATCAGTTCGGGTGCAACCACTAGGCAGCGAGGTGGTGTGCTTTTATGAGTTTCACAACCAGTTTCACAATGGTTAAAAAAAACAAGGTAACCTTACATATTAAATTTTTTCAACTTCAGAAAAGATGAAATTGAAAAGGTATGGTAAGTGGAAAACTGAAAAGAAAAAAAACTGTAGCTGAATGATTGAGAAAATAATATTTTAACTGCAGAAGTTGTGAAGTTTTTCTTACACGTTATTACATTTATTAACTATAAAATTTACATTTATTTAACATTTATTCTACTTATTACTTTCAATTTTTACTTTTCTAAAGAGTAAAGCCAGTTCAGTAGTTCCAAAATCTTCTTTTAAACCTCATAATTATGTTGTTTTCTGCCTCTCGAGCCGTCCATAATTCTACTTGCTATTTATTTATTACCATCATAATTTACTTTTCGGCAGACTTAGTTACCCTTCATCTTTAGTTCTGTTTTCCCTCTCCTTATTTTAGTTTTATTCTCCTGATCATGCCTCCGAAGGTAAACCGCAACGAGAACGACTCCGACCTACAGGCCAAAATCAACGCCGTGGTTGATGTGGCCTTGGAGCGAATCCTTCATTCTGAGATCTTTCTCAAAACCCTTTCCTCTCTTAATAGGGGCTAAGACGTTGGAGGAATCCACGTCCTTCGATGAAAATCGGATTGCGTCATTGCAGAAAACTATTGAAGACCGGGATCGTGAGATTCTCAAATTAAAATCAGAGCTGCATCTGAAGACAGACCAGTTTGAAATGTACAGCAGAAGGAATTATCTGCGTATATTTGGCCTAAAAGGAAGGCAAAAAACAACGACAATATGGTTATTAAAGTGGCGAAAATGAAAAGTGTAGACTTGTCGGTACACGATATTGATAGGAGCCAGGGAGTCAGCTGAAAGGCCAGAAAAACACCAATCGTGAGGACCTCACATGCCAGCATCTGAAGCCAGCTCATGTGCTGCACGCTGCGACCACGCGATTGATCGTGTGAAGGTCGCGCCCACGCTGAAGAAACTTCAAGCGTCGTACTTCACGCACGCGCGTAAAGAGGAACGGGGCTTCAAACTCTACGTGAGCGGCCCGCCTCCCCAAGTGTCGGAGGATGAAGTTGCTGACGACATTGCAGCGTAGTGCCCGGGGACCCGGGCCTACTGTAAACCAACTGAAGAGGCGCCGAAACGGGAAATTAGTACCGTTAGGTGCGTACTTCTTAACCCTCACCCCGGGTGACGACGGCACACTTCGTTATTGGGATTCCGAAGCTGACCGCCGAAGAGGACGGACGTTCCTGAAGAGAGCACAGCGAGGAAGCAACAGTCCTTTTTAGGACTAAAGAGCATAGCCTAGCGAGGCCCTTGGGCCGTAAAAAGAGCAAAACGTAGCAAGGCCCTCGGGCCGTAAAGAAATGTCGAGCGCTGCGTCGCCGGGCGCCGCGTTTCAAACTCCTCCAGAGGGCGAAAGCGGCAGCCGCGGACGCGGAGCACGACGCCACGCGGGGTCGCCAAAGCGCTTGCGTATGGCCACCCCGTCGACAGAACGAATTTGCAACGACCTTCGTGTCGTTTCTGTCGACGAGCAATGGGAACGGCCCTTCCGCTCCCCATCGATCGGCGACCGCATCGCCGCCGACGCCAGCCACAGCCGCGAGGAGCGGCTCACCTCCGACGCCGGACGGCCCCGTAGCAGCGCAAGAGGACGACGACGGATACACGCTCGTCCGCCGCCAGCGACACCCACCCCCTATCCACGTGTTCGGATGCGGGGACGTATTCTCCCTCTTGGAGGCTCTGCGAGGGGTTTGCGGCGAACCGGTCGTTGCAGAAGCGACCGGGGAAGCCGTACGCCTCCGCACGGCCTCGATGGAGGATTATACGGCCTCCGTCTCTGTACTGCGCGCGCGCACTTTGGAATACCACACGTATTCCACTGGCAATGCGCGGAAGCTGCGGGTGATTATCCGCGGCGTTCCGCTAACCACAGACGCGCCATCGCTAATCGCCACCCTCGGGCGTTTCAATTTTCAGGCGGAGAAGGCGGAGCGGCTGACGAGCCGCAAGCACGGGCGGAGAGGACGGCCGATTCCGCTCGTCCTCGTCACGCTGCCCGACGAGCCGGACCAGCGCAGGATCCTCGCGCTGAGGGAAATACGAGGATTGAAGATCTCGGTGGAGAGGTATCGGCCACCGAGAGGACCAGTGCAGTGCCGCAACTGCCTTGACTTCGGTCATGTGCAGCGGCACTGCGCACGCCACCCGCGCCGTGGGAAGTGCGGCGCTGCGCACAACACGGCGGCCTGCCCCCTCGGGGACAATCCGCCCGTGGAGGCGCGGCGCTGCGCAAACTGTAGCGCGGACCATCACGGCGCTCGGTACAAGGGCTGCCCCGAGTACCAGCGCCGCTGTTTCAGGGGCGACGAGGCGCAGAGACGCAGAGAGCAGCGCCGCCAGCAGGATCGGGCCCGCCGGGCCTACATCGAGCGCCGCCGCGCCTCAAGCGCCGAGACGGCGTCGACCCGCTCGCCCTCACAGGAGAGAGCGGCGCCGCGCCACCGCAGCCCATCGCCGCCGCCGCAGTCGCTTCCGCAGCGCACGCCGCGCCGCGCGCGCCGCCGCCGCGGCCCACGCCGCCAGCTGCGCACGTACGCGCGCGCAGTGGCCGACGACGCCCCCTCCTCTCCACCCGCCGCCCCCTCCCGCCCCTCCCAACCCACGCGACAAGGGCCTCCAGCCTCACCGCCGCCGCCCGAGAGACGACGCAGAAGAGAAGAAGAGATGAACTTCCCGCGCTCCTACTCTCTGGAAGAGCGGACGAGGTTTATGCACAGCGTCGCCGAGGATCTAGCCCTGAACAACGTGGATCCCATCATGACGATCCGCGTCATCACCCGCACAATCACCGGACGCTCCCCGAGCGACTGGCCGCAGCTGATGCTGCAGGTGGTCATGGAGCTGCTGCTTCGGTACGCACATGACCGCGCGGTTGAGGCCGGCGCAGCGATCGAGGGAGCGGCCGCCTCCGCCCCCGCCTCCTCCGCCCCGTGATGGCTACCACGGCCGTCAATAATAATAATACAAACCCCAATTCTTTTACAGCAGCTCCAGCTCGCCTCTCGCTCGCCTTTTGGAACTGCAACGGTATCGTAAGCAGGAACAAACAGGCGGAGCTAGCCGCATTCGCCGCGAAACATCATTTAACAATTCTGATGCTAGGCGAAACTCATCTTCAGCCTAAGCATCGTTTCTCTCTCCCTGGCTACGTTTGTTACAGGTCAGACAGATCAGCACGGCTCCCGAATGCAAACCCGGGCGGCGGAACGGCAGTTTTAGTGCGGCGCGACATCGCGCATCACGAATAAGCTCTGCCGCAGCTCCAGTACATCGAGGCCACGGCGGTTGCGGTCCGGATGAAGAAGGGCCCGCAGCGTATCATTTGGGCCTACATTCCGCCGGCGCGAAATGCGTCCCTAGAGGAGAGCGATTTCGACGCTCTTCTGGAGCCGCTCGCCCGCATCCCTACCCTCCTGGCGGGTGATTTCAATGTGAAACACCGGTCTTGGAATTCCCGCATCACCTCGCCTCGTGGCCGACAGCTGAAAAACTTTACGGAAACGCACGGCTACGAGGTGATAGGCCCGATGCAACCCACGCACTTCCCCGCCAACGCAAGACGGCCGGACGTCTTGGACATCGCCGTCATCCGCGATCTTGGCTCCCCAATCCACCTCACCACAGCCTGCGAGCTCTCCTCTGACCACCTCCCAGTCATAGCCGAAATAGGACGCAGCGATTTGCAAACTTCATTAGCGCTTCCACCCGCCCGCAAACGCACTAATTGGCCTTTGTTTCAGAAGGAAATGGAGAAACGTCTCCCGGAAGCAGAGCCCATCTCAGACCCGCAGCAGATCGAGCCAGGGGCAAAACAGCTTGCGGAGGCTATCACAGATAGCCTGAATGCGGCCGCCTTCGCCGGGCGAAACGAGCAGCGAGCAGGGGAGCTACCATACCTCCCCGAATAATAGCGCTGATCCAGCGCAAAAACGTGGCGCGACGGGAATAGCAGCGCACGCGGCACCCGGCAGACAAGCTAGCACTGAATCAGTTAAGGCGGCGTGTAGACGACGCCTTAACTGAACACAGAAACTCGAAGTGGGGAAACCTACTGAGAAAGCTAAAGCCGGAAGATAGTTCATTATGGCAGCTAACGCGAACTTTGACAAAATCTTCTGTTTCAGTCCCGCCGCTGCGCAACGCGAACGGCGACAAAGTGGAGGCGAACGAGGAGAAAGCGGAGCTTTTCGCTGACTCCCTCGAATCGCAATTCCAGCCGGTTGAGGAGCAGCCGCCTGCGGAGCACGCCGAGAGCGTGCATTGCACCGTCGCAGCGGCACTGCACGCCCCGCCGACGAGCCGGAGCTAACGGACGTCGCAGAAGTGACCGACGCCATCGCAGCACTACGGAGCGGAAAAGCTCCGGGACCGGACGGGATCAGAAACGTAGTTCTGAAAAAGCTCCCGCAAAGTGCCATAAACTATATTGTGTGTTTGTTTAACGCAATTTTCATCTTCCAGCTATTTCCGGCGCAATGGAAACACGCGCACGTGCTAAACTTTCCTAAACCCGGAAAGAATAAGAGTTTGCCGCAGTCGTACAGACCAATTAGTCTTCTTAACACGCTCGGCAAGCTCTTTGAGAAAATTCTCCTAAAGAGAATTTTAAAATTTACCGAAAAGCACGGCCTTATTAATAATGAACAATTTGGTTTTAGGGCGCACCACAGCACCACCCATCAGCTAGTGCGCATAGTTGACAGAATTCGGCGCAACTTTAACGAGCGGCGATTCACTGGCGGAGTTTTCCTGGACGTCGCCAGCGCTTTTGATAAGGTTTGGCACGACGGCCTCCTCGCCAAGCTCATCGAAGCCAACTTCCCTTCCTATATTGTACGCTTAGTGCACTCCTTCCTCGCGAACAGATCGTTTCAAGTGACGGTTCTGCACGCGAAATCTACTACCCGCCGCATACGGGCGGGCGTGCCTCAGGGGAGCATTATCTCCCCTGTACTCTACTGCCTGTACGTGCGCGATATACCTACCTCGATCCAAACAGAACTCGCCATGTACGCAGACGACACGGCAGTAATTGCCACGTCCAAAAGAATCGATTTGCTCGTTAAATATTTGGATTTACATTTGTTACAGATCCAGGAGTGGCTGCAGCGCTGGCGTATCAAAGTCAACGTGGAAAAGAGCACGGCAGTGCTCTTCACACGCAGATACAAATACGACCAGCCGCGGCCGCTCGCGCTATGCAATTCGAACATTGAATGGCGCGCCAGCACAAAGTACCTCGGCATCACGCTGGATCGCGCTTTAACTTTCCGCGAGCACGCGGGCGCGGTCGCTAGCAAAGCCTGGCAACGCCTGGGCATGTTGCGAAGCTTATTACATAAGCGAAGCAAATTGTCCACAGCGAATGCTCTGCTTTTATATAAAGTCATGATTAGGCCCATTATGGACTACGCCTGCCCAAGTTGGGGAATAGCGGCGCATGCGCACTTAAATAAGTTGCAAATAGTTCAAAATGCGTGCCTCCGTAGAATACTGTGCGCGCCAATGTATATTAGAATCGCAGAATTACACGCTGCGTTATAATTACCGCTCCTCGAAGAGCACTTTAAATACTTAGCTCAAAATTTCTTTTCAAAAATAAATACGTCAAATAATAACATAATATTAAATTTAAATTTGTACGAGCCCGATCCCACGGCTACGTACAAGCGCCCGAGAGATATGCTACAACAGGCGAGACGCCAATATTTGCATGAAAATTGCGATAAACAAAGCCAAAAGCGCGCCGAAAGGCTATTGTAATTTCTGACCTATGTTTTCTTTCCATTTTTCAGATCAGCCATAGATGTCCGAAAGGATAGGGATGGCTCCACAGCAGGGAAGTGTGGCTGCATTGCACTTTAGCGGCCACACGGAACTGTGCTGCATAGCGAGGGAGGGGGACGGCACACTTCGCGACGAGCGGTCGAAGGGTGCGGATGGGCCCCTGCCGCTCCGCTCCTCTGGCCGACCCGAACGCCAGCGCGCATAGACCCGGGCCTGCGCCTTTCGCCCGCCGCCCCATGCCCCGCAGGGCAGCCTGAGCAAGGGGGCGCGCAGGTACCTCAGGCAACAAAGCCATGGCGGAAACATCGGAGCCGCCGCAGCCGCCGCCCATGCCTCTGCTGCTGTGCTTCACCGGCGCCGGCCCTGCGGACGACGCGGTAGTGCCCGCCGCCACCATTGCCGCTGCAGCTCCGCCGCCGCCGCCGCCGCCGCCGCCGCTGCTGCCTCGGCCATCGGCCGAAAACAACACGGTGGAAGTTGCAGCGACTGCTCCTTTCGCCGTCGATATGGGGTCGACTCCAAGGCGTGTCCCTACTCTGCGCCTGCAGAGGGTGTGTGGAGACACATGGAGCTCCTTCTCCTCCTCCACCCCCGCAGCGTACAACATGAACGGCAGCGAATGGGAGGAACCTAAAATGGTCCCTTGGGAGGTGGTACTCGCCTTCGCACGGGCCCGCGAAGCGGAGCTGTGGAGCTTCTGGAAGGAATGCGGCGGGCCTTCCGCCCAGGCTACTTCCAGCCCCACGCCGGAGCCGCGGCCTTCGCCCTCAGTGCTGGAAAGGGTGCGCGCGTTCGAAGCGCACTCTCCTGCCTCACTACAAACCACGGACGACCCGTCCGCAACGCCGCTGGCTCCGGGACCTGCGGCGTAACCAGCGGCAACCCAGCGGAGGAGAGTGCAACGCTCCCCTCCCCCGCTGCACAGCCCGAGCTGCCGGCACCCGCAGAACCAGATGACAGCGGCCCGGTGGGCCCTACATCCTCCAACGGGCCACCCGCGACCTCCCCTTCCTCGCAAAGGAGCAGCGGAGAAGGCGAAACCGGCCGACCGCCGTCCACCGAAGCGGGCGCCGGCCCCGCAACCACCACCTCCAGAGGCAGGAACCGCAACCGTCGGCGAAAGCCGAAGGTCGCTGCTCCAGCCGAAGTTGTAGACCCTGGCCCCACCCCAGACGGACACGTCCCGGGAGGGTCCCAGGATCTCCGCGGCGAGGGCGGCGACCTCCCCCACACCCAAGAAGAAGCGTCGGCACCTTCGTACGTGAGCCAGAGCGGAACCACCCCTGGCGCCCGACGGGAATCCCTGGCAGGTAACGACTCCTCCGCCCAGTCCCATCCCTCCCAAACCCACGACGGCGAGGGCACAGACGGCGGCTGGCAAACCGTCCCTGTCAACCAGCGCGGCCGGCTCCGCAACGCTAATTCTCCGACGCAGGCGTCCGGGGCCGCCCCGCTCGAAACTCGGGAGCCCCAAGCGGCGGCCGCCTCACGACCGCCGAAAAAACCGTACTATATTAGGCTCAGGATCTCCCCCGATGCTGTGCTCGCCCACGGTCGTGCGCTGGGCGTCGCAACAGGCAAAAAGGCCACAATTGGCCGAGCCAAAACGCGGGGGAAGCGTATTGTCTACGCAGTCCAAACAACCGACAAGGTAGGCTACTTAGAGGCGGAGAAATATGCTAAATTGCATAACATATTTCTCTTCTCACATCCGCCACCGCGTGAAGGGCATGAAAAGACCCTCCGAGTGGCAATCATGGGACTTCCGAGAGGGTTCACCGAGGGAGAAGTGGCGCAAGAGCTGAGAGAGCTCGGCTACGACCCCCTTGGCGTCAGGCAACACTGGCGACTAAAAGAATCTGCGGTCGCCGGACACGCAGGTGAAGGTGAGCCTCCCGTAAATGCATGGCAGCGCAGTAAACTGCTCACGGGGACATTCATGGTCACCCTACGCGACACTCCTGCCTCGCGAAAAATATATTCGGTCCGTCAGTTGGATAGCTTCGACGTGACTCGAGCGCGAAAAGAGGGCACGACACCTCTTTTGCGCTCGCTGCTGCAGATGGGGTCACCACTCTGCCAATTGCGCCTATAACTACCGCTGCAAGCTCTGCAAGGGAAATGGCCACCTTACGGAGCAGAACAAGCCGGAGTACATGGGCACGACACACTGCCCAAAACGGGGTAACTTCAACCTCCCACCTGAATGCTGCAACTGCGGCGGACGCCATGTAGCGTCGTAGTCCGGCTGCACCTACTTTAGTCTCCGCAGTCGTCCCTCAGACGGGAGAATGCCGGGCGATCAGATCACGGCACCGATGTCCGAAAGGGCCGACCAGGGCGGTGCAGACCGGCAAGAAAGTAACGGGACAGCCTGGCCAGCGGTGGTACAAAACCTAGCAGAGGCAAACACCGCTCAGGCCCCCGTGTCGCGGGACGCAACCGGTGCGGTGGAGTCGCGGACCAGGGCTCTACCAGCGGCCGCCCCTGCAGCGTTCTGGCAATGCTTGCACAACTGGCAGCTCTTCTCCCCGAAGATGGCACAAACCACTAGGAGACGCCCATAATCTACCTGCATGCAACCGCTGCGTGCATGCATCTGGAATGCTCGTAGCGCACTGCATAAAGCCCAGCAAATAGGCGAGTTCGTTCGAAAGTATGATCTCGATATCATGGCGATACAAGAGACGTGGTTCAACGCCCGGAGCGACTTCCGAATTCAAGGATTCGCAACATACCGGAGAGACCGCGAAGGCAGATTGGGGGGGTGGAGTCGCATTGAGCATTCGCCGCGACATCCCTCAGCTCCAGGCAAACCTCTCGACCCTAATGCTGACATCACTCGAAGCTGTTGGAGCGCACATCTGGGTGGGAAACAAACGACTCCTTGTCGTGTCTGTCTACTGCCCAGATCAAACTCTCAACGCCTCAGAGATTGAAGCAATTCTAGCGCTAGACATCAAGATTCTGCTACTTCGTGATTACAATGCAAGACACCGGTCATGGGGATGCTTAGGTTCCAACAGGAACGGCACCAATCTAGCCACTTTAGCAGCGACGAGACGGGGCGTATGTGTTTGCGCACCGAAAAGTCCCACATATTTCCCGACAGCCCAGCGCGGAACGCGCAAGTGACCGGGTACTATCGATTTTGAGATCGCGAAGGGGGTTGATAGTGATGTACCGTCGTCACTACCCGAACTGGACTCCGATCACAATCCGGTAATATATGCGGTGGCATCTCTTGATGTATGCCATCAAAGAATGCGAACAACGCGCGACACTGACTGGGTCGGTTATCAAGCTCAAGTGAGCGAATTGCTCGAGCAGTGACCGCTGGTGACAAACATGGATATAGAATCTGCGGTGAACTTGTTCACTGACACGGTTATGTCCGTTTACAAAAAGGTGACGAAAGTGACACGCGTGCCGGATTCTCGTCCCGAGCTCACAGAGGAGCAAAGACGGACACTGCAAGCGCTCCGCAGAGCAGTAAAGCTTCATCGCCGATTTGGTGATCCCGCAGACGGGGAGCGGGCGAGAGCGCTGAGCCGAGAATTCCGCGGCAGAATCTGCCTACCGTCTTCCTGGACATGCGGTCGGCCTTCGACACGGTGTGGCATGACGGGGGCACTCTTATGTCTCATCGAGTCAGGGATAAGCGACTGCTACACCAGGCTGACCGGTAGTTTTCTCACAGAGAGAACGTTCAGACTGCGAGTTAACGGCGTACAATCGTCCCTAAGACGCGCCGAGGCGGGAGTTCCACAGGAGAGCGTGCTGTCCCCCCATCCTCTTCGGCTTGTACGTCAATGATGCGCCTCTGCTAGCAGAAAGGAGAACGGGAATTCAGCGTTGCGGGCTCCTGATGTTCGCGGACGACTTTGCGTATTACGCGAAATCGGCGAACACCGGCAAGCAGTGAGATACCTGAATGAATGCCTCGCCGTCTTTGCCACCTGGCTACGCCAGAAACGCCTGACCCTAAACCTTGAAAAATGCGTGGTCGTTATCTTCACCCGTCAGAGGGCAGACCCCGAGGAAACTGTGTTGCTTGCGGGCGCGCATCTCCCTTGGTCCCCACGCGCGAGGTACTTTGGCGTGACTCTAGATCGTGGCCTCTATTGGCACGAGCACGCCAAGGACCTTCGCCACAAAATTCTCTTCCCTCTTACGTCCCCTCCTTAGCTCCCCGGACCTCTCTCTCTCGCAGAAGCGTCTCCTTTTCACCGCCTGCATACGCAGTTTGTGGACCTATGCTTGCGAAACCTTTGCGGCAGCGCCGGTATCGACCTTCCGCCCGATTTGGGCGGCCGAGAACCAAGCGGTACGGACCGCCACGCGGTCGCATCTCCCTGCTCCTCCTCCTAACCGCCACCATAGGAACAGTGTAACCTAAGGGGCCTTGGGCGTAAGTCGTCAGCTGCCGAGGGAGATCCGCCGGAGGGCACACGGCGCTCACGCGGACGCTGGGCCCGAAAGCTCCACGGCTCTTACGCGAAACCGGCAGGGCGGTGAACTGTGAGGTCCACCGGACGTATTTTGCGCCGAGAGGGCCCAAGCAAGTGGCCTCCGGGCGCTACCGCCGCAGCTTCTCGCAGAACTCTGCGAGCGGCGGCGTGAGGCTCCCAGCGGGACGAGTGAGGCTCCGCCCGTAACAATTGCCAGGGCACATTGTGCCTAGCCGCCACGGACCCTTGGAGCAAAGTCGTGTGAAAGTGCGTGTGTCAAGTGAAAATAGAACCTAGTGTGAATGTGCGTGTGAATGAAAAAAAAATCCAAGAAAACAAACTAATAAACATGTAGTAAAATACAAAGTCTTGTGCTAATCTTAGGTTGCCGGCCAAAGTGCCGGCTTCATCCATAGGTTAAGTTAGAAATAAGTTAGTAAGAACTGCCCCTTTCTTTACCGCATAAGCCGTAGAGCTGCGGCAACACGAAAATAAGGCTAGGGCTACTGGCGGGAGGAAAGTTGAAAAAGTGACGACGGCAAGTGACTGTTTGCCTAGAAAGGCGATCTCGAAAGGCGATCATTCTGTCGCTGGTCGTCGTAGCAGTCGGACGTGTTTTAGTGGAGCTCCTCGCGAGACAATGGGTTGCTACAGGCAGGAGTATCGGGCTCGCATCGGGGCGTGGGCTGCGCGCTTTTCCTCGTGCGGAGCGCCAGCCCCCTCGGCATCGTTGAACGGGAACGGGGCAGCGGCTGGGGCAGCGGCTGGAGCAGCAGCGTTGTGTGCGACCACGATTGCAGTACTTTTACTTATTGGAGGCGTCGAACCTAACCCAGGACCTGAAGTTGAAGTTAACACAATTCGCATCTTGTGCAGTGGTTGCAATAACAACCTAAAATCCGGGAAGCAGTGTGAATTGTGTGGACTGTGGTAACATGCGAGTTGTGGTAAAAATGGAGACATGGACAACGGCAAGTGGTTTTGCAGTAAGTGCAGAGAAAGCAGAGTGCGTCAACTGGAAGAGAAACTGGAAGCTGCTCTTCTTCAAATCCAGGAGTTGAAGGAGTTAAACGCATCTCTGGAGGAGAAACTTCGAGCTGCTACAGTAGGAGACGCCGCACAGCCAATTGTACAGGCGCCAACTGCGAGAAAACCCATTCTCGTTATTGGTGACTCGATAGTGCGACATGTAGGCAATGTCAACAAGCACATGGATGTTGTGTAAACCAGCCACCGGGGGAGCAAGCCAGCTCAACTTGGTGCCGGTCCCAAGCCCGGATAAATGGTGAGGGTTGGCGGCAGGAAGGGCATCCGGCCGTAAAACTTTTGCCAAATCCAAAGAAAAATGGAAAGAGAGAATGAATCAGATGAGGTAACGGCTAGGGCGTACCCCGCATATAGCGACGCTCAGCAGCTTCGCCTGACTGCTGTGACAGGACAAGGGCTACCCCACCTACGACGAGTGGGGTTAAAGAAGTTAGTCAGGATAGGAACTCTCAATATTGGGAGTATGACGGGAAAAAGTAGAGAGATTGCGGATTTGATGGCAAGGAGGAGGATTAACATACTTTGCGTGCAGGAAACAAGGTGGAGAGGCAATAAAGCTAAGGAGATAGGTGAGGGATATAAACTGATATACAGTGGAGCAAACGGACAAGGAAGGAATGGTGTTGGAATAATCCTGGATAGAGAATGGAAGGAACATCTAGTAAGAGTAAACCGTAGGGATGACAGGATCATGAGTGTTGGTCTTGATATTGGGGGTGCAACGACAAATATCGTATCTGCTTACGCACCTCAAGTAGGATGTGATGACGAAGATAAGGAAAACTTCTGGAGAGCCCTAGACCAAGAAATAGGAGAAATACCAACTGACGAAAGATGTTTTCTTGGTACAGATCTCAATGGGCACATTGGCTGCGAGAGATTGGGCGTAGAGAGAGTGCATGGTGGCTGGGGACTGGCTAGTCAGAATTTAGAGGGAGAGAGAATATTGGACTTTGCTGTTGCTAGCGATATGGCTGTGATTAACAGTTTCTATAAGAAGACTGAGAACCAATATGTTACCTATAGTAGTGGTGGAACAGAAACTCAGATAGATTTTATATTATGCAAAAGGAATCATCTTGTGGAGGTCAAGAACTGTAAAGTTATAAAGGGTGAGAGTGTATCTAGTCAACACAGACCTGTGATAGTAGACTGTGATTTGAAGATAAAAAGGAAAGGGAAACAACTGGGAGAGCGGAAGATTAAATGGTGGAAGTTAAAAGATATAGTTCTTGCGGAGGCCTTTAAATCTGAGGTTCTGGGGAGGATTTCGACCAAAGAGAAGGCTGATGACTGGTGGGAGACAAACAGCAAAGTTATAATGCGAGTGGGAGAAGAAATACTTGGAAGAACATCAGGAAAGGGGCAGCCCGGAAACAAAGAGTCGTGGTGGTGGAACAGCGAGGTGCAAGAAATTATCAAGGCAAAGAAGGAAGCCAAGAAACAGTTTGACAGAGAAAGGAGTGTGGCAAACAGGGAAGCGTACAAAAGAAGTAAGAAAGAGGCTAAACGGGCTGTTGCAATAGCAAAAGCGAGAGCATTGGATGAGTTGTACGACGAGTTGGATGCACCGGAGGGAGTAAACAAGTTGCACAGAATAGCTAAGGCCAGGGATAGAGCATCAAAAGACTTTACACATATCCGGCAAATGAAAGATAGCGAGGGAGTTGTGCTCAGAAGCGAGAAAAACATCAAGAAGAGGTGGAGTGACTACTTCAGCAAATTGCTGAATGAAGAGCGTCCAAGAGTTGATAGAGGTAAAGGAATTGCAAACGAAAATGTTACAATAGGCATAGAACGGGGAGAAGTTAGTGAAGCTTTAAAAAGAATGAAAAATGGCAAAGCTGTAGGGCCGGATGGTATACCAGTAGAAGTATGGAAGGCCTTAGGTGCGGAAGGTATAGACCTGCTGCTAGATCTGTTTCTTAAAATATATAAAGAGGAAAAAATGCCCGATGTTTGGAGGGATAGTGTGTTGGTGCCACTATATAAGGAGAAAGGCGACATCCAGGACTGTAAAAACTACAGAGGAATAAAACTGGTCTCGCACACATTGAAGATTTGGGAACGAGTGATAGAGCAAAGACTGAGGAAGGAAACATCAATATCAGAGGAACAGTTCGGCTTCATGCCAGGAAAGGGTACAACGGATGCTTTGTTCGCCCTGAGACAGTTACTGGAGAAGCACGGTGAAAAGCTGAAGGAACTACATCTAGCCTTCATAGACCTGGAGAAAGCATATGACACAGTACCTAGAGAGGAGATGTGGAGGTGCATGAGAGTGAAAGGAGTGCCGGAAAAGTATGTGCGGCTGGTGAAGGACACGTATGATAGAGCACACACCAGAGTAAGATCAAGTGTGGGACTGACGGAAAGATTTTCCGTGAGAGTGGGAGTACACCAGGGATCCGCTCTGAGCCCATATTTATTTAATATAATAATGGATGTGTTGACGGAAGGAGTGAGAGAACAGGCCCCGTGGACTATGCTCTTTGCAGATGACATAGTGGTGGTAGATGAGAGTAAAGATGGATTGGAGGATAAACTGGAGAGATGGAGACAGGCAGTCGAGGAAGGAGGACTCAGGATAAGCAGAGCAAAAACTGAATACATGTGGTTTGGAGGAGATGGCAGGCCCGGAAGCATCACACTACAGGGGCAATTACTGACTAGAACGGGAGAGTTCAAATACCTCGGCTCCTATGTCAACGAGAAAGGGGAGCTAGACAGGGAAGTTAACCACAGGATACAAGCTGCCTGGATAAATTGGAAGAGAATGACAGGGGTGCTGTGCGACAGAAGGATTCAGAGGAAAATGAAGGGAAAGGTCTTCAAAGCTGTTGTGAGGCCGGCAATGATATATGGTAGTGAAACCTGGCCGGTGAAGAAGGCTCAGGAAAAGAAGTTGGAAGTGGTAGAGATGAGAATGCTGAGATGGTCAATGGGAAAGACCCGGAAAGACAGGATCCGGAATGAAGTAATACGGAAGATGGGAGGAGTGATCGAGGTTTCAAAGAAGATTCAGGAACGAAGATTGCAGTGGTTTGGACATGTCATGAGAAGGGAAGAGGAATATGTGGGAAGGAAAGTGAGTAGTATGCAACTGGAGGGGAAAAGAAGGAGAGGGAGACCAAAGAGAAGGTGGAAGGACTGTGTCGTGGAAGACCTGCGAGAGAAAGAGTTAATCGAGGAAGATGTGTTGGACAGGATTGAGTGGAGGAGAAGAGTAAGGAACAGCGACCCCTTACCACTAAAAGGGAAAAGCTGAAGAAGAAGAAGAAGACATGGATGTTGTGTGCCTCCCGGGAATCCGAACCGAGCAGCAGCGGAGGTATGTAGAGAATAGGGACCTTGGAACGCCAGACACCGTAATTATACATGTTGGCACCAATGACCTGAGGAGAAGAAATCCTGACTTTGTCATGGGGGATATGGGTGACCTCGTGATGAAAGCACAAGAGAAATTCCCTAAAGCAAAAATATACATTAGTGGCATTCTCAGGCGTCGTGGCATTCCATGGAGACGGGTTGATGTAGTCAACCGAATGTACGAGTGGGTGGCGCAGAGAAGGAATGTGTTTTTTGTGGACCCAAATTCGTGGCTGCAAGACGGCGATTTCGGTCGTGACGGGTTGCGCCTAAATCGCTCGGGGTCCACGAAGCTGGGTGGACTCTTCTCGCGTATAGGAGGCCCGAAACTCCCCGCGACAGGCTCGTGAGACCGCATGGCGGTGGCGGCAAGGGATGTTGTGTCCCTTGTGATGGTTTGCGCGGGAATGTCGGCGACGGAAGGCGGCGGGGCGAGGGACGGCGACGTGCAATGGTGCGGTGACGGCGGCGAGGGACGGCGACGCGGCGGCAGCGGTCGGCGGCGCGGTGACGGCGGCGAGGGACGGCGACGAGGCGGTCGCGAAACGAACAGGCAGCGCACCTTTCTGTAAAAGGTGCTGCCGCTGGTCGCACACGCGCGCCTATTGCCAGATCAGTCCACGCTGCATTCACCGCGGCGAGGGCCATTTGACAAACAATTGCAGCAACAACTACAAACCTGCTGTCTGCTGCAACTTCGGAGCAAACCACTGCACAAATACGCCGGCTGCAAGGTCCACAAGGCCTTAGCAACCAAGAGCAAGAATGTTCAGCCGAAGCTACAGATAACTCAGCCCGCACGCAATGTAGATATCACTACCTTCGCGAAAGCGGCGCACTCACCACAACAACATCCAGCGCAAGCCGAACGCGCGGCAAAGGCGGCGACAAACTAATGTCCGCAAGGGCATTCAAGAGAGCCGGTCGACCTGATGATACCGCCGCGTCTAAGGCACACATCACGCGTGCCGCTACGTCGGAGACGGAGCAACTCCAACTCGAAATCCTCGATGTGGCACTCACATCAGGGAATATTCAAGTCACTATTCCCAAACCCATTCCCTTTCCGATCACATCCTCATTACGTTCGCAGTTGGTAGTATTCGCGCCTTCTGCGGCCCTAGGCAGTGGGCCCCACAACCCAATGACTGGGATAAGTTTCGCAATCAACTCAGCACTACACACACAAGGGGACGCCGGTTTTCTGGCACCCACTCGAAGAGGGCTCACATAGACTTCCTCGAGATTGTTAAGAGCTCTGGCAGCAGTTTAGGTGCCATGAGTTTTGACCACTGCACAAATGCGAAAAACGCCTGAAAACTGCGCTCGCAAACCATCGCGCAGCTGAGTGGGAAAAGCGGTTAAAAGAGATCGATTCTGATCATTTTCAAAACGGCCTTTTCAAACTCCAGAAAGTGCTCAGGTCAGTACCTATTACCGCAACCGCCATCCGTGTCCACGTCAATGAGGTGGGTAAAGAAACATACCTGTTCTACGATCAAGCCAACGCTGAATTCTTTGCCGACGTGCTTGAATAGAGGTTTGTTAACAACATTACACAGGCGGTAGAAGAGGAAACTGAAGAAACCGCCAATACACTTGCACATTGTACAGTGGAAGATCGACTATAATTAAATGCTTGCGTAGTCGCAAGGCGCCGAGTTCTGATCGGATAGGTGCACCCATTCTTAACGAGGTCGTGCCCCTACGACCCATCGTCAGCGCCATCAATTCTCCGACTCACTCTCTGGCGAAGCTCGTGGCCCACCACCTCGCACCACTAGCTAAAGACATGCGCTCTGCTGTGAGGAACTCTTCACACTTGGTGGACATTATTCGACAACAAAGACCCAACAGGGGTGACCTGTTAGTCAGCTTTGACGTGACATCTCTGTTCACCGAAGTCTCAATGAAAGAGGTCGTGGAAGTGATTCGACAGAAACTACAAGATCGGAGCCGGCCGACTGAATGAGCGGATGTGGCTGCTTTCTGTCTAAATTCTACTTTCTTCCAATACCAAGGCCGGTTCTACGCCCAAGTGGAAGGAGCGGCTATGGGATCGCCCCCAACACCCATCGCTGCCAATTTCTTCATGGAAGCATTCGAGACCGAAGCTGTACGGAACGCCCAATACAAACCGTTTCTCTCGATTCGGTATGTGGACGACACATTTGTAATCTGGCCACACGGGACGGAACTATTAGAGAAATTTCCACATTTCCTGAAAAGCATCCATCACATCAAGTTCACTATGAAGATCGAAATTAACAACTGCCTCCCTTTCTTGGACGTCCTCGTCAGCAAACGGGAAGATAGCACCTTGGGACCGTCGGTCTACCGTAAACAAACCCACACGGTCAGATACCTCCACGCAGATTCGCATCACCATCCGGCTACAAAACTAGGGGTGTTGAATACTGCTCACAAGAGCTCTGAAGGTGTGTGACGAACGCTCTCTTCCTGATGAACTCGAGAAGCTCGAACACACGTTTCGAGCCAACGGCTACTCCCGATCTGCGATCAAACGAGCGCTCGCCTGTGCTACGGGCCACCCACTTTAAAGGGCGCGGTGGTCCCGAAATTCGCGGCAACGACGAAGGTCACCGCGTTAATTCAGAGACAGAGGAGACGGTCAGTACTCGATTAGCCGTGCTTCCGTACTTCCGCAGCGACACACATCGCTACTACGGAAGAACAACATCCGGACGGTTTTCACGACAGCCGACAAACTTCACAAGGGCCTGGTACGCATTAAAGACGCGTTACCACCTCTCCAGGTGGCAGGCGTATACGAAGTTCCCTGCAGCTGTGGCAGAACGTACGTCGGTGAGACCGGGCGCTCGGTGGCTGAACGACTCGGGGAACATATAAGTCATTACAACCAGAACTAAACCTACCGTTCAGCTATAGCACTCCATTCTGCTGTGGTCGACTGCGAGCCTTTAAATGTGCCGCCGGAAATTAGTTCCGGCGCCACTCAAGAGAGGACGGCGATAGCAGACGCCGCGGCGCCGTCACGATCGACCAGGCTCCGGAGCGGACGGGTGCATCCGTATCTGACAGCTGGCCAGCGGACCCGCAGCCCGAGCCGGCTATAAGAGCCGCGCCCGGCGAGCGGAGAGACAGTCAAGCGCCTGCCTGCATCAAGAAGTGATTAGTGAAGGTGAACAAGTGCGACGACACGGCAACGGATACGGACTCCCTCTCTCGAGAAACAGTGAACGGTACAACGGCTGCGATTTTGGACATCTCCCCGGGAAATTGCGACTTGGACATTCTTCGGTACATCTTCTGGAAAATTGTTTGGATCTGGCTTGAATTTGTCTACCTCTGTACTGATTGTGATTGGAATAATCCATTTTTAGAAATTGCTTTCTTTTGGATACAACACATTCCGAGGTCACTGGACATGCCATTGAAATTGACTCGACCCGGCTCCTGCACAGTGAAAACCGGTACTGGCCTAGACGTATCAAATAGGCATTAGAAATTAGTAGACGGCCGCACATCAAAGCGGATGCAGGCCTTAATCTAAACAACGCCTGGAAGTACATTCTACCACCAAGTCGTGACTGCTCGGGGGCTGTTCAACGCCGTCCGACCACTAGGACGGATAGTGCGAGGCCCGAGTTGACCCAGATCAGAGGGACCTCACCCCCAATCACGGCGCTCCTGCGTCACGCGAGCACCAAGGCTGGAAAGCATATACCACCGGAGGCGGAGCAATACTGTGTCACTACCCTGAAGAAGCCTGCGATATGACAGGCGAAAGGTCGGTCTCCCAGCTAACGACGCGGCGTCACCCGGATAGCCAAGAAGTCATGAACTCGAGCCGCGGAAGCCTACGTGTACAATACAAAATTTTGTCAAAATTGTTCAGAGTCCACTACATAAGGCCCCATACCTACAACAAGAACTGTAAAATGTTGAACAAGCGTGTTTAATGCAATAATTGAATGCAACCAAAAAAATTTATGGAAGTGCTTTTTTACATTGAGTAAAACAAATTCAAATTTTATATATACGTACTATTTTAGTTACATGAAATGCCCTCCGGCTTTGTTTTTAGATCTTTCTTACCGGTGTACGAAACATATGCCTCGCCCTTCAACCTGTTATTGCGTATGATATTACGCTGATACGTTTCTCCATCGGGAACACCGCGTCTCGTTTTACGCACGGATTCATTTTCAGAACTAGACACCTTCTCACAAAAAGATCACTTTTCTTACTCACCAATCACAGCAAAATCAAATCACATGCAAAATAAATTTCAATACGCAAATCTGACAAGATACTTACAAACTGAAAACAACAATCACTACTGTTAGAAGAGCAGATATCACGTAGAGACTTCGTGTATCTTTCTTAGAAATTCTCCCCTCCCGAACGTGAAACCTAACCGATCCCCCAGGTGGTGCTGATAACCCTTCAAAGCAGCTTAAATTACATGTGAAATCCTGATTTTAGTGGCTGCCCGCATGCTACCCCTGCAAGGTTAAAAGGAAACGCACAGACCTTCGGCTTAGCCGAAAAAATGCCATCACTCAGAGACTCAATGTCCTCTGGATACCATTTCTGAAAATCTGACAGAAAATCCAACGTGGCTCTGCGGTGATGTTTGTATCTATTTACGAGACATTAACTACAAAGTTATTTAGTCTTTAGCACATCAAAGACCACTTCACCGAATATTTAGTTGCCGATGTTAATCATTCAAGGAGAAAGTGTCTCTTGGCTTTAGTTTGTTCTCCAAAATCAGGCAATATTCACGAACTAGACGACTTGCTCGTTTTTTTGTTGTTTTTTTGGTAACAAACCTATCGATTCTTCCTTTAAAGGCAACTCGCATCACGACAGATACTGAAACATGGATAGATCGTATCATAGTGTCAAATCTAGAAATGGCGCGTTCTCATGGACAATTTTCCGTTTCTGGTGTATCGAAACATGAACTTATCTACGTATCGTACGAATTGTAAATAGACATACCACAAAAGTCACACGTGACAAGTCCCGCAGCTCCGTGGTAAAGTTCGCCAAATTATATATGATAGGGACACTGCGTACAATGTTTTTTTCGAAAAACAAACAACAAACACCATGCTACGTATAAAAAATTGAAATCCTGTCACCGAAATGCTGAGAAATGCTAAAATTAAATATCACTCCATTTTTCAAAATTACAGATTCTAAACTGCGCACTATACGTGTTAGAAATATTCCAAAGTCAACAGAAATAAATGTGCCGCTTGATTTGCTAAATAATGCTTTCGTTAAACTTGCGCAGCCAATTAACCCGTTTCAAAAATCTCAAACTTTATCCTCGCTGTGGAGGCACATATATTAGTATTAAAGATACTCTGCGTCAGTTACACCCACCGACGTCAGTTAAATAATTTTGAGTCTAAAATCAAACGCTTCGGACTCCGATGGAATCAATGCCAAGTTGCTGAAGCTCCAGGCTCAATATCTCGCTAATGAGCGGCGAATTTCGCTCGGCCTAGAAGACAGCACTTGTCCACCCTCTTCCTAAAAGCGCCAATAATATGACGCCTGTTGATTACCGCCCAAGGATTGCCAACAATACCAAAAGTTCTTGAAAAGATCGCCATGAAACAGATTGAGCATCACCTTCGAAATGTCAGCATTTTGAACTAAAGCCAGTGAGGGTTTAGACCCGGTAAAAGCACAGGAACTGCGCTCCTTAATGTAATTGAAAAAGTCAGAATGCAATGTAGAACGGTAAAACCACAATTCTTGTCCTCGATTTTAGCAATGCATTCTATTTTGTCGACTATGATATGTTAGCAAAGTTAAAAAAAAAATTGATGTGCCACATCCACATTCAAATGGTTCTCCAACGGCAACAAAAGGTTGTGTGCGATGACCGTGTGTCGTGTACATTGACATTAGCACACGGTATCGCACAGAGCTCAGTGTTAGAACACCTTACTTTCCTTATTTATGTTAATGATATATGCAAGTCAATAAAACGTTATCACATGTATGCTGATGATCTCCAATGGTATATTAGCGGACCACCTCCTCGCGTTTTCGAACTTGCATAAAAACAATATTTAAAAAGAAGCTCAACGAAGACCTACATAGCGTCTCCATTTGGTGATCAATGGAGCTACTGCTAAAAAACAATAAATCTTAGTGTCTTGTAATCTGCTCTAAAACTCCCTCCTCCTCCCCCCCCCAAAAAAAAACTTTTTCCGTTCTTCGTGTCATTTACACAAAGCTGAATTCATGCCAGCCAATCAATCGAGTCGTAATATTGTCGAAATTTCTTGCTGAAATGCTCCACATAGATGTACATATAAATAAATGATTGTCATTTTCCTGAAGTGATTTTATGGATAGGTCATCGAGAATACTGAGAGAATGGTTCCCAAATGTAACTGTTACAATTTGTGAGTAAAATATTATGAACCTTATTGAAAAAGTCACTGGTTTCGTAAATTTTATAAGAAGAAAGTAGAGGATCATCGTTTGGTTTTAATTTGTTTCTTAATTTAATCCATGATCAAACAACTAATGAGTATCAATATGACATATGTATTCAGACAATGTAATACGGATATGTTTATTATAGTCATTTTATGCGTGTAATGCATTTATTTGTATTATTCGTATGAAAAAGAGTGCTTTGGAGAGATTTATTGAGTTGAATTCTAGGAAAATAGTTATATCATTATTGTTCATAGCGCTACTAGTGTGAAATTCAATTATTGGAATAATTACTGCATTCATTGGACTGCCCATCTTACTTTAAATGAGGCCCTCGTTCTCATAGTCATCGCACATTCCGCAAAAGAGTGATATCTGTATACCGAGTAAAATTAAATTAAGTGTTTAGATTTATCCTTGGTAAAATTAGGCAGTGTTATCTCGGCACTCTGAATTTGATAGAATGAATTTCTTTACGCCAAAATGGCAACTTGAATTCATTATAAAAACAAGATTTGTTTACACACATATTAGTAGTTCTGTGATATGTAGAAATGTGTGGCATGGACAAATATGAATATGTTCATCATTCATTCATTAAAACTTAATGAAAACATAGGGCAAATGCAGTAACAAATATATTCTTAATGTTATTATATTTGTAATTATGTAAAATCTGAATAATTTTATATTCATCAGTATGTTTTAAACAACATTCCTAACTTTTCTCCATTCCTTTTTATCCTTTCTCCCTATTCCCTCCACTACTCTCCTTGCAGGCGAACTCCGTCCTCACTTGTCCCAACGCCGCCTTCACTTTGCTTTCACTCCGTTACGACCTACCGCGCAGCCTACAGCGATGGAGCCCTAGAGTGCACAGCAGTTGCCATAGGTACATCCACATCCCAAATCCTCCTGATATCCTGCTACAAAACCCCTCACATACCAATTCCCGACTCCGACTTTGACACCATTAAAAACCTCCCTTACCCTTTTATAATAGCCGGAGACCTCAATAGTAAATCAACATCATGGGGCTGCATGACCAGTAACGCAACCGGACTACGACTTGACCACTTTATAGACACAAACCCCCAAATCCAACTGAAAGTACCTACAGAACCCACCCACCTAGTTCAAAACAATCCCCACGACATACTAGACATAATCCTACACTCTTCCCAAGTATCAATAACCATCCCCCACCCAAAATACGACCTATACGACCTCTCAGACCACCTCCCAATCATCTTCACAAGCTCCTCAACCTCCAACTACATACTCCCAAAACCCGCACCAATACCAAACACCGATTGGAAAACATTTAAACGCCTACTATCCAAGAAAATCCATGTTCCCCCAACCATCCCTACAACCCAATCCATAGACAGCTCAATAGACCACCTAACCCACCACCTAAAACAATCATACCGGAAAACCACAACCTACTCCAAAAACACTCACCCCACCCTCCCGGACGAAATATTGACGATCATACGATACAAACGACAAGTTCAACGACGCTACTACAAATACAGACGAGATGACGACAAACGAGAACTAAAAAGGACACAAAAGACCATACATAACCTACTCAAACATCACGAGACGCATAAATACGACGAATTACTAACTGACAATAGCAGCCCCAACGCCATACACAAAATTATAAAAACAACCCGAAACCACCCCACTCCCATCTCCCCTATCCTAACCTCCAACAATACCCTAACCTTTGACCCCCAAACTATTACCAACACCCTTGCCCAATCCCTAGCCGAACGCTTCCGCCCCTCCAACACCCCAATCCCAGACAGTGTCCTATGGAACTTCCTTGAAACCCCACCCCTACCACCCGACCAACAACGAACCTGGACGACGAACGACAACGAAATCAAAAAATTACTAAAGACAATAGACTGCGGAAAATCGCCTGGACCCGATGGAGTCCTCCCTTCCCAACTCACTCACCTTACAAAAAATGCAATAGACTTAATAACCCTAATCCTCAACTCCTGTCTAAAACTATCCTACTTCCCATCCGCCTGGAAGATCGCCCGCGTTACCATGATCCCCAAACCCGGCAAGGATCACCGGCTCCCATCTAACTACCGTCCCATCAGTCTACTACCTATCCTTGGAAAACTATTTGAAAAAATAATTCTCCTCCGTCTAACACCTCTCCTCGACCCTATCATAACCCCTAACCAGTTTGGTTTCCGCGAAGGTCGCTCAGCGGCCCTTCAAACCCTAAACCTTGCCCTAACCATCGCCACCCCACTCCAGGACAGAAAAGAAATCCCTGCCATCTTCACAGACCTAACACAGGCCTATGACACCGTCTCCCACCCAATCCTACTGATGAAAATCCGACCCCATATCCCCGACCACATTCACTCCCTACTTCAAAGTTACCTAACCCATCGCTCCTTCCACATCCGACACCTGTCAAAAACCTCTCCAAACTACCCCATCCAAGCCGGCGTCCCGCAGGGCGCTGTGCTATCCCCAATCCTTTTCTCCATGTACATTAATGACGTGCCACAAACCCCAGGTGTACAAACCTTCCTATACGCCGATGACCTTGCCTTCCTTGCTTCCTTCAAACACATAAGTAGATACCTTTCCCACCTACAAGAATCCTTAAACGACTTCCACCTCTGGGCCTCCCAAAATTCCATCATTATAAATCCTTCCAAATCCCAAGCAATCCTGTTCTCCTACAAAACCTACCCATCCAACCCCCCTCCTATAACCATCGGAAATGAACCCATCCCCTGGAAGACAGAGATATCCTACCTCGGTGTTACCTTCTCCCGCAGACTCCTTTGGTCCCATCACATCCATAGAATTACAGTAAAAGCAACCAGAATCACCAACACCCTACACCCTATTCTCACCAATCCGCACATACCCACCAAAAAGAAAATTCAAACCTATAACTCCTACATCCGTCCTATCCCAACATATGCCCATCCCACTTGGTTCACCACATCCCACGCAAACCGTACCAAACTAACCAGAGTAGAAAACCATAACATCCGCCTCATCTTCCGCCCACCCATGTATACCATCTACAACTCCATCCGCCTCCGAAATAAAATCCCCCATATCCTCACATACCTCCACAACTCCACAATAGCCCAAATCCGAAAATATATAAACAATCCCCTATTCCGTAACCTAATCCTCCCCCATTACCACATCCTTAGAAACCCGCCACGACATACCCGCAAAAAACACCCCCTGGATATCCTCAAACTTCCCCCTCCTATTACCTAAGCCAGAGGACACATACGAACCACAAAACACATAACCGACTAACGGACTGACAGAATGACTAACACGCTACTAACGCCGTCTGCAACAGAAAACATATCCGCCACTCCCTGAGCGCAACCCTTGCCAATCCCTTCCCCCACCCCTCCCCCCTTATCACATCCCATCCCAATCCTTCCCTTCCCATCCCCCCGTCATCCGCAACCCTAATAAAATAACCCATCTTCCAAAGAAAACTAACCCCTCCTTAAACAACCAAGACTCCCGGTCCCCGTCCCGTACGGGGGAGAGGAGTCGAAAATCCCCTTAACAACGACCTGTGAACAACACCCAACGTTCGAAGAGACCCCGCAAGGGGTCAGGCGAACATCACCTGTACACATCATGAAGCGTACAGCGATGGAGTAGTCCGTGCCGATACTGCGCGGTCTGTTGTTTAGCACTAGTGTTTTCCACTCGCTTACTTACAACGCACCGTATGGTATACTCAAAGTCTGAGTGTGGAATTTCAATCAGATAGCATTATGACTTAGTCATTCCCGAGCAAGTTTGAATTTCCAGATGCGAGGTGAGTGAAGTCTGTTTTTAATACGTAATTCATGCCAGTCGCTCAATCGACTCTTAATATTGTCGAAATTTCTTGCTGAAATCATCCACATAGATGTACATATAAAAACATTATTATTGACTTTTTCCTGAAGTGAGTTTATCGTGAAGTGAGTTTTCCTGAGGTGTAGATAGGTCTGAGAATATTGATAGAATGTTAGTCCCCAAATGTAACTGTTACAATTTGAGTAAAATATTATGAATCTAATTGTAAAACGTAACTGGTTTCGTAAATCTTATAAGATGATATTAGACCATCATAGTTTGTTTTTAATTTGTTTCTTAATTTAATCGGTACCACGATAAAAAAAGCTAAAGAGTATCACTATGACGTGTTTTCAGACAAAATGTATAGGATATCTTTGTTATAATCATTTTGTGTGTGTCTAATTTATTTATTTATTTCCATAGTGGCGTGGGTTAGTAACTTTTACTAGAAGAAGGATCGTTGGTCCGAAACGCATTGTGAACGAAACTTATAAGATCAATGATTATTAATACATCAAACAATGAATATGCATTAATAAATGAATTATGAAGTCATATTACATAAAATTCGTAAGTTGTCATTTTTATGTAATATATGAATTTACTGATGTATACTGTGAATAAACAGAAAACCTCTGAATATATTAATTGAAAGTTTATAAAGACAGTATAAAAGCAATCACATGTGTTAAAAAAAAATTGTCTAGTTTAAACTAGTAAGAAAGTATTGTTAGTGGCCAGAGATTGACAGTCATAGAAAATAAAATTAGACTGCGAGCTATGCCAGACGTTTCAGAAGAACCCGAAAAGTAGTTTTAAGGAATGGCCTGAATTCCAAGGGCCATGGGACAGAATACATATTGATTTTGCAGGCCCGTTTCAGGGTGCAATGTGGTTGGTTGTGATAGATGCACCATCAGGGTACCCGTATGTGGTTCGCTTGCTGCTACAGCAGAGACAACGGTAAAGGCACTTCAAATGATACTGGCATTAGAAGGGCTGCTATGTACATAGTGACGATACCAACCATAAAATAGCCACTCTACCGTATATACGAGGTATTACGAATAAGATTGGCAAGCTTCTGAGCCGCTTCGATATAAAGACGACCTACAAAACCCAGGAAAAACAAGGGCAAAAGCTTGTACGTGTGAAAGATCGTGTGCCTCCCCTTATGCCCCCCAGGGGTATACAAGATCCCATGCAGCTGCGGCCATAGTTACATTGGCGAGACGGGACGTACCGTAGAGGAACACCTCTGGGAACATATTCGTAATTATAAATACAATAATACTAATAAATCGGTTGTAGCACTGCACGCATGGAAAACTGGCCACGCTATTCTATTTGATGACTCGCCTCGTAGCCAGAGAAGCCCGCTGAAGTACGAGGAGGGGCAAAGAGGCGGTGGAAATTTTCAAACACCCTCACAGTCAGGTTCTGCCTCAGAGAGACTATGCTAAGATTCAGCTATATGGGAAGTATCACAAATGGTAAAGCAAGCCTAGACGATGCGATCCAGGACTGAATTAAAAGTACGGCAAAAGCATTTTGGAACAGTCATTTTTAATCATTACATTGCTTTCAAGAGCAAAATTACTATGTACAAAGCGAAGATAATCGCCACCCTGTTATATGCCTGTGAAACTTTGACCACGTACTCTCACATATGTCATACATAGCTCTTTCGAAATTGCGACTAATGACGTCATGGCCATACCTAATGTGAGTTGAATCGCGCAGCTGCCAAACACATCGATGTCCTTGTAGCAAGGGTTCGGTTTCGATGTAACCGAAACGTCTCGCGAGGATCGATATCTGAAGTCTCTCCCCTCTGGTGAACGTACAGTGAACAGAATAAACTCTGGTCGGCAGAAACATTGATATGAATATATCCATGAAAACATAAAAAGCATTAGACAAGTGGTTTGGATAGACATTGCCCAATATCCCAGCCAGATTCAACATCGGACGGACACATACAAGTTTCACGATTCCACAGAAACACACAGACCTGCGTTTCCAAAAATCTTCACTTGCCCATAGGGTACGTGAAATCTTTAAGTTTTCACACACGTGACTACAAAACTTTATATCTAATGATACATGCTCGAATCTGATAGTACATGTTGCATTGCACCACTTGCAAGATCTGTTTGCTACATGACTACAACTATCATAACGCAAGTGGTTTTATAGATAAACTTCAATTTTAACCGTATTTACCAGAATTGTACTATTTTACAGCACTAGTGTAATTGTACTGTAGTCTGTACTATTTTAATTTATAATTAATGTATACGTTTTTACTGGGCTAATGTTAGGAATAGGGTTCAAATGACCACAGAATAGAAGAATGATTTGAAGGATAGGTGATTATGAAAGTATGATAGATGTGAAATTAAGATGGTCTCAGCCAACAAAATACGTTCATTGGTTTGGTATATTTAAATAACGAGGACTAGCACGACCGTTGCAGGGTGGCTAGAAGCAGCGCGGCGCCATGCATCGATGGCCTGATCGACACGAGTCGAATACGACTCCGTGAGTGACGATGAAAACGTTACTTCGTGACATGTGGAACGAACTCAGGGGTCCGGAAGATGTAGGACGCTTCCAGTCTGGCATGCGGGCGCAAGGCTTTCAACTCTCCATTGAAGTTGAGCCCTAACCTAGATGCGCTGGGATAGGAGTAAGTTTAGTGTCGCGTACTCAAGATAGTGCAACTTTTTCACATGCAAATTGGGTAATACAAAATCGCGTGAGATACGTATTGTACCCAAATGTTATGGAAGATAAGTAGCAGGTAATGATGAGGCAAGCAGTAAGTTTCCACTGGTTGCCGTAATCAGTCGTGTCGTGAACTGAACCCAGCCTATACGGTTTACCTAAAATTCACAAACCTGAAGTTCCGTTGCGGCCCATTGTCAGCGCTATTGGGTCTCCTACGCCCTCCTTAGTACGTAAGTACTTTATACAACTTGCTCCATCCTCACATAGGCAGGACGAACTCCTACATCAAGGACTCCGCACATCCAAAAACTGAAGACCCTGACACTGCAGCCATATGATCTGCTCGTCAGTTTCGATGCATCATTATTCACCATGGTACCGGTTACCGACACAGTTTTGCTGCGGGAGTTATTCCCGAAGAACATCATATAACTCCTCCATTGCGTACAAATCACAACATATTTCGTATGGACCGGCGAATTTTACGAACAGAATGACGGAATATGGAGAAACCCGTTGGGTTCGGTTGTAGCCAAACAGTATATATGGAGAGCTTCGAGGCCACAGTCGATATTTCGTCATTTAGAGCCACAAGAAACGCTGAAGATTTTTTTCGACATCTCAATTCCATTCAACTCCTCACAGTTTAAAAATTCCCTTAGTATTATTTCCTTTCTGGGCGCGCTTGTAAACAAGAAGGAAGACTGATCCCTCGGCCACACAGTATTCCCAAAACCCACCCAACTCTGACGGGCAGTTATCTAAAGAAACTGTCGAAGTACCACCCCAGTCACAATGATGACACTCGTCCACCGCGCCAGACGGATATGCGATTTCAACAACATTCACCAAGATCTCGGTTATCTAGAAAATGCCCTTCAAGCTAACGGATATTCCATCCAAGAGGAGGAGAGCACTACGTCCATACAACACCGCACGCAGTCCTCCCGAAGAAAACATTCACAAGATCACACTGCCGTTTATCAAGAACACCACGGACCGTACTGGCGAGATTCTGAAGCACCACAACATCGGAACCATTTTTACCCCCACCACTCTGCTGCGCAATATCTTTAGATCGGTTAAAGACCGCAGGGACACACTAACGACAGCTGGCGTCTACAGGATACACTGGTCCTGTAGGTCTGAGTACATAGGCACAACACAGCGTTCAGACAACACTCGCCACATCGAAGATCGAAATTTCCGCTTGGGACACAGAGAAATCAGCGGCGGCTGCACATGTCCTCTCGGGAAGAGAACAATACATCCTGGTCGCAAGCACTGAAATACTATCTCCCACCAACCACTACCACACCAGATAAGACGCTATTTCCATTTTTAAACACCCCAAAAACTTCAACAGAAAGAAGGAGGACTCAAAATTAATTCTATTTGGTATCCCGTACTCCGCCACACCAGTAGAAAACCAACCCATATAAAGACAGAATTGCTCAATGGAGTCACAGCGCAATCGACAGCCAACGTGCGGAGCGCGACGCCAGTCGCCAGCCAGCCGCCGCCCCGAGCACTGCGCCCGCAACCCTGCCGCCACTGAGGATGTCCACCGCAGACGTAAACGAAACGTTTGGCCCTTCAATGCCAACTGGACCACGGCCTACCAGCGCGGAAAAGCTATCTTCTAATGTATACACTGTCTTTCGATCACACGGAAAGTGACATAAAAAACAATTCGTCATTTTAGAACAGCATTGCTCTATCCAACCACAGCGCAATCGACAGCCAACCAAGAGCCGGCCCGCCAACCATCAACCGACGCAAGCAAACGCGTGAAATCACCACCGCGGTGCCCCCCTCCCGCCGACTATAAAAGTCCCCGCGGAGCGCAACGCCGGTCGCCGACAACCCAAAAACGCTGACGTCTTCAGAATCTTAGGCGTTCGCAACCAGTTCCCGGCGGAGCTACAAAAGAGGGCGGAGACGGCGCTCGCAAGGGCGCTGAGGCCGTCCGCTCCGCGCATCCTGCGCGAGACCGGCAAGGCGGCGAACAGCGGCGTGCACAGGGCCCACAGCTCGTCGCCTTCACCTTCCGCGCACTGCCCCCGCACAAGCTCTCTGAGCTCTGCGACGCGGGGGAGCAGCAAGTGCGTGACAGGGGATCGCCGCACACGGATGCCGGAAATCGCGCGGGCGGCGCGGATTCGCGCTCCGCTGGGCCAGCGTCGCTGGAGACCGAAGACGTCGCGGCGCCACGGACGCTTGAGTAAAGTCGGCGCCGTGGCGTGCTTTCAAAGTGTATATAGTGTTGGAGAAGTGTTGTGTGTTTGTATGAATGAATGAATGAATGAATGAATGAATGCGTTTGTAAATATAATTATTATAAGTGTGAATGCGAGTGCGAGAAAAAAATTAAAAGAAGAAAATAGAACAATTTCAAGAACTCCCAATTAAATAATTAAAAAAACAAGTCTAAAAACTAACAAACCCCACAGTGGTAATGTATATAGTTACAGTTATAAGATAGCTTTAGTTTGTATGTAAGTAATAAAGCCTAAAGGAAGTGAACAGTTTTAAATACCTGGGAAGCAACATCCAGAATGACTGTCAGATCAAAAATGAAATTAATCATAGAATCAACAGCGCCAGTCAATCCTTTCAGAAATTGTACTTGCGGGTGTGGAAAAGGCACGAGATCAACCTGAAAACCAAGCTTCTAGTATACCAAACAATTATACTGTCTACACTATTATATTCCTCTGAAACTTGGACCCTACTAGAAGAAAGCAAAAGAAGACTTAACGCATTTCATCAGAGATGCCTCCGTACAATCTGCAAAATATCTTGGATGGAAAAAATTCCAAATGAGGAGGTCCTGAGAAGAACAAAAATGCTGACAGTAGAAAATCTTATTAAAATTAGAAGATTGAGATGGGCGGGACACATAAGTAGAATGAATGAAGAGCGAACTCCGCACCAGATAGTCTTTTCAGAGCTGAAATGCGGAAAAAGACCCCAACAGAAGCCGAAGAAAAGATGGTTAGACATGCTCAAACAAGATATGCGAGAGCAAAACATCAACGAGAAGGAATGGAGAAAAGTAGCAGCAAATAGAAACGAAAGGCGCAGGCACATTCAACAAAAAACCGTAGAAAGGCAAGAAATGCAAAACCTGGAAGCTGAAGAAAGAAGGAAAAAAAGGCACGAAGAAGAGGAAATGTACAGTTGGAAATGTCCGATATGCGGATTCACAAGAGAGGGAAGATCCGGGAGGCAGTACATCAACTCCCACCTAAGCCAAGCCCATAGGAGTCAAGTAGAAAAGTTACGCCAACGACAAAACAGTAGCCCTAGATGCACTGTCTGTAACATCAATTTCAAAAAGAAATCCGGCCACAGCAGTCATATGAGACACAAGCATCCAACCTTGACAGCAGAAAATACACTGAAGCCAATTAAATTAAGAAAACCGCAAAGTTCCTCCCACAGCGCTAGCCCCACACAGATTTCTCAACCCCAGTTATCCGGACAATCAAGCTCTGGCTATCCATTTAACTGTGCATCTTGTGGCAGAAATTTCAAAACGAAGGCGGGCCTTTCCAACCACCGACGAGGCACGCTGTGCAAGAATAGGATGGAAGAAGAGGTATCATCGGCCACGATGGAAACCTGAGTCAATAAAGCCTTCCCAGCACAAGCCAAGTCGGCTGCAGTTATACATAATGTACTCCAAAAGTCAAATAAATTCCCGCTCTCCAGAGTACCTGGAGAGGGGAAAACTGAAAAAAAAAAAAATAAAAAATAAAAAAATACGCCAGTCGCCAGCCCGCCGCAGCCCCGAACACTAGCTGTGTTGTGTGCGAGGGAACCTCCACGCCAGTTTGCTCTGCGTTTCTTTTCGCTCTTCCGTGTCGCAGCCTGAGGTCTAAGGCGAAATCATGGCGGTCGGCCGCCGGCCGCCGAGGGACCTCGCGCTCTGGAAGAGGAAAAACTGTGGACCGAGGAAAGTAGACCTCTCTACCATCCCGACGAGTCTTTTTAGAAAGGCGCTCGAACAACTCGGGTCAGGACAACAGCAGCAGGGAGAGCGGCTTCGGCCGCTCCAAACATGGAGGAAATGGACGGAGTGACCAATTTCGACGCAGGCACCGCTTTGGAAAGTGAAGGTACCCCGCCGACAGGATGCGCCTCCTCCAACTCCAATGACCCTCGCAAGAGGAAAGAGCGATCGACCTCCCCCATACGTGAAAACCATAAACTCGATGAAGACACCCAGGCTGAGGAATTCCAAACGTACAAGAAGACTTTCAAACCTAGACCCTTGCCCCCTCCCCAAGGTGCCCCAAATCCAAATTTTTTTTACACCCCAATTGCTCCTTCTGAAGAAAATCCTGAAAACTCATCACCTGACCAATCCATCCAAATGACTCCCAACTCCTCCACATCAGACAAATCTATCCACCAACGACCCACATCCCACCAACGACCAATCGGACAATTCAAAATTGACCTTGACTCCCTCTTCTGCCCTCACGAACTGACAAAGGACCTAATGGAAAACTGCAATGGACAACTGACTGCAAAATGCACTAGTACCGAACTCCTCATCACACCTAAGACTGTTACTGCCCACAAGAAAATAGGTGAAAGACTTGACAAAATTAGGACTTCAGAACTAAAAGGCACCTCCTTCAGACATCTCGTACCACTACAACAGAGCGACCTACGAACTACGAGACAAGACAGTAATAAAAGGACTTCCCCCCAACTTCCCGATTTCGACAATTAAGGACAACCTGTCGGAACTGAAAATGACATTTCCACATCGCTGAAATACAGAAGATGGACAACACAGGACTGACCCCCCCCCCCCCTTAGCATTTTTACTATTGAAATCCCCAAACGAGACAACAGACAAATGATACAATAGAATACATTGGACATTACAGCGTCAGGACTGAGGACTACAAACACAGCGACCGGATACCGCCATGCAAAAAGTGCCAAAGACTATACCATACAAAGACTTACTGTAGACGTCAGACAATCTGTGCTCTCTGTTCAATGATCCACAAGACTGAACACTGTACCTCCTGTGACCGAATCCTTCTTCCCAAAATGCAACAACTGCAAACATAGCCACCCTGTTTTGACCCAAACTGCCCTTTCCTAATCCACGCCCGTACCCAAAGACAACTCCAAAATACCCCTCCTAACCAACCATCACTACAACTTTCATCTAACTTTCCCTCCACTAAAACCCCAAATTCAATCCCACTCTGCAGCTACCCAAAATAGTACTACACCCCAAAAAACTCAAAATTCACAATCCTCCACAACATCAGACCTCCGCGAACTCCTTACATTAATCCAGTCCTATGACCTGAGAAAAATCATCTTAGCCATCCCACCCATACTAAGCATCCTTAAAGGCCCAGGATATACCCTATCAAAACTAATCCAAGCGGCAATTAAAATAGTTGAACTCTTTAACTAAAATGGTTCCCTCTTTCCTTACTCTTTCCACATGGAATGCATGCGGCGGTTTGAGCCTTAAAAAATCTCTCCTTAATTCCTCAAAGACTACTCCGTCGGGATCATAGCCCTACAAGAAACAATGCTTAAACCCAACACCCCCTTTTCTCTCCGTAATTGGAACCCTGTCAACCCCAGTTATCATATCAGCATACAAACGCCCCAGCACCCACATTCCTATGTCTCACTTAACCATGGTTCTCAACCTATCTCACCCCTTTATTCTTTCTGACGACCTAACAACAAAAACTCCCAATGGGGCTGCAAGACGACAAATGCGACGGGACGGACACTACAAAACTTCCTAGTTAATCACCCATCAATTCACTTAAAAGGCCCCCCGGAACCTATCCACAACATCCAAAATCAACCGAACGACATCCTAGACATTATTATCCACTCATCAACCCTCCATATTACACCCCCGCATCCAAAATTCGACATCTGTAACTGTTCTGACCATCTCCCTCTCCTTTTTGCAACCACATCCACGATCCATACCTTATTTTGAATAAGGTAAAAGTTTTCTACTGACAGTGGCCCATCGTGATGGACTAATATCAAAATGGCTTAATTTCTGTTTGGAGGAACCTCATTTCGAGGAGCATTCGCTGTTAGACCTCTCCTGTACAATATTTAGTAATTAGTAATATGAAAACATCACAGAAGTTGAGTATTCTTAGCTTGATACACTATGAACAGTCTGATCTAAGAACAGCTTCATTGAACACACAGCAGTGGCACTCTCCTCTTTGCACTCCATTTTTCCAGAACTGACGAAGCATTGTGCAAGATTCCTGTGTGCCTGCAGCTGCTTTACGTCTACTGTTTTGCCCGAGGCCTGAATGAAACTCAAATGGACTACGATGAAACTCAAAATGACTTTTGTAATAGCTTTGAACATTAATCTGATGTTAATTCTTGCTTTCTGCAAAAGTTGTTAAATACTTTTGCACTTACTTAAATACTTAAAAAGCACCCTGATACATTTCCTTACATAACAAATTAAAAAACTATGCAAAAGGAAGCATGTTGCAGGATTTTACCCAACATGCTAACTTGTAATTTACCAATTGCACAATCTAACAATTGCACTATTGACATTAATGGTCATTTGACCAGTAATAAGCTTTTAAGCAATTAGTGTTTTGATTTAAAAAAGAAAATACTGCACCAAATTGCAGTCCCTACACTACTTTCTACTCCCAATACTTTAAAAGTTATGCTTCACATATGCCTGTCAAGATGTCAAATCAATCTTAATTCCATCATTAGAGCTCAAAACTTAAGTGTTCATTGCAAACCTTGTGCATGTTAATTGCCCTAAAAATTACATTAGTGAACTGTGAAGTTCACTAAGAAACCTACTAAAATGTTTACTCAGTGCCAGAGCCAGGCAATTTTGGTCCCGGAGCAACGCTGAAACAGAGACCCCTCCCCCGCCCCAAAAAAGTGTTAAAGTTGTATCAAGGAACCGAGTAATTTTATTTCAATAAATAACAAAAATTATGTTTAAAACAACAGTTTTTGGAACAATATTTAAAAATAATAGTTTTAAGTAATAGTATTTAGTGATCAATAATACAATTTATATGATGATCTTGACAATTTTGTGTTTTATTTAGTTTGTTTAATAAATGTTTAATAAAATTATTTGATAAATATATGAAATAATAAATATGAATTTTAGTACAACCTATTATAATGGTATTTGATACATTTCAATTACTATAAACATTGAGTCAACAATTACTATATTTAAAGTAAAAAACTAATTGAAAATTTTATGAAATACCAAACTACTATACCGCAACTTATAAAATTATAATAACGATTTTCTCAAGTTCTAATCTCTTTCAATTTTTTAAAGTTTTTCCCTCCGTAGCACCAGCATCGGGTCCCTTGAGATGCAGGGCCCCAGGCAATCACCCAGTCTGCCCAAGCCTAGCACTGGCACTGGCACAGCGTATACTGAAAGATTATTGTGACTCGCGTCTCATTCAATGGTGAATGACATAGAACTGTGCTTTTACATAAATCTACTTGTAAAAAGAGACTACATTCAAGATATACAGTACAGCCAATAAATATCCATGACACATACAACATAAATTGTATTTGTAAGTATATAACTAAGGCATGAAATTTTGTTGTTTTTTTTCAAAATACCCATATCACAAATTGAATGCCTTTCTTTCTAAGGCTGAAGGAAAAGTAATGCTCTAATGCAGGTTTCCCAACTGTTCTGGACCCAGGTACCACTTTAATCTTTTGAGTTAATTTCAATTACATATTATTCAACATGAATAGAATTTTATCTCATTACTCCTAGACTTTTTGTAAATTAAATCTTTAACTAGGGAATTCACATAACAAAACAGACATTTTATAAAGTATTATTTCCTAACTACGTGTTCTTGCACATTGCAATTAATTCTTTTGCATGCCACAGGTAGTACAAGCACCAACTGTCAGGAACTGTTTCTTTACCATTTTGAACATGTTCATGAGTTTACAATATAATATGCCACACAAGCACTACTAAGATGCACTTCAGCTCAAAGAAATCTGACTTAAAATTAGAGCCAATATGTCACTTTCATGTCTCAAAAACCAATAATTAAAAAATAAATTACAAATGAAAAAGTCATCAAAATATTTTTTCTCCTTCTCAAAACATTAGAAGAAAGTTAGTTATTGAAAGAATATCAAAATCACCCAAAACAAAATTCCAAAATCTGATTTTTACTATGGTACATTAGTTCCTTTTCTATTTTAATATCTTCAAAAAAATTGTGTTAGAAATGGATAACTCTAGCATTTTCAAACATTCTATACACGTTGAAGTTTTTAAATATTTCCAGTACTCTTCTTACCAATGTATGTACATTTCTCTTGATAGTTCCCATGATGATGCCAAATTGCTAACACAGAAATATTCTTCCCCCACCGTTAGAACAGCATCTTGTATCTTCAGAAGTAGCATATTTCATTCTCTCATGCATACAATGTCTGAAATAATCAATATTATAGGATTTTAAAATGTTATAACACAAGGGTTTGGGTACATATTTCTATCATAAGATGATCAGCATACAACTATTGTAAACACACATTTCAAGGAGATTTTGTCTTTATTCTCTATGATTTTCCGTGTAAACTAATTACAGTGCTTTTTTAATTCTTAGAATTTCAATTAAAAATTATGAAATGGAGGTGTACTATATATTGCTTGTGAATGAGATTAGATTACTTCAATCTTGTGTAGTGATATGTTATTTTCATGAAATTTTCTTAACCGATTCCTTTTTAGAGTTTCCACAATATTTTAACATTTAACATTAAATTGTTATCTAAATATGTAATAATTAGGAACAAATTCATGATTTTGAGTAAAATAACTCATTCAATGTAAAATGGGCATTTTGAAACAATGATTGACCATCTCCATAAAAAGCATGTACATTTACAATTGCAATATTAATTTACCATATTCCTTTATTAATTTGCAAAAATAAGTTACCTTCAGAACAGTATTTTAAATCTTAGTTTCATTTCTAAAATATTAAATGATTGCTCAAGTTTTTATCATTTTGTCATTTTTATCTTTTAAAAGTTGGGTATAGAACAGTTTCAAACATTACTTTCAGAAACTAGAATATCTATATATGCTTCAACAATAAGGTCTGTACTTGTAAATGCCATTTTGAATCTTCTAATAATTCATTTCACACTAATGTAGTCAGTTATTTTCAAATGAATACAATGAAAATTCAAGGAAGAAGTGTGAAGTGTTTATTTGAAAGAGAGATTAAATTTTTCATTTGTGTTTAACTGTGTCCCACGATTCCTTCCGGAAGTAGTCCATAAATAATTTAATGTTAACTTTAGTGCATGCTCTGCACGTGTGTAATTTGTCCCCGTGTTCATGATATTAGCAATTGTAAGAATTTGTGCATCGTGTCACTGTAACATAGAATAGTAGCTGTTATTTCATACCTAGTTCATTATAATTTGATCTAATGGTTTTTGTGACGTAAAAGTATTCCGTGTACGTACATTCACTGCAATATCTAAATTAAAGGAATGCTGTCAATTGAGAAACTGCTCTTTTTCATGGGATTCGCTCAGAAAATCAATATTGAAATCTCCACATATAACAACGGATTTAAAAAAGATTACTAATTTTGTTCCGAGTTATCACTAGATTTTCAAAGAAAATGAAATTATCCAAAGCTCGCTTTGTTGGAGGTCTGTAGAAGCGAAGTACAATAGTTTTGAGAGTAGTAAGATGTACGACATATTTCAAATATTTTTCCAACCTCACAGAATAGTAATGGCAAAACAATATTTAAAAAAAATTTCAAAGGGTAGCATAATAAATCTACTAAATAAAACATTCTCATTAACACTGCAAAAAATTAAATACGTTAACAACAATAGTCTTCATACAGCTATAACTTAGTATAGCATATATACAACCATTATTTACATACCAAGAATATAAAACAAAGTTGCAGTTCCATAACACAACACACAAATCACAAGTATTTAATAGCAGGTGGATCTGCCTCGTAACCTTGCTATTCCATAATGTCAGCTGTCTCAAAATCACACACCTGCTTGGTCGAGGAATCCATTAGATACATGCAGTACAACAAAAAGGAAGAAAACAGTCTAACATTTGCATTTTTCAGTCAAAATCAAAACTATTTCATTGTATGTTTTTTCCTGGAGTTTCTGGGTATCTAATAAAAACACAGGAACCTCTCACATTGCCATAGATGTCATAGTTTTCTTTCAATTTTAGCATGCATTGGAAATTAGTAATATAGATTTTTGAATTTTTTTATTCTTAATAAATAATGTTAAAAGGTTGGATTTCAAACAACTCTGAGGGCTCATAATGAGACATTACTTGGGTTTTTGCTTGTTTGTGTTATACCCCATCCTTGGATTGTATATTTAACAAAATATAACAAAAGAAAGTACTTGGTCCTTCGAGTTTCAATTTACAAAGAATTCACACCACATGTTATTGGGGTTATATCAAATTGTTATTAGCAATTGTCCATCAAATCAAATAACCTACTTTAAAAGTAAAATTAGAATCAATATCTGAACAACACAAGAATGCACACTGGGGTATCAAGGGGGCCAAAACAACCTTGAAAATTTCAAAGGAATCCTTAATCATTCATAATAAATAATTTTATTTCTGTACCTACAATCAATTTCTGATTTTCACCTTTTTAAGCTAATAGTTTGGGAAATTTACACACAATTGGGAAAGAACATCCCAAAATCACCTGGCAATCGTGCACATGTTTCAACATAAAATTAATTATACTTCTTAATTGTATCATTAAATTTATAATTTCATTCTCCTTATGCGTGTTTGTTTTATTCACTTCAAAAATACATCATATGTAAACACAAAAGTATTGGAAAGGAGGCCAAGAAATCTAGTTGCCCTCCCTCATTGTAAGCTGTACACATCCAGGCTAAAGCAATCACAATTGAGAGGAAATCTACTGTAACATGGTTGTTCCCCTTTAAGGATTCATGAGAGGAACAGGGAGGGTATTGCAGATGATATTCACAGAAGAAAAAAGGCAAGTAAAGGGGCTAGTTGAGAGGGAAAATGCATGGAGTGAGGAAATTCGTGTGGAAGGCATTCCCATTTGCAACATGCATAAAAATAACACACACCTTTATTAATCATGGGTCATCAGCAGATAGCAGCAAGACGCCACTCAGGAATGCTGATGTCCACATACTCGTCTCTGCCACTGCATTGCCACTTCACCTCCACCCGTAAGTTACTCTAACTCTTTAGGAGTTCTCCAGCAATGCATCAAGGCAACCCAAATATTCTCACACTCCATATGCTGTAATTCAAATACGCAATTCAAAAACTTAATTGAAATCTTCGCGAGGGTATCTCTGGATTTGGTGGAGAAGAGGAAGTCGAGAAAAGCGGCCCACGCTCGCGTGAGCACAGATTTCCTAGGAGGGCAATGGGCTCCCGTAGTTTGACCACCTGGCCTGGGGCTACTCCGGTAGAAAGCGTAACATTCGCGAACTTCTATTATTATACCATGGAGTCAATTGTGAGTTGCAGAAAACTGAGTGGACACTGTCACTAACCCCGTACTTTGCCGACCCACGAACTTCTAACCACGTACCAAGATACCTGTTCAAAACTGTTTGCTATTAACTAGCAAAACAGACCTATAATATTGCTGGTTTTATCTTCAAAATCTATCTATTGGTACAAAAAAAATCAATGTTGCTAATAATCGAAGTTTACCCAATATCTTTAAAATAAAAAAAATGTTGGTAAAATGCTAATAAAACACTTCAAGATGCCCGGCCTTTTACCTTTCTCGTCACTACAAGGCTCGGAAATTCCAATTCCCATTCGTGGTATTACCAGCGACGCCCTTAGAATCCACGGTAGCCCCTCCTTTCAAACAAAAAATAAATAAATAAAAATAAAAAAAACAATCCCAATATTCATGGACAGAATTCATTTATCCAAGATCAGAAATAATTTATAGCGTAACATTTGGATTAGAGATTCATACATTTTTTTATTTATATTGAATGAAAATACTTTCTGGGCACCAATTAAGTCGGTGCCCGGGGCAAGTTAACCCCCCCCCCCCTCACACACAGCATAACTGCTCGCCTCTGAGTATATCTTATTATTAACCATTATTAACTACTCTCTTATCATGCAAAGGTGTATTATAGTCTTACAATGGTTTAGCAAATACCATAAATATAAACGTGATACTACAGCAACATTAAAAAATCCTCTATTGAATTGATAATTAATATGTGAAATACAAGGAAACTTACATATATCGATTTTTTATTTATGGCTGTAACTTATCACTCTTCAATGAACAGTGCCAAATTCAAGTTTGCAGACAGTTCGGAACACGTACTTGACACAATTAAACATACTTGACACGATAAAACAGTTTATAATAATGTTGAATAAACATGTTTACCGTAAACAAGACTTTTCTAATGACAGTTGAAATTTATAATTACTCGGCCACAGCTACTGAGAATGCCGATAAATAGTTATTTTTGGAAGAGAATACTGTCATTTCCACATTCCAATTTTTGGAATTTAAATAGTAGCTTACCAATACAATTCCAAGCTGCTATGATGCAATACCGCGTCATTAACTCCATTACATGCATTCTCCGCCACAGCCACAAACGTTCACAATATCTGCAGGATTGTTAACATCACAGAACCGCACTGAACGATCACCGAACACCAACAGCACCAACAGTTAAGTGCAGCGACTCCCCGAAATTCTGTTCTCGCCCTTCCCTTCCCTACACCTACCCCCTCGCTCCCCCTCCTTCCCCCCCCCTCTCTTATTGCTCGTCGCCCTTCGCCTGTAGACATCTTCCCAGCCAGCGAGGTCAAGGCTTGGCCAAGGGTGAGGGGAAGGAGGCGGGGGGCTACATTCGCGACAGAAGGTCTGAAGGAGGGGGGAACCTCTATAAAGCAACACGCCGCAACACGCCATAATGCAACCCGATGTAACCGAATCCCGAAACACTGGCCAAAATATGGAAGTGTTTCTCAATATGCATTAAACTCAAACGGACAGTAGACTATCACTATATTGCACAATATTTCGTCTAGTGCAATATAGTCGCAATATAGTCGCAATATCGAGTCTCAGCAGGGAATGGCATTGAAGGAGAATCGCGAACGAACAAAAATCGTTCGACATTTTTTGGGTTGTTCGGTAAATATTGCAGCGTTTGTGATATGTTTGGTCTCGAACGCCCCAATCCTCCAATATCAAAACAGACTATCAGTAATTTTGAGCCATGTGAATTAGTACTGCATATTATTACTCTGTCAAAGCAGCTCATTTGTTGTCGCTTTGCGAGTCAACAAAAAACTAGTGGAAAAAATAAAGAACACTGTCGAGCCGTTTTTGAGATAAAATTGTCTAAATTTCACATAAAATTAAGTGAAAAATACTTACATTTTCGAAAAACTGTACGCTACCTTATTTTAATATCTGTCTTCGAAGAACAGATTTCATTAAGAAAAATCTCTATTTAAATACTATACTTCTAGGAAGAAAATAAAATGTATTTGAACGTTTGCAATTTTTTTTGAAAAATGAGGGATTTGAACGGAAATGAGACTGCAGCTTCCACCACCTGCCACCAAATGCCACTGTATTTTCGGAAATTGGTTTTCGAAGGGAAGATAACTGTTTAAGAGTTATAATTGGATACAAACCAAATCTCAAAAATGTTATAATGTAAAAATATTTATAAAATAAATCTTAATTTCCACATTAAGGACCGAAATGATTTCCTTTTTTAAAGGGTTATTTTGTCGGGCCTAATGCTTTGCACATAGGCTTCCGAATATCGAGTTCATAGGTTCAAAGAAGATTGCGGGCGATAGGATTTCAAATACCAGAAATTCCTGCCTTTCATATCACGCTTCTGGCACGTACAAGAATTACGAGGGCTAACAATGCTGGGAAACAAACAAGCCTTGGTGCAGCGCAAGATCTTCCCATTAGTCCAGACCGCTGCCCCGTTAGATGAACGCCTCTTTCATTAGCGACAATCGGCTTGTCGTTCGCTGAGACTTTAGAAGCATATTTCCTGTACGACATCAGTCTATGCAAGAGAGGGAGTTGAAACACCACGGTCTCACAACGGAGAGAATATCGTGGCCAAATACAACACATTTCCCGTCTCCTTTTTACTTTCTCGCCTTACGAATTCTTCGTATGAAGAGAAAATTATGTAATCATGCGGCGGAAATCCACTTAACTTTCGCGACAAGCCTCTCTCTGTTGCTTTCATTTTGTCGCCCGAAAAACAATTTTTTTTCACATTTTCTCAGTTACTCCACTCCGTAATGCTAGAACTGAAATCACCATATACACTTATAGCTATTATAGAAGTATTCATTCCATGTCTTAATGGCCGAGGTGGTTGAATTGCTGGGTACGGGGGTGGGTACGGGCCCAGCTCTTCGGAGGGAAGGTTGGCTGCCTCGAGTCTTGGCAGGCAATTATTATTTGTAACAATTCTGCGTCGGAAATAATTGAGGATTCCTCAAACTTTATTTATTTTTATTAATAGTATTTGCGATTAGAATTGCTTCAAATGTTTTTCAATAAATTGAAAGTGTCTGGAAGTGATTTTCGAATTTGTAACTTTTAAACAATTTTTCACATTTATTGGATTTGTAAAATGTATGTCTCTGCAAATCAAATGTTGTCTTTCGGCGTTGATGACTATTATAGAAGTGCCAACTCTACATATAACCCGGGTGGCCGAAATGGTTAAATGTCGACTTCGTCTTGTCAGCGTTTCGTGGAGAAAAGCAGCTTATTCGAGGCTGACTCAGGGGAAATTATTTCTCACAATTCTCTGTTCTTTTTAACCAGCAAAAATTATTTACCGCGTCGAGTTATGCCTTTATGCGAGTAATTTTTGAGTTTCTATACATCTGTATGAACCGATTGAAGTAAACTAATTAATCTATCGGCATGAAAATTAAATACATTATGAACAGAAGCCATGTGACCAACTTAGATATCCCTAAAGGTTCAGAAATTATTACTTTCTCACCTCCGAATTATTCGTAAGAAGAGAAAGTTTTGTAATCGTGCGCCAGAAAACGTCGAAATTTCGGCAGAATAAAACTCATTGCCGGGTTGTGGTAATGCAAAAGTGAATAAATCCTGTTGCTAAAATTAGAAAAAAAATCTCTAACTTGTGGTGTAGCCAGAATCCATGTTTTGTTTGTTCTTCATACCGAAAAATAGATTGACGACAAAGTGTCCGTTTCTCTGTCTGTCCATCTGTGGCGCTGGCGCCAAAGCCATTCAGCTGATATTCTTCAAAATTGATATACCCCGATTGATCTTAATGAACTGGAGGCTCTGGGAGTTTCTAACGGATTTTGTTTGTTGACGTTTTTTTTACGTAAATTGGGCATTTACCTTCTAATACCTTTGTCACAGCTCGAACCACGCGGCGCATCTGTGGCGTAGTGGCATGAATGCCAGCACGTTATCTCTAAGGATATGAGTTCGAATGTCGGTGCGGAAAAATAATTAGCTTCTTGACAATACTTTCGCTGGTAATGTAGTAGTGTAATGTTGCGGAGCTTTAAGAAACAAAACGAGAAAGTATGTGTTTTTGCAGCACCAATAGTTTCAATGTTCTTGCCTATCTCATTTGTCATGACGTCATTTGTCATGTGTCGTCTCATTTGTCATATCTCATACGTCATGACGTAGGGACAGTATGTTTTACTGACGCGTCGGTAAAACATACTGTAGGAACCTTATTCGTGTCTGTTGTAATAACAATTCCCAAACCATACATTTCCTTGAATTTCGAATTGATAGCTATCAAATCAATAACGAAAGCAGTAGAAGTAGATCCAATACCTTGTTTTATTAATTCAGAAAGGGAACATTGCCAGTCGTCATTGCTTTCGATGAAATATCATATTTATTTTATGTTATAGTATAATTCTACATAAGCAGTTGAGAAACTCCCTCGTTTGCTACATCCTACTGGTGTTGACTTGATATAACTATAATAATGGTAAATTGCAATACCGGCAAAAAATTCCTTGATATTAATCAGACGAGTTGCCACTTTTGATCCCCATGCATCATTTCTTATGTCGACAATTAGTCTGATTGCATATATAAACGAGATGCTGAGCACTTGAAACACAACCCAACGACTATACGCTCGATTCGTTCTCTCTCTTTCGTTTTATTGTTCGTCAATCGCTACAGCATAGAAAGAAGCACTATGTTTTAAAAGTGAAATCCCATGTTAATGAGGCTCTAATGTTTTTCTCCTTTCCTCTGTCAGTTGTTGGTTCTAGATCATCAAAATGGCTCTTTACTGCAGCAACTGCCCTATCTTTAACAGAAGTTCTTCCTAAAAGTAGTGTGAACGAATAACAATTGTATTGCTCTAAAGCTGCAGCCCTTCCCGTCATTCTTCCTTTCATTAAACGCTATCAAATGTGCGATGTCCTTTTCACCATCACTAGATACACCGACCTGTGATTCGCCAAAATCACTTTCTCAAATGAATTGCTTACTAGCCGCGGCGTAAGCACATCACCAACCAAACTTCATGAAAATTAAATACCTTTTGTTTACACACGAAACTAACTTACACAAGAATTCAAAAGACAGGAAAAGGCGTCAACAATAAGCAAATAACTGTTAGCTAGGGCTCCTTTTTTCCATAGTTGTAAAATTATCCATTATGTAGATTGACTGATTAATCATTCCGCATTTTCGGACGCACCAACGGCGGTGGTCATAAGCGTAGTGCATGTTTTATCACGGGCGGTAGCGGTGATCCCCGAACGGCCAGATCCGAAGCCGACCCACACGTCAACTTGACTTCTAGGCTGTCCGGGTGACTTCTAGGCTGTCCGCGGTAGCGTCAGTACCCTGAAGAAGCCTGACAAGTATGACAGGCGAAACGTCGGCCTCTCTGCCAACGACGCGGCGTCACCCGGACAGCCTAGAAGTCATGAACTCGTGTACACACGTCAGCTTGCTGGGTTACCCAACCCTAATGTGGAACCGCCCCAGCCGGGACCAGCTCTAAGCTCCTGATTGGTCTCCCAATATGTGTGGTAGTGTAGTGCATGTAATTGTAAGTGAATAAGTAAAGGTTGAAGACATAAGAAATGGGAAGGGCAGACCGCTCCAGTATTCGCCTGTTATTTACCGGAGAAACCACAAAACCGATCGGAGCAGCCGGCCGCTAGATTTGAAGGGGTCGGAGGAAGATAGTGCTAAACCTCACTTTTTGAAAATCAGACTGTGCAGTCAATTGCCTCTTTGAACGAACTAATTAATAGTTGCATTTAGCTACCTCTATTTCCGGTAGAAATCGCTACGCAATCTACTCATTATCAGGTGTGTTTTTCCTGGGTCATGTGTTTCAAGACAGTGCTAAGCCGCTTTTGAACATGGATTACGGCTGCAGTAATCAGTGCAGTGTTAAAAGAGAACGGTTTTAATGATGATGGTGATGATTGGGGGCGGATTTTAATGAAATGTCTCTTTTTCACTTTAGAACAATGCCGTTTAGTATAGAAATTCATTTTATGTTATGACAAAACGAAATGACCCATTTTATATGACATTTTTCGTTTATTTTGACCGATTATATACGTCATTTTTAATGTATTTTGGGCCGATTTCATCGATTTTAATATCATTTTAATGGTACTTGCTTCAAACAATATTTACGAGGTGCAACAAATGTTCACCACAGTCGTCCTGAGTAGCCTATTCGATTTCTTCGCTCATATATTGTAATGTCAGCCGTTGTGAGAACTATGTAATTTAAGGTAGTTGTGACGTCATTGTCAGTTCGACCTATTTCGCGATAGATAAAGACAGATTTTTTTAAAAGAACAGTCCCAACAAAAAATTTGCAAATTGAGTTCACTTGAAGAATATGAAGACACACATTACATCAGTAAAATACCCAACAGCTTGAGTTGTTCATCTGAACTGCTTTTTACATCATTTTACTTGTTTTTAGGACATTTTTAAAGCATTTAAAGATAATTTTATTGATCTTTTTGGCAATATTTTAGTTCATCAAAATCCACCTCCTAGTGATGATATCGAAACTGATGAACCAATGGAAGACAGTGATGCTGATCCGGCCTATTTACCAGTTAAATCATTGAATGATGAAAACAATTTAAGTACGGGTTAGCATTATATAGACTCAAGTTTAATATCAACGTTTATTACGTTAGCATTCAATTTATTTATAAATTTACTGGATCCTTTTCAAAGACATTTTAGTGTAAGTAACATGAATCCTTGATTTTCTTTGTTTGACAACTATTAGATTATTTTGAATTAAAAAAAAAACAATAAAATTTGAAACGTTTTTGTTTCAATACTCTGGGAGTTTTTTATCATTACTCCAAAAGAAGACAAGCCTTTCCTTCATTCAGGATGACATCAACCTGCATTGGTAGAAGAAGTGACCAGCCGATCCACACACACTAGAGAAGCATTCGTCGGGCTGTAAGAGTAAATTTCTTTCCTTTCTTTCATTCTCGTAGCTAATGTAAAATAAGAATGTGTTTGGAAATTGAGTGTTTTGGGAATATAGTGCTAAACCACAAAACTTTTTTTTTCTGAAATATATTATATTTTTAAAAAATGAAAGAAACTTTCAAATGAATTATCATATCATCATGATCATCATGATTTAGTGACACAAATAATTATTTGAAAATTAAAACAGATGAAAAAAATTATAAATATGATTTACAGATTTTCCCAAAACTTTAAAAATGATTTATCTCTAAACAGTCTGTGTGGGGGTTAACACTTTCTTCCGCCGACTCCTTCAATTTTCCTCCAGACTGGCTGTAGTCGGCCTAGCAACGTGTGCCCAAAAGTTAGTGGCGAAAATCCTGTCACCGTTGGGACTGGAACCCTAGGACCTCCAGGTCAGTGGCACTGCAGTGACATCAGATGATGCCCTGAGCTACCTCCGCCGGTCCGGGTAAGAGCAATACTCACCCCATCCATATCCCACCTATTCATGATTTTGAACAACAGAACATTGTCGTGCCGGCCATGGAAATGCATTTCGTGGCGGTTCCTTTTAACCCCCACCGGCGAGTCTACTTTACTGGTCCTCTTTAGTAAGTTTATGCATCACTACGCATAAAAAAGTGCCAAAAGGTGGTCGAAGTTGCCTGATCGCGCGTTGCCGTGGCGCGGGGGCCGCCGCCCTGCCTTCCGCCCCCCCGTCACCACAGGCTGCGCCGCCTCGCGAACGCGACTTAACCTAGTACAAGGCGGTAGGACGAGGAGCTATCAGTTTGCTGCAGCAGGGCAATTACGCCAGAGAGCCTTCTGGACTTCCGCGAGCGCCCCCGGTGTCTGCAGGCGCTGGAGTCACCCGGGGCGCTCGCGGCCAACACTTTACACAATCTGCGCGCCAGGCTGCGGACCACCCTCTCGAGTCTCGAAACATCAAGTATTAGTAGTGAGCCACTGCGCGTCCATGGCGACACGCGGCCGCCTCTTTGCCACTCGTCCGTGATTCCTCCACGGGACGAGTCTCTAAAAAACATCCCTCTCACCGTTGAAGATATTTTTATTCAGCTAATAACGATCTTCGATTTGTTCCTTGTAAGGAATTATAATTCATACATTCAGAAAGTTTTTAACCTGAATTGTTAGAGAAAAACGCTTAATATTTGGTATCAGATGCGATCAATGATATCTATACAGTGGCGCACCGAACAGGCAGGGAAGGGGGCTTGGGCTTTCAGTCCCCTCCCAGAAGAAGCCAATGACACATATTTAAAAATATAGAGAAGTAAATTTCTGCTTCAAGTGCGGCGGCGGAAGTACAACACAAAAAATCAAATTTAGAGTAAGAGTAGGACAGGCTTGTCATCTCACACCGCTATTGTTTATCTTGTTTATAAACGACTTATTGAAACGGGTACAGGAAGCATAAATAAAAAATAAAGCAAATAAAAAGGAAACATCATGGAGCAAATAGGAATGGGCGAACGAGAAGTTAGCGCAAAGGCGAGATTGATGACAATTATCTTACGCACTGTATCATTTTGAAGATTCCCGAAGTCTGGAAGGAGAATATACGACGCCCACGTTTGGCAATAATTAGCTTACAAAAAATTTGGTAGGTAAGTAAGCATTCGTCTTTTGATCTCAGCTTTTCCCCACTCACACTCTTCCCCCACCCGTATCATACGGTCTCTTTTCCGGTTTTGTTGTGATTCATCTGATGGGATGAATACCAGTATTCGATAGGTGATAATATCGTAGGATGTAGATATTGTAATGGCTTAAAGGTCATCGGTGTAATTCCTTAGAATCAGGTAATGTAATTTGTAATAAGCGGCCTACTTAATAAAAAAAGGTTATATGCCTTGTGGTGAAGGTGTTTCTCCGACGCTGTAACGTGATATCTGGCGTAGTTCTTACCTGGCTTCAGGGTATATTCATTACCCGGGATAAACTAGGTTTTCAACTGGTCTCCTGACATGTCGGTAGTGAAGTGCAAGTACCTGTACGTGTGTCCAAAGGAAAAGGGAGAACAAGAATGCGGAAGGAATGATCGCGCGCGGCCCATGGGTCGTTTGTTAGGGTACTTCTTCGGCATTTGATTGGTATTGATCGGATAAATCTCACAAAACTACCGATCAGAGCAGCCGGTCGCAAGAATTCTTCTTCAGATAGGGTTTGAAATCGATCCAGCTATTTACCCTCGAAAATCTGCCGCCGTCGGAACTCGAAGTCTAGGACCTTCTGAAGAACGACGCTGCATAAGTAACGATGATGCCTCTGAGCTATCACAACCGGTGAACTAGGCCCCAATGAGGGTGTAAGTGTAGCAAGGAATTTATACCCAGTTGGAGTGAAGTTGATTAGTAGCGTTCTTTTCTAATTATTACAAAGAGGCCCTTAACGCGTACAACATAAATCGTCAGACAATATAGTAGGACAGGTTTTTTATCCCAATAATGCTCCATTTTTCTTGACAAATATACTATATCATTCTGTGAAAAACACTGACCGTGCAGGATACAGCTGCTAGGGGAAGTGAGTAAAGCTGTGGGAATTCTTGGCAGACGGGTTTCGAGTATCTCGTATGCGAAGCCGCAATAGACGCCGGCAAACGGGCGGAGAGGGTAGCCCTACTCAGGAATGCGAGGTCTTCCCGGAATACGGGCCGGCCATTTCAAATATTTGCTTCTGTCATCGCAGCTTGAAACCGAATCAGGAAAAACCTATTGTGCACTAAAATTAATGAATAATCTCATTCTATTTTAATGCTCTGTACTTGGAAGGAATTTTATTAAATATTTCAATTGATAATTTTTTAACGGTAAATTTGTTCGGTAAGTTGCACAATGCATTGAAGAAAATTTTCAGCAGATATACCTACAATATTATTGAAAGGCATCATTAGCATTTTTTCCCTCAAAACTTTAATATTAGTATAAATCATTGTCACTCCTAGACAGATGACCTTGAAGTTTTTTTCTAAACAATTTGTACTTACCTAAAATATTTTTCACGTTAAGTACGTCAAATTTATATATTAGCTTACAATATTACATCGAAAAAAAAATTAAAAGCAGCGGGGGGTTTTGGAAAATCATCATAATTTGGAGGATTTCATTCAAGATTTCTGAACGTAGGAACCTTGTCTCACAGGGAACGTTGTCTCGCTGACCATTGCCGACCAGGTCTCTGGTGTAATAGTCTCTTCTGTCTTGCAGAAAGACGTAGCCATACAACATCATAACCAGTGAATTGGAAGCATGGTATGATTTTAGGGAATACGTTAGCAGTGTCTTAGAGTAGAAAATCATAACATTGTGATACGTGAAAAAAACTATAAATTTTCGTGGAGCCAGACGACTCGACACTTGACTTACCAAGTCAGGTGTCAGGTCCAATATAGTCAGTACATTTAATACTTGAATCGGAATATAGTAGGGGAAAGCTAAGAAAGTTGATGAGATTTAAATAGAGAAATAAAAACAAAAAATTACATTTTGCTGTTAATTCTTTTTGTGGAATATCATCATAATCAAGTTTTTATTTGCAAATTTTTTACTATTTATTTTCAATATAGTCAATTAATTGGTGATAATAAAATTTCGTTAAATCGTCAACATTTTAATTGTATAATTATCTGATTTTTCGATATTACAAATAACGCAATAAATTTGCTTGCAGTATTCCCTGTTGTATAGAGAAGACTATGCCCATATGAACAGTATTTGGTGCTGTGCTTGGGGAAAATACAAGGATGTGGATGGTACAGACGATGCAGGTTGTGGAGTATCTAGGTGAAAATCATGCTTTAAATTTAAATTTATAATAAATAATATTAATATATATAATAAATATTTATTTGTTAGTATAATATTATTTAAAGTACTCTAATATCTGTGAAAAAATATTTTCAGCTCTTCCAAAGGCTCAATTGATTTTCTAATTACTGGCTCTGTGGATGAATCAGTGAAAGTTTGGATGTATAAAGATAGAGAAATCATACTTATGCACAAATTTGATCACTCATTGGGTGTTTCATCTGTTGCCATTAATACAAAAGGGACAAGTATGTGAAATTTCAAAACTATTTTAACTGTTTAATTTATTCACCAATGGGATTGAACATGTATTTTTTACAGGATGTGTATCAAGTTCTTTAGATTCCAGCCTGTGTCTCTGGAATTTACAATCTGGTAAAAAAATGTACAGCATTGATGTTGGTCCTATTGATATTTGTTGTTTGGACTTCTCTCCAGATGATAATGTGTTTGCATGTGGAAGTAATTCAGGAAAAATTACCTTCCATGATGTGGAGTCTGGTAAACTAAAAAATTCATTAATGAATGAAGCAATATTTATCATGTCTATAGCTTTTGTAAGTGTTATTAACGAGTGGATAATGATATCAGCGTTTGCAAGCATTTGTCAATTTTCTTGTGTTATACTTGTATGTTTATTCTACTTGTTTCAGAGTCCTGATGGAAATTCTGTTGCCAGTGGAACAATGGGTGGTATAATCACCACCTTTGATGTTGCTACAGGAAAAATGTTGCATGCAATGCAAAGTTGGTATTCTATGTATCAGTGAATTTATCATCTTTCATTTATGCTGAAATGTGCTAAAATTATGCTTATGCTAAAATTACAATTCATTGTTATATTGTAGGTCACACCATGGCTATCCGTTCCCTTTGTTTCTCTCCTGACTCCAAACTTTTGGTGTCAGGATCAGATGATGGAAAAGTGAAACTGCATGATATGTGAGAAAATTATTTCTTTATTTTATTTTGTAGAAGTGTGTATGTGAGGTATTTTTGTGATATCAAGAACACAAATTAATAAAGAAACTCTTTTTCAGTAAAAGTGCGCAACATTTTTGTACTTTGAATGGTCATGGATCCTGGGTATCTGGTGTAGACTTTGCTCCTAATAACGAAATTCTTGCTTCTAGTAGTTGTGATAATTCAGTTCGAATGTGGGAATTGAAAAATAAAAAATGCCTTCACACATTTAAAGAGCACAATGATCAGGTAAGCATTCAATGCACATTTTTAAAATTTCTGGCAAGCTGTACTAACTTTGTTGGTGAGATGATGCATCGGGTAAACTTTTTAGATATCAATTACACTTCATTGAATAACTTTGATATTACTGTATTATGGGGTATTAGACCAGGAATAAGGAAATAATTTTGATTGTTTCTATATTTATAAATTGAAAGAATTTTGAGAGAGAATCATACTTTCTTGAAGGTAAATCATTGTAAATTTAGGAGTAACAACAACCTGTTGAGCCAATATTTGATACAACGATTTGTGGACAACAACAAAAAAAATTCTGATACAATACAAATTTGTCCTATCACAAATGCTTGGAACCTCATTCACGTTTGCAAAACTGAATGTGGCATCATTAGTTCAATTGCTTAACTAAGCTAAGCATGGAAGTTAAGCAATTCGAGACACTAGGGATTTCTCGACCAGTGCCATCTGGGAATCCCAGTTACTATTGCCACCAAGGCCCTGGCCAAAGGGATAAAAGGTAGTGACAGATAGCACTGTGACAAGACAATTACTCCAGGCAGGGGTGGATCCACCCAACCATTTTGGGGGGCCATCATATATCATTATAATAGATTATTATTGTTTAAATAATTACATAATCCAAACATAAATAAATGTTTAAATCAATTTTGCCATACAAAGGAAGGTAAATGAAAACTAGGCGTTTTGGGAGAGGGCAATGCCCCCCCCCCCCCCCCCCCGTCCGGATTCACCAGTGCCCCGTGGCACTCAATGCCCCACATTAGTAATGGATGATTTCCCTTATGATAGTAACATTGTAACTTCTCACAGGATCGTGCAACTCTTTTGAACGCATCACATTCTAATCATCAACCCATCATCATTCAACCCTCATAATACCCATCATTCAACTCTCTAATCATTTATAGTGTGGAAGGCAATTACAAACCACCACTGTGGTCACCTGCCTAACAAAAGGGAGAAAAAAATTTTCTTCCCTCATCAACAGTCAGTAATGTGTTTGATGTATCATCATCATAAAAGAGAAAATTTGTAAACAGGACTGTATATGCCATTTCTATAAGTGGATCTATTTGAAATTTTTTTTGTTGATTTCAACAAGACAAAAACAGAAAATGAAGTATAAGAGTGTTTTTCTTCAAATTAAAACAAAAAATTAAATGAAATAATATACTATAAAGTAGAAAAAGGAAAAACTGTATTAAAACACAAAAGTAAAATTTGAAATGCAGAAAACTGGTAGACAATTATTCACAAAATTCATTAATATAGTATTAGAAACTGTTAAACATTTTTCCGCTAAAATATTGTAGTTCCTTGATATATCAATTTTGCATCACAAATTTTAAAGAAAAAACATATTAAAAAGTGCAATTTATATCCTATTTAATAGTAATATTAAAATGAAAATTTTCAATGACATTTCTTTAGTGCAGAAATTTTACATTATCATGTAAAAGTGTCTCACGCTTTTCTTTGAAATTAGTGATACATAATTACTCTCTTACGGAAATAAAATAATTTTAGTGAAGTTTGTGGAAATTTTTTTAACAATTTCTAATTATACGTTCATGAATTTTTTGGACAAATGTGTTCTAGTTTTGTGCATTTGAAAGTTTATATTTGACTTTTTAATATACTTTTTTCTATTTTTAGTACATTTCTTCAATTTATTATATTTTAAACTTCTTTTTATATTTTTTAGTTAAACATACTATGTATTGTGAGTACAAGTAACAATATGGATATTAACAATATGGATTATCAATTCAGAGGCAACTTTTTTGTTTGTTTGTTTGTTTGTTAATGGCCTTAAACCATAGGTAAAACGTAACACACTAACGGTAAAGTTTCTATCTTGCTCCCATTGCTCAAACTTAATGACACACTTGTGGGAATGCAGGAAATTATGTTTTTAAGATTATACCAGCTCACCATTACCGGATATTTGATCATCATTTTTAAAGGTTAAAAGTTACCATAATTGTCGAAAAGATATTTGATCATCACACCAAGTGCAGTTCCCAACCAGCGATCAGTCAGCTGTCCTGTCATTGGTTGATGGATGGTCCAGTTGTAATTATTTTATTTGTAGGAAATGAGGGAATACATGATTTATTGATTCAATTTTTTAGATTGCTATTATATGGCTATATTGTACCCAAATTTCATGATATTATTATATTTAAATTAGAACATGAAACATTTCAAACCTAATAGTAAAGATTTTTATTTGTTTTAAAAATAAATGAGTTAGGGAAATTGTTCAAAATCAAATTAAACATTAAGTGTCATCCTAACTGTGTAAAGTTAGGATTTTTTTATTGACTAGAAGGTAATTTATTGTGTGTTACAAGAATTCACATTGTGAAGTTCATGAAACACCTTGTAAAGTTAGCGAAAAGCATATAAAAATGCATGATATTCACAAACATTAGATCTGTATGATTTTCAGACCTCAATGGTGTAACAAAAATTATAATAATTCATGTAGTATGGCAAAAAAATAAACATGAAATAAATTGTCAACATAACAAAATTTATCTTTTTTGGAATAAAGAGTCAAAAAGTAAGAAATAAATTTAAAAATGCCATCTATGTAGAATTATAGAACTTGACATACATCACAATAAAATACATATACTATATTTACAATTTGATAAAAACTATAACAAACTCACTGTGATAATATAACAAAGGTACATCTGTGATAATGGAAAAACAGAAAAAATCATGTGGCCCATATTTATCAGATGTGTCTGAAAAATTTGTAGTGGATAAATTCAAAGAAATACTGATAAAACAGAACTTACATACAATAATTGACATCAGAAACCCTTTTCATTTTAACTGTAATAATGTTTGGCACTGATATGGGTAAAAAGCCAAAAGACATACTAATAAACAAGAGAATGGAGTAATGCTTAACACTTCTTGGTGTTCTGTCTAAGACATAAATGACATTGAAATGATTGCTGTTGTTTCCATTTGGGTTCCTGCTGAATTTCTTACAACTCTGTGTATCACCTCACTCTGCTAACATTCAAGTTACAATGAGAGACGTATTGTTCATATATTTATATTAGAATACTGAGTGATTTGTAAATAAAAGTAAAATGAAAATTGATGGAAATAAATTATGAAAATGACATCAATTCTGGTCTATTAAATAATATGTCAAATGATACTTATTCAAGAAAAGGAAAAGTAATTTGCGTCAAAAGTGGTGAAAAGAAATTGTGTTGTTGAAATACAATATCAAGTAAGTAAATAATTATGAATGCATAAAAGTATTTTATAAAACCAAAATAGTCTATTCTGAACGACACACATTAATAATCAGTTTCCCCAAACTAAATTAATCAATCGGAAGTACTTCTTTTCTTAGTAGACAGGACAGTACTGCTGACTATGTAGCGTTCGCACAAGATAATTTAAATTTTGAAAAGTGTCTCTGATATGCTCAACAATGTTTTTAGTTCTATTCTGTCAATATTTGTGTCATTCAGGTCAATAGATTCTCTTTTCCATTTGAAATTCTTAACACTCGAATACTGTCCTTGTATATGTAAGATGCACACCAACATTTTTCTTTAATTGTAAGCGCAGCTATAAGGATGGGATAAGCTCTTTCCTCCTAGCTTTCTAAATTGCAGGGAGCCAAACATTAGTATAGAGTTTGGGTCCCTTTTGAAGTGAAGCCATCGTGGTGAGAGATCACTGTATCTCTTAGATACGATGATAGCAAATTCAGGTATTTTTGAGTAATTTATATTTTTAGTTATTACCCTTATTTTTGTGATTTTCTTCTAATTGTTCTCATTCTAGATGGTTAAGCAATGAAGTTTTTCTAGTTTGTGATAAATGATGTTCTCTTCAGAAATACTGTCACATGAGTCTCAGATATTCGACAGTTTTACATAGTGTTTTTTTTTTTAATTTTTTATTATTGCACAGAATGGCATCTCAAAAACTATTTTTTTGTACTTGAAATGCACGAATGATGTAACAAGTGTTGAAAAAATGTTATTTGATGACATGGATGAGGATGATGAGAAGAGGAAGACTGTGATAGCGACTTCAAGATTTGTAGGCAATGTTCATTCCTGCAGCATTGTGCATTTGCTAGTGCTCACCAATATGAGTGTTACATAGAAAATAAAATAAATCTACCTAATATTTTGTTCAATATTTTACAAGCAATTTTGTAACTTTCTGTTATTAAATTGATAAAAAAAGATTTACATCTATTTATTTACATTTCTTAAAACTATTTATGTAAAAATTGGAAATATTATGGAATTTTTATCATGTATATCACAGATACAAGGACAGCAATAACACAAGTTTTTTGAGGATAGTAATCAAGTGTTAATAATTTCTAAAATAGGAAATGTATTTTAGTTCAAAAATATAATTTAAAGACCTGGATTAAAGATTCACCAAGATTCAAAAAGTTAATCCCAATTTCTTATTTCTTTTCCCAACAAGTACTTTTAAACTGATGTATGTCAAGTTTGTGATAACGCTAGATGTTTATTTGTGTGTTTTTATATTTTGGTGGTTATCATAAAAAAGATTAGTAATTCTGATGTTATGACTGCAATTTAATCATACTGTTTTGTTTTTTTTCCATTCTACCAATAAGAATTACAGTTAAAACTAGATAAATTGAACCTGGATAAATTCTTTTAGTGTGACTTATTATGAAGTCCAGCATGTTTAAATAAAAACTCCGTTAGTGAGAATGTACAATTTGTTAACTGATGCTACTTTTCCATCCAGATTTTTCTCAGTATTTGTTAATAGAGGGCTATTCTTGGGATTCTCCAGAAAATAGCCTTTTCCAAAATTGGTGGATGTTTCTACATGTTGTTCATCTCTTATTAATGAGCACTAATTAAACATTTTGTTCACTAGTAGGTAGATTGTGCAGGAAAAACAAAAAAATTATTGTATGTACATCACAAATGTTGGAGCAAATGTTGCCAACAAGTGAAAAATTAAAGGTGCTTTAAGAATAAGTCAAATGCAAAGCTTATAAAGGACTTTAAAAAACTTATGTTAAAATTGACTATTTATATTTAAATTTTTTACTTGGGGTTTACATTGTGTGATAAAATGTAATACACAACATGTTTATAAATTAAGTCTTGTATTGCATTTTTGACCAATGTTCTTTTTTCAAAACTGAAACAAATGTGATTTGAATCTTCAAAAGTGAATTCTTCTATAAGTAACACACTTATGGATTTTGAATAAGTAAGAAACTGCATAAGTGAAAAACCTCTTTAAGTAGGAATAAAATTCCTTTCCCTTGAAATCCTGCTTACCCAGGTTCACATGTTTTATACTTTTTGTAGCACTGAAGTCTACAGATGAAGTAGATTTGTAAATTTTCTGTATTTTTCTTTTTTTTCTTGGTGAATAAAAACTTTAATTGCCGGTCCGGATGGCCGAGATCGCCAAGCGATCTCGGATCGAAGGATCGCGAGTTCGAGTCCGGCCTCGGGCATGGTTGTATTGTGTTCGTCCTTTCACCCCTATCATATTCATATTGTATCATCCTCATAGATACCATACCGTTGCTCGCAATAGTGGTAGCTAATGGCCTAGAAGTTGATGCGACCTTAAATTTAAAGAAAAACTTTAATTATACATAAGCAAGGGCCATTATTACTAATTTGTTTTTATAAATTTGAAGGGTATACACACTTTTCTGAGTTCTGCTGAACTTATGAGATAACCTCGCACATTTCTTCAGTACCACTGACTAGAGAATAAAATAACAATTGTGACAAAACTTATCAACCATGTAATAATGTAATATTCGTGATAAATGAATATTAAATTTTTAATGCATTATGAAATTAAATAAGTTTATTGTAAAATAACATTTGTTGAAATGAATACAGAGTTTTGAGTAAATGTAGGTACCAATTTTGTTTTCATTTTATCACAGCATTATTATAGCATCAAAAATTACAAGGTCAGAATGTACTCTGGTTGAGTTTTGGTGTGAGGAAATTCTAATTCAAAACAACTCGCATGTTAACTGTATATTGCATGAGATCCTGCATTTAATGTCTTACAAAGGTTAAAGTTTACTAATAGAATTAATCCACTGTGAAACATCGTTTTCTATAAGGCCTGTGTCACACGAGCGTCACCTAATACTGATGTTAGCTGCGTCGATACATGAGAGCTCTTGGCAATGTGCGTTGTGCCCACAGCTCAAGTAAGACTTTCAAGCTACATCGTAAGTCAAGATACGAGTTTTCTAAACAACGCACGTCGCCAAGATCGCTCATGTGTCGTCTTGAATAAGATACAGTGTTAATTTACGACGCGCGTTAAGTGACTCGTGTGAGCAGGAATCGACGCGCGTCGATGCAACTGACGTCATCAGCATTTAGTAACGCGCGTCAACGCAACGCTCATGTGACACAGGGCTAAGATATTGCTATTGTGATTTTTTATTAAATCAAATTCTTGTGTATTTCTTGATTGAATAATATTTAATAATACGTAACTGAATCAAATATTGTAAAACAACTTATGATGCCTCCAGAAAAATTCATGTTAATGGCATTTTTACAACTACACATCTTATATACAAATTAAAAATATTAAAATTAGTTTATATCGAGTGCTATGTTTCGTAATAATATTTTTTCACTGCTATTGTATTAGTAATATTGTAATTTCCTATTTTTTCTTCCTTTTAAAATAGTAATAGTTTTTTTCATTGTATTGTAGCCTGAAGATGGGGTAAAACGTATTACCTGAAACGTTTTACTCAGAAAATAATTAATAAACTTTTTGTTCATAATATATTTTTTGTTTTTATAGACTGTCCATATAACCAAGAGGCCAAATACAATGAATTTATGAGATTATATACAAATTATACATTGATTAAAATATTACCTTTTGATAATAAGTCAGATCAGTTATTTTCAAAGATTCAGCTAGTAGTCCAGTTTAAAGTTTTACTAAGGGATGAATTAGACAGCATCAACAAGAGAAAGAAGATCTACTTACTTTAATGGCAAATAAGAATTAAAGAATTGTAGTACTAGTGATTGAATGTGCACATAATTACAATTTTTTTATTCATGGTCATTCACAGAACTGGCGAATTAGATGTTGTGTTCGCCACACAATCTCCTCCTTGAGCCCAATTGTGAAGCCCTTCAGTTCCTCCTTGGGCCACATCAGCCTGAATGCAATTGCACAGGGGTATCATTACCTTCTTTACCACTCAGTTTAACACAACTGCTTAAACCACATTTAAATGTTACGAAAATTTGACTTATTTCATTTTCACCTTTCTGTATTTTGAAATATATTTATTACTTGATTATTATTATTATTATTATTATTATTAATAATAATAATAATAATAATAATAATAATAATAATAATAATAATCTATTTCATTATTATATCACTGCCCCAGTTCTAAACAGCAACAACTCACACATTTTAAGTTTAGGGGTTTTCCCATTTTAAAGTGTAATATCATACTTACATCGTCAGTTTACCTCATTATAATTTGACATTAATGATATATTAGACACAAATAAGAATACATTTCAAATTCAAGAGATAAATTTGACATATTGACGGTGATGTTAAACTTTAAAATGGCAATTTCTCAAAACATAGAACTTTGAGTTGTTACCTTTTGGAACTTTGGTTAGATAGGTTGTAATGAACTTGGCCATCAATTTAACTATTTTATTTTAAGTTTTAGATGTAACAAAAATTAACTAAGTGGCTTTTTAATCAAAATTACCTTCATCATACATCAGAAACATTATAATGTGTTTAAATATACAACAAAATGCAAAAAAAATGAGGCTAGGCATTATTGAAGTTGCTGGCAAGAATATATACAAAAATTAGACTATAATTTTCTCATCATTTTTTTTATCGATATTTATTTTGAAAAGAAAAGAGAACACTGGAGGATGGCAAGGAACTTTCCATTAGAAAGAGAAAATGATTTTGATCATGAGTGTTGTAGCTATTAATACTATAATTATAAAAGATTAAATACATTTTTAATAATGATGGAGTGATTCTTGGATTTGGGTCAGAAAAAAATTCTTAATATATTTAAAAAGGCCATTAGTCGGCCCTGTGGCGCAGACGGTTGCGTCGTCTGTGCCCAGGAGGCTGCAGGTTCGAGTTCTGCGTAGACATGGTCGCATTTGTGATTGTCCCTTCACCTATCATCATCATCCTATCATCTCATAAGTCACACTACAAGGCATAACAACCTTGTTGTAAGCCAAGGATACAGCTGAAAAGCTGATCCTGGAAGAATTAGACACGTTAATCGTGTACCGTGGTCAGTAATGGCCTATACGCCATAATAATAATAATAACAACAATAATAATAATAATAATAATAATAATAATAATAATAATAATAATAATAATAATAATAATAATAATAATAATAATAATAATAATGGTCATTAATGAATTTCTAAGTTGTTTATTTTAATTGCTAGTTTCTGTTGTAATAAGTACTTTCATTCTAGTGTTTGTGATTTCTTATTATTAGTTGTATATATTCTGTTGCTCATTTGACACATCATGAGCATAACATTTTTTTAAGCTTGTTAATTTTTAACATCTTGACACTCATATTGACATCTTTATGTACATGTACACGAAGAGAAGGCGTTTGTTGATGGTATGACGATCGTGCTATCTGATTTTAGGTTTGGAGTGTCAAATTCAATCCTGATGGTGACAAAATGATGTCCGTTTCAGAAGACAGGGCAATAAACATATATGATTGTTCTGCATAAACAAACATCAATTGGTCTTGTATCAAAGAAAGAATAATGAATTAAATCTGGGGAAGCGAGGGTTAATAAATTAATCCTTCAAAATTGTTTGAGTTGTACGAGTATATCATCGATTTTTGTGTAGCAAGTCGAAAACAAATAAATATTGTGTAGAAATGATTTATGGTTTTCTAATTTTTTCCATTGTCTCCTGATACACTTGCAAATACAAAACTAGTACAGAGCAGCTCCTAATACAAAACTAGTGGTACTACATCAGCATATACGTTCTGTTTCTAAATTTGCAATTTTCGAAAATGAAGCCTGCGCCATTCTTTTAAGAGTTCCTTGTTCTATTCGTGGCAAAACTGAAGGACAAATTTGGAGCGTTTTTAGAGAAAATGTTTTTATTTATTAATTGCATTCACTTCAAACACAATTACGCGCCATCCAGCAGGGGAATTCCACTGCCACCTCCTGAGGGGGGCATGTACTACACTTACGGGACCAATGACCTTAGCTCTTGACGCACCAGGAATCACTAACAATGAATTAAACATCGATGTATTCATCGATATCGAAAACCTTTTGGTGATGTATCGACGTATCGATGTTTTGCTAAACTTTGCTATCACTTCTCACGACTCCTTACATGGCTTGCTCAGTGCCGCTAGACGGTGGCTGCGTGCGATGGGGCCCGGCCATGGCTTCCTAGGGGGGGGGGTAGCCATGGTCCGGCTCTTCGCGGAGTGCTGTCGAATGGCTATGGGTGTCGAATAGTTTAAGCGTCTCAGAAGCTTCTCACAGCTACACCAATGAAAGGTTTTCACAATGGAAAGTGAAAGCAGAGGGAGTGGTAGCAGACGCTGTTGTAATACTGAAATTAAATCAGTGGTAGTGTCATTCCAGTGATAGGATGATGTAATATAGTGTACAACGAATGAAAACAATAGTCAATTCTCTGGAACTACGACCTCAGGGACTGCACACGTAAGCTTCCGCGGCTCGAATCCATAAATTCTTGTCTATCCGGGAGACGCCGCGTCGTTGGCAGTGACGTCACTGCCCTGAGGAAGCCTGCGACATGTAAGGCGAAACGTCGGCCTCTCAACCAACGACACGGCGTCTCCCGGATAGCCAAGAATTTATGACCTCAGGGAATAGAAGATTTTGAATCAAATTTTCCAGCAAGGTGTTTAAGTCACGTGGCCCGATTAAATTATGAAGTTGGCTTAGTATATGTTACAGGAGGAGAGGATTAGGAAGTATGCTAAACTCTTATACGGAAAAAATAACAGGCATGAAATCATTACGTACTCAGAGGTGGATTTACGCATAGGCACAGTAGGCACGTGCCTACGGCGGCAAATTTTCCAAGGGCGGCAAATTTTCAAAGCAAAATTTTCTTGATATTTTCTAAAACAAATTTCGGTTCTCTACAAACTATAACAGCATAAATCATATTTTTATTTTAAAAATGATTTAAACAAGTCTAAAGCCGCCCCCTAAACCTTTGATTTATAACTTAAGTTTGAATTTCAAATGGGGACATTTTCAATGTTACAGAATACATGAAAAGAATTCGCCGACGACTTCTGATTGGTTGATTGAGCAGAAAGAATTACATTCTTAGAGTAAGGAGTTTGAAATAGCCAATCAGAAATCGCTGACGGATTTCGCCATGCATTCATATTGCGCTATATAGAAAGTAGCGACATCTATTACTTCTTGAGTTAGTTCTAGAAGACGGATCTGGAAATATTCCTTTTCTTTCTTTTGTTACTATTGTTGTGTATCGTTTATTGTAAGAATCTGCTGAGTTAAAATGATATTTTGAAGTTTTAAAATGAGTGGTTATCGAAAAAGGCTCAGCGGAAGTCAATATGCAAAAATCCGAAAAGAAAATGAAGAGAAATGTCAAAATGAAATTGATAAGACAAAAAAATATGAATTCTTTAAACCTATATGTGGAACTGATCACTGCTGCAGTTCATTCGACAATTATATTACTGAGTTAGTATAAACATATAGATTAGATAATATATTTAGTTTTCAGCTTGTATATTTTTTCCATGTACTAATAACTTGTGATAAATAAATGTTAACATTAATATATTTTAATGCACAGTTTTGTTGCCAAAATAATCTCAAAATGCAAAAAATGTTTAGTACAATGATTAGAAATTAAATATTCTTGACTTGTTGTATTCGTTAAAATGAACTACATCTTAATATAGAATTTAAATAAATTAGCATAAAATATGTTACAATAATTATGTTACTAAACTTTATTTTATATAATATGTAATAATACATATAATATTTTGACTCTTTTATTTTTTAAGGGTTATCACTGAATCTAATGATGAGACTGCAAAGTTCCAAACAGCTAAAAATGAAATGGTTCCTCAAGTAATTGAAAATATAACTGCGATTGATTATGAGTCGACGATTCAACCGATGTAAATAGTTTAAGCATTTTTTTGTATAATTATTTAAAGGTTTATATATATATATATATATATATATATATATATATATATATATATATATATAAAATCTTTCTAACATATTTGTTTATTATATTACAATTCATTATTATATTAATTTATTATTTTCTTTTTTAATTAAATAGGATTTCTACCGAATGTATACAACTGCGAGAACATAAAATTGATGAAACCATAACTTCGACTGATCGTTTTTGTTGGAAAAGCGATCCAGCTTTGTGGTCTATTAATGAAGATACCCGTGATTATGTTGCCAAGCGTACAATGATGGCAAAGTTCGTTACTTAACGTCGAATATGTTTGAGTATACGCATATCAGTAAAGAAAAAATGCCTCGCAAGTGGCTTGTTTACTCTGAGAGCAATGGAACTGTTTTCTGCGGTGTTTGTCTATTGTTTTCAAGCAATTCAGAAGTTAGAAGAAAATTATCATCGGAGGGATTCAATGATTGGAAAAATGCGCATACCAAATTAAAAGAACATGAGAATTCTTCATGTCATAGAAACTGTACGTCCGCATTAAAAAATAGACAGCGGACTGAAAACCAAGTGAATAAGCAGCTGCTTGAACAAGTTGAAACCGGAGCAACTTATTGGAGGAATGTTCTTGAGCGTGTCATTTTAGTAATAAAAACTCTTGTTTCAAGAGGGCTTCTTTTGAGAGAACACGTCGAAAAGTTTGGAAATAATCAAAATGGTAATTACATGATGTTGAGTTAATTTCGAAATATGAACATTTCTTAGCAGATCACATACAAAAATTTGGTAACCGCGGAAAAGGAAATACATCGCATTTATCCACCACGACGGCTGAAGAACTAATAGGTATATTAGCTACAGCAGTTAAAGATGAGATTCTCCGAAACATTCGAAGTGCCAAGTATTTTTCCATAATTGTGGACTCTACACCAGACATAGCACACATGGATCAACTCGCTATAGTTATTAGACATGTGGGAAACACCAAACGCCAACAGATGGTACACCAAAAGAGTCATTTTTGGAATTCCTTCCTAACACATTTTTGGAATTCCTTCCACATAAATCGAAGGAGATGTTCGACGCTGTATGTAATTTTATGGAGATTAACGAACTGGTCATTAATAATTGTCGTGGTCAATCCTACGACAGCGCGTCAAATATGTCCGGTCTTTACACAGGTCTTCAAGCCCGTATGAAAGATGTAAATGCCCAAATTGAATTCATCCCGTTCTGCTCATTCTTTAAATTTAGTTGGTACAAATGCAGCTGAATCATGCACTGAAGCATGTACTTATTTTCTACTTCTACAAAATTTATATAATTTCTTTAGTGCATTTACATCAAGGTGGAACATACTTTAAAATTTAGTAGATGAAGGATCCAGTACATCCTCTTTGAAAAGTCTTTCAATTACGCGCTGGTCAGCTCGAGATGATGCATGTCAGGCTCTAAATCATCGTTGGCAAAATGTTTTAGATGCCCTTCAAATGATATTTGATGATTCTACGCAAAAACCGTCAGCGCGTGCAGAAGCTAAAGGTCTTATTGTTGCTTTAAATCGACTTGAAACTGCTATTATGACCACTGAGGTTTGGGGATTCATTTTAGACCGCTTGAATGCGTCGAACAAACAACTGCAAAAAGTCGATATCGATTTAAGTTCCGTGGTTGGTATTTACACTTCGCTTGTAGAACTTTTAAAAACGAACAGAGACAATTTTGAATTTTTTGAAGAGAAGGGTAAGAAGCTGTCAAATACTGAAACGTACTAATCGGAAAACAAAAGAAAAAGGAAAACTAACGAGAATGCAGCAGTACTGACCGCACGAGACAAGTTTAAAACCGACACTCATTTGGTTATTGTTGATAAATTACTTGCAGAATTGAATAAGAGACTTGAAGCGTATAAAGAAGTATATGACAAATTTAAGGCTGTCATTGAAATAGAAAAATTATCTTTGATAGATTTGGAAAAAGCAGCGATATTTCTACGTTCACAATTTCCCCAAGATCTTGAAGAATCGCTTGTTTCTGAGCTTATACATTTAAGTTCGTATTTAAAAATCCTTGACGAAGATGTTAAGCCAACGAAACATGCAGCTTTTTTAAAATGGATACGGAAATAACAATTAGAATGTATTTATCCTAACGTTGACATTGCACTTCGAATCTTTTTATTTATTCCGGTGGCCAATTGCACTGCAGAACGTTAATTATCTTGTTTAAAAAGGATTAAAAATTATTTGCGCTCTATAATGAAAGAGTATCGACTGAACTCCTTAGCGTTATTGTGTATCGAAGAAAATTATTTCAGCGTTTTAGATTATACTATAATTATTGATGAATTTGCTCACCAAAAGGCACGTAGCAAAATTTTACATCAATAGACAAATTAGCTATAATTAATAAAACGTTATTTGCACTGTATAAAAAAGCCCATCCAAAAAGTTAGTTTTATTCCTTGTTTATAATTATAAATCGAAAACTATAAATAATGTTACAAAGTCGTAATATTCTAATCGTTCAGTTGTTGTAAATAAAAATCTCTCATATTACTATTTTATACAAGTTATTTATTTGTCTACTTCATTAGAGTATACCTTATGATTTCAGAAGTATATGAATCTGAAAGTAAGGCCCGTTGACGAAAGAAAACATATTGCAATTCTAGTTGTCAGTTTTTAGTATCCTTTATATGTTAACGTTTCAGTGTTGTAATTTTAATAATGTTGAACGTTACTTGCTATGACGATACAGTTTATATCTAAAATTAGCTAATCCAAAAAATTTATTTAATTTATGAAAACAATGTGCAAAATGTAATGTTACTTTTAAAGTTAAAAACGTTCAAATTAATGAGGAATTGTTACTGAAGCGTTACAATTTGAAATGTAACATTAATTTTAAACAGGGGGCGGCAAATTTGATGTGCCTACAGGCGGCAAAAATATTAATCCGCCCCTGTACGTACTCCGAAAATTCCAGAAGAAGTAGTTTTTTAATTCGACATTTTCCATATACAACGCAGAACTTGCTCAAGAATTTGTTAGTACTTATGTTTTAGGGTAGGTATTTCAGAATTAAGAAAACATGCGTAGAATACGCTTCTCCCCGTAGCACTTCACACAGTTTTTAACTGTTTATGTCGTAAAATAAATTAAATTAATAAAAAATTAGCTATCTGTTAGGGTATAAGAACCCTACCCAAACATTCAATAAAAAAGTTTTCATTGAATCACGATGTATTTAATTTTTCTTATGCCCAGTTACCACGTTTATCTTCTGCTCCTTTGTAGATTTTGCATCTTGTACTTCCCTCTTAATTGTGAACTTCTTTAGACTCCCACAGATCGGCGCCAAATTTTCGCAGCGGCGACAAAATTCACGCGTTCGTTCGCACCACGGCATCGGTTGCGAGTCAGTATTTGACGTTTTCCTCGTCTGATCAAAAAGAGACGTTTACTTCACAGTTCATCCAGGATATCGAAAATGCCAAGTCAGTTGGTCGCACCCAGGAAAAAAATTACAAATCCTATACTGTAATTATATGTACGTCCAAATTTCATAGTACAAATTTCATAGTTGTATGAACGTTCTATTTCACGCTACTGCCTAGACCCATATCTTACAGTGCAGGAATAGCGCACTGGTACACTGAGTGCGAGCGCATTGCGACGCACAGGCGTTTGCGACGGAGAATTACTGGGAAAGCGGCCCACGCACTCGCGCCGAGCGAGCAAGGGCCGCCCACGAGCGCTGGGTCAGGCGCGGGACCTCGCATCCGGTCTCAGCGTTTGCGCTAGGCCCGGCCGCCACTATGCTTTGCAGCGCAGTTCAGTGTGGCCATAGAGTGCAACGCCGCCACACTTCCCTGCTATGTAGCCATTCCTATCCTTTCGGACATCTATGGCTGATCTGTAAAAGAGAGAAAAAGAACGAGGTCAGGAAAGACAATAGCCGTTCGGCGCGCTTTTGGCGTTGTTTACCGCAATTTTCGTGCAAGTATTGGCGTCGCGCCTACTGTAGCATATCTCTCGGGCGCTTGTACGTGGTCGTGGAATCCGGCTCGAACAAAGATAAAATTATTACAATATCATTATTTGACGCGTTAATTTTTGAAAAGAAATTTCTAGCTAAATTTTTAAAGTGCTCTTCGAGGAGCGATAGCTTTAATGTAGAGTGGAATTCTGAAACTCCAATATACATACAGGTCCGGCAACTCTCCATCAAAAGTTGCTACTATAGGAAGCGCTAGTGTCGCCGGGTGCAGCTGCAGGTTAGGCTCGCCAACTTTCCCACACATAAATTGGCTAATTTGTGAGAAATACGAAAAGCGTCTTCGTCTTCGTACAATTATTCAAAATCAATACTTATAAGAAACATCTGAAGAAAGCGCGAACATAGACGTTATCTTTTGTAACATTATGGGCCTGCTTGCGACCCGCGAACTCACGCAGCAGTCACGCACTTTTAAAGTATAGTTGGCAGCAGTTCGTGTTTTAGTTCCTGTAAGAAGGTGTTGCAGCAGAGCGCGCCACCGTAATGGTCTCCGCCACGTTATATGGGAGTTATAGGGCCCTGGTCCCCACCACGTTATTTGGGAGTTATAGGGCCCTGCAATGTACCCGCAGCTCTTCAAACTCACCAATGTCAGTGGTCCGAGTACATTCCCCCACTTCACGGTCAAAGCCTTCGTGTCAGCATAAGGTGACCATATTTTGAAATAAAAACAACGGGACACTTTAGTTTTTGTCTCAACGATAAAAGGAGAAAACGAGGACGTTAAACAGTATTTATCACAAATATTTAGGTTTGGAAACTAAGATTAAATAAATGATTACATGTATAAATATGTATAACTTTCATGATGTAGTAGCATTCAATTTTACGCCGACCAAAAACTTTTGTAGAACCCGTAGAAAGGAACATCAGTTTTTAAAAAAAAGAAATCGTATCTATTTGTTTAATTTGCACTTCCATTTATTACGAAATAGGTAAGTATTTCTCAATTAAGATTGCATATTAAATCGCACAGAAACTCTTAGAAGCAGAAGAATCGGATTATTAAATTTCTCCATAACAATGTCGTTAGTGATAAAGCTTATAGGAATAAGTTGAAATTACGCCTTAGCTGTATTTTCCCATCCTAGGAAACTCGGAGCGACAAATTCGAAAAATAAATTTAATATTGTTGACGGCATTTTATTGTTTGTGTATTGACTGTATATATTCTGTTTGTATATATTTATTATATTTGTATTGACAAGCCATTTTTTTATTATTTAAGGTCGCATCAACAACTAGGTCATTGGCTACCACAATTGCTTGTAACGGTATGATAACGATATGATGATGATGATGATGATGATGATGATGATGATGATGATGATGATGATGGATGATAGGGGTGTGAAAGGACGAACACAATACAACCGAGCCCGAGGCGGGAGACGAAACCGCGATCCTTCGGTCCGAGATCGCTACGGCACTACTGCTTGATTTGAAACAATGGCTTGTCTCTTTTGGCGTCCCGTTTTCCTGTCAAAGAATACCGGACAGGGGCTCAAACTAAAGGACTGTCTCGGCTAACAAGGGCTGTCTGGTCACCTTAAGCCAGCAACGAAACGACGCAAATTCAGATTGAAAGAGATCTCCGTCGAGTAAGCTCAAGGGTTCGTGTTCGACGTAAACTTTATGCTACGCAATCACAAGTCATATATTAACAGACAACTGCATTTTAGCACCAACATGAAAATTGCAATTCGAAGTGTGCAGCCATTGCACCAAATCAAACTGGGATAAATATCTCTATTGTCAGTGCAAGTTAAAACTTTACTGGTATCCCGTGACACTAGACTCGTCCTGCAAACTGTTTGCTTGAATTGTTTTTTGTCAGACTTCCTTATGTGTGCGAGTGCGCACATAAACATCTTCCACAAGAAACTTTCGCTTGCCTTTGCGCAGGCACTCTCTACAAGTCAGCACAGACTGCAGAGACTATTTTTTCTATGTCTATTTTTTAAAATATTGCTAATCTTGAGATTTTTAAAATTTACTTTTAAAATTTATTTTCATTTATTTATTTTAAACTTTTACTCATCTTTCAACTATGTATAGTTAAAATGACGGGAAGGGATTCTGAAACTCAAGAAAACTTGCGCAGATAATCTTCTCCCCAATACGTCACATACAGTTACTTTTGTTTTTTCTAAAAGAATCTAAAAATCTAAGACTGCTTCAACCCATACGTACGTGCACTCACTTTATCTGTTCGTATGAGTTTCACAGGGATCAGTGTATTGTAAAGTGAATAAATGTTACTTGCTTATTCAATGTGTGTGTATAATGTACGAAGGATACCGTAGACCAGATCCCAACATTCACCTTATCATAGGAGTCTAGCTTAGTATTAATCCAATCTCAACTAGCGCCAAAACAGCATTTTCATTCTCGCATCAACTGCTCCACAACATTATACTACTACATGAGCCTGCAAAAGTGTTTTCAACCAGCAAACATTTTTTTCCTCACCGGAATCGAAATCAGGTCCCCCGATTTAACACGCCGTGCACCAGCACAAAAATGCATAACATTTCAAGTGCAAATTACGCGAAAAGTACTAGTTTTTTCAAACCATTGAACGCGAACTTTTTCAAAGGGCTTATTTTTACTCTCTCGCCATTACAAAAGTACTCGCGCACTGGAACGACACGACACCGGAGAGACGGGCAGTTTTAATGTAGGTCGCCCGCACCGGACGGAACGGCACGGCACGGCACGGCCAGCAAGGACACTCAGGTACTTCGCTCCGTGTCTTGTACTGTGCGCGCCGGCTTCATAATTCGAGCAAAGAAGCAATCGCATTGGGTTCATTTTTAATAACAGAAGAAGGAAGTTAGGCAAGGAGTCAAAAAAAGTCCAAATTCTCTTCTAGACAACGATATTGAAAAAAGGGGAATTTCACATATTATATCCCAACCTGGAGTAAGATGAAAAATTATTTCAGTTCTTTAGGAAGTCTCACGATAAATTTGAAGCTAAAGTGGATGAGGCGACATCTTTAAGAAAAGGAAAGTGGCTGTTTCCGTAGATCTTGATTTCCGAAACCCATGTTGGCAAATCTGAAACGCGCCGTGTTCACTAAGAAAGCTTTCCAATCGTACGAAAAACTGGTAATATTTTTGAAAAGAAGAAGAAAAAAACGATAGAAGAGAAATTGTCCGATAATTTTGAATTTCATTTTGTTGCGGTTTTTGAAAATCGGCTTAATCCTAGCTTTTTAAAGAAATCTGGAAAACTCCTAGTGCACAAGGATGAATTGAATATGCGAGTTAATGGGTGTATAATGGCATAAGTCTTTAACAAATAATCCGGAAATTCATCTAAACCGGCCGTCTATTTTATTTTTATTTTACCGATTATTTTGAGAGTTTCATAGGAAAAGAAACTAACATCGTGTTTAACATTTTTATGGAAACGTTTAGTAATAATGTAGTCCAAGTGTGTATGTGTTGAATACACTATTTTTATTCATTGTGGCCTGATTACCTGTGTCATACGTCTATAATATGAATTACTACAAGATCTCGGCTGAAACCACGAAGATATTAGAAGGACTTGTTAATTTATTCCAGATTATTGGTGTATACAACTAACAAGTCATTTGTATTATTTATTATCTTAAAAATATCACACAAAATGAAAATACGAAAAGAACTTGCCACTCAAATACATTACCGCTCCTTTGCAAAAATGTTTAAACAAGGCAGAATAGTACGGTATAGTTAATAGTGAAGAATATAAATATAATCCAAATTACGGGTGTTTGATCAAAGAAATATGGCAAATAGCTTTGAATCAAGACATTATACCCCACCTCGCGCCGCTTCAGCTTGAGCGTTTACAACCTTTTGCGGATTAGTAGTGGAATGAGAGCTGTAGCCGGAGACGTTTCCCTAGCTCGCAGGTGCGTCGGGCTGCCCGGGCGGGCAAGTGGCCCCTGCAGTGCGCAGAGTTCGCACATGACCTTCAAAGCGATTTCGCGTAAACCGCAAGCTCCGTGGTCCTTGAAAAGTTCTCACGAAGGGAGAGGCGGGATTTCCGATTTTTTATGTGTGTGTGTGTGTGGGGGGGAGCAAATTTGGGCGCTATTATAAACATGAAAATATATTCGTTTATATAAATGCTTTCAGTTAATTGCGCTGCAATTCTATACTTAGTTTTCAATTTTGTTTAATATTTCATTGATTTTATTGAATTATATTAGTCGAACACAGACGTGACGATTCTCTGTTATTTCAACGTTCTGAAGTGTTAATTCAATTCAGTTTTCTCAGTGAATCATATATCGAAAGTGTTTATCATTTATTATAATCACACATTTATACATGACTGTAGAATACATATTTTAAAATCTAAATTAATTATTTTAATTAAAATGCAATCTTCAGTTTTTAGCAAGATCGGCATTTTTGGAGAAAATTCCGCTAGAATTATCCTCCAGTCAGCGGCTGAATTCCACCTAGCTATCTAGGCAGTGTCGAGAATCCTGCCGCAGCCATCGGGACCCGAATTAGTCACTGCAGTGACATCAAGAAATAAGAAATACCCTGAATCACCTCTCCTGCTACTACCTATTCAATTACAATCGCTAGAAGTGCTCATTTCATACAGGTCAATCTGTGAAATGTGAATGGACGCTTAAAAGGGGTGTTTTTTTAGTAGTCACTAAGGAAGTATGAAAATGTGATTAAAAAAATAATATAAACGCCTGTTTTTTAAGGTGTATATGTACCAGCTTCTTTTACAACCCAAACAACGCCTCCCAAAAACACATATTGCTCATAAAACTCAACAAAAGAAACGTAACAATGTGAGCAACACACAGAAAACAACCGCTCTCTCAGGCAAACCAAAAGTCATTGAATTTGCGGACAGCCACAGTGGGCACATGTCCTCCCTGCTGAGAGAGAAACTCCCTTCTTATGAGGTCCTAGGGTTTTTTAAACCCAATGCCAAATTGGCAGATGTGACAAGTGAGATTGACAGTCACACGTCTGGTTTCACAACTAGGGACACAGTAGTTGTCATTGGTGGGGACAATGAGATTGATCAAGGTGCCTCAATTAATGTACAGGAAACCTTTAAAAAAACTCAATGAGGACACCAAGAAAACAAATGTAATTATGACGATCCTGCCACTCAGACATGACACCACTAAACAACCATACAATCCAAGAAACAAGGAAATCACACTACTTGCTAGAAACACACGAATTAAAATTGCAGACCCTGGATCCTCAGAACAGATTTTACTTGCCATCTTTCCACAAAAGGGAAATTCAATCTTTCTGCACTTCTCACATCCCACATCTCTCCACCTCCTTCCACGACACAATCATACAAATCTGCCATCTGCATCACCCTCACCCACACCTAAACCTCAATTTTCCTCTTTTAGCCACTCCTCATGCACCTTGTCGGTCTTCCCAATCCACAGCTTCTATTGGGGTTTCCACACCCCGTCTCCCTTCCCAAACCTTTTCTTCTATTGTGGCTTCCACATCATCACCACAACAACAAGCACACATTACTTCTTTTCACAACTTCAGGCAATCACGTAAGAAGAAGACATCCCTGGACATTTAGCAATCAAGACAACACACTGGAGGTAGAAATTTAAAACAATATAGTGTCCTCAATGTACTTCACCAAAATATTCAGTATATACATAACAAGGTTGAACACTTTGAGACAATACTTAAAGAAACTTGTATACATGTAGGAGTCATTACTGAACATGGTCTAAAATATAATGAAATTAATACAATTAACTTCTCTAACTATAAACTTCATGCATGTTTCTGTAGAGAACTTAACAAAAGTGGCCAGAATAGTTTAATTTGCAAATCAATAGACTGGATTAGAGATATGAGCATCAAAATGACTATTGAAGCAGCAGATGTAGATGAAAACACAATGAAAGGAAAGATCAAATTCATAGGCTTTTATAGAACTTCAAATTCAAGCATTAATGACTTTCTATTCAGGTTGAAAGAACTTATAACTAAACTTATAGGAAACAACGATTGTAATTTAATTATTTTGGGAGATCTGAACGTTAATATTGAACATAACGAACTACATGATTCACTAAAGAGCTTCAATCTTCATGATGTAGAATAGGGCCAACACATATTACAACCCATTCCAGCTCTACTATAGACCACATCATTACAAACACTGAAATGTATAAATACTCTTCTCATAATATTGATTTTCCTCTATCTGATCACACTGCACAAATCATTGAAATAATCAATTGCCCCATTAGCCTTGAACTACCTAAATACACATTCACCCGTGACATAAGTGATACTAAACTACATTTGTTAAATGAACGTCTCCTAAAAGAGGAATTGACTGAAGCACACAATAGTAGCGATATCAATGAGAAATGAAACTTATTTCTGAGTACATTAATTAATACACTTGAATATTGTATGTCCCACTATTAAGAGGCAAATTCATGTTAAAACCCAAAATTAAGCTTCCAAATGAAATTCTTGTTCTTACAAATATAATAAAAAACATGTATGACCTGTTCAGAGATACTAAGAACCTGTTTTAAAATGAAAAGTATAAACAGTATAAAAAAACAATACAGGGTAAAACTAATGAAAGAGAAATCTTATCAATTTAATAATGAAGTTAACAACTCAATTATATTCCATGTTTTAGATTTATTTGTTAACAATGGGAAAACTCAGTCTTACAAAAACATACACCTACTACATGAAGGCATGTTTCTTGATAATCCTTCTGATAATTGTAGGACCTTTAACTGTCATTTCTTAAATTCAAAACAGGATATTGTAACCAATAATACTATCAATTCCTTATCTCCTGGAACTTCAAAATCCATGTTTCTCCATCACACAAATGCTACTGAAGTTAATTGACTGATAAATTCATTCAAAAATAGTTGTTCAACTGGGAATGATGAAATATCTTCAATAATTCTTAAAAAAATGTAAGCCTGCTCTTCTTAATATATTAGTTTACTTAATACATTCATCTATAGCTGCATTCACCTTCCCAGAATCCCTAAAAATTAGTATTGTAAGACCACTTGCTAAGAAGAATAGTACACAAGATGTTGGGAATTACCTATTACTCTAACTTCAGTATTGGGCAAACTCTATAAAAAAGTTATATTAGCAAGACTTAATTGTTTTCTTGAATCTAATAATATCCTTAATAAAGCACAACATGGCTTTAGGAATGGGTTCTCCAGCACCACTGCTGTTCATACATGAAATCATTGGAAATTTGGAATCAAACAGAAAAACAGCAGGTTTATTTATTGATCTTTCAAAGGCATTTGTTAGTGAATCTCATGAGAAACTGTTGGCAAAACTTGATTATTATGGAATAAGGGGTAGAGTCAATGACCTCATTAGATCATACCTCACAGGACGTAAAGCAATTAACAGAGATTTTCTGGCAATCTCAAAATTTCTAATGAAAAGTTCAATCAAATTTTGATACAATTACATCTGGTGTTCTGCAAGGATCGGTACTTGGACCTTTGCTATTTCTATTATATGTGAATTATATTCCAAGCTCATCTGATTTCTCTGTAATTTCTTATGCAGATGATGAAACATTAATAAGCAGTGGGCAAAATCTTTGTCATCTAGAAGATAATCTGACAATCATTAAAATCACTGAAATGTCCATAAATGAATTGAAATTAAAACTTGATAAAACTGTATTAATCAACGTCAAGTTTCATCAGTGTCACAACACCAAAACAAGTGAGAGTAGATAATGAATCAGTGAACCAAAATGATTGTCGAAATTTCTTAGGATTACTCATAGATCAAAACCTAACATAACAAACAAGTTGATACACTTTGTAATGAACTAAACTAATACATTCCTTGAGAGGTACTTTTCCAGATGGAAATTGATGCACTTATTTCAGTATATTATGGAGCAATCTTCTCTCAACTTCAATGTGGGATTGAAATTTGGGGTGGTACAACACAAAAAAAAAAATGGATAGATTAAGGGTCCTACAAAAGAAATGTATAAGAAGCATTTTTAAACTGAATCCCAGACAGTTCTAAAAAGATTTCTTTACTAAATATGAATTACTCACTGTTGTAGCACTCTTCTTTTAGAAAGTATTATTACTATTGACAAATAATCAAAATCAATATTTCGTTAGCAATAAAGAGATACATAACCACCATACTAAGGACATAGGAACTACCACAGGATATACACTAGCAAGTCTTCAACTAACAAAGATTCTTTCTTCATTGCTGCACAGCTCTTTAATAAACTCCCCATTAAAATAAAAGCTGCTGATGATAAATATTTCAAAACACTGCTTAAACGTCATCTTATTAGTGTGAGTCCATACAAGATATCTGAATTGCTTTAACTTTCTCTGTAATTAAAAACCATGTACCGCTACAAGAGTGACCACTCTGTACCTATCATCCAGTCCAATAAGGCAATGTACTATTCAGTAATGTAGTAAAAATTGTCATTATATGTCAAAATATTGTATTTAATGTAATTATTACCATAATTGTACATCTAATGTATTCAAGTTATTGTAAGTTAATTAAACTGCTACTATACGATATGAGTATTACTTACTCTAATTGTAAGCTATTTGCCACTGTATCATAATCTACTAGTTTATTGTTGTTATTTGTAATGTGTTCATGAGGCATGTGTAGTTTAAAATGTAATTTACCTTAATTTTATTATGAGCAATTGCATTATTATTCGTGGTAATTCATTGTGTTAACAATTTGCATTATTACTATAAGTTATGTAATTGAATGTAATTCGTTATAAGTTAAAATTAATGTAAGTGTCTATATTAATCAATTAGGTATATTTTTATCATGAATTTAGAAAGATAATGTAAACTTATTATTACTAAAAGTTCTTAGGATTACCCATCAGTGAAATTAACTTACTGTAATTTTTAATTACTTTCTAGACCAACTGCTTGATTCTTTGTATAAGATAATAAGCAATAAAAATCATCATTATTATTTTTATGAGTAAAAATAGTGAATAAACAGTACATGCAAAGTATAAATAGGTTTTTGAACCCTCTTTCTTGGTTGTAATTTCAAGCAGGGGAAAAAAAAGTAGAAAATATAATATGCATTGTAATTCGTTGGATGCGCAAAATTGAGTTTTACCCGTGATTAATCTCATTCAGTCACAGGGAAAGACAGATGCGCCAATAAAATTGTCAGATGATATTTGACTTTGTTTAGTAGATATCAGATTTTTAAGCAAATCCATATTTTATTCTTTTGGCGAAGACGCTCAACAAATTAGACCTTGATTATATACAATTTCATGACTGGTATAAAAGGAACCACATTTATAGTTCTTAAAATGTTTATTTCAGCACTGGAACCTAAAAACCCCATGTCTGTAAATTACCTAATTTGTGGATTTAAAAAAATTATAATGTTTCATAGTCAACTCGTCTTAAGGAGAGAGAATTCTGTTTCTTGGAACACCTTCGCAAGCGGATTTACCCGGTGGCTGCGAAGTAAGATGAAGTGTTCGTAGAGAAATATAAATTTACACATGCTAACCTTAATATTGAAAACTGCCTATTTCTTGTACACCAAATCAATCTTTCTGTGCTTCAAGGCTGTGGACTTGTGATATCTTCATTTCTATTTCCTTATTAACTGCAGATGCACTCTCTTCTGAATTACAATATTCCTCAAAGACAAACAGACACCTGTGAATTCTATGTATCTGTCCTATCATCTACCTGAACATAAGTAAGTAAGTAGAGTTGCCAATTCTGTTTGTACAAAATCCTTGATGTAGTCTGAAACGCAGTCTATTAATTTTATTTTATATGCCCTGCTGTGTTTATGCAACAATCAAGTTATATTCATCATTACATTCACAATTTGAGTTTAATTTACATCTGATTTTTTAAAAATATTTCATACAAATATATCTGTAACAAAATAGTTGCGAATAAAATATATTCTGAAAAATCATTTTCATTACTATTTATACCTAATTTTGTGTACTAATCATTCCAACTGCATAGTGTGACAAATCTGCATGGTGATCCAGGCGAGGCAGCTCTACAGAGCAACGTATATCAAACTGATGTTCTTTGTTGTACAATACAGCTTATGAAGTATTGAGGAAAGTAAAAAGGAATACTTATTATAGTAATTTTTTGTTATGAGTTACCACACAAAATGAAGACAGCTGCAACAGCATCATAATCCTGGTTATTTCACATTAAAGTTGGTGTAATTTGTTTTAGTGGGTATACTCTCTACTGTTTTAGTGGGTATAGTACCCCATGGCACATGCTATGTCTGCCACACCGTAGATTCGCTTCTGAAACAGCCTACCAGAGGTTTAGCTGTATTTTGCAAATTCAATTTCCCTTCCATGACCCATATTAACTGAATTGTGTGCTGCAAGAAACTAGATTATTGTATTTACTGCTAGACATCGTTCCAATAGCATCACATTCGGTCATCATTGAGCAAAGGTTGTCTTACAAATTATTTATGAACGCACCATAACTCAACAGCATAAATGTACATATACAATGCCTAAAAAATTATATTTAATGAATAGAGCTTAAATATTTCTTAATAATAATAATATTTATTGAGTCACATATACAATTACAATCGTGTATGACGAGTCAATATGATGTCTTGGTTGGAGAGAGCGAAGTTACATTACTGTTCAGGAGCAAAACAGGGGGCCATCTCTGCATTTGGTCAAGGGACCAGGAAACTGAACAAAACCTGATCGAGTTTTAAGTCATTGGCCTCGGCATTCTGTAGAAGATTGAAATTGCCTTTTTCAGTGTACTAATTGAAACTGTAAAGAATAAACCAGAAAACTTAAACTCAAATATAAATTAATATTATGATTGCCACTATTAATATTATGCGTTTGTAGGCTTCCGCTGCTGGAGTCCCTACATTCTTGGCTATCCAGGATGAGCCACATCTCGATCAGTTGAATTGACGTTTCGGCCATCTTACTACGGCCTCCTTCTGAGTATCAGCAATTTAGCTTTGAAGAAGGCTAGATGGCCGAAACGTCAGTTCAATTGACCAAGATGCAGCTCATCCCGGATAGCCAAGAATGTTAAGTATCCTTTCTTCTGACAATCGATAATCATTTTTTAAAACAAGTTTTTATTGTCAATATAATGTCGGAATATAATGTTTCGCATGATATTTACATTCATCATCAGGTGTAAACCAATAATAATTGAAATGTCTACGTCTAAAAATGAAAAAAATGACAATCTTAGAAAATGTCTCTGAGTAGAATTTGAACTAAAGCTGAAATCTATGTTAAATTAAAATTTCATTAAACAATAATTATCTTTCTGTGTTCTACATCAGAGAGGAAGAGAGAA